>CM040121.1:582890426-583490426 GCA_022559845.1 Amorphophallus konjac | reverse complement strand
ATTCCTTTTCCAATTTAGTTTGGCAAAGTAAGGTAATATGAAAGGATGATCTATTTCTAATTTTGATCTTGCAATGCTGTGTGGGTGTTTTATATATATATATATATATATATATATATATATATATATATATATATATATATATATAGAGAGAGAGAGAGAGAGAGAGAGAGAGAGAGAGAGAGAGAGAGAGAGAGAGAGAGAGAGAGAGAGAGAGAATTGTTACAGTCTGCTGCCCTGGTTTGGTCCGCTGGCAGCAGACTGTAGGAGGAACCGGCTGATTTTAGTCGGATGGTTAGTCGTAAAACAGAATAAAAAAAAGAAAAAGGAAAGGTGGAGTTCCCATGTCTGCGTTTCATGCGGTGGCGCATGGTTGTGCCCGTGGAACGTGGATGCTATTAAGAACAAAAAATCACAAGTTGCCTAGGCGCCAATTTTTTTTCCTCCCCTATTTTTCACTTAACACTCTGCTTTCTTTTGCATTTTTTCTTTAACCCTGATCTGCACAGTGCACTGCCAGTGATGCAGTGCACGGTAACACATCCGTAAATGTATGTATATACATATCTATATATATATATATGTATGACCAACAAAATCCTAACTGATTGGGTCACAGGGATATTATGCCATTCAACTGTATCATTTGTCATATTTGCATCGAATGTCTGTATTATGATTTTTACTCCTTTTTTAGCTTTTCTTCTCAGCCTTTGTCAAGGTTCCAACTAGTCATCCAATTCTCATTTTAAGGCCCTCACAAGAATGTCGGCCATACCTGTGATTTTTTTGTCTCTGTTCATGCATGTCTACTCTAACCCTCATCCTGTCATTTTGTATCCCTTTTTCTTGTGTTTTTTACTGCCTCTGGCAAAGTTCCTTCCATGGTCTGCAGTACCGCTCGGTACTTACCGGCACCGGCCTTGGTCGGTATGGTTCGAGCATTTGGTCCTAGTATCGGCCGGTATAGGAAAACAAGAAAAGAAGAAGAAGAACCGAAGTCAAAGAAGAACCAAAGCTGAAGAAGACGTTGTCGTCGCTGTCGTCACCAGCTGCCAATGCTGTTGCCACCGGCCGCCGGTGACGACTCCTGAGAAGAAGAACTGACGTCAAAGGAACTTACCGCTGTCATCACTGTCGCTGTCGCCACCAGCCACCGATGCTGTTGCCACTGGCCGAAGAACCAAAGCTGAAGAAGACGTTCTCATCATTGTCGCCATCGCAACCAGCCGCCGATGACATTGCCACCAGCCGCCGGTGAAGAAGAGAAGAATTTTCCGTTGTCGTCGCTGTCGCTGTTGCTATCGCCACCAGCCGCCAATGCCGTTGCCACCGGCCGCCGGTGACTCCTCCTCCGTGGGCACGGGAGTCTCAGCCGTCCTCCTCTGTTCAGCTCTGTTGTGGAGCAAGGCCCGGATTCAGAGGGGGGGGTGAATGAATCCTTCTAAAAAGTTTGCTCAAATCAAACTTAAATCAACCTGATATGCGGAATTAAAGCAAACAGCTGCAGGGCTGAGAGCCCACACAGAACATCAACTAGAGTAAATCAAATGTATACGATCGGTGCTCAGGTAAACCAAATACCCACTAGACGGGAAATATAGGTCGAGCCTAAGCATACATCTAGCGAATCAGACAGAGCAATCAAACCTTAATAAAATTGCCTAATGAAAGCTTGTAACAAGACACAGTTGCTGGATAAAGATCAACTGATCTCTTCAAGAAGAGGTTCAAAGAAACACTCGATCGATCAGTTGGACTGCTAACAATACAGGCACCTGATCAAATCTAAGCCGTGGGTATTATCAAACCAGAACAGAGTGAGCCTTAAAGCATTCGGACAAAGTACTCAGTTGAGACGCTCCTAGCCATGCATCTAAAGACAATCAAATAAAATATCAAATCACGAAGACAGTAGATTTTTTAGGTGGTTCAGTCCACAGACCTACGTCCACCCCACACTTTAACAAGAGTGTGACTTATCGCTGCCAAACAGCTTGAAACCGCTGGGCATCACAGCTTGCCTACAAACGCTGCCTAATAGCTTGACCAGAGGATCATACTCCTCTCTTCCTCCACCCAGGAGGGAAACCACTAGCGACACCTAGTCACTAGCAACCAGAGACCGAAGTCTCTCTTCCTCCAAATCAGAGGGAACCCACAAGTGACAACCTGTCACTTGCAAACCGGAGAACAAGACTCCCTTCTCTTGAGACCACAAGAGAAATCCCCACCTCAAACCAGAGGATCGGAGGATATAGTGAGCAGATGGAAAGAACAAAAGAAGAACAATCACAAGAAAACATAGCAACGGAAAGCTGGAAATGAAACAAACAATGTGGCTCTCGCAGGAGCAAATCTGGTTTGGATCTGATCCAATTTCCAGACGAACAAATTCTTCAATGAAGTCTTCAGTTTCTCTCCTCAAGCTCTCTATCTCTTTTTTTCTTTCTTCTTCTTCTTTCTTCTTCTCTCACTTTCTGTCTTTCTTCACTCTCCTTCTTTTTCTTCCTATTCTCTCTACTCTTCTTTTCTTTTTTCTTTTTTCTTCTGATCTTGTTTCTTCTGATCTTGTTTCTTCTTCTCTATGGATCGTGCAGGCTCTCCTTTTTAATTAGGCTCACTCCTCATTCTTCTTTTTCCCTATTTTTTCTGATTCGATCACTGTCTTCTTATATACTCTCACTGGGCGTGTGGATGAAGAACCCCCCCCATTAGCTTCCAGAAGGCTCTCAGCCACGTGTCGCGATCTAAGCGCTGTAGCCTTCCACGTGGCACTCATTAAGAGGTCGATCTACCTTGGATCACGTGCCCCTCCTCGGAGAGAAGCTCTGTCAGAAAGACACAAGGCCTTTAATCAAACGCTTAGCATAGTTTGCACCGTTATGTTCAAACATAGAATGCACTGAGTAGAGATATTCAAGTCAACCATTATATTGACTTAAACAACAGCTTGACACCATATGCACAGACATGGGTCCAAGAGGCACAAGAAGAAGACTTTGTACTGAGTCAAAAGAAAGAATCAAAGATATGCACGGACTCGTAAAACAACTGTGTAACACAGTTGATGCACCGTGTTGGATTTGCGAGAATTGCACCGAGATGAAAGAGAAGAATCATACGAACAAAAATGGATGCAATACAGACCTTGTACCGAGTCTGAAAGGTGAGACCTACAAGCAAGATATGCACGAACCTAAATGTGTATGCTGTAATGAAATGCAATGAAATGCACTGAGCCAATTTATGTCTAGACACGTAATGCACCGAGATGGAAACGGGGCTACGGTGTTTGTGAGTGAGGCATAAACTTGACACGTAATGCACCGAGATGAAAACGGGGCTACGGTGTTTGTGAGTGAGAAATAGACTTGCACGGAGGCAAGTGCTTAAGTGTGAAATGCAGAACAAAGCTAGGCTAGCACCGAGCTAGAGAGATGCATGGACATGATATGCACGGACCTTAAACAGTGAAGCAACTGATGAATGCACCGATGCAATGTGAAGGAGAACTAACATTGCACTCTATATACCAGAACCCATATGACTCTTCATGCATGTATGGAAGTGCACTGGCCTTTATATAATGAGATGAATATACACACAACCTATTTGATGGAATGTCATGCAAATTACACAACCTGTTAATGACATGCAAATACGATGCTCAATCAATCATTCACATGCAAACACATGGTGATCAAACATCAATCATTCATACTCATAGTGCTTACTGACATCAAAATCACAGGGGCACAACAATCTCCCCCTTTTTGATGATGGCAACACTATGAGTCACTATAAGACATGCAGAACCAAACTATTCTCCCCCTTTGACTTCATCAAAAAGAGAAAAGTTTCAGGTAAGAACAGATTGATATAACATCTCCCCCTTTGACAACATGAAGGCACATTAGAGTTATTCTCCCCCGAAATGAAGTCTGCAGGAATGAACTCAGGTTATCCAATGAAGCAATCTGAAATCTGCCATCACAAAAAATCCAAAACAATAATGGTTGTGGCACCTCACATATTCATGAACAGAATAAAGCAGGTGGAAAGTCCACAGAACCAGAACTGGTTACATAAAGAAGATGGAAGATTCCAACAGTGTGGAGAGGAGTGCATCTCAGGAATCAATCAACTGATAAGAGATCAGATCATGAGGGATTGTAAGGTATGCACCACTACAATAAGTCTTAATATGAATAGACTCTCCTATCATAGAGGGTTAAGAATTGACAACTTGACCAACCTGATTTAATTATGATGTAAACCAAATTTGTCAATTTAAAATCAGTACTTATATCTGAATTCAAGTTTTAATAAAGGTGAACCAAATGATCCGATAACACACAGGACCAATCATCTTTATCTTTCACACATGATCTCAGTAACTCCTTTGAGAGTTACAAGAATTAGTATTGAGATTAAACACTTTTACAAGAGCATGAGTTGACAAAATGTCAAAGATATTTTTATTTGATACACTTTATACTTTTCTTGAGCAATTTAAGTCAATCAACACATTTCTACGTGAGGCACAACACGTCTCAGGTGAAGTGACCCAGTTACTCAGTGTGATGACTGACATTGCCTCTCAACATTGAGACCATAGTTAGCAATAGAAATGTCTTTTAACGTGAGGAGACACCTTGATTAGAGGCCAGACTCCCCAGTTACTCAACACAATTATGCCATTGCTCTGTCAGATTTTTAAATAAATTTTCACCAGAGATAGCTATGGTACTTCATGACATAGAATTACTCTATTTCATTGATAGAGTATCCAGTTTCTCAGTGACCAAGTCATTGCTCTGAATATAATTTCTCATTTAGACAACATTTTTCAAGTTAATGTTTAAAAACAATACTCACTCTATGTATCTCAGCCAAAGTAGCCTTGATTTCAAATTTTCAGATATCAGATGAGTGAGTCTAAGGTTTTCATGACACATGTGGTTAAAATTTATTAAAGCTTATCATTCAGATATTTTCAAGTCATTTAAACGCAAATCTGAGAATACATAAACCTTATATCAGTCTGATTTAGTGGTCATTCTTAAACCTATATGATAGGAATTTCTACATGATTCTCAGACTGAATTGCATGGCCTGCAGCTTGTGTTCCTCAGATCAGATCAAAAGTACAGCTGACCAACTAATCAACACTAGACACAGATCAGTCATACCAGCTAAGAAGAATGTGAAGGATGAGTATAAGCTGGTGAAAGAAACAACAACAACAGGAAGGAAGAGCATCAAAAGAGTGTATATCAACAAACAGTAGCTGAGTCTGGAATACAGACAGATCAGCTATTTCAAGATGAGAATAGCAGAACATTCAGGTTATACACTAGAGAGCAGTAGAGTGATTCAAATAACTAAGCAAGAGGGATTCAGGAAGTGAGGAACAAATGAATCTGACAAATCTCCCCCTGTCTAGATGCATAAGCAGAACACAGTAAATTCAGACTCGTGAAATGGGTGAGCTCAAGATGAAGATGGGAGCAATGGTTGACTGAATGAGATAGTAAAACAACTAGATGAACAGCCAACAGAACACAATCTTATTATTTTCAATATGAGTGATGTGCAATGAATTATGACAAAGTGTATGCATTTGGCAACATGTATGCAATACATTGACTCCCCCTAAGTAAATGCATTGAATCATCATACATGTTATGAAGATGGTGCATGGGACTTTATGTATGGGAAGTCATGAACTATGCTTATGGATGCATCGGGGGCATAAGTAGTCCTATCAGATTTTCAGTGACTATACAAGCCTCTTGTGGCATGAAGGCATGCAAGAGCTAGACAGACTCCCCCTGATATTATGCAATGTTTGCAATGAAAGATGAACATATGATTTTGTGACTCATGCTCATTCAGACTGCCCTATTAAGCAATATGACCTATGGTACTAGGTGGAGAACTTGGTCTAAAGGACCATCTCACACATAGTAAAAACCTCCAGACAGATTTCACCTGCCTTTTAGTAGCTTACCATTTGATATACCATAGTGGTCATGCATGACAATGCAATACCAACAGTCCTAAGTGTATCAGATTTTCAATGACTGCATGTCAAATGCATGTATATGCAATTCACATGTATGCACGCACAGCTCAAAGTACAAATAAGTAAGCCTATGAAGCTCAATGCAAGTGTCAAAACAAATAAAGGAGCATGTATGCAAGAAACATGATATGCAGTTAAAAATAGATTACTAAGGAATTCAATTAACCATATGTGAAGAGTGCAAGTATTACCTGAAGAGTGCTTGAATGGGGTTTTATCAACTTGGGTGCCTTGGTTAATTTACCCCTCTTTGTTCATTCCAAGGCACACCTGCAACATATTGATCATTTTGATCCTGCAGGGACCCAAGCAGCCTTGGGTCCTACGTTAACCCTGACAGGTGTTCTGAATAGTCTTTTAGCAACATTATCATCATGATCCATCAGGTAACAATTGTCCATAGAATGTCCAGTTCTACCACAGTATCTACATGAAATGACTGGTTTTTGGTTCTTATGATGCATATTAACAGCAGTATGAGGTCTATAAGCATGATCATAAGATTTTCTGTTGTATGCATGAACAATTTGTTTCTTATTATCTGAAAACCAGCAATCATTAGATTTATGCCTTAGTTTACCACAATTGAAGCATGAATTATTCATTGATAGCCTTGCAGGAAATTTTGAAAAGTTTGCATTTACAAGGCTTCCCTGAACAATCCAACAATTCCTGACTGTATGCCCGTACTTACCACATTCAAAGCACCTGAGATGCTTGCTGTTTGATTCAGAATCATTCCAGTAATTTCCTGACCAGCACTCAACAGCCTTGTGCCCAGGCTTATTGCTGTTAAAGCACACAGTGTGCTGACTAGACTTGGGTTTACTTCCGTATGGGCCATGAAAATGCATGGAAGACCTGGCATGCAGTTTATTGTCTTCTTTCATGATATTGCATGCATTCATGAGATGACCATGCTTACCACAATAGTAACATGAACCATCAGGCTTCCTAGTAGCATGGTTTCTATCACAAGAATTTCTAGAATGTAATGTTTCACTTGCATGCTCATCCTTTAACAACAATCTGCAATCTTCCATTACGTGACCTACCTTCCCACAATAATAACATGACCCCTTTTTAGTATGAGTGTGTGAGAGATCATGTGACTTGTGTGCATCATTCTTCGTACCAACATGAGTGTCTTTGTCCTTTTTCTGTAGATTTTTATTCTTTTTCAATTCTTGAGTTTGTTCTACAGTTTTGGAACTGATAGTGGATTTTTGTGCAGTAAATTGAAAAACAGAAGGAGCAGAGATTTTGTTTTGATTAGAAGCTTTTACAAACACATTAGCCGTTTTATTCCCATTAATCCTTTTGTTTGTCGGACTCTAACCCAGTCCCTCTCTCTGAAAATTAACATTATTTCCAAGAAACTTATTCAGATTTTCCTTACCTTTGACAAATTTCGATAAAGAATTTTTCAAATCTTGAATCTCAGAATTTAAGACAACAATATTAGCTTCATATCTGGACAGATCTGTTTCACAAGAAATGACTTGTTGATGCAAGGCATCATTCAGACTTTTGAGTTTTTCAACTTCCTGTTTTAATTTTATTTCACTGTTAGCTTCAGATAGGGACTTGTTAAGATCATCAACTTCTTGTTGAAGGGATGTGCTTGTAAGCTTATACCTAGCTATTTTCTCTTCACACCAAGTGACATTTGCACTCAACATTTGGTTGATGGTTTTTAGGCTCTTAATTTCTTGCTCTGCATCCACCAACCTATCAGAATTATCCATGCTCACGCACTTACCTTTTTCAATTGTCAATAACCTATCTGACAGTGTGATGTTTAGATGTTTCAGCTTGTTGATTTTCTCTTTTAATTTATTGTTTTGCTCTAGGAGTTCATCATCAAGCATCCAATCATCTAAGGAAAATTGACATTCATAAAACATTTCTTGTTGTTTCTCAGATTGAAGTTTGTTGAGATTTTTCTGAACCTCTAGATTTATTACTCTGTCAGCCTCCAGCTTCTCAGAAATCAGTCTATTTTCTTTTTCAAGATTCATTGATTTGTGTTCAAATTCCTTGGACTATTTTTTGAGTTTTTCATTTTCAGATTTCATGTCTTCCAATTCAGAACTGACACACTCTAAATCTCTCATTAGTTTTTCATTCTGAACTACATTATTGTTATGACCCTGATCATCATCAATCAAGCTAAGTCTTTCCTTTAGTTCAGAAATTTCACAAACAAGATCTTGATTTTCCTTTTTGTGTAAACCAATTTGTTTCATAAGTGTTTCTTTTTTTGATTTCAAATGATCTAGATCGGATTTAACAGAATCAAAATCTTTTAATTGTCTTCTAAATATGCCATTTTCTGTCTTCAGGAGTTCCATGTCCTCACCTCTAGAATTAGCATTCACATGATCATTCAACTTCTTTTTCAGAGATTTATTTCATTTTTTCAACTGTTCGCAAGAACCAAGCAAATCATGCTATGCTTCAATCCAATCATCCATATTATAATTATCAAATTCAGAAGGTACCTCATCTTCATCTTCTTCTTCATTTTCTTCTTGCTGTCCATCATCGTCAACCATCAGACATGTGTTGTGATTCCTGGTAAGCTTTAGTTTCTCCAAAATCTCCTTGGCAGACCTGCAAGAAGAACCACATGAAATTAGAGCTCTGTCAACTGATGCTTTCATTAAATCTAATGCTCTAGAGTTGACAGAGTCTTTTAATCAATCCTTATCAGTCCATTTAGATTTATCCCTTGATAATTTATGTGGGCCGTGAGTTATCACCTTCCAAAGGTCAGGATCAGTTGATTTTACATATCGACGGAAGTTTTTTAGCCAAGGATCAAAATCATTACCTCTGAATACTGGGGGATGAGCCATCGAGAGATGATAAATGCACCGTAATCAGATGAGCAATGCAAGGCACTAAATCAGTGAATCAAAACACCGAGCACAAGAAACCCACTCTGAAATGCACCACAAAAGATTCAGGATCTGCTGCGGATCGTTGGATCCAATGCACAGCAACCCTGCTCTGATACCAATTGTTGTGGAGCAAGGCCCGGATTCAGAGGGGGGGGTGAATGAATCCCTCTAAAAAGTTTGCTTAAATCAAACTTAAATCAACCTGATATGCAGAATTAAAGCAAATAGCTGTAGGGCTGAGAGCCCACACGGAACATCAACTAGAGTAAATCAAATGTATACGATCGGTGCTCAGGTAAACCAAATACCCACTAGATGGGAAATATAGGTCGAGCCTAAGCATACATCTAGCGAATCAGACAGAGCAATCAAACCTCAATAAAATTGCCTAATGAAGACTTGTAACAAGACACAGTTGCTGGATAAAGATCAACTGATCTCTTCAAGAAGAGGTTCACAGAAACACTCGATCGATCAGTTGGACTGCTAACAATACAGGCACCTGATCAAATCTAAGCAGTGGGTATTATCAAACCAGAACAGAGTGAGCCTTAAAGCATTCGGACAAAGTACTCAGTTGAGACGCTCCTAGCCATGCATCTAAAGATAATTAGATAAAATATCAAACCACGAAGATAGTAGATTTTTTAGGTGATTCAGTCCACAGACCTACGTCCACCCCACACTCTAACCAGAGTGTGGCTTATCACTGCCAAACAGCTTGAAACCGTTGGGCATCACAGCTTGCCTACAAACGCTGCCAAACAACTTGACCAGAGGAACACACTCCTCTCTTCCTCCACCCAAGAGGGAAACCACTAGCGACACCTAGTCACTAGCAACCAGAGACCGAAGTCTCTCTTCCTCCAAATTAGAGGGAACCCACAAGTGACAACCTGTCACTTGCAAACCAGAGAACAAGTCTCCCTTCTCTTGAGACCACAAGAGAAATCCCGACCTCAAACTAGAGGATCGGAGGACATAGTGAGCTGATGGAAAGAACAAAAGAATAACAAACATAAGAAAACACAGCAACGGAAAGCTGGAAATGAAACACACAATGTGGCTCTCACAGGAGCAAATCTGGTTTGGATCTGATCCAATTTCCAGACGAACAAATTCTTCAATGAAGGCTTCAGTTTCTCTCCTCGAGCTCTCTATCTCTCTCTTTCTTTCTTCTTCTTCTTTCTTCTTCTCTCACTTTCTATCTTTCTTCACTCTCCTTCTTTTTCTTCATATTCTCTCTACTATTCTTTTCTTTTTCTTCTTTCTTCTGATCTTCTTCTTCTGATCTCTGGATCGTGCAGGCTCTCCTTTTTAATTAGGCTCACTCCTCATTCTTCTTTTTCCCTATTTTTTCTGATTCAATCACTGTCTTCTTATATACTCTCACTGGGCGTGTGGATGAAGAACTCCCCCCCATTAGCTTCCAGAAGGCTCTCAGCCACGTGTCGCGATCTAAGCGCTGTAGCCTTCCACGTGGCACTCAATAGGAGGTCGATCTACCTTGGATCACGTGCCCCTCCTCGGAGAGAAGCTCTGTCAGAAAGACACAAGGCCTTTAATCAAACGCTTAGCATAGTTTGCACCGTTATGTTCAAACATAGAATGCACTGAGTAGAGATATTCAAGTCAACCATTGTATTGACTTAAACAACAGCTTGACACCATATGCACAGACATGGGTCCAAGAGGCACAAGAAGAAGACTTTGTACTGAGTCAAAAGAAAGAATCAAAGATATGCACGGACTCGTAAAACAACTGTGTAACACAGTTGATGCACCGAGTTGGATTTGCGAGAATTGCACCGAGATGAAAGAGAAGAATCATACGAACAAAAACGGATGCAATACAGACCTTGCACAAAGTCTGAAAGGCGAGACCTACAAGCAAGATATGCACAAACCTAAATGTGTATGCTGTAATGAAATGCAATGAAATGCACTGAGCCAATTTATGTCTAGACACGTAATGCACCGAGATGGAAACATGGCTACGGTGTTTGTGTGTGAGGTATAAACTTGACATGTAATGCACCGAGATGAAAACGGGGCTACGGTGTTTGTAAGTGAGAAATAGACTTGCACGGAGGCAAGTGCTTAAGTGTGAAATGCAGACTAAAGCTAGGCTAGCACCGAGCTAGAGAGATGTATGGACATGATATGCACGGACCTTAAACAGTGAAGCAACTGATGAATGCACCGAAGCAATGTGCAGGAGAACTAACAGTGCACTCTATATACCAGAACCCATATGACTCTTCATGCATGTATGGAAGTGCACTGGCCTTTATATAATGAGATGAATATACACACAACCTATTCGATGGAATGTCATGCAAATTACACAACCTGTTAATGACATGCAAATAAGATGCTCAATCAATCATTCACATGCAAACACATGGTGATCAAACATCAATCATTCATACTCATAGTGCTTGCTGACATCAAAACCACAGGGGTACAACAAGCTCCACCTGCAGGGTAGGGCTGCGATGCCGATGCCTTGCCACCGGCCGCCGGTAATGACTCCTCCTCCATGGGCACGGGAGTCTCAGCCCTCCCCCTCCTCTTCCTCCTCTGTTCAGCTACATCTGCAGGGTAGGGCTGCGACTGTCTCGAGACCGGAGAGTCTCGGACTCTCGGGTCAAGTGTTGAAGATAGCCATTGCCCATGGCCGCCAGTGACGACTCCTCAGAAGAAGAAGAAGAACATACTGCCGTCGTCGTTGTCGCCACCAGCCGCTGATGCCGTTGCCACCGGCCGTCGGTGACGACTCCTCTATGGGCATGGGAGTCTCAGCCATCCTCCTCCTCCTCTGTACAACTCCACCTGCAGGGTATGGCTGTGACAGTCTCGATACCGGAGAGTCTCGGGTCAAGAGCAGAAGATAAAGTGAAGGTTGCAATATATATAAAAGTCCCTGTAAAATTGTTGTGCATATCATATAACCCTTGAACACAGAATAAACTGTAGAGAGACAGAGAGAGGCGGGGCATATATGAGCGAGGGGGAACCGGGGGAACTGGTACCGTACTGGCACTAGCCCTAACCGGTACCAAATTTGGTACTGTTTTTTCAGACTTTGGTTCTTTTTGGGTTTTATAAAGCAATTTTTAAAATTTGGGTATGAAATTGAGAAATATTTGGGCAGAGACTGGGCATCAAGTGGACAACGTTTAGGCATCAACTGGGCAGTGACGGGCATCGATTGGGCGACGTGTGGGCATCGGCTAGGCAACATATGGGCAATGATTGTGTATCTATTGGGCAATGTTTGGGCAATGATGACGAGTATCAACTAGGCAACCTTTGGGCATTGAGTGGGCAACGTCTAGGCATTGATTGGGCATCGACTAGACAATAACAGGGCAGCACCTAGGCAGTGACTGGGCAATGATTGGGCTTCTACTTGGCATTGACCATGCAGCAACTGGGCATCGACTGGGCAATGCGGCTAGGCATCGAATGGCCAGCAATGACGGGAAGCAACATCTGCCACAATCCTACAACCCACCATGCTCTTTGGACATTTCCTTGATGATTTTGAAATCATGAATGCCTTTCGTATGAAATGTGTTTCCCACCCTGGCCTATGCTTCCCTGTGATCATGGTCTTGATAGTCAGGTGGTGAGGGCATAGAAAGATGAGAGCAGAATGTAATTGCTTGTTCTATGAAGGAACTGCCTTTGGCATGGGGATGGATCTTTTGTCTTTCTTTTAAAAGTGGATAGTGCCAAAAATTGTATTAAATATAAAAAGGAGAGATATACAAGTATAAGTGATGTGTTCCTAAAAGATCCTTGTACAAAATATGGATGACACCAAGAAGGTGTGTCACACACTAACCCTCCAACATGTCAAAAACGGAAGAGCCGTGTGAATCCACTTTACATACAATAGAAGTCTTGGGGAGGGGTAAATTGGCGGCCCAATGAACATACGATCGAGAGCGGCCCAACCAGGTCCAACCTGACCCAAACAGGCCGAGCTCTCCAAGTGACAGCCCTAATAACGGGTCCACTTATCTTGAAGTCCAAAATTGCTCGAACCAATACTTCCTAGGCGGCCTCTAGGCCCGGAAGTCCGAGCAACCATCGAAGCAGGGAAAGCCCAAGCGGTGCCCGATCGTGCGTTACGGCCGATCGGGGAAAGCCCAAGCGGCGCCCGAGTTGAACTGAATGAGGGAAAATCGGGAGTCGATGAAAGGGGAGACCAAGCGACTAAGCCTCAAACGGCCGAGTAACGCCCCTTATACTCTCCGCCTCCTCCGAGCACCCTACTGAGAAGAACACTATATAAACCAAGGGAAACCCTCCGAAGAAGGTAATCCTGAGCACTCAACACCACATACACTGGTGGAGAGCGATCTCGTGCCCCTCATTCTTTCTCCTACATCCCTTCCACCTACGCTCTATCAACTTGCTGACTTAAGCATCGGAGGGTTTTCCCCGGGGTCTCAACCCTTGGCTCCTCTGATCCGTTTCCTGCTTTGTAGATCCTCTATTGTGGTGACGACGACGACGAGAGTTCATCCAGGATCGTACGGCTCAGGACATCGCGCGAGATCACCCCTCTTCATCTGGCTCCGTCTGTGGGAAACGAGCAAAGAGCCAATATGGTGCGAAGAAGTTTTAGTAGGAGAAATACCAGCGGAAAAGGGAAGGCACCGACGGTCGAAGAAAGGGAACCTGAGCCCTCGCACTCTCCGACGGGCACCCCCTCTAACGACCAAGCTAACAACCCACCTCCGCCAGCCGAAGGGGGACAATTTGCTCCTGGAACCCAGATGCCCTCCAAACCCTCAATGCTAAAATGGACGTCCTCGTCGACTTGATGAGGACCCAGATAGCTGGAGAGGAGAGGTCGCGGCTTCCTCGGAGGAATCACCCCCGTACGGAGGCCTCCCGGATGACGGTCGGAGGCCGATTCATTCTTCAAGGAGGACGCATCGTCCGGAGCGAGCGGGGCGGACCTTCGCAGCCCCCACCTCCGTAGCAAGAAGCCTCCTCCAGCCCAAGAAAGAGGAAGTCTGAGCTCAATCAACAACGCACAAAGGAGGACGTTCCAAACCCGGAACGCCAGGGAAACACTCGGAGCCCCCCGGCCCCGTCTTGGTGACAGGGGTTACTATCCCTCCAGCTGCGGAACTTTGAGCGACGCTTCGCCGAGCAGGAGCGCACCCTTCGCGCCCTCCAGCAGAACAACACCAAGGAGGATGAGGAGCGATCCCCATTCTCCGATCAGATATTGGAGGCAGAGATTTCGCCCAGAGTCTCTCCGCCGACCTTCAAGTCTTACGACGGCCAGGGCGACTCGGCCGACCACTACGACAGCTTCGACGCCTTGATGACCTTACACGGGGCGTCCGACGCTGTCAAGTGTCGAGCCTTTCTTACCACTCTAGTGTAGGGTGTTCGAGCATGGTTCCGAGCCATCGCCCCCAGAAGCATCATTAGCTTCCGGCAGTTTGGGCGACTCTTCAAGGAAAGCTTCGTCGGGAACGGCCCCCCAAGGTCGATCGCGGGGCTATTAGCGCTCAAGCAAGCCTCGGGGGAAAAGCTGCGGGCCTATATCAACCGCTTCCGAGCGGAGGGCCTGCGCATCCCTCGTCTTGATAGCGCTCCTGCCATTACCGCGCTGACCGGGGGTACCCGTGACGAAGGACTCCGGCGAGATCTGGTGCTCCATCCCCCCTCCATCCTCGTCGACCTGATAGCCTTGGCTCTGCGTCATGCAGAATATGAGGAAGTCCTCACCGCTTGCCGGGACCCTCCCGACCAAAGGGAGGAGGGGGAGAGGAAGCGTTCCTCCGAGCAAGCCTCTTGACCTCTCGAGGCGGTGGGGAAGCTGGCCCCTATCGAGTGGTTGAGGCGCTCGGGGAAGAAGCCTACCAATTAGCAACCATGGATGGAACCCCGATCCCACGGACGTGGAATGCTATGGCACTATGCAGACTTTATTTTTGAGTAGCCCGTACAACAAGAAAGTGATAGCTCGGCAGAGGGCCAACAGGATCAAACTGAGCCACTGACCCCACCTGTGTGGGAACTGGCTCGATGAGACTGCGGGCCCGACCATGCCTAGATGTATCATTGTTGACCGAGAGCACGACAAGAGAAAAGGAAAAATAGGATAGCCCCAGGAGAAAATAGGTGCCATGTCCATCCTTACCATATGGAGAGATAGTGCAGGCAAGAGAAAACAGGAAAAGTCACAAACAACAAAGAAAAGAAAGGCCCGCATCCTCGGTTCCCTTGGAAGCCATTGGCTCAGGCACTGACCCCACCTGTGTGGGAATTGCCTCGACCAGGTGTTCTCCTGAGATGTCCGAGTTTACTGCCCTGTGGACGCACTAGCAATTTCTTGTTTATTTTAGTTTACGGCGGGCTATTGGCCCAGAACGAGGTCAACTATGACCATAAATGGGATAATCCCAAGGTTCAAGCATGACTCACGGAGGCCTTATTAATATCCCCATGCATAGGGTTCGAGGGAGAAAGGGTCAAAGGCCACCGCGTAAGAAGCACTGTAGCAGGTCCGGGCACTGTAACATGTCCGAGCACTGTAGCAGACACGAGTACTGTAGCAGGACCGACTGCAGCATGTCCGAGCACTGTAACAGAACCGAGCACTATAGTAGGCCCGGGCACTGTAGCAGGACTGAGCACTGCAGCATGTCCAACCACTGCAACATGTCCGAGCATTATAGCAGGCCCGAGCACTGTAGTAGCCTAGGAGACTTCTTTCCAAGGTTCATCCCAATCTTCTGCAGCAGTCAAACATGCTGGTGGTCCCCATTGATGTCCAAGATGAGGAGCAGATGTCACAGAGGAGTGGAAAGTCCACCATCATCTTCCAGTAGTGTCACAAGTATAACATTGTCTATAGGGGTCAGGAGCTTGTTACAAGGATGGTTGGTAAGCGAAAAAGGGAATTCATTGCTAGGAAGAAAATCATGGACGGATGGGCAAATTTGGGAATGTATTGTGAGAGATGGAGCAAGTTTAAGCAGGGTATTTAAATTTATTTTTGTTTTTTCCCCTCTCCCTCCCTTCTTGAACATGGTGTATTTTGGAGACTATGGGGATGGGAACCTTGGAGTCTGGCTGACCACATGTAAGTCAGAGTGCATTGGGTGTATGATTGTGTTATTGGTTCATCCGCTTGGAAAAGCCACTTACCTTGAGCCAGGTGCTGCTTAATCATTATTTTGAGTTCTGGCTGCTGCAGACCTACAATCCCCACTCACACAAAAGGGAGAAAAGGGTTACTATGATGTACGTGTATTTTTTTTGTCTTTTGTTTTATGGACATGTTGTACCATCCACATTAAAAAAATAATAAGACAATCTATACAATCCTTCTTTTAGTTTTTCATTCCATCCACATTAAAACAATAAAAAATCTATATAACTCTTTTAGTTTTTGGGTTTGGACTAGCCCTACATTTATTTGGCACTATTATTGATATCTTCCAATAAGCATCTACCGATGCAGTCCATGAGACCACGGATTAGATGATCCACAATCATGATCATTCAATCCCATCTGCATGTCTGACACAGACAACAACTGCTTTAGTCTCAATTTTCTGTAAGAATACCCTCAGCAAGGACCAAGGTTTATGGTATCAGTGTTGGGTATTATATCGGTGCTTTGAGGAACCAGCATATTGGTCTGTCCTTGACTAATTCGTAAGTGACTCGTGATGACATCATACAAGTCAGTAACTTTTCCTTAGAATGTGGACAATGAATAATGTGTTAGGCAGACTCATATCATATTGTTGCAGCTGAGGTGGGGATCAGCCCAAAAACCAATTTGACTCATTTGATATGGCACAAGTCCAGATAATCGGCAAACCATACCAAACATCAACGATTTTCTAGAAATATGAGGCCTCTTTGCATGAGAAGATGCCTCTACAGCATTTGAGGCATTCTCAGCCACTCATGAAGCCAGACGGAGACCTGGGTGTGCTGAGTATCTGAGCTGTTATTCCTCCATTTTCTGGATTTCAATCAGCTGCATCAAGAGGTCTGCTTGCTTTAAGCCCACAACAAGTCACCATCACCAACACTTTTTTGTGGTGAGAAGAGAAGAAATTCAGTCTTTCTAGGGGATCATCAGCAAAGGAACATAGCAATCATTTATGGTTCTGAAAGCAATATCTTCCTGAATGTTTGAATATATATCTTGAATCTTTTACATGTGCATGTTGATAAAGATATTATTCAGTGGGAATGTCATCTGGATGTAGTGTCATGGGACTCAAGCTCATCTCAATGTGCGAAGTTGAACCCAGTTATCAATTAGTTGACTTTGACATTGGAGAAGCTCATATCAAAATAATTATCACAGCTCTGTAGTAGGCCCCTCAAAGATCAAGCCTGTCTACAGCATTTCTTTGCTTGCAGATTTCTTGTTTCTTTTTATTTAAAATTTATCTGAACTTGAAACCAACAATTTTTAGGGCACGTAATGATGATGAACTCAATTCAGCACATTTTGCTATTGGTTTGCCTCCATCTTGATTCTGACCTCCGTCTCCAAACCAACATGAAAATTCTTGTCTACCACTTTTGGGAGACAAGATTTTTTCATGGCATGCTTCAAAAATGCTGTGCTATAAATCAGAATGCAAAGAGCTCCTTTTGTTGTGCTTAGCTGTCGCATCATCCTCAATTTGTTGCTACCTTTCCAGCCACCATCCCCTACTTTTAGATCCCTGCCAGTCTTATGGAACCCACCTAATCCAAGGGATGTGAATAATGAAGCCTTACATAAAAAATTTGACAAACCCATCATAGTGCTCTTCATGTTTTGAGTCTAGTAAACAAATTCTGATGCATTGCATCGGCAAAGTTGTTTCTCCTCTCATCCTTTAATTGTTTGCCTCTGACCTTGTGATCAAGCCCATTTACCCATCTGAAAGAAGAAAGTATTGCATATCCATGCAGTCTATTAAAGCGGATGTAACAGCTCAAATACTGCTTGTGTGCCCATAGACAAACAGCAAGAGTGATTTGGTGATGACAACCCAAGGGCTTCACATTTTATACATTGCTGCAGGTGAGATATGGGTCATTTTAGGAATCTGCAACAGGGCATACTGTATAGTTACAAATAGATGTGTGCCACTTCAGTACGTGATACAATATAGTTGCAGCATAGCATACTGCAATCTTCTTAGTTATTTCAGAAATCAGACATTCAAAATCATTTATCCTTCTGTTTCACCTATGAAATGTACATTTGATAACTCAAAATTTCTGAAAGGTTTTGGAATGTGTGGCTGTGTGTTTTGATGGTATGGATCTGCTAAGTTTCTCTATGAATAACATATTTTTTCCCACCAACTCAGTTTCTGTATGCAACCTTTGGACAAATTCTGGAATAATGAGAAAAGTTGCTTGACAAGACAATAAAACTATATGGTTTTTAGTAGCTAAGGGTATGGGAGTAGCCTTTTCTTTTACAGGTATGTGCACGAGAAAAATGGTCTGAAGGCTGAAAAGTACTCAGAGAACTCCTATCATGGTGCTAAATTGGATGCGAGCAGATAGTGCTTGTATCCCAATATCTACCTTGAAAAGAATGGCATGTCTGGAGGTTGTGCTTTCAAGTTATTTTGTTCCCTTTTCATTAAGCCTCAGTAATCGTTTCTTCAAAACTGGTGTGTAGAAACCATTGAAGTCTTCTCTGCAGAAGTGTGTTTTACTTCACTTCTTTCTTGTTGCTTAGCACCATTGATATGGGAGGGAAGGAAGGAGGTTTTACTGCACGAAGGGGGGGGGGGGTTCATTCCTGATTGTCCCTATACATGATCACAAGTATTGTTACTGCTGTTGTTTGAGTCTATCAACAATGAGAAATGCTAGCTGCACATCTGGACGGGTAGCTTTCACCCGTCCAGCGTGCTATTGGTCCACGCATTGGTGCGTGGGTCCCACCCAGTATGCTCCTTAAATACTCTTGTGTCCTTTCCCATAAAATTATTTGTCACCCTTGTTATTTGTCACTCTTAGTGTCAAGGGTGACCAATAACCAACTAAGGGTGACAAATAGCTTTTTTGCATTGGGAATGTGAGTCTGTTTAAAAAGGGGGAAAATAAGGTAGACAAATAGCTAAAGGTGACAAATAGATATATAAGGGAGGCAAATAGTCAACTAAGGGGGACATAAAGTCACTCATGTCCATGAATAGTCTCCTGTTAAGGGTGACAAATAACATAGTAAGGGGGACAAATAGCTATCTAAGGGTGACAAATATATATCTAAGGGAGACAAATAGCCAACGAAGGGGGACAAAATCACTCATGTCTATGAGCAGTCTCCAATTAAGGGTGCCAAATAGCATAATAAGGGAGACAAATAGCATAATAAGGGTGACAAATAGCATGG
This sequence comes from Amorphophallus konjac, assembly GCA_022559845.1. Taxonomy (NCBI): domain Eukaryota; kingdom Viridiplantae; phylum Streptophyta; class Magnoliopsida; order Alismatales; family Araceae; genus Amorphophallus; species Amorphophallus konjac. The sequence continues at coordinate 583,471,018 of CM040121.1, read as the reverse complement.
CGGGAAAGGTAAATTTTTTTTTGAAATCTCATTCGGCGTCATGATGGCGGGACGGTGTCACCTCAGAAATGCGCAAAATCTGACAGACCTGCCGATCTACATGGACCAATGCGGTTCCACACGGTGGTTCCAACAAAGCATTACTACCCGGCTATCCGGGTAATAAGCATTTCTCATCAACAATTGGTAAAATAATTTTCTCTAGAAGAAAGGATCTGGCATTTTCAAGAAGAATAAAAGAGAGAAATTGTAGTTTGTATATTTGATAAGTAGGTGCTCAAAAAATATCTTCAACATGTCCTTCCAGGAGGTGAAAGGAAGATTAGATCCTGAGTTATTTGTGGGTTTATCAATCAGGTATTAATGGGTGGATCAAGTTCTGGTTTGCTGGAGGTTCAAGTGTAAAAAATTATAATTTTTTTGTCTTGAAGTACAAGTAATTGATGAAGGAATTAAATATCATTTTCCCTTTAACATATGACAGAGGAACCTTTTTTTGACAAGTTACTGTTTAATGGCATTATTATTTGGCAATTGCTATATTCAAATAAATTGATCCTATTCTATTTATATTCAAATGTAATATCTAATCTTCTAGACAAGATCTAGAATGTAATATCTTATCTTCTAGACAAGATCTTGACTGTTCAATTTTCTCAATGTTCAGTCACCGAAGACTTCTCTTGTCCATTTTGCCTGGTGAGATGTGCAAGCTATAAGGTGAGTTTTTCTTTTCCTTTATTGTGCGTGGCATGGTTAACACCTCGGATGCCTAATACACACAAGTTTTATATTTTCTGATGTTTGCCATTTGTGTCATGTAGGGGCTACGATGTCACTTGACCTCCTCCCACGACCTTTTCAATTTTGAGTTTTGGGTTGGTAAACTAGAAATTTCCATCCATAGTCAGGTATATGATCTTTCTGGGGAGCCAATTGAAACATTTATGAATATCCTGCAGGTAACTGAAGAGTATCAGGCAGTTAATGTTTCTGTTAAGACTGACATCTGGAGATCTGAGGTCAGACGATTCTTCCCAGTTTTTCTCACCACTGAGTCTATATGTTTACAAGTTCATTATATTTTTCATGATTAGGAAATGGATTGACTTGCATACTGCAATATTGGCTTGCTCATTTCCCATAGCATACTTTTTGTTTCTTTATATTTTGTTAATTCCTGTTCTGAGGGAGACAGTGCATAAGGAGGTGATCATGGGCTCCAAAAGGAGAGGAGGACAAATTGCAATGGTAAGAGGCAGATCAGTACCTCCATTTCTACCAGCAAGGACATTGGGTGGCCAAGTGTGCTACGAGTCACCTGCATCCACTGAAATGGGGATGGCTATATTGCTCTCAAGTGTCCACATCAATGGTGCTAAAAGCTGCCCAGTGTGAACAGGCTGGATTTGGTGGAGACAGTTGGAGATACTGAAGATCTCACTCCCTGAGGAGATTGATAGGGTCAAAAAGGCATCTCCAACTACCCACCTGATTCCGAGAGGCCAAGGGCCAAGGCTACCCCCTGTGGACATTGTGAAGGTCCTGCTAGTAGAGTTGGTGCAAAAGGATAGATGACTGTGTATATGTATAGGGTAGTATGGAGATGTCTTTGCATCCAATATCTAAGTGAATAGTTGACAGAATAGTTGTAAGCTTGTTCCCCTACGGTTTGTGCAAGGGAGGTGGCAATTGAATGAGAAGCTGTCAGCCTGTCAGAGGGAGCCTATGCAGTGAAAACCCTAATTTCCTTTTGGATTCTGGGTTGAAGGGTTGGTGGGTTGGAGGTTAATGTGCTGGTTAGGTCATGTTATAAGTTACAGTCAGTAATGTCCTCTTCAAATTTTCTTTTTGGGGTAATGGAATTTTATGAAGTTATAATATTTTTCTTCTGTAAGGGCTCAACCTGGATGCTGGTTAGGTGGGACAAAATTAGTGTGCTTACAAAGTGTATCTGGAAAGTTCAGGGGGTATCTGGAAAGTTCAGGGGATTTGAGGTGCTTCTTTCATTACTTTTGCAGGCGGCATACATACTGGAGACCAACGCTATTAAAATGGTTAGGATGGCATAAAAATGGGCAGATCTGGGCTGGTTTTCAGCTTCCTTACTCTTCAAAGTTCCTGCTTTAAATGATTCTTAAAGGGTGTGGACTGGTTTGGTTGCTGTTGGAATTGTAGGAAATAGCTTCTCTTTCTGTGTCTTTTTAGCCTTGTTTTATTTCTCTTTTTTGATCTATGTTTCTCTTTTTCTTGTGTTTCCTCGTAAGGTATTGGTGTTATGGCTGGCCCCAGTAAGAGGGGTCATGCATCTTTTTATTTACGGATAACCTAAATGTACGTAGGTAAGAGTGTGGTGAATAGATGTAGTCTCTTAGTTATAATTGTTGTCTAATATTTATTCTGCTTCAATCTTTTTCTTTTTATGGATGTGTAGCTTGTTAGTTACCTTTTGTTCTACACTTTGATTATAGGTGTCACTGCATGCATTTCTTTTAACAATTTCGGTCTTGCAGTTACAAAGTTACCCAACTTAACAGTTAACTCTATTGTGTTGAACCAAAACCATACAGAATCATAGTCAGAAAGCAGTAGAGACCCTCAAGCATCCAGTCAGACAATAAAACGCTTTTAAGCACTGGGCAACTGTACAGCTCCTTAACCACATGATAAAGAGTATAGCACCTCAACGGAAAGGCAAACAGCAAAAGCCTTCCACTACATGTGGCAAATAAGGAAAACAGTAGTAAAGAGTGTGTTAGGAGTCTCTGAATTTTTTTATTCCTTTGGAGGGGAAGCTTTTGTCTTCTCAGACAAAGGTACAATCGAGGAGGAAATCAAATTTCTATTGTTAGAATATATATATATATATATACTATTCCATTACATGTTGGGACTGTATGTTTGTAATATGGAACTTGGTGTGTAATGTGTGTTTGTTTTGGGTTTTATTTGGGTTTATGTGTAAAAGACCATGTAGGTCCAGCGGCCCCCCCCACCCTTTCTCCCATTGGGCCACCTAGCCCTAGGGCCCCAGGGGAGATGGTCCATGGTCCAAGTTGGACTTGGACCAAGAGGAATAAAATTCATATTTTACTTCCTTTAAGGGGGCGCCCCCTCTTTTGTCTTATTAGGTAGTTTTTTTAGTTTTGTTTATTTCTTTTGACCACATGGGGAGAAATTAAATATTCCCATCCCTCAAATACCCCTCCCAACCCTAGATCTGAGGGTAAGATTGGTCATTTGCCTAGGGTTTCCAATTCATATAAATGCTTGTATTTTTTATTTTCAAGGAATTAATGAGAAGAATTTGGTGAAAAATACAAGGAGCCTTGGGCGCCCCCCTCTCTCCCCTCTCCCCTCTCCCCTTAGCTGGATTGCTGTGTTTCTAGGGTGGATTCCCTACAAAAATTTGGTGGATTCCAAGGTTTATCTCTTCCCCTGGGTGTGAAGCTCAGCCATCTCTGCCGCCGCCGCCGTTCGTGCCGCCAACGAGCCGCCACAAGCCACCCTCCACCTTGCTGTCTTGAACCACAAAATCCAGAACAGCAGCCTAAAGAACAGGTCGGTTCTCCCAGCTCCCAGCTCCGATGGAGCTGATATTTTGAGAGATTGTTCCTCTGCGTGTTAGCTTTCCATCCATATAAATTTTGTTCCATTCCACCACCGTTTGCCTTTTTTCCTGACTTTTAATCTCCACCCTGCGCAATTTGTCATTCAGCAGATCTGCGAGATAGGTACTTGTTTCCATATTTTTCCCACCCTTCAACCCTCATCATATATATATATATGTGTGTGTGTGTGTGTGTGTGTGTAAGGAGAGTGACAGAAGCTTGGGTCACCACATGTTGGAAATTGGAATGAAGACATCAGCATTTCTGTATGACTGTTCACTAATTGTGGCAGCAGCCCACTCACTAGGCTTGATCTCCATAATTGTCTTCCTTAAAAAGGTCTTGTAGAATTTGATAAACACATGTTGGATGTCCTTTATGTCATCTATCAAACTGTCTCCTTTATTCTGTTCAATCCTTAGTTTTCCTTTTTTAGCACTCGTCACAGCATGAAAAAGAAAATGTCTTGTCGTGAGCCATGCAAACGGAGAGGGCTACTAGTAAGAGAGGGTTAAGCGGCTGTGGGAATGCATGCTCGTGTGGAACTGCAATGATGTGAAGCTACCACTATATTGGTTGGGGTAGGGATGAAACAAATTAGTCCCATATCAGAAAGTGAGAAAAGTATTTGGGCTATATTTATAGGGCTTCGTCGCGTAATCTGTCAGGCACCTTCTGTGGACAAAACCGTGCTAACTTTGTCCAAAGTGGACAACACCTCTCAAGGGTTAGGGTCACTACCTGCATGTTCAAGCCTTATGTTTGGCTAGGCCAGTGTCAGGTCATAAACCTATATTGTTGAAGACATCTTGTTGGTACTTGTGGAGGCACAACTTCAGATTAGAAAGATACTGGTTCAGCGAGGACTTCATAGATACCGTCAAGCATGCATGGAATGTCCAGGGGCAGGAGCGTTTCTATATGGCCAGATTGGTGTGTAAACTGCAGAAGGTGACGAAGGTCCTAAAGGCATGGGGTGTTGGGAAGACTCTACTTGGTAAGGAGGCTAAAGATAGGATTCTGGAGCAGCTTGAAGGCCTGGACTGCTTGGAGGAGGCAGGTCTGCTAGATGAATCTCATAGGTAGCACAGGGAGCATCTCAGGGGTAGATTTTGATGAGATTCTTACAAGGGAAGAAATTTATTGGAGGCAGAGATCTAGGGAAAGATGGGTCAAGGAGGGTGACAGGAACACTACTTATTTTCAGAGGGTTGCATTTGAGAGGAGTTATTACAAGTATTACAGTTGGAGATCAGCTCTTCACCAGAGACGAGGACATCGGGAAATATGTCCAGGATTTCTATGCTAAACTCTTCACTGAGGATGTCATGACTAGACTTGTGGTAGCGGAAGACCTTCTCCCTTGCCTCAATACTAAGGAAAGTGGATAGCTCTCCTGCCCTTTCCCAGTAGAGGAAATACATAACAGTGTTTTCTCACTTGCTGGAGACAGTCCCAGGGCTAGATGGATTGCCCATGAGATTTTTTCAGAAGTGCTGGGACATCATCGAGACGGACCTCTTTGCTGCAGTATGGGAGTTTCGAGAGGTGAAGGTGCGCCCGAGGGCTATCAGTAAAATCCTTCTAGTTCTTATCCGTAAGAAACAAGGGGCACAATGTCTAATGGACTTCAGACCTATTAGGTAGCTCAACGAGACATGCAAAATCGTTGCCAAGCTCTTAGCCATGAGGCTTAACCAAGTGATTGATAGGATGATCACCGGCTACCAAGGGGCCTTCATCAGGGAATGCTACATCTAGGAAACCTTTTAGGTAGCTCATGAAGTTCTGCATGTCATGAAGAACCAGAGAAAGAAAGGGGTTGTCCTTAAACTGAATTTTGAGAAAGCATATGACAGAGTTAGCTGTATGTGCTTATTCCAGGTTCTGCGGAGGATGGGCTTTGATGGGAAGTGGATTGGCTGGATACGGGCTTGTGTAACGTCAACTACTTGTGTTGTTCTAATCAATGGTTAGTCTTCCCCATATTTTCATAGCGGCAGAGGTTTGAGCTAGGGAGACCCTTTGTCCTCACTGCGTTTTGTTCTGATAGCACATATTTTGAGCAGGATGTGGCTGAGAGATGAGGCATAGGGTCTTATTTTAGATTTCCAAGTTGTGGTAGGAGATGCTTACATTGTGTCACACTTGAGTATGCTGATGTTACTATATTGTTTCTTGCTGAGGATGAGAGACAGCTCTATGTCAGTAGGCTGATCCTGGAGTTGTTATAGGAAGTCAGTGGTCTAAAGGTGAATTTCAGTAAGAGCCAGATTGTCGGAGTCATCATGAAAGATAGGGCCATTAGGAGACCAGAGTTCATCCTGGGATGTCGGGTAGGGAGCTTTCCACTTTTTTACTTGGGGCTCCCTCTATCCCCAGAGGTCCTACATTGCAGGGATTGGCTGGTGGTGGTGCAAAGATATGAATCAAGACTGACTAGGTGGAAGGCGAGGCTCCTCTCCTTTGGGGGGAGATTGGTGCTTTGTAAATCAATCTTGGATAGTCTCTCAGTATATATTTTCTTACCATTTTCCAAATAACGAAGACAATGGCTAGGAAACTAGACTCATTCAGGCTACATTCTTCTGGCTGGGGAGTGGGGAGAGGCAAAAGGGGTGGCATGATGTTGCATGGGGTAGAGTACATAAGAGTGAGGAGATGGGAGGAGTGGGTATCAAGAACTATGTAGTCAGAGGCGCACCTAGGCACTCGCCTAGGCGTTTGAGGCGGTGAGGCGGGGAGGCGGTCCCAAACCGCCCTGCTTTTGCCTCAAACGCCTCACTCTCAATCATCTTCTTCTTTTGGTCCAATCAATCTTATCTTATTTGTATGTATGTATTTTTGCCTCAAATATTAATTATTGTTAATTTTATTGAAAATCTTGATTGTATGTATCTATTTTCTTTGATATTTAGGCATATATTTATATTTTTGAATTGTAGATATATTTTTTTAATAAAATGCCTCAAACGCCTAGGCCATCGCCTAGGCGTTTGAGGCATGAGGCGACCCCTTGGTCGCCTCGGTAGCCTCACGCCTCGGACTACATAGATTAAGAATAGCAATGATTTCAATATGGCCCCATTGTGTAAACGGTTGCGGAAGCTTAGATCAAAGGACGAAGGAATAAGATTACAGGTCATCAGGCACAGATACTATGGGAGGAACAGGGATTGGGATGTCTTACCGTCTTACCAACATAACATCTCACCCATTTGGAGAGGTATTATGTAGTGTAGGGACATCATGGTTGCAAGCATATGTGCAAAGTTGGGGAGTGGTTAGAAGTGTCAGTTCTGGAAGCATCAATGGTGTGGTGATTGTACTCTTGAGGATATGTGTCCGCAGCTTTATGCCTTCTCTTCAGAACCTCTGGCCGTGGTCTCCCATATGTTTGACACACACCACTCAGGAGGAGTTTGAGCAGCGTCCTTTAGGAGGCATCTCAGGGAGGAGGAAATGGACCAGGTTTGGATTATGCACCAGTGCAAAACAGGAAGGACCAGCGGTATTGGAGATGGGAAAAAGATGGGTGTTTTTCAGTTAGATCAGCGTACAAGATTATTCAGTTAGATCAGTGTACAAGATTATCTCCGATGGCAGAGTACGGCACCACTTTGCTTCGTAGATTTGGACTCCCAAAGCCCACTCAAAGTGAAGCTTCTAGTATGGAGATCTCACATGGCAAATTCCCAACTTGTGACAGATTGGTTTCTTTTCTCATCGATCTCAACTCCCTCTACTGCTTGTGCAGAGTGGAGATTGAGATCCTTGATCACCTATTTAGTATTTACTGGTTGCTCTTACACACAGGAGCCCAATGTGCACCTAGAATGTATGAGTGTGCAGCAATTGCTTGGGGAATGCCATAGAAGATGGATATTTAACGGCGATAGAACCATCTGTGGCTAATTCTTCATGCTATCCTATAGGCAGTTTGGGGAGAAAGGAATAACAGAATCTTCAAAAGAGAAGCAAGAGATGTTGATAGGGTGGTCTCTTTTATTTGTGAGAAGGTGAGAGAATGGGCTAGCCTTTTGTGTAATATAGGCTCACATAGCTCTTCACTTTTTGTCTTCTTGGGGAGCTAAAGAGTGCCACACTGTCTTAGTGTGATAACTTTTTGTATAGGGATTTTTGGGCACTTGCTTTGCTATACTTGTATGTCCCTTCTTTTCTTTAATACAATTGTGGTACTAACCACATTTAAAAAAAAGATAAACCCTCACAAGGGTTGGATCGAGTCATGACAGTATGATGTCAAAGCCAGATCCGCAAAGTAAGATATGGGCTAGTTTAAGCACAAACCAGGCATAAATTGGTGGGCTTGTAAGGATCCACCTGTGAGTGGTGTAGGAGGAGAGGATTACCCATAGGAGAGGGCTACCTAGCTGTGAGAACAAATGTGTGCTGCTATGGAGTTACCATAGTGTTGAGCTACCGGTGTGTATGAGGGTTGTGGTAGGAGATGAACCAAATTAGTCCAATATTAAAAGGAATATTGTATGGAGCTACCATTGTCTATGGAGCCACCACGGTGATCAAGTCTGTCATCCTTGATCTACTGACCAAACTATCATATGTCTTCCCAAATACTGCTGACCAAATCTTTCGTAGGGATATCTCACACAAATAAAGTCCCCTAAGACACCAAGCATCATGGATAAAGTCTTAAGGAAAGCAATTCCTGAGAAAAGGATTCCGTTGACTTGTCTTCATTAGGCCCATGTGCGGAAGTAGTGAATCTAGCATCCTTAACACTTATGCTACTGAACCAGACTGAAATGCTGAAAATGCCTTTATCACCTAAGACTCCAGAGCAGACCTTTTCATTCCACATTATGAGCTCAGCTCCTTTGAACTGCAAATGACCAACCTGAAAGCCTGCCACCACTTATTCTCCTCATTGTGTGGTCATCTATTGAGCTTATATTGGTTTCTTGCAAGCAATAAATATCAATATTATATTATAAAATCAAATCCTTGAGTATTCTACCCTTGTGCTCAATTTTGAACCCTCTAATGTTCCAATATCATTTCTGATGAGCATCTTTCTCCACAAAGCTACTTTTCCTCGATCCAAGGCAACCTTCAAATTTATTATTTTAATAAAGTTCATTTCCTTTTTCCTGATCTTGATTACTTCTCCCTGTCCCTTTCTCTTAACATTGTTTTGAAGGGGCTTTGTTTCTCCTCATTCTTTTAACAAAGCTTCTAAGCACCTCTTCCTTTCCCATAAAAGAGACTTCTATCATTTTTCCAAACTGAACAATCTCTGCCGACCAGTGATCTATGATCAGTCTGCACAATGGAGGGAGGTTCTACCTCCCTTTCATATGGTGTTTTGGCTTTTGACAGCTCATCTGCCTGAGCAGGCATCTCGAAGTAGACCTTCCTGAGTGGAGAAAGCCTTCTCTGGCTCGGGCTGAATTCCCATGGCACTGGCAGACATATGCTTCAAAACTGACTGCTCCTTACGCCATCAAAGTTAAACTTGCTTCTTCTGGTGTGACATTTCCAACTGTTGAACATATTTGATCAATCTCATGGAAGAAAGAGGGAGGGATGGTCCTATGCTTAATGGATGACACTTCACAATAGCACAGGCCACTAAGAGGAGAGGGTGGACTAGTACTTATGAGAAAAAGACATTTGCACTATGTATACTTGAACATGGGAGGCTGTAGCTTCTGGGAAGAGATGCAGGTGACTCTCCTCTAGCCCCAAACCCATCGATCCCACTGTTGGAGAGTCTGACACTGTAAGTCATTGAAGCTTGCCCTCAGAACCAGAGATGTCCAAACAGTTGAAATCCTGATCCTGCATAGCCACCACAGACAAAGAGACCCCTGGCTGAACAACTGTGTTGCGGGGCTCTAGTGAAGGATCCTCCATTCTGTGACTCTGTCAGAACGGAGTTGTGAAGCCCTTGAACCTGCCCCCTAGGGTAGACTGATTACCCGATATGCAAAGGGCTGGGTAAAGAGAATGAAGCTCTGGATCAGGTAAGTTATGGGTACTGGATTGAGAACCAGCAAACCTGCATGGCTACAAGGTGGAAGCACAGTATTGGTTCTGTTCTTGAGAACCTGGCCCTGTTCAATATCCCCACCTGAAAACCTCTGCTTCCACACTGTTGTAGACACCATTAGGATTTTTAAGGACCCCGATGCCTTCTTGTTCGTGGTCAAAGCAGACCCTTTGACATGGATCTTTTCACCTTCTCTCGAAGATGCATTGAGCCACCAAATCCATAGCATACACCCCCCTAAATTTGCTGAGAATGGCTTCTGGAGGACTGATTTCCAATAGGCAAGGGGACATGCAATCCTTCCACCGATGGCCTCTTTTGAACTTCTTGAGTTGGAAGTTGGTCCACTCAGCCATTAGCAAGCTGAGGAGCCGGCTCAGTCCTAACTCGGATCAATGAGTTTAGCAACTCAGTCATCGTTTTCATCCAACAGGTGTCTGAAGATCTTTCTCACCCCTGTATTTCTTGTAAGCAGAGACTACTTCAGCCGAAGTCCAATTCACCTTGTCCATTAATGCCACTAGATGATCTTTTGAGATTTCCCCGCAGACTCAGTCTCACTAGATATACAAAACTTCTTACTCATCCTAATCACAATGGACTGAGGAGTGCAAAGAAAATTGACGTCTTCTACTCTAACCCTAATAAACAGCAGTTGGTCTTTGGCAACTGTTCTCCTATCAACTTCTTTCAGACCCCAAAGCCTACCCCTATGTTCTGAAAAGCTTCAACACTCCAGATGTGAAAAGGAGCACTAAAGAGTCTGCACCCAAATAGAAGGGCCCTATGTTTCCTGATCGGTTGCTATCTCCTGCAACTAAACTGAGCCATGAGCTGCCTTTGACTACATAATCTCTCATCAGAGGTGAACATATTCTATCCTCCATTTATGCTGGGCAAACCAGATAAGGTAGGCTCCATCATAGAGGTGATATTTCAATCTTTATAGTTCACCCACTTGTTAGCCAGGAATTCTACTGTTGAAATCCTGCCATCAGAGACACCCTCTACAGTGACAACCAGTGAGGAGTCTAGGCATTTTCTTACCTCTACCTCTGAGCCCAGGGAACGTCTCTGGTATCTTGCCTTTTTTCCTGCTGGAGACAAGCCTGTGGCTGTTTCGTATCCTTCACATCTTCTTCGATCCTATGAGCCTTCCCTGCTTCTTAACACCCAATGCCCTTTGTTTCAAAGGTCCGCACACAATATCCAATATTCCCATTTGACGAGGGGCATTGTTTTATTAAGTTCTTAAATATTTGAGAGAGCAAGAATTCTTAAGTTCTCAGATCCTTCTTTGAAACAGTATGCTGTTATGAACCTGTTGTTTTGGGTTTCCTATGCTTTTTAGGACACTATTTATAGGTTTTACTTTTTTGCAGAGTGAGTCTGGCAGAGTTTTCTATTTTCATAGCTATAGTCAAACAAGTTTTCCAGCAAGAGCCATTGATAGATTCAAGACTATTCTCAAGCAATGCTTTTTTAAGATGTTCGTTAACTGTGGGGATAGAGATGGATGAATAGATGGAGAGCAGTAGAAGCAATATTCCGGCTATTCCCAAACAATGTTTTTCTATGATGTATGCTAACTGTCTGGATTTGGTTTTGGACAGTACATTGTGGGGATTTATTTTATAATATTAGGATTTGTGGATGAATATAGAAATGGGCTAGATTGTTGGTCTAATTTTAAAAAATCACTTATATTTTAACCAGTATGATTATCCTCTTCTTACTTTCTGATCCTTGGTAACCCTTATTTTGCTCTATTTTATTAGACAAACTACAAGGTTTGATATTTACTTGAGGAACTGGTAATGGTGCTGGTTTAATTTATCTAGATAAAGACTGATTTGCTTGGTAAAATATAACATGCCTGGCCAATTGGGCTGTCTACCAATACTAATGACAATTTTGCATCATTTAGTTTGAAATGATCTGATATTCTGCTCTGCTATGTACTTTTTCAGATTGTCGCGGATGGTGTTGACCCAAGGCTGCAGACATTTTGTTATTGGTATTCATTTTATCCTCTGGATCCGTTTGTAATTTTACAACCGAGGATCATTTGTCGAAGGAATATATTTTAGCTTGTCAATAAATCAGCAGTACCATTAATTGAAAGCTTTCGAATTGATTGGCAGGTCAAGACTCAACAGGCGCAGAAGACGATTGAATATACTTCAAAATGTGAACCATGTTCATCCACATGCTGTGAAGTCAGACTCCCCAAAAGTGCTTAGGGACATTTCTCGTGCAAGCCTGCCTGGGAAAGACAAAGGGATAACTGATGCTGAGCTGCTGAGTGGTTGGTGTCGTGCCATCAACTTACTACATCTGTGGCTATATTATTTCACTTCCTTGTGTATGAATTAGGTAATGCATTTTAGGTGGGCCCTCAAACAAGGAAGAAGAGTGTTCCAAAGCCCATTACAAATTTGCCAGATATGGCTCAGAAAATCTTCCTCTAGAATCTGGTGAACAACTTTCCTGTAGCCCTGGTATGGTAGCCATTTGTGCGGCTTCAGCCCAAGCTCCTGATGAATGCAATCAACCAGTATCTGGCAGTAACAATCATGCCACTACTGCTATGCTTCAATTTGCAAAGACAAGGAAGCTTTCTGTTGAAAGAGCTGACCCTAGAAAGTAAGTGTTAAACATTCTACACTATTCTATAAAACTTGATCTTCAAAAAGAAGACATTTCTTTAATTTATGGTTTTCCTTAGTAGACAGCACCAGATATTTGTACAGTTTTATGACCCTTTTTAGGTGATGTTAAAAATCCTTTATTTTGCAGTCGTGTTCTGCTACAGAAGCGCCAGTTTTTTCATTCTCATAGAGCTCAGGTGAAATTTGGCTACCTAATTTCTTATCTATTAGCTTTCATTTACTGTCATTTGTTTAAATAAAAAAGTGCACTTGACTCTTTGGGCTTCTATTTTGTCTTTCCTTCATGGTAGTAGCAGCACATTGTTATACTGAGTAGGAACCCAGGATCATGCCCCTGGAATTCTCATGTTGAAATTTTTGATATTTTAACCAATTTACTGATGGTTGTGATCTATCTAGTCAAAGGTGAGAGGCGGCTGAGGCGATCAAGGGGTCACCTTAGCCTCAAATGTCTAGACGATGGCCTAGGCATTTGAGGCGACATTTTTCAAATATATTAAATAAATCAAACATATACATATGTCAACAAGACATAAAAAATCAATAATATTAGTAAATACATCCATTCAGATGTGAGGAATAAATTAACAATATATCAAATTCACATAAAATTTGAACACCTAAATAACTCAATGAAATTCAGAAATCAAAAATAACTAAATTTATACGTGCACATGCGCTAATTGTTGAAAAAGTGAGGAGCCTGATCTAACCTTTGACCCAGCCTCACATCATGGGTCTACCTTTAAACTTGCCTTGGATCGTGAAAATGTTGGGGGTATTATAATCATTTTACCCGAAGTTGGGTTGCCCTAATCTTCTTGATAAAAGGCAGGGTTATAGGAATGGATGGGCAGCCCAAGTGGGCTTGGCCCAAAGGTACCTGCAGCCACAGCAAGCTCTTCTAGGCGAGTTAGGCCAAAGCAAGGTGAGTTATGGGCACCTCCCCTCGCCGCATCAATTAGGCGAGTGCCTCAGATGCCTTTGATAACATACGTTGTAATTGATGTGAGGTACACGATAAGACACAGATAAGTCAGTGATTGACAAAAAATCTCAATCAACCAACAAGCTTCAGAATGGCAAGAGCTCAGTTCTTAAGGAAGTTTCTTGCCAATACCTCAAAGGGCATGAGTACAAGAAAACTGATATATTTATCAATACGTGCTGGGTAGGGTTGGAATTTTCAATACTTCATTCTGTTCCATATGCTGCAAACACATCAGGCCGTCTCTAAAAGCTCAGGCAAGAAAAGCTAATGAAACAAAGAGTCTAATCTAATCTAGTTGACTTGTCTGTGAATCAATCCTTCTCTAGTCTTGGATGTCTTCTGTTGGCCACATTTAGAGACGTGTTGTCCTTTTTTTCTTTTATTGGAAGGTGGCATTTGAGGTATTGGCAAGAAAAAAAATACTGAGCCAAAATCCCCCGGGGCTTCTACCAAGGAGGTAAAACTCCCCCAAAACCCTCACAACCCAGGGATTACCGGAATTACAGTGTTAGTAGCGTCCACCCCTGTAGTCTAGACATAATCTCTGATTGGGACAGTGGCAGCCCCTTGACCGCAAAATACCAGTCCATTATGATGAAGGTTGGGTGCTTGAACAGATCTCTCAACACTCTGTTGTTCCTTTCCCTTTATATTGACCATAGCATAGCCAGAAAACACAGTTTTCATATCTCTTTTTCTTCCTTTATTGGGTTTAGGGGCATCCATTCTGCCCACCAATCCTCCAAGCCGGACTTGATGTTCCACTGAATCTTGGCACCCTTGAAGAAATGCGCCCACACAGTCTGGATCATGCCACACTTGAAGAAAAGATGATCCAGATTCTCTGTATAAGATCCACAGAAAATACATGTAATTCTGACTCCCGGCTTAAATTTGTGCACCCTGTCAGCAGTGGAGGTTCTCCTCCAAGCCATTTGCTAAAGGAAAATTCTGATTTTGATAGGGGCCTTTATATTCCAGACTTGCTTGTGCCAGGGTACCTTCCTCCCTCCTTGCATGAGAATCTTGGATGTTGACCTGACCGAGAACTTCCCATCTTTCTCCCATTTCCAGCTTCTAGAATCAAAGGATCCAGGTTCCAATCTTTTCTGGTCCAGCATGCAATTGAGCTGCAGGAATTCCTGGTACTCTATATCAGTTAGATTTCTTCTAAATTGTACCGACCATCTTGGTCTTGGATCTGTTTGAGACCAGAACTCAGAAACGTTTGCCCCAGTCTTTAAGGCAATTGCATATAGACTTGGAAAGGCTTCTTTAGGCACACTATTGAACAACCATGGCTCTTCCCAGAACTTAGTCTTCCTCCCATCCCCCACAGCGATTGATGATGAACATCTATGATGAGACATGTTGTCCATTGGCTCAGGTCATGGCATGATCAAATTATTAGGAGGTTGTATTCTCATATTTGCTGAGGAAATAGAGAATTATGGGAATTCATGGGACATTATTTACTAGAAAGGGGATAAACATGTTTCCAAATTTTGTAGGAAAATGATTGAGAAGCCGAAACATGCATTTGTATTCTTATGGGGGGTGGGGAGGTGTTGAGAGAGATAATGGGGGACATGGAGAGTGGGTGGGAATATATTCCTCATATTCTATTTCCCCATCGTGGGATTTAGGGAAAAGGAAACCCAGAAAGAAGAAGGAAGTTTCTGAGCATCTAAGAAATATTTTCCTAACTACCGTCTTCACATGTTTGCAATGCATATTAAAGTTAAGTAATTTTTACATGTTTGTCTCTATAATGTAGTTTAATTCCATATAAGTCTTTATAATCTTAATATCTACATAATGTCCTTCAATTTTGATTCTACTCAAGGAAAAGTCCCTGACGTTACATTTTTTACTGTGAGATTGACATCCATCAAGTTAACCATGCTTAAAAGAAACCAAACAGCATAAGATTACATTTTTGCCCTTCGTATTCAAGATAGATAGATAGAGAGAGTACCTGTGATCCTTGGTGGGTGAGAAAGAGACGAGCAGAGAGGTGCGGAGAAGTGCTGGAGGGGAGGTTCTCCTTTGGCAGTGGTACCTTGCCGGTGGTTTGCCACCATCTCCAGAGCGGACCTCCAACATCCGTGCCCAATGGAGGGGGGGAGAGAGATTTTGTATTTTTTAAGATAACTAGATCTTTTTCTTCCTAGAAGATGGAATAATCTTTAATATATATGCTTTTGCCAAACCATCCTTAAGTTGAGGACGTATAATGGAAGGGCAATTGATTTTAAATTGTTAAGATTACAAGGGCTTATTTAGAATTAGACTAGATTATAGGGACTATCATGTAAAAATCCCTAAAGTTAATTTTGTATATAAAAGAACGGGAAAATTTAATAATTGCAAAGACCACCTCGGTTTGTAGCTGCTTCAGAATTCTATGGGACTGGAATCTTGGATTCTACTATTGTGAGAACAAAAGGGCTAAGAACACTCATAAGAGATCTAAGGTTAGATGTCCGGGAACATTGTGATGACTTCTTCTAAAAATAAGGCCGTAAAGCTAAATAGGTGGTCTAAGTCTTGTTTTTGGCCATTCAAGCATTGTTTTCAAGGCGTCGCCTAGGCAACGCCTAGGTGACAAGGTGCTCCAAGGTGACCAGGCGCCTAGGCGAGCAGCTCATTAAGGCACTCACTTGGCTACCTTGGTGCACATAGACCACATTGGGCCCACCTAGCTTTCCTTGGCAGGACATCCACTCCTTGATTTGAGGTTTGTTTTAGTATTTAGGCAAAAGTTCAGGGGTAATTTTGAAATTTTGGCAAATGATATGTCAATATTAGAAAGAGAAGATAAGACTTTCATTTCTCTTTTCTCTTTGCCTCGGATTCTTCTCCATGTCGGTTCCTCTTCCCTTCTCTTGAGGACATTGATTCACATTTGCATGGTGCACTTTTTGAAGCTAGTACCATTTTTGTCTCTTTTTGATAATTCACAAGTGGAAAATTATGAAATTATTATGTTGACGTGCTTATAATTTATCCATTAATGTGTCATATTTATGCTTACTTTTAATATAAAGAATAACTATTTGAATACCAAATTTTAGATTAAAATTTTTATATCGATTGACAAGTATTCACAAATTCTTATTAGTTTTCTCCTTATTAATTTGTTATTGTTTGTCATTTATTCTGTTTTTGCTTTTAAAATATAGGAATATGTTGAAGATTTGTGGATATTAAATTTTTTATTAACTAAAGATAGAAGTTATATGTAGGAAATGTATAGCAGTAGTTCTCTTGCAATGTATGCTATATAAACTAGGCTTCGCCTAGACGTCTTGCCTTGTCACTTAAGCAGTAAGGCGGTGGGCTAGTGCCTTGGACATCTTGACAACCATGCATTCAAGGTCTAGCTACTAATTGGCCCACCAAGTAAAAATAGGTCTTTGTGGGAGCCAAATTGAACACGCTAGCGAGCTCGTCCCCTCACCATTGGCCCAACCTACGAGAAGGCATCATGCCATCATTCTAGAAGATTTCTAGAAATAGTCACATGCTGAAAATCTTGGGTTATTGCATGCACCCCAATACATAAAGAAGTACAACTTAGAATAGTCCTCTTTGTTAGAATTGTCCCACATTGGAAAAAGAGGCATCGTAAAATGTGTTTAAAATATTGGAGTCCTCTCCACTCAATATTGTAAAGTTTGAGTTGGATGACCCAATCCACTAACTCCAACATGGTATCAAAGTTAGGTTATGATCCGGGTTGCGCACCACTTGTTTGTCATGGTCTACGTGACAGAGCCTAAAGTCAGCCTGCAAAGTCAGCCTACATGTGAGAGGGTGTGTTAGAATAGGCCCACATTGGAAAAGGGATGAAGTAATATGTGTTTAAATAATGCAACCCTTTCCACTCAATACCTTAAGGTTTTGACTTGGATGACTCAATCCAATTACTCCAACACTCTCATTATTTCCTTTTTCGAATGTAGATTACTTCCTTTTGTCTCCTTCCATTTTTTCTTACCTTCTGCTCGACACTAATATGAGCATCAGAGTGGTTTCTCCTCAAATCACTTTGGATGACCCTCTTAACTGCATTCTTGCATTTGTAGTCCCTTTTGCTCCTACTCTTCCTCCTTGTGTCCTAGTTGTGTGCCCTTCTCTTGTCCATGAGATCTCAACTATTTGAATGAGTGTTCTTAGTTAAACAGTGTGGCATTAGATAGTTTACTAAGTCTCGCTTTTTGTTGTTGTTTGACCACATTAAATTTACTCCACTTGCATCTTGACATTCACTACTGGATTTCACTTCTGTCTAGTACTTACCGTATTTGATTTGTTATCCATCACCTCAAATGGCTTGAATGACTCCACAAAAAATGATAGGTCCTCCATCAATCATCTTGGGTGGCTTGAGTAGAGACCATGATAACCCTAGGTTCCATGAGTAGCAAAGAAAAATAACCTATTCAATATAAGTGAAAGTGGAGCTAATCAACAATCAAGCCTTGATTGGTGGATGTCGGCCACCTTCATTATCACCCCCCTTAAGGGTGATGTCTGAGAATTGGGCCTTGAGGTACATTATACTTACTCGCCAAGGAGCCTCAACTGAATCAACGCCACTATAGTTGGAGTTGGAGTTGGGGCTGAACATGTTCTAGTTCAACTCATGCTTGAACACATCAAAGCTCTTCTAGATGCCAACATGCTCTTTGCTTGCTCTCACCTTGGGTCACCCGTGCCATTAACCCATCTCGCTTTGCCTTAAGCTTGCCTACTTGCCTTTTGGAGGTCTGCCAACTGTGTTTCATATCCTTGGGTTTAACTTTGTACTTCTCAATGTTGGTCAGCTTGAGCCTGGGAATATGGAAGTAATTGTTAATTTTTGTAACAGCTCGACAGCTGCCTCGCATTAGGCATTGGAGTTGGTTGGGGGGGGGGCATGAAGTCTCTCCTCTGCTGAAGGCATACACCCCATATTTTTTTGATGAGGATCGGAAGTCAATGAGAAAGGAATGCCATATTGAATCTCAACATTGTTTTGGAAGGTCAAAGAGAAAGATCTTAGAGAGATCATGATCAAAGATCATGATAGTCTGATGCTTCGTAGAAAATGCTCTAAATTTTATGCATTTAGCCATCAAATGATTAAATGAATGGAATAATAACAAGAGCAATGAAAAAAAATATGTTTACACTTGCGCAACAATTGCTTTCTTGGTTGCCTTTGCCATCTTAGCATCTTGGAGACTCCTCTTCTATTGACATCCTCATCTGCTTCTCTTTCTCTTCTTTTTCTTTTTCTCCACCTCCTCATGGTGCTCCATTTTGGTGCTCACCAGGCACGACTAGAAAAGGTGACCTTGGCTGGTTGACAAGGAGCCCAATGGGTCTCTAGGGGTGCAGTCTGCCTTTGGTACCTCAACCCTTGCTCAACATCATTTCTCAGTTCCAGTACCTTTTTGTAATGTTGGTGCTGATGTTTATCATGCCAGTACTTCCTTGCTAGAGGCAGGGACCCTAGGCTTCTGTTTGGCTATCTTCTTCATCCTTGATGCATCAATGTTCAGCAAATGCTTCTCTATGGCTGAAAAGGAAAAAAATGATTAAGTTTACTATGAGGGAAATCCCAGTAAGAAGATGAGCCAAACAATGGTCATTCTCTTCTCACGGAGGGGCTAGCCTGGCGTGGATTTGCATCCTGTCCTTTTTTAGATCCTTTCACATTGTCGTCCTTTTTTAGATCCTTTCACATTGTCAATGTTGGCATATATTTGGGTGTCGGCTACATCTCGGTCAGCTGTTGACTCTTTGGCTG
This sequence comes from Amorphophallus konjac, assembly GCA_022559845.1. Classification (NCBI taxonomy): domain Eukaryota; kingdom Viridiplantae; phylum Streptophyta; class Magnoliopsida; order Alismatales; family Araceae; genus Amorphophallus; species Amorphophallus konjac. The sequence goes on along the minus strand of CM040121.1, from coordinate 583,451,910 downwards.
TTGCATTCTGTCTTAGGTAAAGCAACCTATTCAGTCAGGAACAGCCAAGAACCTGCAGAATCAACATTAGGGAGGAAAAAAACCGATCTGCGGCTGGAAGATGGTGCACCCTCTATCATGGCCCATGCTTTCTAGATGAGAAATACAACTAGTCTCAATGCACTGGACTCAGAATCAGATAACAGCAATTCTTGAAGATGGTAAGGCTTGGTGCAATATTGCAAATGCGGCATGGTAATAGCAACCTGATTATTATGCGCCAAGCATTTCGAACCAGCCAAACTGGCACAATTGCAGAATAACATAGCCTTCCAACCTCAAAAATGTGGATTGAAAAGTAGAAACTGGCCCTAATGGAATCCACATACATACGCATATACTTATCCATCATAGTATCTGCTCGGTCATCCATCTTAGTTTCTATAGGAACAAGGTCATCTTGCTTCCTTATTTCCTCATAGAAATGGGATCACCTGAGCCTCAATAAAATCTGAGCACCGTCCTTGTAGACTAAGGGTGCAAGGGGCCCTCCCTGGCTCCCGAGAACAAGCCCCAGCGACTAAGATAGAGGCTTCATCTTCAAAATCATTCTAAGAGTTGGCATCCTAGTCATCAGGATCCTCAGCATCACTACATTCATTGTCAGCCTCACCAATCATTGATGAGTTCATTTCGAGGGAATTGGGCTGTGAAGGAATTTGTGTCAACACCCCTTGTTGTCGGTATATCCAATGAGTCCATGTTCTTGGAAAACTCAGTCATCATTGCTGAGCATTCTGGATCTTTAATGAAGGGTGCCATCTGAGTATCCGTTCTCTCACGATTGAACTCTAACCCAAAAAACATACTAAAGCTAAGGTCAGAGAGAAAAGGCTCACATAAAAGTCTACACAGACCCTTACTAAAAAAAGAGTCTAAACAGACTAGTGGGAGAAGGGGATTGGATGCTGTAACCTTTGTACTCTGATCGCTGATATTAAGAAGTAATTCTCATTGACCACTGGACATGTGAGCAGCAAGAGTGAAGGGAAATGGTCCTATAGGGCTCTTAACAGGGGCCTTAATGGTCTGGAGACCATCAATAATGAGCTAGTTCAGCCTTGTGATATATGACTCATCCACACATGTTGGCCATGCATATGAAAAGACGCTGAGAAGATATGCATTAATTGCTGGTTACTCTTAGGTGTGGATAATGGTCCCAGGTCCATACCCAAGATTGGGGAACAAGTGATGGGGCCTGGATTTGACACGGGTCCCAAAAGGTCAGCCCTTCACTCAGAATAAACTGCTGAGCAGGTTTTGACGTGCTGCACCAGATCGGTGCGTATCACATGTACCAGATTGCCCAGCCAAAAACCGGAATGGCAGTATGTCGGTACACCCTCAATCGGGTACCGGTTCGGCTGGTTGGGCGTGCCGACCAGGATCGCGCAATCGGTTGTGGCAAGCGATGGATACGGATCGGATCGTGCGATGAAAATAGCGAGACGACTGGAGATTAGGGTTTTGCGACTTACCTTCTTGTTCGCAGGCGGCCGCACTAGGGTTCCCTCCGGCAATCGAATCGGCTGCAGAAGGTGAGCTTTTGTTTTGTTTTTTTTCTGTTTATAAGGCAATCGATTCGCCCTTGGGCTGGGCCTGTCTGGGAATGCCGGAGAGTAGGGGAGCAGCGACGGTGAATGCCGCACCCCACGGTTCGCTGTGGCAGCCACAGGCCGGCGATCCGCAGGCACGGCATGTCCAGCACTCTGCCCCTTCTCCTCCGTCTGGATCCACCACCGAGGATGGAATTGCCATGCGGGAAATGGCTGCCTTTGCACACAGGACCGGCAGTGAACGCCGCGGCTCGTGGGTCGCCGTGGCAGCCGCTGGCCAGCGATGGCCCACTATCCGCAGGCAAGGCATCTCCGGCGCTAACTCTGCCTCCTCCTTCCGGCTGAGGAGGATGGAATCAAACTTTTAATAAAAATTGCATTTTTTGGCCAAAAAATCTCTCGTGTCAGCGCGGTACCATACCGTATCATACTGCCGGTGCATCGGCACGGTGCATGTCGGCAGTACGGCTAACCTTACTGCTGAGAACCCTTGGAAGAAATCTATGCAAGGTCAGATAACCAAGAACATTATGACAACCTCCTCGGACCACAAGGTTGGCCCATAAAGCTGAACGAGTGTGTTCTGGGGCCAATGAAGGCCGCAGCAGAAGTTGGCTGACTGAGCAAATGTAGGCTTGCTTGAGAGCCTAGCGAGCTCAGCCATCATCAATGGACTAAGCTGATCAGAAAGTGAAACATGTCCATTCCAAAAGATACTTGGGCATAATCCCATATGGGAAATCCCACGTTCATACATGCCCCCCAATGCATGAATAAGCCCGGCAGGTAAACTTCCGATAACTTGAATATTCCTCATCCTATATTCCCTTTTGTCTCCTTCTGTTTGTCCTACTTTCTACTCAGCACTAACTATTGTCTGAGGGTTCTGCTCAGATCACTCTAGGGGACCCTTATCTTGGCAGCCTAGGATTCCCATAATGCCTTTCAACATGAGAAACAACCACCAAAAGATGTACATTGTAATAGATGTAGTTTTCAGACTGTGTGGAACCGTGTCCATCCAAAGATGGGATCATCAAGCTGTACGGGACTGTCTTTCCACCAAGAATGACCGACTAGCGCAAAAGTTCATTCTTTTTTTCTTCTGGTAGAATCTGTATGCAGTAGTGTTGGGATTTTTTTTCTTTCTTTCGACATTTTTCAGTTCCTTTAGTAGTAAATGAGGATATAACCAAGGTGATGAATGTCCCGGGAGTTCGGCCTTTAGCTTATACTGAACTGTATTTGCTGTCTGTGGAGGAACCAAAAAAAAAAAAAAATCAGAAAAGGTAGATATCTTTGTGCTTCTTGCTTTGTACCTTGAGTAAATCCGTGCTCTGAGTAGAAGATTATTTTAGAATGTGTCACCCAAGAGATGAGAGCTGGCTTTGCCAAGCTTAATATTCCACTTCATTAAGTTATATGTGATACATAAATGCAAGAGGTAAAGCAGAATTTCTGATGTTCAACAAATTGTTCTGTTTTGTGTTTGCATCCAAGTGATAGTTGCTTTTAGATGTGTTTAAAGTCTGCTTGTATTGTAGCATTTATGTTACGTGTTCTCCTTACATGCTTGCTTTTTTGTGTGGTGTCCTTTTGATTGCATTGTTCTCATCTGCAAATCTGGATTAAGACATGGACAACTCTTTTTGCAAATGTAAAGCTGAAAGCTTCCTTTAACTAGTTTCATTCTACAAATTAGTTAAGCATAGTCTTTTTCTTGTTTTTTCTCATGTTCCTTCTGTCACCAATTTGGAAGAGCTTGTTTAAAAATTGAGATACCATTTTTTCTTGAAGCCAATGGCATTAGAGCAAGTAGTTTCTGATCGGGACAGTGAAGATGAGGTGGATGATGATATAGCTGATTTTGAAGACAGAAGGGTATGACCTACAGATCAGTTTGGATATTGTGTGTCTGTGCTCCTTTCAAATCTACAGATTAATGATTTTATTATTTTTCATGTCATGGAAAATTACTTCAATGACTATTGACCACATCTAGATGCTCGATGATTTCGTGGATGTGACCAAAGATGAGAAGCAGATCATGCATCTCTGGAATTCATTTGTGAGGAAACAAAGGTATCTGTCTACAAAAAAGAACATGTTGCCAGTATACATATCCACTGTTTGACTTTTGTTTTCTTTTCTTGTATTTTGTTGAATGAAAGAAGTCAATCAAATAATGGGATGTTTAAAAATCTTGTTGTACTTCAAATAATGGAATTCACACCATATAGCCTTTTCATATCAGATTCCTGTTGAAAAAAATGCTGAAACAGGATGCTGTTCAAAGTTAAGCTGTCTGATCTTGACTGGCCTAAACAGGAGGAGAAAACTTTAAGAGCTGGTGAAGCTTTGCAAGAGAGAAGATGACAGCACTATGCCCTGAAAGGGTGCCTTCCTTTCTGATATGTTCTACTCGTGATCCTTCACAAATAAATGGGAAAGGAGAGCCAATGATGAATGCTCGCTGCCTTCCAATTTTATATATCCTTCAGATGAACCTATTAAAGGCTTGGTGCAAGTCCGTGTATGAGAGGTTTTTCTGAAGACCAATGAAAACAAGGAAACAATTGGGATTACATTCAGCAGGCAAGGACAAGTCACAAAACTAGTTCATCTAAAGATAGGCTACTACAGGACTAAAACGTCAAATTAAATGTCATTTCAATGTGTTAATAGTTCCTGCTATTTTGGCGTAATGGTCTTTGGCCCATACACAGGTTATTTACAAGCTTAGTTTTTGGTTTCAAGATCTCATGTTATCTTCTAAGAGATTGTATATTCATTATTATGATCATTTTTCTAATTTTGGGTGGCCAACTTTAGCTACTATCCCACATGCATGTTAAAAAATTTAGTCTACGAAACTCATGGTTCGAAGAACCTGCTGATTGGAATCAGCCAGAGAAGTGGATCCAGCTTGATTGCAAACAGCTCTCAATTGCCATATGCTTGACAAAATGGAAGAAAATAATAGGTCTAAAAATGAGGGGATGTTCACTCTAACAAATTCTGGTCTTAACCTAGATAATTAATTCTAGCTATTCATGACTGGAGATATAATTTTGCTGTGATTTCTGTACCTTTTTTTTTTGTTATGCAGGCCCTACTTTTTGCATTGGTATGAAAATAGTGCCTGTTATTTAGTAGCATAAGCACAATACTTGTTCAAATTGATTCGTTTCTTTTAGCTCTCAGTCAAAATGCATTTATTTCATGGCCTCCAATTTTAAAAACTCTTTTTTTTACTCTGAGAGAATTTCACAACCTCAATATCATTGCTTGGCAGGGTGTTGGCAGATGGTCACATTCCATGGGCATGTGAAGCATTCACCAAGCTACATGGACCCAACTTTGTTCGAGGACCTGCTCTGATGTGGTAGCACCCTTTCACCTTCCATGTTTAACTTACCGAAATTATGTCTGTTTGGCATGTGAATCTACGGCATCAATACGTTTTAAGGCAATAAGATAGTTTGCTCTATTATTTGATGTTTCTTATGAATGATCAGGTGTTGGAGGTTGTTCATGATAAAGCTGTGGAACCACAGTCTATTGGATGCACGGACGATGAACAATTGTAATGTACTCCTAGAGAAATATCAAAATGAAGGCTCTGATCCCAAGCAAGGTTAAGGCCCTCATTCTTCCGTTTACATGAGAGGAAGCTAACCCAATTCGCTAATCTCATGTCTCCCACAGAATATGTGCTCTATTTTTTTTTCCTATTGTGAGAATCATTCTTTTGGTTTACAGAGGAAATGGAAAATGTGGGTGGGTGTGGTGGGGAGGGTAAAATTTTCCTTCACATGTATGTAACTGGACTGACCTCGCCATTTTAGTCAAAATTGTTCGTTTCTGCACCTATGGAGTCTGGTTTTCTTTATGTGCTTTCCAAATTGCTTGAACGGAAATATGTATGATGGATTAAGTACTCTGCAATGTATCATAAACGGGATCTCTCAAGGGCCACAAACCATTGCTATGTCTCCAGTTCTCGAGTGGGGTTGTCTGAGTACTGTTGGATAAGTTCTTCGACTCTATATTGCTCTATTGAACTCCAGCCTGGTAAGTCTCGAGGGAATGGATCTTTATGGCATATTTACATAAATACTCTCAGAATTTTTTATGTTCTATTCTATAGCCTCATATTTTTATATTGTCATATATAGCCTTATATTAAGAGATATTATATAAGCTATATCCCGTGAGTTTTGTTGCTCGTTGATGAAAAGGTAAAATATAAGATTTTGAAAGGATATGTCAGATAATATGAAATATTCCAAGCATATGTATGAGATGTTGAAATATCGCTCACCCGAAATGTGGTTGGCACGACATGGGTGTGTGATTGATTTGTGAGTTAACATTTGTCGGATCTCTCGGGCAGGAATTTATGACATTTAATTTAATTTCTTTTCTTTTACCCTTTTCATGCATGAAACATCTTTTACCCGTAGGGCTCATGGTTTGGGGAAAACGTGAGCCTTTTTGATACATAAAACATCTTTACCCATTTTACCATTGCATATGGAACATGGTTTGCCGACTATGTTCAACTCACCCCGACTTAGACGGCTTGGATCTTATTTAGGGAATTTTGAGTCATATCCGGGGGAATCACATACATAAAGTGCTCTGAATTATTTAAATAATGATATAATATTTAAAATAAAAATTTAAAATTTAAAAGTTAAAAATTATAATAATGATACAGTAGTAATCATAGATCTTACATTTTGTAGATGAAAAAAAATTAAACTCTATTGTTGATTTGATTTTAAATATGTGACTCAGTTGTGTCGGTCCGCGTCAACTCTGAGTGAGGCCGACTTGTACTAGATCACAAGGGGAATTTGATCCGATTGGGATCCCTGAATTGTCAAAGCATGGTGTGGAATCAGTCGGACAAAGAATGCGGTTTGTTCGGAACTTATCCGAAGATAGAATTGCCCTTAAATTACGAGAAAAATGTGGCTTTTTTTTCTAAACCATGATGTTCAAACAGGGTTGCCAGTGTGCATCCGTCCTACGTCGGAGGGGAAGACCCCCTCCGGCACCTCCCTCCTCGTCGCTCTCTTTCTCTCTGTCACTCTCACTTTGTGTGTGTGTGCGTGTGTGTGTGTGTGCATGCGTGTGTGCATCCGTCTTATGGCGGAGGAGGAGACCCCCTCTATCACCCCCCTCCCCGGCACTCTCACTCTCGTCCTCCTCTCTTTATCACTCTCACTCTCTCTCTCTCTTTGTTCGTGTGCATCCGTGGCAGGATACCTACACCGGAGGGGGAGACCCCTCTCTGGCACCCCCTCCTCGCCGTTCTCTCTCTCTATCACACACTCTTTGTCTCGTCTCTCTCTCTCTCTATCCCTGACATTCACGCTGATACCCCGTGGCCAACCTTCGTCGTGGTGTCACCGTCGAGATTCCCCCTTGCCGGTGCCGACGTGCACCCCCCCGCCGCCCAGCGTTTGGTCGCGACGCCATCACCAACTTCATGCCCCTCTCTGACGCGAACGAGGATAAGCTTCTCTTCCTCTAACTCTCACTCCAACCTGAAACTAACGGTAGGGACTAATAAGTACAACGACAAAGATTTGAGAGACTTTAAAAATAATAGTTATATTCGAGAGACTAAATATGAATACACCATGGTTTGCCGTCCCGGCCCGACCCGCACCGACCCGCACGACCCGACCCGACCCAGGCGGGCGTCGGGTCGCATGGGCTGTGGGTCGTGGCCGGGACGCAGTGGACCGCACGGTCCCGTGCGTCCCACCGCGTACCGGAGCGGGTCGAGGCGGGCCCGGTGTGGTTCGTGCGGGACGGCGCGTATGTGCCAGGTCGCCCATATAGCGGGCCGGGGTGCGGGCGGGTCTGCCATCCGCAGCGGCTTGAAGGCGGTGGCCGGCAGGTGTGGGCGGTGCAGAGCGGCGGCGGACGGCGGCGGATGGCACCGGGCGGCGGCGACGACCGGCGATCAGAGGTAGGTGCCCGAATTTTTTGTTTTAGGGTGAGGAGGGGGTGGGGGGTGACGACCGGCGATCGCACTGGCACCGCCGCCGGTGGGGGGCGGGGAGGGGGGGGGGCGTCTGCACCTCCGGTGGGGGGGCGGTGAGGGTGAGGGGAGGGGGGGCGTCTGCACGGAGGGGGGGCGTCTGCACGGAGGTGGGGGGCGGTGAGGGTGAGGGGGGGGGGGCGTCTGCACGGAGGTGGGGGGCGGTGAGGGTGAGGGGAGGGGGGGCGTCTGCACGGAGGGGGGGCGCGGTGAGGGTGCGGGGGGGGGGGGGGGGGGGGGGGGGCGTCTGCACCGCCGCCCCCACCTCCGGTGGGGGGCGGTGAGGGTGAGGGGGGGTGTTTATTTTTTTAGTTTTTAAATTAAAAAATATAGAAAATATTTTATTATATTATTTAATATTAATAATAATATATTATTTAATTCATGTTATATAAGTAATATAATTTTTGTTTAATTGATGTTGTATAAATATCATATATTTGATGTATTATTTAATTCATTTTGTAGAATTAATATAAATAATATTTAATTCATGTTGTAGATTGAAAATTTATTTTTTGATGTGTTATTCAATTCATATTTAAATATTAGATTTAATTTAGATGTATTAAAATTTAAATTTAGTCTTGTATGTTGTAGAAGTAATGATATTAATATCATTATTAGTTGTAGATGTAAAATATTTTTAAATACATAATGTATATTAGTTAATTTAATTGCATAATGTAAAATATAATGTGTATGGATATATTTTTAATGTAAATATAAATTTAGTGTTTAATATTTTTTAAATAATTTTAAAGTTAATATATATATATATATATATATAATGTAAATTATTTAGAGATGTTTATAATTTATATGTGTCATGTAATTTAATTAGAGATGTAATTTTAAATATCTAATTAGTTATATTTTAAATATCTAATTATGTCATGTAAGTTAATGTATATGTATTAATTATAAATATTAACCTTATATGTTTGTTATAGAAATAATGATATTATTTTGAACTAAATTATATTAACATGTATTAAATATTGAATTTAGTCTTGCATGGTACGCAAATAATGAAATTATGTTTAATATTAATTGTATATGGCAAATAATATATTTTCATAATTTGAATTTCTTAATTTTAGGCCTTAGCACTCTATGGCTCCTAAGGAACGAACAAGTGATATTGGGTGGTCACACGGAGTTTTGTTGGATGGAAACCGTAGGTGTTGGCGTTGTAACTATTGTAAAATAGAACACCGGGGAGGAGGGGTGTCTCGGTTGAAGAAGTATTTGGCAGGAGGAGCCGGGACAGGATACTCTGAGGTTGCTGGGTGTACCCATATGCCTAGAGATGTGAAACTTGCAATGGCTAGGCACCTGCGGGAGAAGAGAGCTGAGATGCAAGAAAAAGAAAAAAAGAAGAAAAGGGATCAAGCGGTAGTGAGCGGAATAGCAAGCGGCAGCAACGAGGAGGAATGTGCATGGACACCCAGTGACGAAGACGAATAAGCACGTACTGAGCAGGCTAATGTGTATGTCACTGTGAACGATCCATACGAAGCCGAGTTTCGTGAGGCAGTACGTCAGAGCATGGAAGAGTCAAGACATCCCGAGGAGACTACAGTCCGTAGTCGCGAGGCGGCGAGGACCGGAGCATCAGGGAGTGGTGGTTCATCTACGACTCGACAACCACGAGGCATAAGGAGTTTATTGACTGGTGACTCGGGGACACAAAGAAAAAGGACACAATCGATAAACATTGAAGATGTGGAGCCCGGTGCACTATCCCGAGAGCATGGCAAGCAAACGAGGATGGACGATGCGTATGGCCAGAAGGGACCTAAATGGAAACTTGGTCAGGCTGTTGCAAAATGGTGGCACCACGCGGGTCTGCCTTTCAATGCAGCCAATAGCCCTTACTACAAGCCAATGTTTCAGGAAGCACAGGTCCTTGGGCTACACGTGCAGCCACCTACAGCGAGAGAATTGGCTGGCGTATACCTTGATGAACAGGTTGCTGAGATCAAGAGTTACATTGACTCATTCAAGCAGAAATGGACAAAGTACGGAGTCACACTGATGTGTGATGGATGGTCAGGTACCACAAAATCTAGCCTAATCAACTTCCTTGTTTATTGTGACAGACAGGTATTCTTTCACAAATCAGTGGATGCGTCTGGTCAAATTCATAGTCATCAATATATTTTGTCATTGATGGAGCAAGTGGTGACTGAGATTGGGGAGGAGTACATTGTACAAGTGGTGACTGACAATGGGTCGAACTATAAGAAGGCCGGGGAGGAGCTAATGAAGAAAAAACGGCACATTTTCTGGACCCCCTGTGCAGCGCATTGTGTAGATCTAATGCTGAAGGAGATTGGGCAGCTTCGTATGGTAAAATCTGTGGTCGAGGTGGCACAAAAAATCACGAAATATATCTACAACCACACACTTGTATTGGCATGGATGAGGGAGCATTGTGGCGGCGAACTGTTGAGGCCTGGCATCACACGATTTGCCACCAACTACATCGCATTGCAGAGCCTATTGAAGCACAAGGATGGGTTGAAGCAAATGTTTAGAGGTGAGACCTGGCTGAGTTCCTCTTTTGCTGCTTCACGTGAAGGGGCGGAGGTCGAGGGGATTGTCAACACCTCGAATTTTTGGGAACGAGTGAAGGTATTAGTGTCATTGATAGAGCCATTGTATGAGATTTTACGATGCGTGGATGGGGATAGAGTACCAACCATGGGGTTGGTATACAGCAAAATAGAAGCAGCCAAGCGGAAGATCCTTACAACGTCTAAAAAATATGGACCCACCATTCTAGAGATTATGGAGGACAGATGGGACAGACAAATGAGCCGTGATCTTCACATGGCAGGTAAACACTTACATTCTCGTCCAATTAATGAACTGTGATTTTCAGTTGATATTAATATGTAATTCATTGTCTTACGATTGCAGCGTACTATCTACATCCGGCCTTCCAATATGCTCGGGCCCTTACTTATGACGATACGTTGATAGAATCGGTCAACATTGTGGTAGACCGATTGTCTTTCACCCAACAGATGCTGCTGATGCGTTGAATGAGGTATACTTGGATATTTTAACATTGACAATATTCAATGAAATATACACTTCATATTTTTTGATAATGCAGATGAAAACATTTAGAGAGGGAATTGGTTCATTTGCGACACCTAATGCCATGGCCAGTCGTGATAGACTCGACCCAGGTAATGTGTCTTCACAATGTACCTTCTATGTCTCGAGAAGTAATTTTTACATCTAATTATTATATTGTACGTGATCTGTCTTAAACACAGCTGAGTGGTGGCTAAATTACGGCACAAGTGCACCCGTATTAAGGAAGATCGCAATGAGAGTTCTATCGCAAACATCCTCGTCGAGTGGGTGTGAGCGAAATTGGTCGACGTTCTCCTTCTTACATACTAAGCTGAGGAATATGCTAACACACCGCAGGCTAGACAAAATGGTGTATGTTCATTACAACATGAGGCTAAAGGTCCGGCATGTACAAATGGATACAAGGAGAGGAGAGGGAGATTACGACCCAACGGATGCTGTGTACTTGCGAGACGATGATGACCCTATGGTAGCATGGGTTGCAAGAGCCACAACCGAGCGTGGTGAGGCAGAATTGGACGAGGAGGCTGAAGAACCTGGCGAGACACCATGGCCTAATACTTTTCTCGCATCAGCTGTATAAGAGGCAGTCGGGGAGGGAGATGACACCCATGTGCATTTGGGTGGTGACGACTCAGCAACGGGACGTGATGATGAAATTAATTTAGATGAAGACCTCGTCATTGGGGGTGGAGACACATCGTATGCGTACGATGATACAGCATGGGAGCGATTGATCCAACCCCCATTAATTGAGCGTCAAGAGCCACCTCAGGTGAATTAATACATGAAAATCGAATCGCAAATTTTATTAGATAGCATAGTCATATATTGATGTATGATAGCAATATATTGCAGGTCGGTCCGACAAATGACAACATTGCGGGAGAACAGTGGTCCCGAGTTGCTGTACCGCGGCATTCAATATCTGCGGAACCAAGAAGGTTATCCACTTCAAGAGAGGCTAGGGGGAGTTCCTCATTTAGAGAGGTGAAATTATATTATCATTTCTACATTTGTTAATATATAATTCATTGGTAATTGAATATATTATTCTTTCAATTATGTAGTCTTCGGTAGCATCGAAACAACCATCTCAGTCTGCTGCGCCCCAACGCTCAACATCTAAGGCTAAGGCACCCAATCAGTCTTCTCAGGTATACGTACAGACTTACACAATATAAAGTAAATTGAAAAATTATCTAAGCAGGCTTCTGCTTCTCAGGCATCTAGAGGGACACAACATGTAGCATGTAAGCCGCCCCCTGCTCCACAGAAGAAAAAATCATCATGGACCACATTATTCACCAGCAAGAAGGACAAGGGACCACCATTAAATCCGATAGATATTGCAGACATGGAGACATTAGATCCCAATGCAGATGACGACACTCCCGAGCCTTCTGTTGAGCCCCGCATTAGTGGGAGTCATGACTCCGATGCTGATAGTACACCGACAGGGTCTTCATCCTATGGAGGTGGTGGTTCTCAAGGTGACCAACGGAGTCCTCGTCAGAATACTAGTGCTGGTGGCAGAGAGTACAGCAGTGGTCATAGTAGAGATCGTGGGGGCCGTCAATATGGCGCATAGACAGAGGAGCAGCACTTCACACATGCCACGCAAGATGAGGACCACGGTGCTCCACCGGCAGGGACGAGACGGGCAGCTGATCATTGGGATCCCTACTATGGAAGTTCGGTTGCAGACAATACCAGCTATCAAGGCATGTTGTCTGATTTTGAGAGCATGAGCACACATGACTCCCAGGGATCTGGAAGCTCGTATGGACGGTCATGGCCGCAGCAGCCGATGTATCATGACGACTCAGATAACAGTAGTTCATTTTTCCCATCGTATCCATATCCTTATGCCGCAGCTGCGCCAGTAGAGGTCGTGTACGCACAAGGTTCACAGGAGTATGAATACTACGTACGCATGTACTGGGAGAACTATTCAGGTTCAATGCGCTATGAAGACTATCTGTCCTATCTGCGAACTACGTTTAATGTCAAATTGTTTGGAGATGGGCACTGGCCCAGTTTGGGTCCATACTGTGAACGCGTCACGTGGTGGACTGAGAGAGAGAGATGTGGTTTCTCCCTCTCTGAGTGAAAGAGTAAAAAAATGATGAAAACGCGTGCGTAAAAAGGATGATGTAGAAAAGACGGCAGAGAGTATAACCTGAAAGGTCACTCTGTACGGGGACGTGGAGCCTAGACTTATCGGACCTTCGGTACAGGGCGGAGAACGGGATCCGAAGACCCTGTCACGCAAACTGAACCTCTTCCCGGTAGACGTGACCTACCATTCTGAGGACAGCTTTGTATATACCGAGTGCGAACCTGGGACTCTACGTAGTAGAAGTTGACGGACACAAAGACACACGTTGACTCAGAATTTAGAACGTCATATCACTCCTCACATAATAATAATAACATGAATATAAACAGTAAGCAGACCGCCGCAGGATATTGATCCTTGCGAGGTTTTAACAACAATATAACAGGTGCAGAAAGAAGAATGCCGAAAGTAAATGACCACGGTGAAATGACTCACCTCGGCCGATTATAGTACAAACAGACCCGAGATTTAGCTATCCGCGGGTATTATAGACAGAAATTAAAATTTACTACAAACACGCGTTTAGTGGTGTGATCGCCAGGGACCGTGGGCCCCGAACTGGTTGATTGATCGCTTGGCCTTTGACGCGGGATTTGCGCGGGTTCCTTCTTCCTCTTCGTTCGACGGGTCGAAGAAGGGGGCTTTTGACTGGTTACCCTGCAAAATAAACAAACAGAAAATAAAATTAAGTTAGACAAGTGATATAATATGATAACAATTCATAAGATAAACACTAATAACTTAATAATAGACTAAAAATACAATAAAACGATAACAATAAAAATAGAGCCGCTGATGGCGATGCAAGCACGGGGGCGAGCAAGCGGTGGGACGAGACGGCTTCCTCGTGTACGGGAACACGCGGGAGCGTTGATTGGGCCGGAGGCTCGGCTTTTATTTCTGCACGTTTAGAAAGGGTAAAATAAGATTAATGTAGATGAACACCACAATATTCACATAGATATATATAATTTATCCGCGTACATACTTAAGAGTAACAATGTATAATATATATATTTATTTATACAGTAATATATACATATGTATGTATATGTATAAACATATAAACATATATCTATATGTACATATATTTATATAAAAATATAAATAACCCCACACACATGCATATATACAGATATAAAGATATAAAAATAGATTTTTATATATATTTATATATAGATATACATCTCTATATAAACATACCTATATAAATATATATATACATAAGAGATATATATATATAGCATATATATGAAAGGAAAGAAACTAAAGAAAGAACACGTGAGGAGGGAGAAGGGAGCAAAAGAGAGAAAGAGAGGAGGGGAGGTGGGTTCTGTAACAAAGAAAGCAGGGACGGGAGAGGAAGGAAAAGAAGAAAGAAATAAAAAAATAAAAGAAGAAAAGTGAGAGGTCGAGAGGGAGAGGGAGAGGAAGAGAGAGGGATAGAGAGAGAACGGGAGGGAAAGTGAGAGAGATGAAGAGAGAGAGAAGAGAAAGAAGAGAGATAATAAAATTAAAAAGAAACTGAAAACGAGCAGGGAGAGATCGGGTGAGAGCAGAGAGAGGGTGAGAGAGAATCGAGAGAAGGTGAGAGGGGGAAAAGAAGAGAGAGAAAGAGGTGAGAGGGGGGACGTGACAGAAAGACAGAGGGTGAGAGAGTTCGCGGGGGAGGGGGAGAGAGACAGACGAGAGGGAGAGAGAGGGACGGCGGGTAGGGAAGAAAGTGGATTAAAAAAAGATAAAAATATGAGAGAGGGAGAGAGAGAGAGAAGAAGCCACGGGGGGTGGCGCGATGGAGACGCAGGGGAGAGGGGGTGGAGAGAGACGATGGGGGAGAGAGAGAGGAAGAGAGATTAAAAAAAATAAAAATAAAGAAAGAATAAGGGGGAGAGAGAGATCGAGAGGGAGAGAGAGGGGGTCACGAGAGAGGTGAGAGGGGACGAGAGGGAGAGAGGGGGAGTGCAGAGAGTGGGGAAGAGAGTGCAGAGAGTGGGGAGGAGAGTGCAGAGAGACAGACGAGAGGGAGAGAGGAGGAGTGCAGAGAGGGAGTAAGAGAGAGAGAGAGAGAGAGAGAGAGAGAGAGAGAGAGAGAGAGAGATCGGTGGGGGAGAGAGGGAGAGAGAACCGAGAGAAGGTGAGAGAGAGTGTTAGAGATCGGGAGAGGGGGAAGAAAGAGAGAACGAGGGAGAGAGAGAGGAAAAGAGAGGGGGGAGGAGAATGGATGGTGCAGTGGCAGCTGGGGCTGGTGGCTTGCGGTGGTGACGACGGAGTGGGAAAGGACTCGCAGCGGTCGGGGCGGCTGGGAGCTTGACGGCGGCGAGGAAGTGTTGCAGTGACGATGCAGACGGCCGGTGGAAGGTGGCGTGGAAGACGTAGAGAGGAGGCCGGCTGGTGGACGGTGGGCTCGCGTTCGCGTCGGGCTCGGTGGCGGACGTCGGTGGCGAGGGAGCTCGGGGGGTGTCCGGCGGTGCAGTCGCGGGCGACGGCTTGCTGGAGGACGGTGGTCGCGGCGTCGGGATCCTCGAACGGCGATGATGGAGATGGTGTGTTGGCGGTAGCCGGAGGCGGGCGAGACGGGAGCGGTGGTCACGGCGTCGCGGTGTAGGCGGGGCTGGAGCTCGCAGTGGTTGTGGTGCACCGGTGGTTGAGGGGGGTGGACGTGGGCGTTAGCGGCGTCCGGTAGATGGTGTGCGGACGGCGTGGGGTGGAGGCGACCGGTGGCGGTCCGACATCAACGAGAGCGGCGGCGTGGAGCTCGGACGGTGCATGCAAGGAGGTGCCCCGGAGGTGGACGGCGACGAGGACGGCTGTGTCGTCGAGGGGCACTGCGGCAAGGGAGTTAACGATGGCGACGGCGGGCTCGGCGGTGCAGTGGAGGCCGGGAGAACGACGACGGCGGTCGAGGACGGCTGGGCAGTAGCGTCGCGGCGGGTGTGACTGAGAACGGGAGAGAGAGAGGGGTGGGGGCATGTTCACATGGTGGAGGAGGGCGATGGTGAGAAAGAAGAAGGTGGCTGGTTGACGCCGGTGCTCGCAAGAAAGAGGGTCGAGCTCGCGTAGGGGGGTTGCAGAGATATGGTGAGAAGGGCGAGAGGCCAGCTGCTATGGTTAGAGAGAAGGAAAGGAGAGGGGAAGTGGTGTATTCTGTAGAGGAGGAAGATCGGAGATGGAGAGAGGGTGCGTGTGTGATGAGAAGGGAGAGCCAAGGGGGGTGAGAGGGAGTACGTGGCTGGGAATGATGAGATGGAACGAGTGTCAGGAGCATGAATAAAAATGGGGTAGAGACAAGATAGAAAAGAAGGATGTAGGGAGGTTGGGAAAAAAATGGGGGTGAGGGTTGACAGAGAGATGGGAATTTGGAAGAGAGAAATGAGTGGGTGTGGGGAGAAGGGGTGCAACGTGATTAACAAGGTGTGTGTGCGATGATAAGAGGGAAAGAACAAAGAGAATGATGGAGAGACAAGGAGAAAAAGAAGAAAATGATGGGAGTAAAGGAAGATGCCCTATGTTGGGGCGGCTGGGAAAGAAGACAGAAAGGAGGTGGACCTGAGAGAAACGAAAATAAGAAAGAGACATGAGGATTAATATTAAAGATTAGTAATAATAAAGATTAGATTAAGAATTAATATGTATATTATATATATTTTTTATGTTTTTATTGATTTCTCTTTATATATATACATATATACATGAATAGGATTATTTATTTTTATGTATTAGGATTTTGTTGTTTTTTTATTATTATTATTTTTAAAAAAACATTTTCTCATTATTTTTAAACTTTTCTCAATTTTTCTGGATTTTTGTAACCTTATTTTTTTGAGTTTTTTTGTATTTTCTTATAACTTTTGATTTTTTTTTGTTGTATTTTCTTATACCTTTTTTTGCTTTTATTTATTATTTTATTTTTTTTTTGAATTTTCTTATAAGCTCTTTTTTATAAGCTTTTCTCATTTTTTTGTATTTTTCTAACCTTTTCTGATTATTATTATTACTATTATTATTTTATGTAAAAGCCTGAAAAAAGACTAATCACCCACATGAATCAAATGCGCAGGCCACTTTGGGACATCGCGATGTAATATGAGATTTACCAACGAAAAATACGAAAATAGCGTGTCTACAGTTGTCCCGCCTTGGCATCTGCTTTATAGGGACATGACATGTAATGGAATGGAACAAAGTAGATTGGAATAAAATGGAGTGAAGCGAAAAGCAGGTGCCAAGGTGTGATGAGACACGCCTTCATCATTTTCTTGATAGGAATCTTTCCCGAGTTTTACCGAAGTAACCTTAGGAAGGTTCTCCGAAATCGACCATTGTTTGGATGATAAACAAACAAGGAATGACAAAGTGTGCGCTGGGGCACAAACAACTGAAAGAGGACCAACTTCACGGTGCGGAAGTACCTGGGTCGTAAACCTCAGGTTTCACCATTGGAGAGCGGTTACCAGCCATTGTGGACGTGCTACAGCCAAGGTGGGTCCGAGGGGAATAAAAAGATGATTTGGAGACAAATCCAAACAATGGTCTCTTTCAGAGAAACAGCCCAAGGCAACCTCGGGAAAACTGAGTACTCGACTCAGAATGGAATATCTCACATTTCAGAGTGTTTAAATACAGTGGCTTATACAATCGACTTAAGTGAATGATTCTTACAATGAGATCAACTGGCCAAGGTTAAGCTGTGGAGACTGGGTCAGGATACCGATTCGATGAGCCGGTAATGAGCCGGAGCCTGTTTATCGACACACCGAACAGAACCGTCATCCCCATTCTAGCACCACTTAACAGATATCCGTACGACTCAGACTCTTCTGGAGTTATCAGAGTTTCAAACTCAAACTCCAAATTCATTCAAGACATACGGCGCTTGACGGATTCCAATAGTGTAGGTACAGTACAGGACACAATGCGGATATGATACATGTGGGAGGGAGATGATCCATTTTTCTTACTTCTTTTCTCTTTTTTTTTCATCTTTTTTTGTACTTTTTATTTTCATCTTTTTTCTCTTTTAAAGCCTGCATCCATCAGTAAACAAAAATATTTCACAAGAAATAAACACTCAGATATACAGAATATCAGTCACAACAATGACACAAGCAAGAGAAACATAGAAAGCAGAGTTCATATGTGGCAACTCATTTTTTGTTTGTTTTATCCTTTTTCACTTTTTAGTGTTTTGGATTTCTAGTGTTCAGTCATTGCTCGGCATTTGTTCCCTTTCTTTTCAGAGTGCCTAGCATGTGACAGCAAGGATGGCCGACAGGGCCTTTTGGTTCCAGTTCCTCTTTCGGAGATCATGTCCTTCCAGAAGTAAGTTGCTGGCACAGTAGCTTGTGCCAAAGAGAGCGAGCATGAGCTCGCAAGTCAGGTGGGCGTGATTCAATTTGAAATTCAATCACACACTTCGCCCACTTGTTCTGAGCTTGTTTGGTAGTGGAAATGCAGGGCATGCTAGCTCTTGTGGTCTGAGCAAAGAAGGAATGTGTCGCTCGATCAGAGCGCGATGCCCAGATAACAAGGCTGGAGAAGGTGTGACGATGACAAGTCGTCGAGGAATTGCCTCGAGACGTCCTAGAACTGAAGGTTTCTCTCCGGATGGTGAAGAGAGAAGTAAAGCAAGAGACAATGGAGAGAAAGACGAAGACATAACAGCACAGGAGGCCCTGGGGACGGAGCTCTGAGAGAGCAAGCGTCCAGACACGTGACTTTCTCAGAGTCACTGTAGATCAGGGGGATTGGAGCTCACGGCGGAGGAACTCCTGGAGCTGGTACAGTCTCCGTCGGCTGAGCAGAGGGGACTTCAACCAGCATCCTCAGCTTCAAGAGCTTCACGGCGATCAGGGTCGCGAGAGGAACAGGAGGACGATGAAAGGCATCGCCAGAACAGATGGAAAAGCATGGCACAGCAAAGCGATTGCTGCATCACGAGACTATAGAAGGCCTCCGAGGGACTTCTTACCTTTGGAGAGAGAAGAGACGTAACCAGGAGGGTGACGAGGATTAGTGAATGGCTTGTACACCCACTTCTTCCTCATGACGGGCACAAACCCTTATATAGATATGTGAATGAAATGGCTTGGTTTGAACGCAGCTTGCTTGCCCGTTCGTTCCTTCTGCTCTACAAGTCTTTTCTACCACATGGGTTCCTGCGAGACATGCTCGACGAGATGTCGCCTTAAAACACGGAGTGGTGACTTACCATAGCCATGATTTTCAAAGGGAGTCTGCCATCAGACTTCAACAATATCGGCCCGTGGTGCTCTCTTTTCCCACGTGAATGTCCCGCATTTTCTTCTTTGCGCTAAAAGTAGTCGCAATAGGACAAGGGACACGGGGAATCTTTGGACCGAATAGGAGTGACGGGTCAACAATCATAGCTCTGCTCCATTCACTTCACATGGCGAAGTGACATGCGAGTGTACCGAGGCCATGATTTTTCAAAAGGATCTACCACCAATTTCAAAAACGTCGGCCCTTGGCCCTATTTTCCCGTATAAATGTCCCCGATTTGCTTGTTTGCTCTAAAAGTAGATGCAACAGGACAATAAACGCGGAGAATCTTTGGACCGAATAAGGACGACAAGTCAACAAATCACGCCCCCAAATCGATCACTCCATATGGTAGAGTGGCCGCAACAGTAAGGGGGGTGACTTGTCGCAAGGGCTGTTGCTAGGGGTGATGGTGATAGATCCAGATCACCTTCTTTCCAATCCTATAAATACCTCCTCTTTCACTCGACTTGAGAGCACCCGAGTCGTGAGAGCTGATCCAAAGAGTGAAAGTTTGCAAGAAGGGGAGGTAGTGAGAATTGCTCAATTTTCAGGATGGAGGGCGAATCTACCTTCAAAGCAGAAGGTGAGTCTTCCCGCTCTTCAAAGAGAAGCAGATCTGGCAGCAGTTCCAGGAGACTTTCAGAAGTCGAGGGGCAGCTCGGTGACCGGATGCAATCACAACTCGTAAGTTGGACCTTGTCATCCCTTCCTTCATTCTTTCTCCATTTTCTTCCTTGGTAAAGCTCCCCTTTGCTCAGTTCTTGTGTATGTGCAGAGCATGATGAGATCGCACATTTCCTGGGAGCTAGTGGTTGCCGCATATCGTGGTCTTCCAGACTTCCAGAAGGCCAGGCTAGATGTGATGGGATTTGGGGCCTTTCTGCGGATCGAGCCAATCAAGCTCGACCTCGTCCTCATCCAAGCATTGCGCGAAAGATGGGACCCAGTGAGTCGGGCATTCTTGATGCCCTGGGGGCACATGGTACCCAGTCTAGAAGATGTGGTCCGAATCACGAGCCTCAGAGTGGATGGGGAGGCAGTGACCGGGGTCACTTACGCGGACTACCGAGAAGGTGCCCAGAAGCTGTTAGGACTGGAACTTGACAGTCGGAAGAACCGATCAGTAGCCAAGGCATCCATCATGGAGGCATTGGGACTTGCTGATACTCATCCCCGGGATGATGAGTCCTTGGAAGAATTCATGGAAAGGACAGAAAGAGGGTGCCGTGCTGTGTACTGCACAGATTTCGGCAATTGGGAAAGGTCCAACATGGATTTGAGGAGATTTCTCCTCTTTTTGCTGGGGAGATTACTACTGAGCTCGAAGGGAGGCAGCATCGACTGTCGCTTCCTAGAGCTGCTAGTAGATCTCGAGAGAGTAGGGCAGTATGCTTGGGGAGCTGCCGTGCTGGCACATCTGTTTACAGGCCTATCCCAAGAGGCAGACCGTGAGGTGACTGTCAATGGCTTTACACCATTTATCCAGGTAATTTTTGTTTCATTTTTTTTGTGTGTGTTTTCCCAATAGTTCACTTAAGGCACCAATGGCACATGATGATGCAGCTATGGAGCTACTATTACCTCCCGATGGGGAGAGCTCGGCACTGGCGACCAGTGACAGTGCCATTAGCCAGACGGTGGCAACCCATTATGAGTACAGCGCCTCTATCCTACCAACTGATGGTGCTAAGACGTGAGCTGCAGGAGTTCCCTGCAGCGATGGTAGGATTTTTTTACTTTTTGTTTTTTAGTTCTTTTTTATTTTTTTGCTTCTACATTTGACTAGCTAAATGGATATGTACAATCTAATCTAGGTGAACTGGAGACCCTACTCAAGTATGGTCGATGCCGACCAACCGTGGGTTTTGATGAGCCGCGCCCGGTTTGGACGAGAGTTTTGGATGCACTGCCTGAATGAAATCGAGCCGCTTCGGCTACGATTGGTTATGAGGACCCTAGGGCTAGCCCAGGAGTGGATAGATACGACTGCGTTACCTCGCGTCGGGAGAAAGACACGGGGACCGGCAACCTGCATTGATTGGCGTGTGCGGTTCCCCGAACAGTATGAAGACTGGCAACGGGATGGCACAATCGTGGAATTGCAGGCACAGGATAGTGAAGACTATCTGCGTCTGTATAGGGCAATGTATGCAGAGCGACTCCAACCTGGGGGACTTGTGGAGGTAGGCCTCCCCTTTTCTTCTTTTCGTCTTTTTGTTGTTTTTGTTGTTTTTGTTCTTATCTATTTTTTTTGTGAAAATGCTGACTCCTATAACATGGCTGTAGGATGTCCGTGATACCATGATAGCGAACTTGCGAGCTCGCTTGGCAGACACGGAGCGACAATTGGGTGACACGCGTGGTGCCTTAAGTGCCTCGGTGCCTCGGTAAGTGTATATCCAATGCATACTCCTAATTATGACCATAGATTCATGGTGCTTAGCCACTAATTATCACCTCATGTGGTTATAGCGCGTCCAAATCGACGCAGCCTCATCAGCGATGGGAGCAGATGGCGTCTCTTCCAGCTTATGGATCCCTACCTCAGAGCTTGATTCGCTTCACGAGCAACTTACTCGTGCGACGCAGCGTGCCGCGGAGGCAGAAGGCATGCTCTCTATACAGGTAAAAGTTTCATTGTTGAGTCTTCCTCATTCATGCCTTGTCGCATATCTGAGACGGCATATCTGGCAGGAAAAAGAGACGCAAGAGGCACTTGCCCAAGCTGCGCAGAGGGAGGCTAGAATAGCGGAGCTGGAAGAAGAACTGCGGCATCGTTGAGATGATGACTTTTCTAGGGATGCCGTGGAGCTAAGGATCACCCTTCAACTGGAGAGGGAAGACCGAAAAAGAGAACGTGCAGAAAAAGAAAGGGACAGAGAAAGAGAGAGAGCCGATAGGTTGGCTGAGAGGGAGGAGCGAAGGGCCATGGAAGCCCAATTGTTTGAACTCCGAACCAGCCTTGGCCTTGCTGAACAATGGCTGAGAGATGGTGAAGAGCGCTACCGAAGAGCACGAGAGCGTGGCTTTCGTGTTAGTAGCTTCTTTACGGCCCCTGCAGATCGACGCCGGGGTACAGAGATGGGAAGAGGAGTGCAGGGCGGTAGAAGTACCGCTTTTCGTAGTTGGGTTGCACCCTCGAGAGCGTCTTGCCCGGAGAGCGGAGGGACGAGTAATGTAGAGAGAGAAGGTGGGACTTAATGTACAATTTTTAGGAATGAAATAAAAGGTTTGATTTTTGGTTATTTTTGTTGTCATTTCTTTCTTGCTATCTCGAATCCCTGCATACATCACTGAAACAAACAAGTCAGAATTTCTGCTCTGACTTGGCCCCTTGCTCAATAAGCAGATTTCTTTTTGACTGTCCTTGATAATGGGTCAAGGGGCCAAGCCTTTATTAATAAAGGCAAGATAAAGATATGATGGTGAATGCGGCACACAAGCACATGGATGCAAGCGAAAATTAAAGGTGGAATGTTGCATACAAATGCAATCAAAGGAAATGCGATTTTTTTGTTTTTATTTTTTCTTGCATTTTTTGTTGTTTTATTTTTCATCATTTTTTTGTTTTGCATATGTCTACATTTTTCTCTTTTTCCCTTTTTTTGTTGTTTTTATCATCATCATTTTTTTTTGTTGCTAATGTCTGGTAAGCACCCATATGACACCTAACCTGCATGAGAATATGGATTTCTTACTAACCTCACAGGTATCCTAAGTGCACATCTAGGTTGATTTGGGCCTCTAGACTCTTCGAATGATAATCCCGCCGGCTAAGACTTATCCTGATGACAATACCGTCATGCCATGCTTAGGCTCCCAGTCGCTTCCGACCGCAGGGATTCACCCAAAAAGTGTTTGAGGTAAATGATTTACCCGACCCGGGTCTATTTCCTCACAACTCAAGATGGTATATAATGGAACACCCTGGAACCCAAACGACCAACCGCGCGACGCTGACCCGGAATCAGACGCCGTCACACCCGTAGGTGACGCGCTTGCATTGGTCTAAGCCCGAGGTTAGATAAGAAGGCATTAAGGTGGTGGATAAGGGTCTTAACCGGCCAGAAACACGGAGACTCCTTCACGACAATGGCTTCTGCTTTTCAAAATGGACAACCATATGTTTGTGTTAAAAGGATGTTGCAGGCTTTGGCGAGTTTCACGCTTCGGGAACTCCATTGAGCTTTGATCTTCAGGGGAAGGAGGAAGAATATTGGGGGTAAACCTCCTGAGAGGACCGACAAAATCGTTAACCCGGTGAGCCAGTAGGGGCGCACTTAACTTCCCCTTTCGGGTAACTTCAGACCAAATCTCGAGCATTTACATCTCATGACCCCTTTTGTATAGAATTTGACTTTGAGTCAAAGGGGTTTCATTATTGGGATCATGCACGGTTACGACCAGACTTTTCACTTGACTTTGATTTTGTTCTTCTTTTCTGATTTTTTTTCTTGACAGATTTTTGCGAGGGACATAGTATTTTGACATTATGGAATCCCTCTTGGATGCCTGCGGGGACACTGCCCTCTTCTCGTGCTCTGATCCATACTCGAGGAATTGGATCCTACTCTTATCCTAGGGGTTGTGTTCATGTTTCCCGTGCTCAGCGTTTTAAGGGCGCCGACTGTCTCGTTCGGTCGAGAAGAAGAGAATAAAGATTTGAGCTTTCTTGGAGACCCTTTGAGTGATGCCCTACCATAAGCGATGCTATCAATTTTTTATAACACAGATATGTATACATGTTGTCTTCTTTTGAGGGGGCATAGGCCGAACCGGCCGGACAGGGGTCTCCACGGTTCTGGCAAACCAAGACCTGAGACCTACCAAGTCTTAATGGGCCCTTTCCTAACATGGAGGTTGAATGCAATGACTTAACTACATGGTGATCTGCAAGCATCAGCATTTTGAATTTTCCATTTTTTTTTTGGTCTTTTCTTTTGTTTTATGTACATATTTTTGTTATTTTCATTTTTGTTATTTTATTTTTTTTTTCATTTCTTTTGTTGTTTTCTTTTCCTTTTTTTTTTCATTTTTGACAGTATGTACACCTATCTAAGGGTAGTACTTCTTAAAATAAAGTCCATTCCAAGGGTGAGATAACTCAACTCCCTCAGCATTGACTAGCCTATAGGCGTTGCCTGGATGCACAGCCTGAACCACGTATGGTCCTTCCCAATTGGGTTAGAGCTTAGAACGCGGCCCGTCAGGTTTTACAAAACTTCTTTTCACTACCATTTCACCAACTTTGAATTTTCTCTCAATAACATTCTTTTGGTAAAAACGTGCGAGTCTATTTTGGTATACATGAGCATGCTCGGCAGCAACCAGACGTTTCTCGTCTAAGAGTTCCAACTGGACAAGGAGAGAATCACGACGTTCGTCGAGGGGAAGGTCCTTGTCCAATTGTACTCTCAGAGAGGGAATCAGAATCTCATATGGAACTACCGCCTCCATCCCGTAAGTGAGGGCGAACGGAGTTTGCCCAGTAGGAGTTCGGATTGAAGTGCGATAGGCCCATAGAGCTTCGATAAGCTTCTCTGGCCAATCCGAGAATCTACTAGACTCACAAGTTTTCTTTATGATTTTGATCAGTGTTTTATTCGTGGCCTATGCTTGGCCATTGCCTTGTGGATAATATGGTGATGAATGATGCAATGCAATCTTATACCTTTTGCAGAGGTGCTGAAGGTCCTGAGAAATGAATTGTGGCCCGTTGTCGGTGATGATAGTTCTTGGAATGCCGAACCTGGCGATGATGTTCTTCATAATAAACTTACAAACTGTTGATGCCTTGATTTCTGCATAGGCTTCAGCTTCGGCCCATTTGGTGAAGTACTCCGTTGCAGTAAGGATGAAGGATTTTTGTTTAGTAAGGGAGTTAGGATCACCGAGAGGACCAATGATGTCGAATGCCCACATGGAGAAAAGCCATGGGGAGGATACTGGATGGAGAGAGGAAGATGGGGAATGGATCTTATCGGCGTGAAGTTGACACTTGACACACCTACGGACATAGACGGCACAGTCTTCCTCTATGGTGGGCCAGTAAAAGCCTTGCCGAAGGATCTTCTTGGCAAGCATCTGGCTATTCACATGGCCACCACACACACCTAAGTGTGCTTCCTCTACACACTTCCAAGACTCATCATCATCAAGACACCTTAGAAGAATACCAGTGAGGCTTCTCTTGTATAGCAATCCTCCAACCAATGTGTACCTCTGGGCTACTCTTCTTATGGCCCTCTTATCTTCTGATGTTGCCTCTTCAGGGTAAGACTGGTCTTTGCAATATTTAACAATCTCATAAAACCATGGCTTCTCCTCATCAGCCAATTCTTCTTCCAATTCGACCAACATAATTTCCCTCTTTTCAGCGACTTCTCTATCCTGAGCCATCTTTGACATTTCTTCATGAACCCTTAAATAGGAAGGGTTGTGAATAGCAGGGAGGATAAGCTTGTGGATAGAAACGGACAGAGCCCTTCTGCCCAGAGGAAACCTTAATGATGATGCCAACGACGCAAGGGCGTCCGCCAAAATATTCTGATTGCGAGGAACATGGACAAAGACCAACTTAGTGAACAGTTTAGCGAAAGCAACAGTAAGCTCTTGATATGACTTGAGCTTGGGATCGTGAGTGCGATATTTGGTGAGCACTTGGCGAAGGATAAGTTGACTATCACCTATGACTCGTAATTCAGTGACCCAGAAGGAATAAGCAAGGTTCAGACCTGCTAAAAGAGCCTCGTATTCAGCCACGTTGTTGGTGACTGGAAATAAGAGCTGGAATGCCTCTGGGATGGCGACACCTTCAGGTGACAAAAGGACAATGCCAATACCTCTCCCCTGGGAATTCAAAGCTCCATCAAAATATAATGTCCACATGAGATCATCAGACTGGGTAATGGACATTAGTTCCTCATCTGGAAACTCTGATTGAATAGGGTCAAACTTGGGGAGAGGGTGATGAGCGAGATGCTCGGCTATAGCATAGCCTTTGATTGCCTTTTGTTGAATATAGGTGATGTCAAACTGAGATAGAAAACTTTGCCAACGTGCTAGCCTATCAGTAAGGACAAACTTTTCCAAGAGAAATTTGATAGGATTCATCCGAGCAATCAAGTGGACTTCGTGAGCCAGAAAGTAATGTTTCAATTTCTGTACCACCCACACAAGGGCGACACAGGTCCTTTCCATGGCTGTATACTTTCGCTCACAGGGGTTGAGAAGTTTGGACAAGTAATAGGTTGCCCGTTCCTTACCTTCCTCATTGATTTGTGTCAGGACGGCTCCCACAGAGTCGTCTAGGACCGAGATATATAGGATCAAAGGCTTATCTGGAATAGGTGGAGTGAGAACAGGCGGGTTGGCCAGATATTCCTTTAATCCGTCAAAAGTATTCTGACACTTGGAATCCCAACAAAATTTGGTCCCTGCTTTGGTCAACTCGTAGAAGGGGCGGCACCTTTGCGAGTGTTGCGACACAAAGCGACGGATAAACTGCAACCTCCCGATTAATCCTCGAACTTCTCTCAGATTCTTCGGGGGTGGCATATCCCTAATCGCCTTAGCCTTGTTGGGATCTATCTCAATGCCCCTTTTGCTCACAATGAAGCCAAGTAACTTGCCCGATGATACACCAAACACGCACTTTTTTGGATTCATTTTCAAATTGAATTCACGTGATCTTTGCAACACCTTTGCAAGGACCTCGGGATGTTCCGCCCTAGTTTTAGATTTTACCAACAAATCATCCACATATACCTCCAAATATATGTGCATCATGTCATGGAATATTACCATCATAGCCCTTTGGTAAGTGGCTCCAGCGTTCTTCAGTCCAAATGGCATGACCACATAACAATAAGTTCCCCAGGGAGTAGTGAATGAGGTTTTCTCCTGGTCTTCTTCTGCCAGACGAATTTGATTGTATCCAGAAAATTCATCCATGAATGAAAGGGTTTCATATCCTGCCGTGTTATCAATCAACACATCAATATGAGGCAAAGGAAAATCATCCTTCGGACACGCACGGTTAAGGTCCCGAAAGTCAATGCAAATTCTCACCTTACCATCCTTCTTCATGACCGGGACAATATTTGCGACCCACTGAGGATAAAGGACGACTCTTATGAACCTAGCTTTGTGAAGCTTGTCGACCTCTTCCTTCATTTTTAAAGCCATTTGTGGGCGAAAACGTCTTAACCGTTGCTTTACCGAGATGGACCCTGATTTGAGAGTGAGACGATGCTCAACCAGAGTATAATCCAATCCTGGCATATCCTCATAGCTCCATGTAAACGTGTCCTTATAATCCTCGAGAACCTTAATTAATGCCTCTTCGTCAGATGATGGTAAATTATCACTTATGAGGACAATCCTAGGGTCTTCCTCAGTTCCCAGGTTAATCTCTTTGGTAGACTCTTCTACAGCAGCTGACGGCTCGTCAAATCTGCTCATTCCACTAGCATACGCGTCGGCCGCATCCTCATATTCTTCGTCATCTTCTTCAACGGGGTATTCATCATCGGTGATTTCATAAACCCCGTACCCTTCATCAATCATACCATCATTTTCACATTCTATCTCCGGCAATTAGATAGGATTTTCTAGCAATTGAGGAATGGCTAGAAGGGCTTGACACCTATCGGCTAAATCTAAAAGAAATCGCCGAGGGATCTGCTTCCCCTTGGACTTCTTCTTGGGCACTACCCTTGACTTATTCCTAACCTGACACACATTATTTACAGAAGAAGAAGAAGCTAAAGAGGATAGTGAAGAATGTACAGGGAGGGACCCCTCAGAGGAGGGGTAAAAGAGGTCGCTCAAGGGACCTTGAATGAGTGGCCCGTGAGTCGGGGCACACTCGTGGGAGATATAGGAGGTTTCCTCAAAGACAATGCGCTGTTGAGGAGGTGTGGAATTGGCATTTTTTTTTTCATTTTCATTTTTGATAACAAAACAATGAAAAGAAATTGGGGGAGGTGAAAAGGGAATTAGAGCTAGAGGGTTGTGTAGCTCGTAGAGCAGATCGTGATTGAAAACCTGGCGTGAGTTAAGAAACCCACGTAGGTATATGAGTAAAGAAGGGGACCTGGGAAGATCATCAGACAACTGTCTGGCCCAGGAAGGAGACAGCAACAGAGGCTGTGATATGTGGATAGAAAAGATGACGGCTAATGAGCCGTCGGTGATAATATTGGTGACGGATGATGACCCGTTGATGACAACATCCTCTTGGCGAGGAGGGTTTGACATTCTGGCAAGTGTGGTGGTGTCCCCTGGCATTTCGGAGATCAAAGACGACCCTTCTAGATGTGGAGGCGAGAACATTCTTTCCAGTGCAATAGATATATCTGGTATGTCAAACCATTTATCCCATTCACAATCCAGGTGGACAATCTTTCCTCTTTTAGGGATCATTGAACCTCCTTGAGCTAAAAATACATCCCGTGACCCCCCAGGTGATTCCGGTGGAGGATCTCCCATCTGGACGATGGGCCCCTTTTTGAAATGTGAGGACAAAGTCCAAGTGAGGGGTTTGCCGTCTGATTCGAATGACCCCTTAAAACCCAAACCAGCTCTATGGATTGGCTTTATCTTTTGGAGTGGTCTCAGCCTTCCTTGCAGTTGTGCCCCTAGACCTTTGCCATCTTGGTAGCCAATATTTCTCATAATCTCTCATCCTTTGGAGCGGGAGGGAAGACGTGAGTTTGACAAAGGGAATGGCTTTTGTTGTGTGAAGGGAGCACGATAGGGGTCATACATATCCAACAAGGATAGTATGGGCCGATGAGTCGGCCAGACCGAAGGCAAAGAGGTGGTGATTGCATCCACCGTAGAACAGAGGGGCATGCTCATTACCTTGATAACCCATCCTTTGTATGAAAATTTCAAACACTGATGATTGGTGGATGGTACAGCATTCATAGCTTCAATGTAGGTACGGCCTAGTATAGCCTTGAAAGTAGGATCCATATCAAGGACATGAAATTCCGTAAAGACTGATACAGGACCTAGTTCTACATTGAGGGCAATCATCCCCATTGGCGGCCTCTTACTGTTGTCGTAGGCCGTGACTGTGATTGAGGAAGG
Source organism: Amorphophallus konjac (assembly GCA_022559845.1). Classification (NCBI taxonomy): domain Eukaryota; kingdom Viridiplantae; phylum Streptophyta; class Magnoliopsida; order Alismatales; family Araceae; genus Amorphophallus; species Amorphophallus konjac. Next base: position 583,422,635 of record CM040121.1, on the reverse strand, counting down.
CATGAGTTGTTCTTCATGGACCCCACATGCTTGGAGAGTACTCGGGGAAATCACATTTATAGACGCGCCCGTGTCCACTAGGCACGGATCCAACGACACGCCATTGATTTTCACCGCAATACACAACGCATATTTCCGAGCTTCCTTGGGGGCAAGCTCGTGATTGTGAAACATGATAGGCGGTTGTGTATCAGTGGGCGTCAGGACTGCCGAGATTTTCTCCACAGGGAGATCTTCGTTCACCATGATTTTTTGGAGATATTCCCTTAAAGCTTCATAGTGAGATGGGGATCTTTTAATCAGCTCAAGGATGGAGATACGGGCGGGCGTCTTATCCAGATGTTTTAGCAAATCATACTGGGTCCCAGGGATAGACTCTTCTGACTGCTCTTCCTTATCTTTCTGGAGCTGAGATTGTTCAGGGGCCTGACTATTCTGGGGAAACACCCGTTGGAACATCCTTCCACTCCGGAGCACCATTGCTTGTGGCTCTCGTTGCACCTCTATGGTATTGGGTGTGGACTTTAACAAAGGTTTAAGGGGTAATAATGAAGGAATGGTTGGTGGGATAGGGGTTATGATGGGTGTAGGGGTTTTGATTAGGGGTTTGCTTGGTGGAGGTATAGTAGAGGTAGAAGGAGTCTCGGGTGAATCACGGATGATAAAGGGTTTAGATGGTTGAGGTAGATTAGAAACGGAGGTGACTTGGGGTGGATGACGGACGATAAGGGATTTATATGATGGAGGGGGTATAGTGGAAGTAGAGGGGACCTCAGATGAATGATGACTGATAAGAGGTTTAAATGGTGGAGGAGGAGGTTCAATGGGGGTAGAGGTGGATGGTGTGTCATACGGGTAATGGGCGGTAAAATGGTTAGAAGGCGGAGGTAAAGGTGAGATAGAGGTAGATGGTAAATTAGAGGAATAAGAAGTGATCATGGGACTTAGGGGTGAAAAAGGAGTGGGAGATGGCCTTTGGTGATGGACTATCGGTGAATTGACGGTAGGGGTACGAATAAGAGGGCGTGATGGCTGTGGAACGGGAGAAGGATCAAATAGGGGTTGTGAGGGGGTTGAGTGGTAAGAAGATGATGTTCGAAGGAGACGAGGAGGTTGATTGGTGGTATGACTGGTAGCAAGGACAGAGGTGCTTTCTAAACGACATGTTTGCTCTCTTCCAACTTCCGAGAAGGAGGAAATCGGATTAACCTGGTAGTTGGGCTGTTGGTGCTCCGGAAGCGGGTTATGGATGATGCCCATATTAGGCTGCTGTTGTGGGGCCTGCTGAGGCTGTTGTTGTTGATGTGGTTGTTGTGATAACTGTGGCCTAGGCGGAGGTCTCCTGGCCTTTAGGGTGGCGATGCATCGCCTCATTTCATCCCAATCGATTTCACCGAGATCATTCATGTCGTAAATGTAATCTTTGAAGTTGAAACAATTCTCCACCGTATGACCCGGCTGTCTGTGATAGACACAGTACCTGGAGGTATCAGCATTTGGGAGCCATGCAAACTTTTCTTTGGGCAAAGTAAGCAGGTTGGCAGCCATGAGGGCATTAAAAATGTCCGGCAATGCCTCGGGCAATGGTGGATAATGGGCTCTTTTGGGTCCAATGGGCCTCATCCGTTGTTGTGGTGGGCCGTAATTTCCCGGGGGTGGAACTTGGTGATACTGAGGTTGTGGTTGTTGTTGTTGTTGCTGGGGATGAAAGGGTTGAGGCATGTTGTTTTGAAGGGGGTTATTTTAGGGTGGAGGACGATAAAGAGGTAGACCCTGTTGAAAGGGTGGTCGTGAAACCTGAGGAGGCCTTGGGTTAACTGGTTGGTTGGGGCTGCCAAGCACACTCACTTGCTCATTTATGACGACTCCCTCAGTTGTTCCTCCTTGGACACCAGTGCCCGTCTTCTTAAACACCCTAGGCTTTGAGGGTTCAAACATATGCATGATGGGGGAATCTTTTAATTGGGTCTGGATATACCGAGCCCTCTCATAAAGTTCCTCCATCGTGGTAAGCTTATTCATGGCTAAAATATGTCTAAACTGCGGGGTTGCATTAGACACAATCATCTTGACTTGCTCTGGTTCTGAAAGAGTATCCTTTATTTTATCGGCCAGAGACCTCCACCTATCAGCATACTGGACAAAATCCTCATCTGACCTCATTTTCTCAGCAACTAGGTCGGTGATAGAAAGGGAGGGACCGACCCTATCCCGGTACTTCTGTATGAATTTGGCTTTGACAATTTCAAAATCTCCAGCCTCACTCGGCTCTAGGGAATAGAACCATTCTAGGGCGGGACCATCCAATGATTTCCGAAAAAGGTAAGCCAGGGATTTTGGATCGTTCTGCCATGAGGAAGATTCATACATAAAATCCTTGATGTGAATATAAGGATTTCCCGTGCCGTTATACCTACGGTATGTAGGCATTTCGGAGGGAGGAAGATGAAATATGGGGAGATTTGACAGGGAAATGTCAGGGACAGACTTCCCATGTGCCTCTTTCTTGAAATTTCGGAACTCCTCGTTCATTTCAGTGTATTTGTTGAGGAGGGACTGAGTGAGCTCCTCGGTAGGTGAAAGTGGGGCCTGCCATTGAGGCTGAGAAGGCCTTATAGGGACCTGAGAAGGGAACTCTGAGCCAGATGGGTATGGTGGCCCACCAGTGGACGGACCCGTTTGGGGTACCGTATGAAGGATGACAGGGGCTTGAGATTGTGGAAGGGGAGATTGGTAAGAGGCAGGCTGTTGACTCGCCTGTCCTTGAAATGAGGAAGAAGGAACGTCATGTACATATGATGGAAAAGTGGTAGCCTGGAGCGGCTGTTGGTAGGATGTGGGAGCCGAAGTTGACTCCTGAGGAGGGGGAGCAACAGATTTCCCCTTTAAAATAGCCTGAAAGGCTAGAAGTTGCTCGGGCTGAGCTGCGTACTGGCGAGGACACCTAACAGGGAAAAGATGTCCTTAGGTGGGGCTACTTCCCGTGAAACAGCGGGAACCTCTTGCGAGGTGTCACGAGAAGGGCCTGAGTCCATTGCGTGGACACGTGGGTCAATTGACTGACCACGTCCTGATTGGTTCTCTTCGAGAGAATCGTGGGTCATTGTTGTGATTTTTCCAGAATGTAAAAGCATACACCAACAGACAAATATCAGAAATTAGCAGACAAGTGGATGATCTTACGTCACTTTTTTGTTTTTATTTTACCTCTTTTTTGTCTATTTAACAAATATAAATATTCACACAAAATTTGCAAAAATCCTAGTTACACCTTGGTTTTACCGCCGTGTCAACTAGGGACACTCGTCTCACCACGGATAGGTAACTAACTTCAGGATACTTCAGTGGTACAACCTGCCCAGTGAACGAAGCGGGAATCCTTCGATGTCGGGGACTTACGGAGGTCCCGATGGAGGAGATCCTAATCCGTCGAGAGGAATTCCCGACGGAGAGTCCTTCCTTCACCGAGAAAGGTTAATCCTTAGAAAAGTAAAATAAAGGGGTAGATGCATGAAATGCAATAATGAATGAAAGATATATAAAACAGATATAACAAAAATAAACACACAAATATAACATGGATAACAGTGATATAACAAGGATATAACAACAATGAACAGATAGAGTAAGATATGGCCGTTCTTCTTTCCGAAACACGTAGACCACTTGGAAAAACAGAAAAGACTATAAGAGTGCACGTGGTGCACGAGGGGGATGATGTGGCGCACGCGGGCGCAATAAGGAAGGGCACACGTGGGTGCCGAGTAGAGGAGGCACACGTGGGTGCTAAATGGAGGGGCACACGTGGGTGCCAAACAGAGGAGAGCACACGTGGGTGCTAAATGGAGGGGGCACACGTGGGTGCCAAGTAGAGGGGAGCACACGTGGATGCTAAATGGAGAGCACACATGAGTGCTAAATGGAGGGGCACACGTGGGTGCCGAATAATGGGGAGCACACGTGGGTGCTAAATGGAGGGGCACACGTGGGTGCCGAATAGTGGGGAGTGCACGTGGTGCACGAGACAACGTTAACCTCTCAAATAACCACAAAGGACCGGGGCAGTGCACGAGGTGCACGAGGGGAGTGAGCGCACGTGGGCGCAATAGGGAAAGGCACACGTGGGTGCCGAAAGGAGGGACACACGTGGGTGTCAAAAGGAGGGGCACACGTGGGTGCCGAAAGCTTGTGGGTAACCAAAAAGGCAAAAAGTAGGTCCCACCATGATCGCCAGAGATGTGAACGCGTCACGTGGTGGACTGAGAGAGAGAGATGCGGTTTCTCCCTCTCTGAGTGAAAGAGTAAAAAAATGATGAAAACGCGTGCGTAAAAAGGATGATGTAGAAAAGACGGCAGAGAGTATAACCTGAAAGGTCACTCTGTACGGGGACGTGGAGCCTAGACTTACCGGACCTTCGGTACAGGGCGGAGAACGGGATCCGAAGACCCTCTCACGCAAACTGAACCTCTTCCCGGTAAACGTGACCTACCATTCCGAGGACAGCTTTGTATATACCGCGTGCGAACCTAGGACTCTACGTAGTAGAAGTTGACGGACACAAAGACACACGTTGACTCGGAATTTAGAACGTCATATCACTCCTCACATAATAATAATAACATGAATATAAACAGTAAGCAGACCGCCGCAGGATATTGATCCTTGCGGGGTTTTAACAACAATATAACAGGTGCAGAAAGAAGAATGCCGAAAGTAAATGACCACGGTGAAATGACTCACCTCGGCCGATTATAGTACAAACAGACCCGAGATTTAGCTATCCGCGGGTATTATAGACAGAAATTAAAATTTACTACAAACACGCGTTTAGTGGTGTGATCGCCAGGGACCGTGGGCCCCGAACTGGTTGATTGATCGCTTGGCCTTTGACGCGGGATTTGCGCGGGTTCCTTCTTCCTCTTCGTTCGACGGGTCGAAGAAGGGGGCTTTTGACTGGTTACCCTGCAAAATAAACAAACAGAAAATAAAATTAAGTTAGACAAGTGATATAATATGATAACAATTCATAAGATAAACACTAATAACTTAATAATAGACTAAAAATACAATAAAACGATAACAATAAAAATAGAGCCGCTGATGGCGATGCAAGCACGGGGGCGAGCAAGCGGTGGGACGAGACGGCTTCCTCGTGTACGGGAACACGCGGGAGCGTTGATTGGGCCGGAGGCTCGGCTTTTATTTCTGCGCGTTTAGAAAGGGTAAAATAAGATTAATGTAGATGAACACCACAATATTCACATAGATATATATAATTTATCCGCGTACATACTTAAGAGTAACAATGTATAATATATATATTTATTTATACAGTAATATATACATATGTATGTATATGTATAAACATATAAACATATATCTATATGTACATATATTTATATAAAAATATAAATAACCCCACACACATGCATATATACAGATATAAAGATATAAAAATAGATTTTTATATATATTTATATATAGATATACATCTCTATATAAACATACCTATATAAATATATATATACATAAGAGATATATATATAGCATATATATGAAAGGAAAGAAACTAAAGAAAGAACACGTGAGGAGGGAGAAGGGAGCAAAAGAGAGAAAGAGAGGAGGGGAGGTGGGTTCTGTAACAAAGAAAGCAGGGACGGGAGAGGAAGGAAAAGAAGAAAGAAATAAAAGAAGAAAAGAAGAAAAGAAGAAAAGTGAGAGGTCGAGAGGGAGAGGGAGAGGAAGAGAGAGAGATAGAGAGAGAACGGGAGGGAAAGTGAGAGAGATGAAGAGAGAGAGAAGAGAAAGAAGAGAGATAATAAAATTAAAAAGAAACTGAAAACGAGCAGGGGGAGATCGGGTGAGAGCAGAGAGAGGGTGAGAGAGAATCGAGAGAAGGTGAGAGGGGGAAAAGAAGAGAGAGAAAGAGGTGAGAGGGGGGACGTGACAGAAAGACAGAGGGTGAGAGAGTTCGCGGGGGAGGGGGAGAGAGACAGACGAGAGGGAGAGAGAGGGACGGCGGGTAGGGAAGAAAGTGGATTAAAAAAAGATAAAAATATGAGAGAGGGAGAGAGAGAGAGAGAAGAAGCCATGGGGGGTGGCGCGATGGAGACGCAGGGGAGAGGGGGTGGAGAGAGACGATGGGAGAGAGAGAGAGGAAGAGAGATTAAAAAAAATAAAAATAAAGAAAGAATAAGGGGGAGAGAGAGATCGAGAGGGAGAGAGAGGGGGTCACGAGAGAGGTGAGAGGGGACGAGAGGGAGAGGGGGGGAGTGCAGAGAGTGGGGAGGAGAGTGCAGAGAGACAGACGAGAGGGAGAGAGGGGGAGTGCAGAGAGGGAGTAAGAGAGAGAGAGAGAGAGAGAGAGAGAGAGAGAGAGAGAGAGAGAGAGAGAGAGTGAGAGATCGGTGGGGGAGAGAGGGAGAGAGAACCGAGAGAAGGTGAGAGAGAGAGTTAGAGATCGGGAGAGGGGGAAGAAAGAGAGAACGAGGGAGAGAGAGAGGAAAAGAGAGGGGGGAGGAGAATGGATGGTGCAGTGGCAGCTGGGGCTGGTGGCTTGCGGTGGTGACGACGGAGTGGGAAAGGACTCGCAGCGGTCGGGGCGGCTGGGAGCTTGACGGCGGCGAGGAAGTGTTGCAGTGACGATGCAGACGGCCGGTGGAAGGTGGCGTGGAAGACGTAGAGAGGAGGCCGGCTGGTGGACGGTGGGCTCGCGTTCGCGTCGGGCTCGGTGGCGGACGTCGGTGGCAAGGGAGCTCGGGGGGTGTCCGGCGGTGCAGTCGCGGGCGACGGCTTGCTGGAGGACGGTGGTCGCGGCGTCGGGATCCTCGGACGGCGATGATGGAGATGGTGTGTTGGCGGTAGCCGGAGGCGGGCGAGACGGGAGCGGTGGTCACGGCGTCGCGGTGTAGGCGGGGCTGGAGCTCGCAGTGGTTGCGGTGCACCGGTGGTTGAGGGGGGTGGACGTGGGCGTTAGCGGCGTCCGGTAGATGGTGTGCGGACGGCGTGGGGTGGAGGCGACCGGTGGCGGTCCGACGTCAACGAGAGCGGCGGCGTGGAGCTCGGATGGTGCATGCAAGGAGGTGCCCCGGAGGTGGACGGCGACGAGGACGGCTATGTCGTCGAGGGGCGCTGCGGCAAGGGAGTTAACGATGGCGACGGCGGGCTCGGCGGTGCAGTGGAGGCCGGGAGAACGACGACGGCGGTCGAGGACGGCTGGGCAGTAGCGTCGTGGCGGGTGTGACTGAGAACGGGAGAGAGAGAGGGGTGGGGGCACGTTCACATGGTGGAGGAGGGCGATGGTGAGAAAGAAGGAGGTGGCTGGTTGACGCCGGTGCTCGCAAGAAAGAGGGTCGAGCTCGCGTAGGGGGGTTGCAGAGATATGGTGAGAAGGGCGAGAGGCCGGCTGCTATGGTTAGAGAGAAGGAAAGGAGAGGGGAAGTGGTGTATTCTGTAGAGGAGGAAGATCGGAGATGGAGAGAGGGTGCGTGTGTGATGAGAAGGGAGAGCCAAGGGGGGTGAGAGGGAGTACGTGGTTGGGAATGATGAGATGGAACGAGTGTCAGGAGCAGGAATAAAAATGGGGTAGAGACAAGATAGAAAAGAAGGATGTAGGGAGGTTGGGAAAAAAATGGGGGTGAGGGTTGACAGAGAGATGGGAATTTGGAAGAGAGAAATGAGTGGGTGTGGGGAGAAGGGGTGCAACGTGGTTAACAAGGTGTGTGTGCGATGATAAGAGGGAAAGAACAAAGAGAATGATGGAGAGACAAGGAGAAAAAGAAGAAAATGATGGGAGTAAAGGAAGATGCCCTATGTTGGGGCGGCCGGGAAAGAAGACAGAAAGGAGGTGGACCTGAGAGAAACGAAAATAAGAAAGAGACATGAGGATTAATATTAAAGATTAGTAATAATAAAGATTAGATTAAGAATTAATATGTATATTATATATATTTTTTATGTTTTTATTGATTTCTCTTTATATATATACATATATACATGAATAGGATTATTTATTTTTATGTATTAGGATTTTGTTGTTTTTTTATTATTATTATTTTAAAAAAACATTTTCTCATTATTTTTAAACTTTTCTCAATTTTTCTGGATTTTTATAACCTTATTTTTTTTGAGTTTTTTTGTATTTTCTTATAACTTTTGATTTTTTTTGTTGTATTTTCTTATACCTTTTTTTGCTTTTATTTATTATTTTATTTTTTTTGAATTTTCTTATAAGCTCTTTTTTATAAGCTTTTCTCATTTTTTTGTATTTTTCTAACCTTTTCTGATTATTATTATTACTATTATTATTTTATGTAAAAGCCTGAAAAAAGATTAATCACCCACATGAATCAAATGCGCAGGCCACTTTGGGACATCGCGATGTAATATGAGATTTACCAACGAAAAATACGAAAATAGCGTGTCTACACATACTCTTAATTAGTATGTATCATTAGGTTATATTTATAACTAACTAATAATTAATTGTATATTTCTTCATATATAGAGTTCTGTACTTATCATTGAAATCACTAATGTAAACTTTTACATCATTTGCAGGTCATCATGGACGGACGGCGTCACCCTACGTGGGAGCATGGATACTCTGTTGAGGGTGATGGACATGTGTACTGTAGATACTGTAAACATCGCGTCACCGGCATACACATGTTTGCGGAGCACCTTGCGGGAGTGGGACGCGATGTTCGTGCATGCGACCGAGTTCCGGGAGATGTTCGACATTCCTTTCGGACACAGTTACAGGATAGATACGGTTCTCGTAGCACACCGAGGACATCTTTTTCTACGTCCCGGGTACCTCCACCACGAGCACAGGGCGGAGCAGGATCTTCCTTCACGTCCAGAGTTCGAGCAGCACCAGCACCAGTCGCACATGATAGAATTGAAGCTATAGATGTAGTGAGGACTTTTTTTACAGATTTTCATGTACCCTCCACCGCAGCACACGACCCATCATTTGTGCAGATGGTTACATATTTTCAGTCCCACCCACATGTACCTCCACCTACTAGGATAGAGTTAGATTATACGGGTGATCAGTCTCATGTATCTGATGATGAGTTTTGGGATTCGGGCTTCACTGATGATGAGGATTAGTGAGTTTTGGGATTCGGGTTACCAGATGAGGATGATGAGTGAGTTTTGAGATTCGGGCTTCACAGACGGACGAGGATTAGTGAGTTTTTGTATTTTATACTTCATGAATGAATGTCATTATTATGTCACTGTTTACTTTCACCTATTTAGTAATTGAAATAATTTTTTATGTATTATATATAATATGATGTTTAATTAAGCGGTGTAATATGTAATTTTTATATAATTAATTATGTGTAATTTAGTATGGATCTATTATCATAAATAAACTCTACATTCTAATATTTTTAAATATATATAACATTTAATCTTTCAAAATAAATTTATTAAAAATTTAAAAAAATCAAAAAAATACGCGTCGAGAGCCCAATGGGACGGACCGGGTCGCTGTGCGACTCGCCCGACCCGACCCGTCCCGCGCCGAGACCGGGTCGGCCGGGTCGGACGGGTCGGCAAATCCAGGAATACACTTAGTTGTAGGGATTAAAAAATAAAAAAATCTCTTTTTTTATGTCTTGAGAACTTTGGTTGAAGGTCACACCCAGCTTCTATTTTCTCCCCATTTCTCATTTTATCAGGATAGGATTGTATGATCAGGCTATATAATTGGATCCACGACCAACAATTTACATCACAATCAAGTATATATCTCGAGATCGCGGTGGTCTTACAGTTCGATCATATAATTTGATGATCCCCATTTTCATCTGGTTTTTTATCGTCCCCTCCACCCCCATGCTCACATCTTTTTTACAGTCAAATTCTTACTTTACCAATCGAGTCTCTCTCTCTCTCTCTCTCTCTCTCTCTCTCTCTCTCTCTCTCTCTCTCTCGAATGGATAATTCTACAAATAAATTTGCAAGGAGAATGTGTTTATGAAAAAAAGTTCTCTCTGTATTGTCATATATATATGATTCCACAATATATGGTATTATCTTGTCGTACGCAATTCTATGCGGTGTTTTGTAGTATTATAATGACGTTTTCCTGCAAAATCTATGTTTTTATATTAAAAGTGGCTGAGAAAGGATGATTGGTGTATGCCATCAAAATATGATATATATATATATATATACACACCTCCTCTTTTATTAATAAATTTGTTGGTGTACGTAATCTACTATCTTTCATTAAGAAAAAATTATTTGCTAAATATGATGTGAGAGAGAAAGAGAGAATTCTTTTCTATATGCAATTATACATCAGATAGGTCGTGCAAAAGATGACAAGCACGAAGCTTGAGCCATGGATGGAGAAACAAGATTCACATTGGTGGCAGAGCTCGGAAGAACATGGAGGGCAATGATGCAGTCCTCAACCTCTGGGAAGACCACCCACATTTATCAGTGGTTACTTATTACTTATTGTCTACGAGAGTTAACACAAGCCGCGGGGAAATCATGTTGGAGTTTATATTTTAATTTTTAAAAAGTTTGAGTCTCTCTTTATGTTGATTAGTCTCATATTAAAAAATAGAAAAGTTTTTCATCTATTTTTAGTTGAGATTATTATCTTTGTTGTGTACTCCTTTGAGGAGACAATAAAAGTTGACCTATTTGAGCCAGTGAGCTCTTTGTCCCGTATCCTCTTTCTCACACGCGTGTTAAAGTTGAGTACTCGTATAAGGTTAAAATTGAAATTTGTGAGAGAGGACATGGATAAAAGAATAGTCTCTTTAGACTATGTGAAATCAGTAAAAAATCTTGACGATCCTCTAACCAAGAGATTGAATAGAAATTTGGTTGAACAATCATCGAGGGGGATAAGACTTAAGCACATTTTTAAACACTATCAATAGTAACCCAACCTGATGTTTGGAGATCCCATAACACAGGTTCAATGGGAAAATAAGTTGATGGGTGATGAGACTTAAGCCCATTTTTAAACACCACCAATAGTAACCCAACTTGATGTTTTGAGATCCCAGGTTTAATGGGAAAATAAGTTGAATGAGTGTATACTGGAGAGCACTTGTTGGAGACTGACGTCTCAATGTCCATCCCTATGATGAAGTGCTTATCCGGAAACGATAAAGGATGAGTTACAACTCTTAATGAGTCCAAAGGCCTGCGTGATGAGGTGCAAGTACGTTTAAGTGCACTTTGGAGGACTCACCTATGTGAGTGTGATTGTGTGGCCGTAATCTATAGGATCTTTGGGGCTAATCCCTAAAATACTCATGAAACAAGATACATAGCACATGGCCAGAAAGTGCTACTCCGTGAGAACACCACTATTGACTAATGATATGTGTGTTGTATGAAACCTTCTTCATAAGAGTCTAAGTTCAAGACATAGTTCACTTAGATCTGTGATGGAGGAGAAATATATCACTATATGAAGGTTCAAGTCAGAAGACACATTCACTTATATATGTATGTCATCTCATGCTCTTGTAAATCAGTGTTTCAAACTTTTAAGATTTTTTCTTGGTAGGCGAATGTTGGAATCTATGTTTTAAATTTTAAAAGTTTTGAGTCTCACTTTGTGTTGATTAGTCCCACATTGAAAAATAGAAAATGTTTACATCTACTTTTAGTTGGGACTCTTATCTTTGTTGTGCACTCTTTTGAGGAGATTATGAAGGTTGGCATATTTGAGGTAATGGGCTCTTTGACCTGTATCATCTTTCTCACGCACGCGTGAATTACCTTGTCTTGACATGCGTGTGTGTGAATCTCGATAATTATTTCCTTTTTCTTTTTCTTTTATTTTTGGCCGTTTGACTGAACATCTCTTAGATTCTTTCCGCGTCTCTTCGGATTTTTCTCATTGGGCGGATGGGTATGACTCAGTCAAGAGTCACTTCCCAAGAAGGTATTCGAAGAGAGTCAATTTTATGTGTGAGACACAACTTTAAGTTCTTTCTCACCCGATGGCTATCTTTCTCGCGCTCCTCTCTCCCATCGTATTCTTTTTCTTACAAGAGTCTCCTATCAAAGTGATGTTTGTCCGCAACAACACGAGTTGGGATACACCTTCGTGTCGCCATCTGTCTGAGTCGTCATATCTTGAGGAAGTTCCGTTGCGAAGTCTATCTACACTGGTGTAGAGGCAGAACGACTTTAAAGAAAACGACTACGCATTTTGACAGAGTTTTCTTTTCCCGATCATTCGATCCCCTTTAATTTTTATGCTTTGATCCAGTAAAAAATCTCTGCCCGTGAATAGTATTTTTCAACAAATCACGAGTGTGAGAAATACCACAGTGACCGTCCATTCTCCGCCCTCGACAGGGTAGACGCCGCTCCACCTCGCCGCCGGTATCACACCCCTCTCTCCCTGTCGTGCTCCACGCCCCACGCCGTCATGAGCCGCCGTATGCTCCACGCCGCGTGATGAAGAATGGCACTTTCGGAGTTGGGTAAAGAAGGAAAACAGACATCTAATTTAACATTTGAATCGACAATAACATGCAGGGGATTTTCCTCCGAGCTCCAAGACCACTGGTGTGAGGTGCTTAGCAGCTGCAGCCATCACACACACAAGGACCCATGTTATTCACAACTTGAGACCCATGCATGTTCTATCGTGCTAATGAGAAGGACCATCAATGTTCATTCATCCTTCCTCAATAGTTGGTGTGAGATGAAGGAACAACAGTACGTGTTCTTGGAGAAGTTCATGCAAATGCCCCACTACGTACCTGAAGTGACATACATATATGTTCTCCTATGAATAAATGAAGCAGAGAGGTGACCGCATGCATGGTCCCTTTGTTCTGGTCCCAGAGGACCCGAGTAAGTTTCCAGGAAGCAAGAAGAAGCGTGGGTGCCCACGGCGGCGGCGAGGGTGTGTTCACGGTGGCTCTCCACAGAGCACGGCGGTGGCGTGGGACGTGGAGCAGGCTGCGGCTCACGGTGGCGTGGGTGCTCACGGTGGCTCTGTGAGCCCTGTTCACGGCAGTGAGGGCGTGCTGACGGCGGCGAGAGTGTGCTCACGGCTAATGTCATCTATAAAACATTTGAAGACATTCAGAACAAGGAATCCCCGTCATGATATTTGCAGAAAAATCTCCGATTTTATGAAGAAATATTTTAACACTGTTCAGAATTATATTCTCTTGATTCAGGAAGACTTTCTACTACCTTCGCTTTACCTTTGATCACACAAGCGTTCAACCTGGCGGCTTAAAAATCTGAGTTAAAGTGAGCCCATATATGTTGCAGCGCATGCATGCATCAGATTTAGATGGATATATATGCATGCAAGGGAGGCCAAAGGTGAGCCGACTTCCTACTTTTGTGCATGGAGTAAGAGATCTTCAACTCTTTTCTCGTGAGAAGTCGCGTACGAGAGTTACTTTCAACCGCCTTAACCTTCCTCCTTTGAGTCCTTTCAACCGTTGGATGGATTATATTAAATGGGTGAAATTTGGTGGCAGTAAGATCCATCCTCTCTCTCTCTCTCTCTCTCTCTCTCTCTCTCTCTCTCTCTCTCTCTCTCTCTCTCTCTCTCTCTCTCTCTCTCTCTCTCTCTCTCTCTTATATATATATATGAGAGATGTTCATGCGGGGCCAGCACCATGGTAAATTATCATGGTGTCGAAATATGGGCCCTTCAATACATGGGACTAGGGATGTCAATGGGCCTGGCCGGCCCGACAGGCTCGCGGGTCTGGCCCGATTTCGGGCCGGGCCGCAAGATCTTTTTCGGCCTGTGGACTTTTAGTCGGGCCTAAAAGCCCGGCCCGACTAGACTCGCAGGTCGGGCTCGGGCTTTGAGTTCGGCCCGCGGGCCGGCCCGGCCCGATCCTTTTTTTTTATTCTCACTTCAAATTCTAAAAACTATTTAGTCAAATTTATGTTATATTACTTAATTAGAAATTTTAAAATTCTCTTTTCACACAAATTATGTAATTAATATCAAAATTTTAATTTATTTAGTGAGATTGTAAGTTTTATAGTATTAAATCTATTAATTTTTATTATTTTTATTATTTTATTTAAGTAGTCGGGCCGGGCCGGGCCTTAGTCGGGCTTTGAATTTTTTACATAATGTCAGGCCCGGCCCGGCCCGGCCCGACATAGGTCGGGGCCGGGTCGGGCTCGGGCCTTACTCTTCATAAGTCGGGCCCGGGCCGGGCAGACCTAAGCCCGGCCCGGGCCCGGCCCATTGACAGCCCTACATGGGAGATGATCTCTCTATATATCAGCTCCATACATTTAAGGGCCCAGATCTCGACCCTATGGTAATTTGTCATGGTGTCGAACTCATATGAATATTTCCATATATATATATATATATATATATATAAAGAAGTGCTAGGTACCCGCCTCGGACACAATAATGAAGTGATACCCCCCTCTCACATGAAAAATTGCAGATTATTATGTTTTTGTCAGACACAACAATGAAGTGTTTTGTAACTTAAAATTTTGCCAAAAGCTTTTGTTACTATAATCTCTTATCGATTATCTTGAAAATTGTACAAAACATTATAATACAACCAAACACTGCGTCAGGTAAATTAAGAGAGGAAAAAGGCCACCTTATCCTTTTGATCTATTCACACAAAAAATCTTACATATTTTTTTATAGTTATTCTTTTAAACGAGAAGAAGATGATCGGGTTCAAATTGAGGACCTCCCCAAATGAGGGACAGTGAAAATCTTCCATACTCTCTTGTATATCCTTTAAAATCTCAATTTCTTTATCTATCTTACATTTTAATAAAATACTTCTTCAATTTTAGTAATGCAAAGGTATAGTAGAAATAATATTTCTTACCAATTACCATAGGGATATCTGTGATGGTGCAAAGAATATAATGATTTTTGCATGAAAATTATTCTTAAAAGTGAATTTATAAAAAAATTATTCATAGAAATATATTAACATGCATATCAATAAGTTAATTTAAATAGTGTATAAATATCAGTTAAACGTGATTTTTTAAAAAAAATTGATAAAAATAAATGATATATCTGTAAATAAATATGACATTTTTATATAATTTATATTTATGTAATGATATATCTACTAATATATTTGTAAGAATAATTTTTTTGTAAATTCTTATCTAACAATAATTTTTATCGTAAAAACTCAAAAATATAAGGATATATAAAGTAGAATGCGAAAAGTTCTCTCTCTCTCTCTCTCTCTCTCTCTCTCTCTCTCTCTCTCTCTCTCTCTCTCTCTCTCTCTCTCTCTCTCTCGATGAATCTAATATGATCTGAAATTAATGAGGTACAACCCAAAATTGATCATAACTTTATCATTTTTCTGATACAATCAGTTCAAAAAGGAATTTAAATTACTGATTAACTAAAAGATTTGACCACAAATTTGATTTATAAAACAGCAAAACGGATTGAGTTCTGGGGAAGCCCAGGAAATCCGACTCGTTGTCGGTGAGGCTTCGCTTGCTCAGCCATCGATTTATAGAGGCAGATTTGTGAGTATTCATGTAATATCCCTATCCAGATTTGGATAAATCCACGTTGATTGGAAGTTTGCCATTGGCACGCCTCTCTCTCTCTCTGTGTGTGTGTGTGTGTGTGTGTGTGTGTGTGTGTGTGTGTGAGAGAGAGAGAGAGAGAGAGAGAGAGAGAGAGACACGACGAAGAAGCTCGGCCGAGGCTGACGCGATGTACCGATTCCGGAACCTCGCCGTCGCCGGCTGTAGCCTCTCACGACTCCTGGGCGGCGCGCTACCGGCCTCTTCCCAGCTCCTCCACCATACTTGCCCTGCGCATCCCACCTCTACGCTTCTTTCGCCGGGAGGCGTTGGCCCCCGGTGCGTTCCCGATCTGTTTTGCAGGGCACCCACGAGGACTCTCATCGTTGAAACCCTCGCGGCACAGCCGGTGAGGTTGGAGAGGCTCTCCGGCTCCGATTATGGTCGGCAAATTTTTTTTCTTTTGCTTTTCTGGGCGTGTTGGATCCTTCGATATGCTGAATAATAATCGTGTGTGGGATTGTGGGGATGCAGGGATTGTGGAGGTGAAGTTGGACAGGCCAGAGGCGAAAAACGCCATCAGTAAAGACATGCTGAGGGGCATAAGGAGCGCTTTGGAATCGGTGAATGGTGATTCCTCCGTGAATGTCATGATGGTCTCCAGCTCTGTTCCTAGGGTGTTCTGTGCTGGCGCTGACCTAAAGGTGCGGCCTTGATGTGAGAATGAAAGACTGGCCTTTTTTGCTTCATCTTTTACGCGCTCTATGTCAGCTTATTTCTTTGGACTGCAGAAATAAGGATCGGTGTTAAGTTATAGATGGGATAAGGATGAGCCTACCTAAGTGGCCATCTTTAATCTTATGTTGTTTGGTAAGAAGAATATGTCAAGTGAGGATATGGCTGCTAATGGCATTGAGATAACTTATTCCTTGGAGTAGTTGGCATGATTTATCCCCAACTTTAATCCCAAAAATGAGTACAAGCCAAACTTACTTAAATCCAAGGTTATCCTGATACCAAACAGATCATCCCCAAATTTAAGTCACAAATGAGGAAAGTTATAAGTTGGGATGTCCTCACGTTTTTGTTTTGGACATAACAAACAATGATTAGGGGATAAGTCGCCTTTATTCTTCTTATCCCGGTACCAGGTTCCATGCTGCAAACAAGGCTGGTGACCAAAGTCTCAGTGTAGAAGATGGACTCTGAAAATATAATTGTATTGTGATTGAGTCACATGAATCAATCCTGCATGCATGATTCAGCTTGAGCCCTGTATCAGATATTTGGATATATGGATAGAATTTGTTGTAGGTCATCTTCTCTTGCATTTGACTACAGTCTTACGTTATAATGTTGGCCTTACAAACAGTCAATAACGTCAAGCTCTGAGATGAAGTGTTGGAATATGGGAACAGGTGTGCATGGGCTACAAATCATATCCAATTAGTGGATCTGTTAAAATTCAAATTATTAATTAAGCTTTTTTGGTCAAGTTTCAATTTCAGGTATTGATGCTCAACTTGCCCACTACATAAGCTGTTAGGGCACTGGTCAAAAAAGTGTAGGTACCTTCAATTGGTTTACTTCCAGCTTTAGTAGAGGTTGCAGGTCTTGACAGTATAGAAACACCTTCAATTGACTACTTCCACACTACACAAAATCCCTTTTTTTTCATCAAAAACTTGAAAAATAATGAACAAAAACTGAGGGGGAATTCTTGATTTTGGATTCTGCTTTGAATTAGAATTGGACTCATAAAACATAATTTTTTTCCAATGTCTCAAACTGGCTTGAGGTTACTCTTGGCAACTCAATGAAACTTGGAGCACTCTGAGATTTTTTTGATGACCGGGGGGGCTACCAACCTTAGCGTGCGGCCACTTTGGACCTACAGGCACTACTGTGTGCGCATCATGGGATCTGCCAGCTGGGACAAGGGATGGGCTTGGTAAAATCCCTTGGCGGTGCTGCCCAGACTTGAGCCAGGGAACCACCTGTGAGTGCGGACACTGCGGTGAAGGCACAACCATGCTTTGCTGCTGAGGGGAATCGAACATGTGACCATGTTGTTACCAACAAAGCGCGGAATCATTCAACCTACCCCTTGGGTCCGAAGCACCCTATGAGATACATATATGTATGCATGTATACCTTAAATTTCAATTGCTCTGATAGATTCAATTGGGTCAAATGCAACATAAATGATTGAGAGATCCAACCATCAATTAAATGGCAGACAACTTATAGCCTAAGTTGACTTGGCAATTTGGTTAGTGAAAATACTTTGTTATTCTTGATGTCCATCAAAACATTTTTCTTTCTTTTTCTGTAAACTTAGTAAGGTTGACATCCAGTATTCCATTGCCTTTGTTTAAATATCTGGCAACTGGGATAGATATGGTGATTATTCAATATTTCTTTGTTTCCGTCACTATTGCCTTAAGAAGAAAAACATAGAAAGTTGAATGTGTTCATCTATTTCTGTTGCAGGAACGCAAGCTCATGACTCCCTCTGAGGTTCAAAATTTTGTGAATTCTTTGCGGTCAGCCTTCACATTCTTGGAGGTTATTCTCTGCTAGCCTGCCCTTGTGCTGCTGTGCATCCTACATGCTTAAGTCCTGCATTGATATAACATGAATAGCAAGATCTTGTTTTCCTCTCTTGATCCATATGCTCATTTTATTTAAAAGGGTGCCACACTTTCACCAGGAAAGATGTGGAGAAAGAATAACCGTAACCACAATGGCTTGCAATGCTCACCAGTTGGTCATTTGTGAGGTCACGTACAGATTGCTTTGGACTAAAACATTTTCTGCTTTGTAAAAGTCGACCATAGGTCTATCCTTGTTGTTTGTCTATGTACTTATCTTTTTCTTGAATGATGAATGTAGACAGAAACAGAACTGAAGGTATTTGTGTAATCTTCTTTTTCTTTCAGTGTTTAGGTTTATTCCATGATTGGAATATGTCCCAGACACAGTCACCCCTCACCGGAGGTTATTTTAGTCATTCTTGTAACCCTGGTTGAGAATAAATAGAAGGTAAGAGGGATCGACCTGATCGATGAGACCAATCCCCTATTTTGGGGTTTATTCCTTGTGGCCGCCTCTTTCCTCCTCTCCTTCTCTTTCTCCCTTTTTCCCCTATGGTATCAGAGCAGGGGGTGCAGCGGAGGATGTGTAGGCCCTCACTGCTATGTATTGTCAAGACCTAGCCCTCTCTCCTCTTCATTCTGTCTGGTCCTCTGTTCTAGGGTTCCGGGTGTGGGATGCAAGTGGAGCATGGCTGCCAAGCCCTTCTGGCCTGTCTTTTGTCTGTGACCATTGAGGGGAGTTCCCTCTACATTGCAGCTGTGGCTGGGGTACTTCAGCGACCTAGGGTTTGTGGTCGTCCACATCTTGTGGCTGTGGCCTTGTTTGGGTTGCAGCCAGCTTGCCCTCTTTGCACGCAGGTTGTTCCTGGTGATGGTATTGGGAGTCACCAGTACCTCCTCTTGGTGGTATCTTCTTCTCTCTGTCTTCTTTGAAGCCTGTCTTTCTCTTCCTTATCCGACAGAATGTCTTCATCCACGAGCGATGTGACTACGACACTGGTGGTGGATGCGTTGGAGGCGTCCCCTTTGCCTATACGACCTCCAACTATCACCATGACTAAGAGTGTGTCTCTGCAAATGACTACAACCAAACTGACAGAGACGAACTTCCGTCTATGGTCCATTTCTGTGCGGATTTTCCTGGGTGCGTGTGGCAAGGTTGTGTACATCACTATAAAGACTCCTTACTCTAACTCCAATGATTCCTCTTATGCCAAATGGGATTTGGAGAACAACCTAGTGATGGGTTGGATCCTCAATTCTGTGAATCTGGAAATCCAGCTACTGATTATAATGAAGTTGACTGCCCTGGCAATGTGACTAGCTTCTTGAGCAAATGTATGGATAGCGTCAAGATGTTTCTTGCATCTAGCAGGTGACTGCCGAAGTATAGGATTTGAACAAGGCACTCTAGGAGTTACCATTTACTTTGGTCTTCTGAAAAGTGGGAGGAGCTTGAATACTATTCTATGGAGTTGCATGGCTGATCAAAAGCAGTATCTTCAGCATGTTCAGCAGAATTGCATTTTCAAGTTCCTTGCTTGTCTCAATTCTGAGTATGAGTCCTTGCAAGGACAAATACCCAGCATTGACCCTCTCCCTACCCCTCTCCCTACCCTAGAGCAAGTCTATTATAAAGTTCTGAATGAAGAGGGTTGCAGGAAGGCAATGAATAGTGGCGACATGACTGCTGGTTCCCATGATTTAGGAGAATTTTCAATAGTGATCAGCAGTAATCCCAAGACTGGAAAGGGCGGTCAACTGTCTGGAAAGGAGAAGACTAAGTCTACAAAATATTGCACTCATTTTGTTAAAGACAATCATATCGTCGAGACTTGTTAGGAGCTTTATCCTGACAAGAAGCCGTTGAAGTTCAGGCAAGGTGGGAAGTCTGCAAAAGGGAATGCTGCCATGGTCTCACCTACTAAGAAGTAACTGTCTTCTCCTTCGGGTGGAAGTCTTCCTACCTTTCTAAGTGTCTACACCATTGTCTGCAAATATTGGCCACCTACTGTTGATCTCACAATTGGGGTTGTCCCCTTCTCCACTTCAAGTACACTTGGGGCCGCCACAGATCACATGGCTGGTATTCTCAATTACTTCCTCATATTCCTTGAGTTTCGGACAGCACAAGGTTACCATTACTGACAGTACCCAGGCCACTGTTGCCGGCAAGGGTAATGTTACATTAAATGGTGGTCTCATTCTATCATCTGTTCTTCATGTTCTGTCATTTCCTATTAATTTTCTCTCTATTAGTAACCTCACTAAATCTTTGCATTGTTCAATGACTTTATTTCCTACTCATTGTGTCTTTCAAGACCTGTGAACACAGTTGACAATTGGGACTGATCATGAAGCAGGTGGTCTCTATCATTTTGAGTCTGGAGGAAATGCAACATTTCAATCCCGCATTGATGGTGATGTTGGTCAGAAAATAAAGGCAGTCCAATTGTGGCACAACAATTTAGATCATCTGTTGTTTTAAGTCTCTAAGGATACTTTTTCCTGATCCTTTTAGGTCCATCAGTCTTGAGTCCCTACAGTGTCATTTGTCGGCTTTCTAAACATTGTAGAACCAATTTTCAGCATTCAATGAATAAAAGTTCAGCTCCATTTCAACTTGTTCATTCTGTAGTTTGGGGTCCATCTTCTATTCCTTTCATTATTGGCCATCGATATTTCATTAGTTTTATTGATGATTTTTTCCAATTGTTGCTGGATCTATCTTATGAGGTATCTTAAGGAGGTTCTAAGGTTTTCGGCAAGATGGTTGAGACTCAGTCTGAAGGGCATGTCAAAGTTTTTAGGTTTGATAATGCAAGAGAATACTTTGAGTGATCTCTTGATATTTTTCTAGAAGATGAAGGAATTATTCAGGAATCTTCCTGTTCTTTCAGTCCACAGCAAAATGGAGTGGTTGAAAGAAAAAATCATCACTTGTTGGAGACTACTCGAATGCTTCTCTTCCAACGTAATCTTCCCAAGAAATTCTGGGGTGATACTGTCGTCTTAACTACCTCTTACATTATTAATTGGATGTCATCTCGTGTTCTTGGCAATCAGTCTCCTTTACGGTTCTTCAGTCCTAATCACCCTCTCTTTCCTCTTACATGATTAATTGGGTGTTTAGGTGTCTTTGTTTCATTCAATGTCTTGGTCCAGGTGCAACTAAATTGGACTCTAGAGCTCTCCATGGCATTTTTTGGGGTATTCTCTAACCCAAAAAGGGTATAATGGTTTGATTCACAGGGTGGCAAGTGCTATGCCCTCAATGATGTCACCTTTTTTGAACATAAGTCTTATTTTTCCTTTCAGTCTTCTTCTCAAGGGGAGGTTGCTCTCTTCTCTTCTTCCCCCTCGGTGTCTGTCTACTTGCCATTGAGTGAACCAACGGCTGGTGCTCCATCTGGATCAATTTGTCAGGAGTCGCATTGGCCCTATTGTCGAGATTGCCCCTGATGTTCTCACTTACTCCAGGCACACTTGGCACAAGAGGGGACCTCCTGTGGATCCGCCACCCCAAGAGGATGTTGATGTTCCCCCTCGGTGTCCGTCTCCTTGCCATTGAGTGAACCAACGGCTGGTGCTCCATCTAGATCAGTTTCTCAGGAGTCGCATTGGCCCTACTGCCGAGATTTCCCCTGATGTTCTTACTTATTCTAGGCACACTTGGCACAAGAGGGGACCTCCTGTGGATCTGCCACCCCAAGAGGATGTTGATGTTCCGGGCTCTCCGCCTTCTGACTTGGTCTCTTATCTTGATCTGAACCTTCCTATTGCTGTTCGAAAAGGGTCCAGAGCATGTATTCATCATCCAATTTCTCATTTTGTTTCCTATTCTCATCTCTGATCTTTTTATTATCTTTTTTTATTTGCTATTTCTTCCTATCATCCTAACTCCTTTTCTAAGACTATGAAAGATCCTAAGTGGGTTGCTGCTATGGAAGAGGAGATGCTTGCTCTCCATAAGAATGACACTTGCGAGATGGTTGACCTTCCGAAAGGGAAGAGTTTGGTTGGCTCTCACTGGGTGTATACCATCAAGTTTAACTCCAATGGTACTGTGCGGTGCTACAAGGCAAGATTGGTGGCTAAGGGGTTTCCTCAAATCTATGGTGTTGACTACTTTGAGACTTTTGCTCCGATGGCTAAGCTAAAGTTTGTGCAGGTTATTCTTTCCCTAGCTGTCTAGTTTGATGGGGGTCTTCATCAGCTCTATATCGAAAGTGCCTTCCTCAATGGTGATCTGCAAGAGAAAGTTTATGTGCTGCTACCTCCTGGGTATGCAGCTAGGGGGAGAGTGTATTGCCTAAAGAAAGCATAGGTGGGACTCAAGCAATCTCCTCGGACTTGATTTGACCGATTTCGGACTGCTATGGTGTGGTTTGGCTATGTCCAAGGCAATTCTGATCACACTCTGTTTACTAAATGGGTGGATAGGCAAGTTGTTATGCTACTTGTTTATGTTGATGACATGTTCATTACTAGTGATCACAAGCCTAAAATCAGCAAGTTGAAAGCTAACCTTGCTAGGGAATTTGAGATTAGATCTTGGTGAGTCTTTTTTGAAAGTGGGTAGTACCACTATTTTATTAAATGAAAAAGGGAATGTACAAGTATAGTCACGGAGCTCCCAGAAAATCCCTGTACAAAAGACACACCAAGAAATCAAATCTTGGTGAGTTGAAGTACTTTCTTGGTATTGAGGTGGCCAAGTCCCAAGGGGGTCTCTACCGCCAAAGGAAGTATGCCTTGGATTTGCTCAAGGAAACTGGCAAATGGGGCTGCAAACCTGCTCATACTCCTATTGAAGCCAATCATGGTTTATCTGACTCAGTTGGGGACTTCCTATCAGAAGCTGACAAAGGAATGTATGAACGCCTTGTAGGGAGATTGCTCTATTTATCTCTCACGCAGCCTGATATTGCTAATGCTGTGACTGTTGAGTCAATTTATGCATGCTCCTCGGAAGCCTCATATGAAGGCTGTAGAGTGCATTCTGCTATATGTTAAGTCCTGTCCTGGGAAAGGTTTGCTTTATACTAAGTTCCCACATTTGAATGTTAAAGGTTTCTCTGATGCTGATTGGGTAGGTTCTCATTATGACCGACAATCAACTACTAGCTATTGTACTTTTTGTGGTAATTAAGTGGCTTGCCGCAATAAGTAGATTATGTGTGCTTGATCCAGTACTGAAGCAGAGTATCGGGCCATGACGCATGGCCTTATGAGATGTTGTGGCTCAAACTCTTTCTTTAAGACCTCGGGGTTCAGGTTCATCTTCCGTTGAAGGCTTGAAGCTCTAGTGTGATAACAAAGTCGCTATCAATATTGCCAATAATCTCGTCCAACATGATCGAATGAAGCACATTGATATTGATTGCCATTTCATTCGAGAGAAGCTTGATTTTGAGGAGTTTTGTTTGCCATACATTCTGTTTGCGGACCAACTTTTCAATGTCTTCACCAATCACCAAAGGGTTGACGCAAAATCAGTTCACTTTTGTCTTTCCGAGTTGTGCATGATTGATATCTATACTCAGCTTGAGGGAGAGCATAGACAGAAACAGAATTGACTGTATTTCTGTAGTTTTCTATTTTTTTTAAGGCTTAGATTTATTCTACGATTGGCATATGTCCTAGACACAGTCGCTCCTCACTGGAGGGTATTTTAGTCATTCTTGTAACCTTGGTTGAGTATCAATACAAGGTGAGAGGGATTGGCCTGATCGATGAAACTAATCCCTTGTTTTGGGGTTTCTTCCTTGCAGCCGCCCCCTTCCTCCCATGGAAGCCAAAATTGGGGATCGGACTCAGATAGCCCGGTCAAAAACCGATCTGGATTGGTTGGATCGGCCGATCCGAGCCAATCCCCAACCGATCCTGACCGAGCCCACCTATGTTCTAGGTAACATCTCCTGTAAATGTTATATAAAACCCCTTGTCAAGTACTATTCATTTTAAGGGCTTTTATATAATTTTATACCTTTACCTTCTGTTCTTCCGGAACTTTCTTTTCTTCTCCTCTTTATGCAACCCTGCAGGTGAGGCCATGGAGCAGAACGATGACGACGTGGCCGGTGGAGGACATGGTGGCCTATAGCGGCGACGGCAATGGCGACGCCGGTGGCAGATGGCAACGGCGACGCCGATGGGGACGCGGCAGCGACAACGGCAGGTAAGTATTTCTGTTTTTTTCCTCTTCTTCTTCTTTGCAGTTCTTCTTCTCTTTCTTTTCATTTTTTTTAATGTTACCCAGTGGGACTGGCCTGGGGATCATGCCAAATTGGTCAATCCAGCGCATCTTCTTCATCTTCTCCTTCTGTTTCTTCCGGTGTGTGTGTGTGTGTTTTAATTAAGGGTGGGGATCGTGCCAGATTGACCGATCTGGCCCTGATCCGTCCCGATCCGAGCTGATACCGTCCGATCCGCCCGATCCCAGTCATGACTCGGGATAGGCCAGCCCAGGATCAGATCGGACCGCTCAAAATCCGATTGGATCGGGCGATCCGATCCGATTCTGCCTTCCATGCTTCCTCCCTCTCCTTCTCTTCATCCCTTTTTGCCACAATGAAGAACATGGATATTAATGAGGAAGCTTCTACAATCACTTCATGTATGCAAAGGCAACATCTGCCCAGACCTGGGAGCCTGGGGCCTTGCCCTTGGCTGGATGGAATCATGTGATTCTTCAGGGATTCAAAACCTGCTCAAGCAAACACAGGACTGAGGACAACTAACATATGCCATGGTGTTTGATTTTCAATAGATCCATTTGATCACAAGAATTGCCTAAACATGGAATTTTGAAAATCGATTAACCAATTTGATTGCCCATTTTATGCATGTAAGTAAGCTGATTGCACAGAAACTGAAAGAATCAAACACTACAAAACTGAGAACCTTATGTTTCTGTTAAAATTCATAAAATCCCTTCACTTACATAGACATGCAATCTCGAATTTTACAGGCCTTTATTGGTATGTTATGCCAACTATGATGCATTCCATTTGAGATATTCCAATCCGTCATTCTTTATGGTTCATTTTATGTAAATATAATTTTCCTTCTGTGACTATTTTGATCTTTAGAAATTTTCCTTGTTCCCTACTTGACACCATTGATTATTGCATCCAACCAGAATGCAGTTTGATGGCTGCAAAAGACTCATTTTAAGCAGGTACTTTCTGTTCCTACAATTGCCGTCATCGAAGGTGCAGCATTAGGTGGCGGACTGGAATTGGCTCTTTCATGTGATCTTCGGATATGTGGTATCCCTGCAATGTATCTGAAATTTTGACAGTTTACTGCCTTATTGTCCTTTTTGGTGGATCTTCCTCTCAAAATTCTAATGCTCATCGTCATGATAGGAGAAGAAGCAGTTTTTGCCTTGCCTGAAACTGGATTGGCTATAATACCTGGGTATGTAAAATTTGGCTGCTTTGTAGGGTGTAAGGTATGCATTTTCCCACTAACTTATGCCTCGTAGATAAGACATCTTTTGAAATATGGAGTTCTCCTCACATGTTGAGATCTTTGAGACTAAACATTTCATCTATCTACCATCTTGTTGTCACTATTTTGTCGGAAACATGTATCTAGAATCCGTACTCTGTCTTGCTGATCAGATGCCCATGTGCAATATGCTTACTATTTATCCACACAGTTTTCCTTGAAAAAAGGATAAAAATACAACTTGCTTTTGTAACATTCCTCAAGGCTCATATATGTACATATGCATGTACATATTCCTCATATGCGTGCATGTACACACGTGTGTGTCTATGTGTATTGGTCATGTAGATATTTTATAGGGCTTTTTGGTTCCTGCTCTTACAATCTTTTATATTTAAGGTTAAGCCTTGGCCATGGTTTTCTTATTACTGCATGTGTATGTGCTCCATTTTGTAAAAGCACCCATGCAATTAAAAACCACTTGAAAGAAAGAATATACCTTCAAAGGATATTCTATATGAATGCCTGAATGGCCATTTAACTTTTTGTTCTATTACGCTCCTGTTCCCCCCACCTCAAAAAAAAAAGATTAAAAAAAGAGGAATCCTTCCCACCTCACTCGCTCTGCCTCTGGCATCTCTTTCAAGCTCAACCCACAATACCATTTTTGCAGGAGGAGTTGAGCTTTATGGACTTGAATTGCAAAGTCTAAGTTTAGTGTGGTTGCAGTTTTAGTGGCTTTCTGGATGGTCCAAGAATTCATGGGGTTTTGATGGGGTCAATGAGCTTCTCCAGTGATGGTTGTGCTGTTGTGGCAGTCTTCGGGGCCTAGCCTGGTCTCCTTGTCCCAACAGCTGCGCTGCTCGAAGGGGGCACAGCATGGGGTGAAACACTGATGAATGTGCTCAGAGGCATGTCCACATTTGGCATTGAGCAGATGGTAGACCTTGAGGATCCAGAGGCCGAAGTAACCGTTGAGTACAATGACTTTATTTGAGGGTTGGTCTGAACTGCAATAAACACATCACCATCTTCCCCACTTCCAATCCCAACCTCGCAGTTGCCTCCACTCCTTGCCATCCGAACTGTTCATGTTGGCATGACTGGCATTGATGACTGTGCCATTAATGCCAGTGGCACCGTGAGTCATCACCGCTGATAATAATTTCCTCAGCAGCAACACCATGCCCACCACAACCCGCACCCCATCCCCTCCCAGCTCTGCTCCGCCCATCCCCATGGCATCCATCAGCCTCTCCATAGCTGATCACACTCTCCCCTGGACCTGACTCCCCTCTCACTGCACCTTTGTTGACATGATGCTGACAGTGTACGCACACACACAGATGGGGGAATAAGTTCTTTCAGTTGTTTGGGGTATACTTACCCACACTTAAGTTAATATTCACGTTTGAAAAAGGATGGCATGGACTTAGTTGTCTAATGGAGAAGATTTTAGTGAGTAACAATAGAATAGAAGGATCCTAGGGCCTATTCCTAATTATGAAAGATCATAGGAGCACAGAATGACATATCAGTTCTCAACATTGTCTTGAAAGGCCGAAGTGAAGAGATCTTGGAGATCTCACAGAGATTTTGGAAAGATCAGGAATAACATGTCAAAGATCTTGATAATCTATATTTTTTAAAGTTTAAATCTTACGCAATTGGCTATCCAATGTGATTAAATTAAGACAACAATAGTAAGAACAGTACAAAAACATGATTATACGTGTACAAGGATTGGTTTTGTTCACCTCTTCCTCCTCTATCCTACTTCTACTGCCTTTTATTCTTGATCCCAGTAGGAATTTCATCTCGGAATGTTTGAAGAGAAAAAAAATATTTGAGAGACCTCACGAGATGACAAATAAAGAACCAAAAATTCCTATCATTATAAGAGATTTCAAAATCATTTCCTAGAAGATGATGGAGACGTTATACTTAATTTTCTACTAATCTTTTTTTTTTCATGTTTGCAGGGCTGGTGGGACCCAACGTCTCCCTAGAATCGTTGGGAAGGCAGTTGCTAAGGAGCTTATTTTCACTGGTCGGAAGGTTGATGCAAAGGAAGCTGAATCACTAGGTATTTTGTTTTGCTAAGATGATTAGATCATAATGTATTCGTTTGATACCTGCCTCTTATGGTTTTTTTTCCCTTTTCTTGGTTTATGGTTTCGTTGACATATTAATTTCTGTAAAATGTGTTAGGTCTTGTCAATTACTGTGTTCCAGTTGGAGATTCATATCTCAAAGCTCTTGAAATCGCTCGTGAAATAAACCAGAAGGTAGGAATCCTCTGTCATCTACAGTGGCACCCTTCTGATGGGGATTGTCACCATGAACAGTGTTACTGTTCAAGTCCAACTCGGTCTCCTTAAAATAGCGTTGACCTTCAACACTCCGTCATAATTCCTGTGCATGAATAAAGCAGAAATAAAAGAAAATAGTTTTTGCATTTCGGTTGTCCTGCTGTCCAGGATTCCAGTTGCAGCAATTAATTATACCAATCATTGAATGATTAGACGATCTCTTGTTCTAGGGTCCATTGGCTTTAAGGATGGCCAAGCGTGCTATCAATGAGGGGCTAGAAGTTGAGATGTCGTCTGCCCTGCAAGTGGAAGAACATTGCTATGAGCAACTGTTGGACACACGGGATCGCCTCGAAGGTTTGGCAGCTTTTGCAGAGAAGCGAAAGCCAAGATACACTGGTGAATAGCCCTACGGTATTGGCAATTTCTTTTCCGTACGTTATTTCCGCATTCAGGTGTAATTAAATTTAACACCTACTAGTGCACGGGGAAAGTGATCAATAATAGCCGAATGCCGGCTCGTTCTCTTTCGGGCGGTTTGTTTGGCGGTTAGGATTGGGGAGTGGATGAGAGGGCGGTGTGGGTCCCACCGCTCTTCTCACACACAGAGAGATTACCCGGAGTCGATTAGCGCAAGCGACCTCCCCTGAGTCGGTTAGCGCAAACATCCTCTTAAGTCTTAAGAGGTAGATCGGCCCCTTTTGATAATCGGGTGGGGTAAATTAATCGACCTCGAAAGGTCGATTAAGTCATCCGGCGTTGGTTACTGCGGATGAGTGTGAGGGGGAGGTAGGGCCCCCGAGAGATTTCTCTCTCATCGGTTGCGCGGCTTGGCCGGCAACTCCGCAAACAAACTCGCCACTCGCCCTTGATGTTTTAGTAACTATTCTACATTCCGCACCATTGGTATTCAGATGGATCTAACCATCCAACTATTTTATCGCAATATGATGAAAGAAGCTGATGCATCACCTGGTTTTGTGCATGTTCTGAAGAATCTTAATAAGAGAGAGAATATTGATTTGGAACAATTGTAAAAATAACTCCCTTATTTCAACCATTGTAAAATTACCACCATTATTTAGCTATTGTTATAAACAACCTCATTATGTTGCAAATTCACAAGATTTGCAAAAATACCCTTGTCGTGGGACTAATGTTCATTCAAGAGGGTTTTTTATAACTGAAACTAGATAAGGCTGGTAATTCTGTAATTGTTGAAACAAGAAGGCTATTTTTGTAACTATCGCTGTTGGTTTTGATCGGATTACTTGTCTTTGCAAGATACATATGATGAAATACATATGTCATGCTTCTGAACCACCTAGTCAGGACAAGGCGGTAGTAGAACGAAGGGAAAATATAGGAAAATCTGTGTATTTCGTGCTGTCGAGAGTGAAAATTTAAGGTGGCTTTGAATGTAAAGGCTTTGCCGAGACATCTTTAGGAGGTAATCTTACTTGATATAAAACACTGTAAACATATTGATTTGGAGACATCATCGGTTTTAAAATTGCTGAAAATAAGTGACCCTGACACTGTGATTTTAAAAATGGTTTAGTTTTGAGTGTTGTTGGTTTTATGCTGAAAATTGGAGCCAGATAAAGAAGAAACACCGTATGGATCGATAGAATCCTAAGATGCAACATTTTATCCCATTCAAAAATTTAAAAAAAAGTGAAATTATAAATAATTTAAGATGTTTCAAACATAGAGAAAAAGTGCCATAAACCCGTCTCTTGTGACACTTTAAGGCATCCTATAACACACAAGGTAATTCCTGAATTGTTAATCTGGTCTGTTTTCGTGATTGAGTTGTACGAAAAGGCCTAGACTTATAAAATTGTCCGTTCAAATTTAAGGGTGCACGAGATACTCGAGCTAGGCGTGTCAACTGGGCCAGGCCGACGCAGTTGGCTCAGCCCGGTTTGAGTAGGGCCCAGGCCAGCTAATTTGGTCTGATCCCCTCTCTTGACCCAGGGCGGCCTAGGATATCCCAGGAAACGCTAATGCCAAGGTACTGCGATATCTCACTCTCAAGTGGACAAATGTGTCTATAGTAAGGTGTGTTTATAATCTAAGCTATTAATTTTCTAATTTTTTTGGAAATAATAAATCACAATTAGTGAATAGTGAACGTTCCACTTTAGAAACATCCATAGTTCCTTTCAAAAAAATAATAAAAAATAATGATAGCTCAAACTGGGTCGGGCTGTGCCTATCAATAGTGTCACCCTTGATACTACGATTGACAAATAACAAGCTAAGTTAAGGGAGACAGCTATTTTTTTTTCATGTTGAAATCATTTATCATTCTTAACTTGTTATTTGTCACCTTTAGTTCTAAAGGTGACAAGTAACAAATTAAATGTGACAACTAAATCTATGAGAAAAGACGCATACATGTTTAAGGACCATTTAATGCTATTATTAGGTGGGGCCACGCGTGATCATGCGGATCAATCGCTATGTAACGTTTCTCTTTCAAAAATTGGGAGCACACTTAGGCCCTCTTTGTTAACCGAGCGGGGATACCGTGTTCGACCTCTCTCGGTCGAATACGGTGCCCGGGCTCGGTTAGTGATGTGTGTGAGAGAGAGTGTGGGCTTCTCCTTTATTCTCTCTCATCGGATTTGACAGTCATTCGATAGTTTAATTAACAAAGAGGGACTTAGACCCACTTTGTTAACGGAACAAAATAGTCGGTGTAACCTATCAGATGAGAGAGTGTGTGGGTCTCGGCTCGTCTCTCACACGTAAACGTCTTAACCGAGGTCGAATAACTTATTCGCGTCAAATTGATCGAATAAATTATCTCACCTGAATATCAAAGAGGATCTTAGAGTCTCCAGGTCACGTCCGTGGACACCAGATTGGATACCCCAGGAAACATTGGTGCCCTTTTTGAAATTTGAATAGGAAAACTCAAGTTAATTTAATCTCGCAGAGGATGTCTCTATTTTTTTATTTCGAAAAAACTCGTAAGTACATCCTAATCGAGATGAAATAACATATTCTGATATTTTACTAGAATAAGTTATTTTTAAAATTTTTAACTTAATATCTAGATATCTTATCGACCTTATCAAACCGTTTTTTTTTTTACTTTTATTCATCCGGATAAGCCCCCTTGTGTCACCTCGTTAACGTGGTTATAAAATGGGCCTGGGAGACCTGGGTGAGGGGGAAGGCTATTAATACTGTTTGACGAAAATATCTGACAGAAATAAAGTATCAATTTAAGTTAATATCTAGATATTTTATCCACCTTATCTTAGCATGTTTTCTACTTATTCATCAGGATAAACTGCCTTATTTCACCTTTTTTTTTTACGGGCTATAAAAAAGGCCTGGGAGAAGGGTTAAGGGGGGAGGGCTATTAAATATGTGACAGAAAAGTACCGCATATACTCGAGTCGAGAAGCTTCGTTTATCTTTTTGTCGGTACATAAAAAGACCCCTTCCCCCCCCCCCCCCACCCGTCCCCAACCCTCACAAATATATATATATATATTAATTTGAGTTGGTCCCGTACACTAACAACGCATCCCACCTGCGAGGGGCCAGCGTGCTCGATCCGGACTGTTACCAAACCAACGCAGGGCCAACCCAGCCAAACCCCGGCCGGAGAGGAATCCTCCACGCTCCAATGGAGCCGACGGCCGGGCGGCCAGCTGTCCCGGAACCCAGACTCTGATTCAGAAACTACATTTTGCTGTCTCCTCCCTGCCTCACCACGTTCATCTGTTCTTCCCGCTGTGCTCCTTCCCCTTTGGAAAACAC
The DNA here is from genome assembly GCA_022559845.1 of Amorphophallus konjac. Classification (NCBI taxonomy): domain Eukaryota; kingdom Viridiplantae; phylum Streptophyta; class Magnoliopsida; order Alismatales; family Araceae; genus Amorphophallus; species Amorphophallus konjac. The sequence continues at coordinate 583,390,962 of CM040121.1, read as the reverse complement.
CTCTCTCTCTCTCTCTCCGTCAAGCTTCTTCCTTTTCCGTGTTATCTTTGCCTTCAGCCACCTTAGCAGTCAGCGGAAGAAGGCAAGAGAAGGATAGAGGAGAGGAAGGAAGCAGCAGTAAAGCCGACAGTTTTGCCCCCCACTTGCCACGCCACCCCACGTTCGATCTTCTCGTTCTTCTGCTGCCCCCAGATGGAAGTGTAAGCATTTCGAGCTTTCCAGAACCCCCAGACCCCCAAAAGACTTCTTCTTGATTCCGTTGCTGTCTCTGCCCTCAAAGTAAGAAGAAAGAAGCAGGCTTTTTGCTTTAATCGCGCGTCGTGGATGTGTGGTTCGCAGTCCCCCACCGGTGGGGGAATCCTACTGTACTTGCTGCGGCAATCTCAATCTCTCATGCTTGCCCCGATCCCTCTTTCAGCTCCGAAGAGACGCCCAAAGGGTACGACGAAGGGATGGCGGCGGCGGGGACCAGCGGCGCGTCGTGGGCGAGGACGGGGGCTGGCGTCGGCACCTCCACCACCAGCATCCACGTGACGGCGCTGGATGGGCTGGTGAACGTGAACTCGCTCTTCACCATCGCCGTGTTCGTGGGCCTGTCCATCGCCACGCCGGGGCAGCACAGCCTCGAGAACAAGTCGGTGTGCGACGCCGGAGCCGACGTCGCCCGGAACCTGCTGGTGTTCGAGGTGGTCTCCTTCAGCTTCTTCCTCTTCTCCAGCCTGGTGGCGCAGGGCCTCAAGCTAGCCATCAACCTGCTCAACAGCAAGGACGCGGACGAGGCCTTCCGTGCCCACATCAACATCAAGGTCCTGCGCTTCGGTATGCTGTTCTCCGCAGCCGGATCGGTACTGGGCTGCATCTTCCTTATGCTGTCCATGGTGAACGTGATCCAGATCCGGCTGGGCATGCTCTCGTGCGGCAGCCGGGCGGCGGTCCGGGCTGTCACCACGCTCGTTACCCTCGTGACCACGGCGCTCCTCTTTTACATCTCCACTGTCTTCTACTCCTTTAAACAATGAGGAGGAGGTGGGAAACTTTAATTGATCACTTGGTATGCTTGTTTCGTCAGTAGATGGATTTTTCATGTTCCTTTGAGCATTTATATATATTCTTCATAGTTCACAAGTGAAGGACAAATGATGTTGTTGGTGATGACCTTTCGGGTGAAATTATCAATCAGCTTCTGGTCTTCCATTCTCAAAATCTCTTCTGTTCTTATTGTGCTAGCGAAACTGATGTTTTTGTGGCTTCTTAAAGTTTGACACAAACAATAGGAACTCCATTCAGAACTTACCACAGAAAGCGAGTACTAAACAGCAACAGAAACATGATTCAGATTTCAGCCTTCCGGTCCCTGTAATTACCTGGCATGTTTTGACTGTTTGTTTGATTTATTGCTTTAAAGGGAGTTGCATGCTCGTGTCTAGTATAAATCATGGCACTCTTGGCTTGGGTACTTGTGTTGAGGTGCCCCTCGGTGGCCGCCACCATCTTCTGCCAAGCATGGATTAGGCCTGTGGGGGAATTTAAATGAGTTTGGGTTCACTCGGAAGGATTGTGCTGAGAGCACGTTTTTGTTCTCTGTGATTAGCTGATTGCCAGATAGAAGGTTTTAAGAGGTTCTTAGCATTCCATTACCATGACTTCCACTTTCCCAGACAATGTTGTTAATATCTTCTGATGTATGATCCAAGATATATGATTCGTGAGACAGATGGGGCAAAATATGATCCAAGACCCAATCAGTCAATCCTCCTTAGAAGGGTTACAATGTGATGGCAATTCTGAGAATACCCATAGATAAGGTCACACAAATATGGTTAGACCTCTAACTACTTGGGTGGCTCAGATCTCATTAGTCCTTTACCGTGTAAACTTTTTCTTCTTTAACCCTGTAATTCTCGGTAATTTCAAATGCCTGGGCATTTAACTAGACCTTCAGTTTTATGTTATTGTTCACAGGAGAATGTGGCGTGCTTCTTTTGGTCCATTGGATAGCAGGTGGTAGTTTCCTGTTTTAATGCAGCGCTAATGCTTTCTTATCTCCAGTACCATTTTAGTCAACCTCTTCATCAATTTCTTAAGGCTTGATTCGTCGATCTTGTTTCCCTTTTGCACTTGGTTACAAGCCCTAGTTGGATTAACCTTTTCTACCTTCATATTTTGTGGTAGATTTGCCTATATCTGTTCTATGTCAGCTGGCAGTTGGATACTCCGGAAGAATATTTAGATGGCTTAACATGATTTTACCTGAATCATTCATCAACCTTAGATTCCCACACTGTTTTCTTGGTGTTGAGGCATTCCGGGACAGCGTCCTCATATTCATCCTTCCTTGTTGACTACATGTTGCAGGCACCTGCAATCAGCATTAGTTGTTTCTTATTGCTCTTCAGCTCTAAACTGACTAGTGATGTCTGATTAAATTGATTGAGGTTTTTGAAGGGTTTTTATTTTCTTTTCTTTAAGGTGATTAAGGCATACAACTAGGAAGTAGGGGTGAGCATGGTTTGGTTTGGGTTAGTTTGAAGGGAATTTTTCTCAAACCGAATTAAAGGTTCAACCCGAATCAAACCAAATCGAATGGTTTTGAAACCAAACCAAATCAAGTAGAATTAATTCGGTTTGGCTCGGTTTGAACTATAATTGGGCAAGATAATGGTTGGATTGGCCAGCAGAAATTTAACATCTTACCAAATTCTGATACTATTTGTTTTTCTTTCCAAGTTAGATTGCTCAGAAAAGTTATAAAATAGATTAGACTTGTGCTGTAATAATCACACACAAGAAAATACGTTGTTTAGGATCATTTGACTTTTGGAAGATGACCTGTGGTTGAATTGATATCTTAAGTGTTGTTTATTTTTGGTTGGGTGTGGCCGAGAGGAGGTTGAAAGGGATATTCTTGTGTCTATGGTGTTTTATGTTTAGACTTTAACCTTTCTATGATAGAGGAATATCCCTTAAAAAAATTTATAGGGTATAGGTAAATATTTCTTGTCACTTGGTATTGTGATTCTGTAAAACTTTATGTGGTTTACCATATGAACTAATATGGACATGAAAACAGGTATTGTTCCTGATCTTAGGCACAAGGCCTTCAAATAGTTGCTAAAATAAAAATTACATAAAGTTCTTTAAAATGGAAGGATTCAAGGAACAAGGGCATACTTACGAGGGTCGCGGGCTACTGTTGCTGGCTGTGGGGGCAGAACGATGGGGCTGGCATGATGGGGCTCCGGCACGATGGAGGGAGTTAGGGAAGGGGTTTTACAGCGGCATAGAGGGGTGAACGGCGAGGCTGGCACAATAAGGCTCCGGCGGCTGTGGTGCGTGCACAATCGGCGGCGAGTGGTGGCGGGATCTGAGGGGCGTGGGTGAGGGCGGCAGATGGTGGTGTGATGGTGCCTGGTGGAAGCTCTGCAGGGTGATCAAGGTCGATGGCAGCGCGGCTGGAGGGACAAGCAAGGCAGTCAGGCAAGACGCGATAGTCCTGTGGTTTTGGCAACGGCCTGGCTCGCAGAGGACAAAGGCAGACGGTGGCGCTGGGTGGAGGCGCAATGGTTGCAGCCTTGCAGGGGGTCCTGAATGTGGCAGGAAGAAAAGGAAGAAGCAGCGCCCACCGCTTTTGCTTTTGCTTTTGTTTTTGTTTTTTGAAAAGTGTTTGCAGCTATTGTTGGGAGAATGGGTGGTTAGGGTTGGGGTCTTTGAAGTTTGGAATTAAGGTTATTAGGCTATACACTTATATTAACTTAACGAAAATACCGTTGAAATCGTGTTATACGGTTCGGTTTGATTTCTTGAAAATCAAAACTAAACCAAACCGAATTTTTTAGTACGGTTCGGTTTGAACTCAAATTGAAATTTTTAAAATTTCTACCCAAATCAACTCTACCTATTCGGTTTGGATTTTGGGTTGAACCCGAATAATATTCACCCCTACTAAGAAGCCTAGCCATCTCTCTCTCGGACAACGTCTTTTCTTGTTCGTGCTTTTGTTCTGGTTAAGTCATATTAATTTTCTTATATGCATTTGCCATTTTGCCTGTTCTAATCTGGCCATCCTTGAAACTCTTTAGACTTGTATTTATCCTACTGTTAGAAAATGGCTTCACAAAGTAGCAATTCAGATTTAGCATTTGAAGTCGAGTTCTGGAGACGAGTTGAAAAATACATTTCCATTTCCGGTTTTAATGTTCTATTACTAGATTTGAAAGGGTAAAGTAGATAATGAGGATGTGTTGAAGAAGAAAAAGTACGCTGGCCGGTGAAGTGAAGGTGGTTCCAAGGGAAATGAGGTGGAAGACAATGATCAAGTGAGGATTCCTTGCTTAACCAAGGACATCTTCAGATTGTCATTCTAAGAGCTGGGAGGAATGAGATCTATAGACAGTCTGTTTCAAGTTCTAACAATTCAGAACTAGATTACAGCAGGGAAGGAAGTAAACAGACAGGATGCTTGGAAGAAGAATGAGTGCAATCGCTGTTTGAAGATTTTCTGAAGGGTTAGAAACATATTCCAAGCTTATGGTGGTCCTGGGACCTTTTTCCCACAGCTGCCTAGTGCAATTGGTTCATCACCCTTCACCATTCGGGGGACCATAGGGGGGGTTGTTGGTTAATTCTCAGAGGTAGAATAAATACTTGTAAATCTTTTTTAACTTTATATATTTGGTGGTATTATCCACTTTCAAAAAAAATCTCGGAGGTAGAATAAGGGATGGGTAGTGTGAGAATTATCAATGCAAGAGTGAAATTCTGCTCTTCAAAATCCAGGGGCAAAACCAATCCTTAACTGACATGCAAATGTTCGGCAAGAGAAACAAAAGAGAAGTATTCTAGAATTTTGCACTTGGAAGTTTGAACCATTTGGGGTGTGGATTTTACAGCTTCGTACAAAGCTGTGGGAGAAGAAGCGAGGAAAAAAAAAATGCTGTTAGGCCATTCTTTGAGAAATGGTTCCTTGGGTTTCCGCTTGATCCCTTTGAAGGACATCTATCCATTAGAGTTGGCAAGTGATGATGCAGCCTGCGCCCTGTAGCGGCGGGCATGTGCAAGTGTGCTTGGGAAACTATCCATAAATTTGCACCTCTTGTCCTCATCTGTCCACTGCACCGTGATGGCCCATTCCATGTGAGCACCATGGTGCCATGTTGTGGGGGTGTTCTTAAAGAAATGAACACCAAATGTTGCCGGTGTTCCTTAGTAGGGGCTGTGACACAGTTGGCTTGCATACATATTCTTAGTGGGCGGACTGGAGTCTTCTGTTTCTTCACCGAGCGATGGCGCTTCGAAGGCCGGACGGGCGGCAGAATTGGCAACACACCTCTGTGTTTCTAGTTTTTCTGGCGTGCATCCCTCCGGATATGGCCATTGGGGGATGAACGAATGAATGAATGAATGCCGGAGAGGTGTCGGATTGAAAACAGACAATGTGGAGCAGCGCTTGTAGCCGTGACTAAACTGAGAGCAACAAACAAACAAACGAATCTCCGTGGAGTAGCTATTTAGGAGGCGTTGGAATCGTCTTCTGTGTGGGCTTATACTTTTTTTGCTACACATTTTATCGTGTAAAGTTTTGTCACCGGAAATCAATCGTAGAATTTAAGTTTGACGCTCCTAAATTAGGGGGCACTAAATTTAAGATTCAGCTCAATCTGATGAACAGTTGAAATTCTGGCCAAACACGAGCAAGCAAACAAAACAATACAAAAAAAATGGGGTTTTGAGTTTTTGACCCCTCTAAACTTTGGATATTAGGAATAAGGCCCCCTTAATCCACCTACCTATTTTGCTAGAAGCCCCCCTAAATTTATGCAAACCCTTTAGTAAAAAGTCCTCTAAATTAACAAACTCTTAAAAAATAGAATACCATCCAATTCGGAAGAATACTCTTTCCTCTCACTACTTTTATTTTTTCCCCAAAATATCCTCACCCCGTCCCACTTAGATCTCTCTCTCTCTCTCTCTCTCTCTCTCGACATAGACAGAGAGGGAGACTCCCATTCGTACCCTCTCTCCCTCATCTCCCGTTCTCCCCCTCTCTCTCTATCTCTTGCCCTCCCATTCTCTCTTGGGGTGAGGGTTATTCAAAAGTTTTTTTGTCATTTCATTACACTAAGGCGTATTTGGCACTCCATTGGATTATGAAAGTAACTTTCAATTATTAGAAGGTTATTTGTGAGAGAAACACATTAATGTTCAAAAAAGTTGATCTTTCGTTTCAAAAGTGAATTCTTAAGGTTATAAAGAGATAGTGATAATAATTTATTTTTTTCTCAAATTTAAAAACTCTTTTTTGTAGAATTTTAAAAAAAGAAAATGAATTCTAATCATTAGAGTGAGATTTACGTGTTTTATAATCTTTCACGTCAAAATTCACCTCTTCTCGCATATATTTTCAAACGCACCAACTCATTGATCATGGATAGGTTAAATACCGACGAGAGAGACTTTTCCGTGACAGAATTTTCCTGAGAAGAAATGGGTGGTTTTTAACAAAATATGTATGTACGTGTATTCTCTGTCCAGACTATATATTTCAATATAGAAATGTGTATTGTAATTTATTCTCTCTCTCTCTCTCTCTCTCTCTCTCTCTCTCTATATATATATATATATATATATATATATATATATATATATATAAGCCGGTAACTATTCTCCTAAATCCCCTCCTGTCCAGCTATGCCTATCTCTGTACGTCTTTGTGTTTGTCTGCCCGAGCCGGACGGAACGGGGGTTCACAAAATGGTCACAGGCCGTAGGCCAGGCCAGAGTCACAGTAGACGGGCCTTGTTTTCTCGAGCCTGAGCTTTACAACGGGGCCCCGCCAAGACCTATTCAAGTCCGGCCCTGCCCATTGACACACCCACAGGCCCCGTCCTTCTCGTCCGAGATCCCCGCGGTAGAAGAAGAATCCGAAGAAGAAGAAGAGGAGGAGGAAGGAGAGGAAAGAACGGACAAAAACGCGGCGCGGGGCGGATCCCGCCTTGCATCCCCGCGTCCCACGCGGCTCCCCCGCGGCCGGGGGCGCGGCCCAACCACCGCACAAAGAAGGGAGGGGACGCTATCCGGCCGCCATCCCTTTCGAGCCGTTGGGCCCCGCCGTGCTGGAAGGGCCCCACATCTACCTGTGACGGCACACTCTCCCGGCCCCCACCCCACCAGGACCCCCAGATCATCTTTGACCGACTCTTCCTTTTCTTTTTTTTCACCTCCCTCTGTAATTCTAAAGGGCTCATGGTCGCGGGCCTCGTGGGGGTTGTGGACCGTGTGGTTCCCTGTTCAAGAGGCTTGACGCTTATCTGCCTCTCCCATTGAATTTAAAAAATAAAGCATACCTATGGTCTATGTCTAGATATTGAGATATTTTAATTTAAATGTGATTTGATAAATATTAAATTAATTTGATAATAATTTTAATTAAAATATTATATTTATATATCTTTTATTTTTTAATATATATCTCATTCTCTCTCTACCTCTCTCTCTCTCACACGAATTAATTACTAGTTTATGTTACTATTATTCTTTAAATGTTTTATTTTAATTTTATTTTAAATTATTTTTAATATATATTAAAAATTAAATATATCATAAAAATAAAAATATTTTTGATAAGTAAAATTATTAACTTTTTGATAAATAACATAATTAATCTCACTAATTAAAATTTAAAACACAAAAATATCATTAATTATGATTTTGATTACTATTCATCTTTGGAAAGTTTATTTTATTTTAATTTTTAAATATTTTTAATTTAGTCTATAATTTAAATATAATATGAAAATATTTTTATTTTGATAAATAACATCAATAATCTCACTAATTAAAATTTAAAAGTTAAACCGACATTAATTATGAGTTTATGTTACCGTTCATCTTTAAAATAATTATTTTATATTAATTTTTAAATAGTTTTAATATATTTTATAAATATAATATACCATGAAACTAAATTTTATTTTGATAAATAACATCAATAATTTCACTAATTAAAATTTAAATGTCAAAAATGACATTAATTACCGATTTATGTTACTGTTCATCTTTAAAAATTTTATTTTATCTTAGTTTTTAAATATTTTTAATATATTCTATAAATCTAATATATCATGAAAATAAATTTTATTTGATAAATAACATCAATAATCTCAATAATTAAAATTTAAAAGTCAAAAATAACATTAATTACGGCTTTGAGTTTATGTTACCGTTCTTTTAAAAAAAATATCTTAATTATTAAATATTTTAATATATATTATATAAATATAATATATCATAAAAATAAATTTTGTTTGACAAATAACATCAATAATCTCACTAATTAAAATTTAAAAGTTACAAATATTTTTAAAATTTATTATTGATCTTACTATTTTTATTTTTTAAATTTTTGTAAATATTTTTAATAGATTCTATATGATAAATATATTTTTACAATAATAAAATTTTTATAAAAATTATTATTATTATTATTAATTAAAATTTTATCAATGATAAAAGTTATTAAACATAAATAAATAAAAGAGAGAGAGAGGGGTAACATTAATTATTGGAAAGAGAGAGAGAGAGAGGTGTAACATTAATTAGAGGGGAGAGAGAGGAACACATGATTAACCCATTTTTAAATATGATTAGTAGTAACTCTCAATTAAGATATAAAAAAGATTATCCCGAGTTAACTTTGAACTAAGCCATGGATAAATCGTTATCAAAGAGAGATTTAGTATTTTGTTAAAATCTATTATTTAATTTTAATTAACTCTAATTTAGATTATTAAACAATTTTAAAATACTTCTTATTTCTCCTAATTTTATTTATTTCCCTCTCTTTGGCCCAATGCATGGGGTTAAAAGAGACCCCCTTCATGATAGGAGTATTTTGTTCTGAACACTTAATTTTACTGATGAAATGGAAATCAGAATGATCTTTCGATAAGCTAACTATGGGATTATTTGTGAAGTTTTTTAATATAACAAAGTTATAAAAAATAAAAGAATATAAATTCATAAAGAGCACATTAAAAAATAGTTGCAGCTAATACTGTTAATTAATAATATTAATTTAGAAAAGAGATTGAGGAGGGCCGAGTCATCGTGGAAGACCCGGTCAGGAGCGCCATCCAGTAACGGCGATTGGCGAAACTTATTTAAATCCGAGTTGTACCCGTTTTTATTTAACTAATTGTCCTTCCTCGCCCCCTCCGTCATCTTCCTCGTCTGACGTGTGCGGCGTATAAATTGCTCCTTTGAGGCATCCCCTCCTCCCATCGCCCGTCCAGCCCCCCTTCCCCCCTCTCCTCTCCTCTCCTCTCTGATGTAACCCCCCCCCCCAACCTCCGACGCCGCCGACGCCGACGCCAGTTCACCACCATTGCAGGCGCACAAGAATCCAATCCAGGTCCGATCGATTCGAATTCTCGAATTGCCAGCAAGAACATGAGGGGGGCAGGCTCCAGGGCATCCTCCTCCGCCGCCGCCGTCTACACGTCCCTCTCCTTCGCCGTCCGCGCCCGCTCCGTCCTCGGCGTGCGCCGCAGCAACCAGGTTGTCTCCATGGAGAACGCCCAGGAGCAGGAGCTCCGCGTACTCGACCACTTCCAGGCCCACGTCGCCGACCGCCTCCTCTCCCTCACCTCCGACGGCCCACTCGTCCATGGGAAGAACGAGGGCAGAGGAGGAGATCCCCAGCAGCAGCAGCGGCCGCAACGCCGCGTCCCCCTGATCAGCCTCCCCTTCTTGCAGAAGCTTCTGGATGCCTTCGTCTGCATCGAGGAGGAGTTCAAGGCGCTGCTGCTGGTGCTCCTCGACCGCGATCCGGCGCTCGTCTCCCGCCCACCCCTTGACCGCCTTGTCGCAGACCTCCTCGAGCGCACCGTCAAGTCGCTCGACGTCTGCAACGCCGTCACCCAGGCGCTCGACTCGCTGCACCTGTGCCAGAAGCACGCCGAGATCGTCGCGTCCGCCCTCAACCCGCCGTCAGCGGGGGCTTCGGTGGAGCCATTCGGGGGGATACGGGAGGCCCAGTTCCAACGCGCCCGGAGGGCTTCGTCAAAGCTCCTCGCCTTCATCGCCCCCGACCACTGTTACAAAACGACGGAGAGAGCGTGGTCTTTTGGCCGCAGCAGCAGGGGAGGCAGCGCCAGCAACGGCGGTAGCGGCAGCGGCGTGGGCAGCTCAGCGGCGACTAGCTACATCCGCCGGTGCCAAGCGCTGGACGTGTCCCGGAATTGGTCCGGGGCGAAGCAGATGCAGGCCATGTGGGGTAACCTCGCCCCGCCGCGCGGCGCTGACGCCACCGCCCTCGCCATGGCCGTGTACACGATGAGCGCCTTCATTGTGTTCGTGATGTGGACCCTCGTGGTGGCCTTCCCCTGCCAAGAACGGGGTGGACATGGCTCCTCCGCCATCGCTACTGCGGTCAGCAGCTTCCCGCCGCCCCCGCGGCAGCTGCCCTGGGCCGCGCCGATGGTCTCCTTGCAGGAGGCGATCACCGAGGAGTGGAGAAGGGACAAGAAGAATTCCTCGAGTGCGGCGCCATCGCCGGGGCTTCTGGCGGAGCTGCAGTCAATGGTGCGGTGCGGGCGGGCGCTGGTGGACATGGGCGACGGTGCCCCCGCGTTCCCTCTGGACGAGCGCCAGCGGGAGGAGGTGGCCGGCGCCTGCTCGGAGCTCGCGGCGACGTGCCGGAGCATGGAGGAGGAGCTGGGGCTGCTGCAGCAGCGGACGAGGGAGGTGTTCCACCGCGTGGTGATCTGCCGGGCGGAGGTCCTGCATTGCCTCAGCCACGGGGATGGCACACCCTCCCCTGCTGCCATGTAAAGAAGGAAAACACCCAGTAGTCCACATCGACATAGAGCCACTGTCAAGATTACCGACGCAAGGCCCTCTCATGTACATTATTTTCTGTTTCTGGGTCTCCCCCCCCCCCCGCCTTGCAATTTCTGATTGCGATGATGAAGCGGGGTTGTAGGATTCAGAGATTCCCATTCTTGTTTCTTTACAATTCCAACTTGGCTTGCAAGAATGAACAATTTGTTGTGTCAATCCGATGTTTTGATCATGGCTGGTGGATTTATGTAGAATCCCGTCCTATTCCTGTTCCTGCTCGTCCCTCACGGTTTGTTTGTTCAAATTTTAAGTTTAACTATGCCTCCGGAATCTGCAACTGCTCAGACGAAGAACATTTCTCGGACATTGCTCGAGTAAAGATTTGGGAGTGTGCTGTAAAAATGACGCGAGATACTGCTTTTTGTATTTTCTTGATGTTTCTTCGTCTGTTCGAAGTACTGTGATTTTGAGATATAATCGACCCGACCCACATGTTATTTATTTGTCTTGGACTCTTTGGTTAAAGATGTAAGAACTTCAAAATTGATAACTTTGATGCTTAAAATTCATGACAGTGGTTAACATGTTAGAGCAGTCCTTTGAGAAATGAATCTCTTCTGCGGAGACGGAGGGACGACTACCTTTCTTCCCAGAAATCTTATAAGCTCAAAAGTACCCCTTTTTGACTCTCGACATTCCGACCACAGCCCACTCCAGTGCTGATGTCGCTGCGCCGGATGTTGACTCTCCACATTTCCCCGCCGATGTGAAGAGTTTTCACTGGTGGAGTATATGGCGATCGCGCAGGAAGAGGGGCATATGGCAACTGTTGAAGAGAGGGAGCCACCAATGCCGTCGAGTTAAGCCACCTCAACTTACAACACCATCTCTAATTGGGCCACTTAGGCATGACGGGGCATCTTCTCGTAAAGAAAAAATGAGACTATGATGGTCTCGCGACAGAGGCATTAAATGGGTGGTGTAGAGGTGAAAAATAGTCTCTCGAACTTCATATTATATTTTTAATATTTATTTATTTGGAGAAGAGCAAACGATCATCCGAGGAAATTTGCAAGCACCATAGAAATAACATCATAAGGAGTCTTGGATGTGACCTCATAAGATAATCCTCTAATGATTAAGTCAGGACCGCTCTGGGGGATAAATGGAGAACTAATTGGACGAGAAAGAATAGAGGAGGAGAGTTGAGAGCCGATATCTTGGAGAGGATGCTTGGAGAGTACTCGGAGAAGGTCGAGACTACTTGGCCTCTGTGTCTTGCTCGGAGAGAATGCTCAGACGAGTACTTCTGGGGAGTGCTCGGTAGATCTGGAGAGCAATTCTAGAGTACTTGGCAGACATAAATATGGACCCCATCTAACATTATTTTATTCCATTTAAAGTATACTTGCCTGACCATTGACTATTGAGTGCGCCGGCATTTTCCTCTTTTCCATGAATTCGGAGAAAAGTATTACACACACTTGGAATGAGAACAAGGCCATGCTCTCGTTGAAGGATTATGTATTAGAGTCCTGGCTGGGTCCAATGCCATTCATTCATCATAGATCTCAAATGCTATCCTATCCTTTTCCTAGATGAATGTTTGATCCACAAAGATCAGTTCACCTCTTACGAATCATATTTCAAGTTGAGGATGTTTTTCATTGGCTTTTTTGTACGGATTAAAATTTTAGGTTAGTGAGTAAAGCGAGAGTTTTGTCCATGAATTCGAATCGTCCTTTCGCGAATATTGGCTTTGTTCTAAGGAGAATCTCCGAATAAGAAGGGAACCAAGTCGTGAATTCAATACCTCAAAACTCTTTTTTAATTTACTTTTTAGTAGGAATAATAAATATCTAACGAAATTTGATTCCTAATTAAACATATATGATTCACTGACAGGGAAGTTTAATTGTCACACCTTAGGAATTAAATGCTCCCTCTCACTGGCACCCCTCCCCCCCCCCACACACACACACAAAAGAAGGAAAAAGTAAAAATAGCTTCCAAACTTCGAATTCCCTGCAATATGCCAGCTTTTCATTTGCAAACGATGGAAAACTTACCCGGTTCCTCAATTCGGAGGGGGGCCTCCATCGTTTCCAAATGCAGCCTTCCATAATCGTACGATGACCACTCGACAACTGGACCCAACAGCAAAGCCTTCTTTCAGCCCACGCCCACCCACTCAATTTGTGGATCACAGAAGTCCAGCCCCTTACCCAGACGAACCATCCCTTCTGGCTAGGTGGGCCCAATGCTCGGCTGCGCTTGGTCCAAATTTAGTGGACTTTGCTCTGCCCTGAAATCGGGCGCAGCCCGTTAGCAGTGTTTTCTTCAAGTTTTCTGTGCAAGGAATGAGAAAGAAGGCATCGGTGGAGAAGCAAAACGGAAAGATGATGTTTGGGAGAGGGAGAGAGGTATGGGGTTTGTGCGAGGAACCATAACCATTGTAAAGATTAGATATATTTCAACATCATCATTTAAGTTTCATCCTGTTAGTAGTCTAGATTTATTCATTATTATATTATAATATTATACATTATTGAGAAATGCTTTGCCGTTCTCTCTTTGCCAAGTCATGTGATTGGTCCATGGGACGTGGGTCCCACCTCATTTAATTCTTAGCATATTTAGTTTTAAGCTCCTATCTTTTTTGAAATTAGAAATAAGCCCCCGCAATCCTCAAAATCTCAAAATCTTCCAACCCTCAGTAAAAATCCCCTCGAGTTATACCATCAGTCTAAAAAATAAAAATATTTCAAATAATATTCCATCTCCTATTCCGTTAAATTGTGTGTTCTCTGTTTTACCCCCTTGTTCTTCCTCTCTCTCGTTGGGCTCTCTCTCTCCCTCCCTCTCGGCAGGAGATGGCCAGGTGGTCGGCAGTGGAGAACCAGCACGAGGTCTTCGACTGATGCGGCAACATGGGTGTCTTGCAGCTACTACGACACGAAGTCCATCTACGAGTGCCCCTCGCAGAACTTCGATTACGTCGACCCACCTCGAGATCCCCAGCAGAGAGTCTGGCATCAGTGCGGGACCCTGCCAGGAGGATGCCGAGGACGTCTTTGCTCACTGGGGGGGGGGGGGGGCTCCTTAGCGTGGTGCTCCAGGACGCCTGCCTCGAGTTCACCTTCCGCTCCGACGAGGTTTGCTCCATCTACTCCTGTGGCAGGAGACCCTTGGTCCTCGAGAGTGGCGCGAGCCCAGTGCGACTGGGGCAACACGTATTCTGATGAGGAGCGGGAGCTTTTGGTCGAGCTCTAGGTGCCCTGCTCCCAACGCAGGGCCGGCATCGAGCAAGATCACCATCTCCTGACCCTCTCGGTGAGGTGCACCTACAAAGATCCCCCGATGCAGGAGCTCGTCCACGATCAAGAGCAACGGCTCCTCGTTCCCATGATGCGCCACCATGCCCCCGTTGTCGCCTGTAGGGTCGATCGCCTGCAGAACCTCTTCGTGACGTGCTGCTCCGTCACCGAGGCTCGGCACCTTGTCGACCACAGTGACTTCCTCACGGGGCTCCACCTCTTGTCGTCTACACGGCGGCTGCTTCTCCGGTCCAACTCCATCTCCATCGAAGACCTACATGCCGTGGAGGCAGAGCTAGAACAACTCCACTACCGGCGTCAGGGCTCTCTCTCTCTCTCTCTTGTGTGCTCTCACCCCTCCCCATCTCTCTTTCTCTCCCTCCCTCCCTGTGACCCAGTGGGGTGTAGTCAACGTCAGGAGGATTATCGTCACTAGGAGGGAGGGGCCGTGTGTGTGTGTGTGTGAATGGGATGGAGTATTATGGTCTGTTCCCTCCCTTAGACTGGACTATGGTTACGTTAGTTTAACCAAATTTTAACTCACGGTGTGTGACGGCAAGGGCATTTTACTAAAAGGTTTGAAGATTTTGGGGGGGGTTTGACTGAATAGATGAATTGCTGGGGTTTATTTCTATTTTTGAAAGTTTTGGAGAGAGTTAAAACTAAAAATCCTTAATTATTTCCATTTAATTTTCCTCTGTTACGGAGTGTGACAATTGGTTCACGAGGTGCGGGTACCGCAGCCTATTAATTACTTTACTTGCATCTTTTCATTTTCCAACCCATGAATTAAATAAAAAGAATTAAATGAGCGTGGAATCCACACCTGGTGGACTAATCACATGACGCGGCAAAAAGAGAATGACGAGAGATCAATGCATGCCCATCATTTGTCTAGATTTTATCGTGTGAATTGTATATACTGATGATAATTGAGCAACTACATTCGAAATTATATGTATTCTTCTATTTATCTCAAAAAGAGAAGAGTGTAATTAAAATCTCTTCTCTTTATATATATATATATATATATATATATATTTATTTATACAAGTTTTAGAAGGAAAGATTATTAAAACCACGTCTACCATTTGCATAGGTCCCACCTTTCATTCCCATAAGAAAAAAATATTCCCAGCATATCCCGGGCCCGCCGAGCAACAACAGGTGGGATCATCCGGGGACCAGTTAAGTAGCAAGATGTCCATTTTCAAAAAAACTTCCTACTTTGCAGCACCATCAGTTCTCCGGTACAACCAGAAACGGAAGCGTCCGAGGCCTCCTTCCTCCTCTCTTTCCCTCTTTAGTGGCTCGCGGCTGGGCGTCTGCTGGAACGCACGCAGGTGATCCGGATTCCAACCGCTTCGCCGCCATGGCCGCCGCAGCCGCCTCCGTGTCCCTGGCGTCCCCTTCCCTCCCGAGGACCGCTGCGGAGACCCGCCCAATCCTCGGCCCACGCTGGCGCTCCCTCTCCTTCTCTTCCCGCCCCGTTTCCGCCTCCCCCTTGCCCCTCCGCTCCTCGCTGCCACCCCGGGCGGCCTCTGTCGGCGGCCCCGTGTTGGCCGACGTGGCGGAGGGGGACGCCGCCGCGCGGCCCTCCCCGCCGCCGCCGCCGTCCCTCCCCTTCCGGGTGGGGCATGGGTTCGACCTCCACAGGCTGGAGCCGGGACTCCCGCTCATCATCGGCGGCGTGGACATCCCGCACGACCGGGGATGCGAGGCCCACTCCGATGGTAACCGTGGTTTTTCTCTTTGTGTTGTCTCAAGTGTTCCCTTCGTTGATGAATTGGTGTTCCGGCAGAAGTGAGGATGCCATGTTGAACGGGGCTTGTTAATTCTGGTGGTGCAGGTGACGTGCTGCTGCACTGCGTGGTGGATGCCATATTGGGCGCGCTGGGGCTCCCGGACATTGGCCAGATCTTCCCGGACAGTGACCCTAAGTGGAGGGGTGCTGCGTCATCTGTCTTCTTGAAGGAGGCGGTGAGTTGTGGCGCCTCTTTTCTTCTCCCAGATAAAAACATGATCTTTCTCATCTAACGGACTGCCCCCCCCCCCGTTGTCCAAGATTTGTGTTTTTGCAATAATTCATTTCTTCTTAATTTTGTTCTTTGTTGCTTTCATCGTGGCTCTGTTGACATAAAAACCTATAAACAACATCTCTAGGTTCCGGATCATGTAACTGACAAGCGAAGGCAATATCTCTAATCTTCATCTCTCAAAAGTGTCTTATTTTCACTGGAATGTAGTGCCTTTGGCAAAAATTTGGATTCTACTCTGCTCGATCCAACGCCCCAAATAATTGATGGGGTTGCCGACATAAATTCAAACTTTCATGTGGTTCTTGCCTGAGATAGCACCTCTGAATTTTGGGTTATCATTGAATGTCCTGTGATTCTCTATTATTGTTAATTCAAACCCAATGTTTCATCTTTTTGCTCTCTAATCTTATACACAGCTTTGATCCATTTATTTACAGTTGGCCATGGAAGCCCTGCCCCACCAGTTTATTTTATCAATTATCATGTCCGAAGTTAAATGTAGAAAAGCTATGCCTTTTCTTTATAGTTTGCACATTCTAGTAGTACCTTGGGTTTTTGTTTCTTTGAACAGTGCACTGCCCGTGGCAAGGACCTTGGAAAAAAGAAAAGTCTGAACCATCTACAGCCTATTTCCCCTCGATTTAATGTTAGTATGAGCTGCTCCTAGGTTCTCATATATACATTCATTCGGAATCTCGTCTCTTGGGGATGGAGAACTGGTTGAGCCTCATGGCTATCCTCAGGGCAAACCGTGACGTTGTGCGACTGATTCCCACCAGTGGACACCTGCAGGGGGTATTTACACCGTGATTATTGATCCGGGCTGGGGGGGTACCCACTGTCCAAGAGAGGTTTGATCTGCCCTGGCTCGGGCTACCGATGATTCGGGCTTGATCCCAGGCTGATGGGTTTACTCTCGGATTTCTAAAAAACTTAATAATAATTCATTCTGAGTCCCTTTTCATGGTCTTTCCATGAGTTGGCATTAAATAAGTAAACATTCCACATCCTAAAATAAACTTCTGTTATATTTGCATTGGTCTTAATGGCTATCATGCTAACCTTAGCTTATTTGACTGTAATCTTCATCCCGTTTTAGCTAGAAGGTGAATCCCTGCATGCCAGTAATTTGGACCTTAAAGGCAAGATTTATTCATTTTACAGTTGAACCCCAAAGTGCACACCCTCTCTCTTTCCCATACCTGTTCCCAAGGATAAATTGAATTGTAAGGTAGAAAATATTCCTCCTCCATCTTGTTCTCATTCCTGTTTCATGCTTCTAAGATTTTTGTCATCCTTGAAGTATTATTTCTCCTTTATACTGTAATCTAGATTGAAAAATGGCAATCATTTGATGAGGGTCTTACTGAAGAAAACAAAACAAAAATTCTTATTTCATTATTAAGAACTCTACCTGGAAATATTATGACTCTACCTGTTCCATCATAATGCTGCTCTTTCCATGTGGCTTTAGATGATTAACCTACTCTATTAGTAGACTTTTTGAAAGTGAGAAAAAAAAATGGGCACATGCATGTCTGGGGAGGTTGTATTCATCTTCTCTCTACAGCTGATCCTGATGCCATGATTTTGCAATAATACTTTTATAATTATTTCCAATAGTTGCTATGCTGACCAAGGTTACTTCATATCTTTAATCTAGACTATGTGATCTTGCTCAAACCTCCATCCTACTGCATTAAAACTGAGGCTGTACTCAATCTATGACAGCTGTGATAACATGATTGGGTTCAAACATTTAATCCTCTCAGCTGGTAACATACTATTTTGTGTTTACCGAATTTTTGGTAGAAATTGCACTTGTTTCTCATTGTTCATAGTCATAAGCTGGATATCAATTCTGAGCTAACATTTGTTTCTGTTCCTTCTGCACATAACATACTCTTAACAAAGGCTGTTCAACAACTTTTGACTATTGCTAAACAAAGTCAGAATAATACTTTAAAAGATGACAAAACAGTGGTTCTATTGAACTCTTTCTCAAAGGTGTGTAGATAGATGTGATGAACTGTGGGGCTTTAGTAGTGGTTTGACACTAGAGGGTTATTCTTTTCCCTATTTACCTCTATTTGCTCATTGTTCACTCTTTCTGAGTCTCTGGGGCTGCTACGTAAAAGCTTAATTGAATGCTTCTTGTCTAATTTGTTATCTTGGAAACATTGTAGTCACATTTTTTTGACAAGTGGGTAGTACCACTGGTATATAACAAAGATAAGAATATATATATAAGGGGGGAGTGCTCCCAAATGCAAAAGGCAGTAGACAACACTTTGTCTCGGGAGCAAAAAGAAGTAAACAAACACCTACCCACTAAGCTCAAACTCCAACCAAGCGGGGACCCAAAAGTCCTAGTACCTAACAACCTCAGCCACCCTACCAGACAGCTCCCAAACAACAAAGAAATAGAAATACAGGCGCCCCAATGTAAACAAAAACACTCTCCTCGACCCTTCTTCTACCTACTCCTCAGCCTGCTCCGTCCCTCCTTTCCTACTAGCCACTTTAGCCTTCGGCTTCCTCGCTCTGTCCACCACCCATCTACATTTGATCAAGCATAAGGTGGACCTTAAGTCTTTATCCACGTCCGCATCAAATACACCAATCAGCCTAGCAATCTCACTCGCCTGAGTTTCCATATAGTTCTCTACCTTTGCTAGCATATATTTGACCTCCTCCTTTGGATCAGAATTCATGTTGGAGATGTGACAAAATTTTACTGCTGACTGTCGACCTAACGCAAACCCTCCTCTTTTCTCATCCGGGCTTGGGACCGGCCATGGCAGAGTTGGTGGTGGAGTGAGGAAATCCAAAATACCATTAGAGTAAAAAAGGAATGCTTTAAAGTTTGGCAAACTAACAAAAATGATCAAACCCTAGAAGCCTATAAAATCGCTAAAAAGAGAGCTAAGAAAATAGTTAGCGAAGCTAAATCAAAGGCATTTGAAGATTTATATAATAAATTAGGAACCCGAGAGGGTGAAAAGGACATATTTAAACTTGCTAAATTAAGAGAAAGGAAAACTAGAGATTTAGATTATGTTCGGTGCATTAAAGGTGAAGATCAAAGGGTTTTAACTAAGGATCTTGAGATTAAAGGGAGGTGGCATAGCTATTTTCAGAAGTTACTTAATGGAGATTCCGTCAAGGATTTATCTTTAGAAGGTACCCAAGAGTCCACAATATTTGATAAATATCAATATTTCAGGCGTATTAAGATGTCAGAAGTGGAGGATGCTTTAAGGAAAATGAAAGTGGGCAAGGCCTTAGGACTAGATGGCTTACCTATTGAAGTATGGAAAGGCCTAGGAGATATTGGTATTCAGTGGCTAACTAAATTTTTTAATAAAATTTTAAAGGAACGGAGAATGCCAGAAGTTTGGAGAAAAAGTGTTGTAGTTCCTTTCTATAAAAACAAAGGAGATATTCAAAGTTGTAATAATTATCGTGGAATTAAACTTATGAGTCATACTATGAAACTTTGGGAAAGAGTAATTGAAAAATGCCTCCGATGTATGACTACTGTATCGGAAAATCAGTTTGGTTTTATGTCAAATAGATCTACTACAGAAGCTATTTTCTTACTACGGCAGCTAATGGAGAAGTATAGAGAGATGAGAAAAGATTTGTATATAGTTTTTCTTGATTTAGAGAAGGCGTACGATCGAGTACCGAGAGAATGATTTGGTGGACATTAAGAAAGAAAGGAATTTCTCAAGGATATGTTGATTTGATTAAAGATATGTACGGCGGTGCTATTACTAGTGTTCGAACTATTGCTGGGGAGACTGGTGAATTTCCTGTTTCTATAGGTTTGCATCAAGGTTCTGCACTAAGTCCGTATCTCTTTGCCTTAGTTATGGATGAAGTAACTAAACAATTGCATGAGGATATCCCTTGGTGTATGCTATTTGCAGACGATATTGTTTTAATTGATGAGAGTATTGATGCTCTAAATGCTAAGTTAGAGCGTTGGAGACTTGCCTTAGAGTCTAAAGGTTTTAAAATTAGTAGGAGTAAGTCAGAGTTTATGCACTGTAATTTTAGTAATAGGAGAGTGGTTCAGAAAGACATGGTTCTAATTGATGGACATAACATTCCGAAGAGTAGTAGCTTTCGATATTTAGGGTCTATCATACAAGAGAATGGGGAGATTTATGATGACGTTACACATAGGATTAAGGCAGGCTGGTTAAGATGGAGAAGTGCATCAGGTGTCCTTTGTGATCGTCGTATGCCTGTGAAACTCAAAGGGAGATTTTATAGAACGGCTGTGAGACCTGCTTTGTTATATGGTACCGAGTGTTGGGCAGTACGAAAGGAACACATCCACAAAATGTGTGTAGCAGAGATGAGGATGTTGAGATGGATGTGTGGCAAGACTAAGAAAGACAAGATTAGGAATGAGCGCATCCGTAAGGATTTAGGGATAGCTTCAATTGATAGCAAAATGAGAGAAAATAGACTCAGGTGGTTTGGACATGTGTTTCGTCGCCCTAATTCAGCGCCGGTTAAAAGATGTGACCAAATCTTAGTGGATGCTAGTAAAAGAGCTCGAGGAAGGTCTAAAATGAGATGGTGCGATGTTATTAGGAAGGACATTAGTTCCTTTAGTTTAAATATGAATATTACACTTGATAGAAATCTTTGGCGGAACAGGATTTATGTAGCCGACCCCAATTAATTGGGATAAGGCTCTGATGATGATGATGATTTGACCTCCTCCTTGCTGAGACTACTATTGTCCACTTTTGCTAAATCTTCCTCTTGATAGGCTTCCTCGACTTGCTCCAACACCGCGCAAATCTTCCCACTCTTTGGGCGGGGGACGTAGGGCTACCTCGTGCTGGCCACATCCTTCCAGAAGAGCGACATCTGCCTCCCCTGTGGGGTCCTCTCCCTCTGCTTGCGTGGTGATTACCTCGACTTGGTCCACCTCCTTCACTGACCTAGTGGGTGGGGGGGCAGGGCTAACACCGTTTGTTGGCCATCCCCTGCCAGGAGTGTGATGGCTGATTCTGCCTCTGCCATTAGGACCCCATGCGCAGAGCGGGATACCTCCAAGCCTCTAGTCTCACCGGAAGGCGGTTCCAACGTTGGAAGGCATCTCAACGCTCCACCTTCCATCTGGGGAACTTGCCCAAAATGCTCTTCAAACAGGAATGAGAGAGAAGGTAGGGACTAAAGGCCTTCCTCCCCCCTGCAGCCCCCACCTCTTGGAATCGCAGTCGCAGTAATCGTCCTCTGCCAGCAGACCTCTCCTTGGAACAGACCCATTCTTCGCGAGTCCATCAATACTCGGTTGTCCAAGGCCAACTACAATAGCCTCTAGATTCCTCTGCCTCATCCTCACCTTCCTCCGACGCGCCGAGCAGTGCTTGCACCTGGGCCTGGTGATGGTCCAGTGAAATGGCCCATAATGAACTTACGTCGACTAGGATTCAAGCACGACAAGATTTTTTCCCTCCCCACCTTGCCCCACCACCCTGGAGACAGGTAGGGCGTGTAGGACAGGGGCTGCTTGGGGCCATCTCCCTACCCACCCCCAGCATACCACACCTGGCCGTTGCCAGGCTGTCCCCCAACGGAGACCTCCTGAAGGCCCTGCAACAAAGGGGTCGCACCTTGACCCCCCCTCCATCCTCCAACAAGAATGTCTGTGGAAGTTCCGACGGCGACACGAACATCAGAGGATCGTCCCCCTGGAGGGATTGGAGTGACGACGGGTCCATATGGGTCTTCCCCTTAGTGCTCACCACGACTACGGCCTGCACTGGAGTAGACAACCGCTCCCCCTCCAGAAGTTGGTTGCGCCTGGGTGTGGTGGTCATCGAAGATCGCCAGTGCGGTGGCCATCGTCGCAGCTGCCTCTTCGTCTGGTTGCGCCGACTCTGAAAGGCGGAGTCTAACAAGGCCGTCAATCGAGCGAGGAAGACGAGCGAACCTGGGTCTTTGAGACCCATTAGCCCCTCCTGCTCGGCTCCAATGGGTAAGTTGCGGGTAGGTACTAGGCCAATAGAGCACCCACCCTCCTCCAAGCTGCCCACTAGCCCCGCCCACTTCCCAAATCTGGCCCACCGGCCTCTCCGTTGAGGAACCACCCATCTCAACTGGCCCAGGAGGCCGAACCCACTCTGTCAACCCAAGAGAGACTTGATCCTTAGTGGTGGGCAGATGGTTCGAATTTGAACTCCCACCCACCAGCCACCCTTCTTCCCCGGCATCGGTGGCCCCTGCATCTGCACTCAAAACCACCTACCTGAGCTCGATCCGCACCGAGAAGTGGTTTCCGGCGACATCAACGGTAACTACGGTTGCGATCTCCCTCATGCTACTAACCCAGACCACAACCTCTAGCCCGAGCCTATTCCCACCGACGATGAGTCTGACCGACCCCTCCACAGCTGCTCCGAAACTGCTGACAATGAATCTGGCTTCCATCTCATCGCAAAGGATGATTGGGACAATGGATAGGCGTAACTGGGCTTTAACCTGCCAAGGGTCGGGGAATGTCTCCCTGGATACTCCCATTTGTTTGACCGGAGGATCACTCCATCCACTATGACAGTCCCCACTATAGCCAACTCCTACACTACCTCCACATCACCCCCGACTGTCAGAACTCATTCCTGGTCACCCTAGTGATCGCCCAGCCTCCCCCTTCCCTGCCCCCTTTAGCCAGGAGCAACCTCACCATCTCACCGTCCGCAGCCCCCTTCACCACCGTCAGACGATCACAGCAACGCAGCCAGTGGAGCCTCTCTTGGATGACGGACAATGGGGAGCCAGCATCCAAACAACCCTTGCCCTACAGCCCCTCCTGAACTCCACTCTACTTGGCCCTGATGTCCACTACGCCAGGCCTCACTGGACCGCCGTGGGTCATCGACGACACGGGTCTCCCCCTGAACAGTGGCACCCTGCAGCAACTCTGGGCATGGCCCCAGAGATCACAACAAGGGCAGAGCGGTCCCCTCCAGAACCCGGCAAGATTATCCAGCCTCCCACTCGGAACCAGACTCGCGAGATTCACAGCGTCCATGAAGGAGACCTTCCGCCGTCCCCCAGCAGTCTTGTCCACCACCATCCTACTCCCCCTCTCCATGCTCTGCATACACGGCCCTAGTGACCTCTTTGCCTACCACGGAAACAAATTGGGCCCAGAGAACTCCGGCGACCTGCCAGAGGCATCCCTGAGCTCCGAGTCGCGAAACCACCCAGAACGGGCGTTTCATTAATCAGAAATATTATGTAGCTATTTTCATAGATGAATCCACGGTTGTCTTTGTTAATATGGCATTCTTGTAAATCTTTAAATAATCACATGTTACTATGGAACAAGTCATTTAATTTATTGGAAACTGGGAATTAAACTCGTTTTAATGAGGAAATAACTCAAGTTTAATCATCAGTAGGAAGAAGGGAAATTATCAGGGCGTAGTGCCACTATTTTCTGATGAACGATACCTTAAAAAAATGTTTCATAAGAGAATGGTAGTTTACAAAGTCCACACTCATTATAAGAGTTGCACTAGTGATCCTTCGTAAACATGTTGATCTGCCAAAGTGAGCAAAGGGTATAAACCATCTTTTTTGATGGAACACCTTCGGCTCTACTGAAGTTCCTTATGCTTTGGGCAACTAATTCAAGTTTACATAGAAAGTGACGAATTGTTGTTGAATACTGATATCAATTCTCCTCTGCCACTCTCCAGTCCCCTAATGCAAAGGGATTCGACCCAAAAGTCTAGTCAGTTCGATATGTCTAGAGAATGTCTATCCATTAAGATGAGCATGCCATCATCCCTTATTATATAATGGACAGGTCACCAACTAATTGTAGGGAGGTCCGAGTTACACATGTCAAGGAATAAAAGGTTATGCTTGACAGGAATCTGGCAATAGTTATCATACAATGCCTTATAGCATCAACTTTACTAGAAAATTAAGAAATGGAGACATGTACCAGGAGAACATGTGTGCAGAAGAAACATTGGAGAATCTACAATTGTGCCCCTCTTAGGGAAGTAATTTAAGCACAGATTTCATGAATACAGTTGGTGCATTGGAAGACAGGGTGTGAAGTGTATGGCCGCCTGTTGATAGAATAAAATATTATTCTTAGAGACTCTTTCTTTTTCCCCTTTATTCTCTTCGTGCACCTTCTTGTGATAAGCCGGGAGTAGAGCATCTTCATTCTTTGTTCTCTGTCTTCCCCTTTTTTTTTAGGGTAGAATGTTCTCTTCGTCTTACTAACTGTTTCAATGACTTGTAACGTTAGGTAAAACTCATGCATGAGGCAGGTTATGAGCTTGGAAACATAGATGCAACTTTGATCCTACAAAAGCCCAAGCTTAGTCCCCATAAGGAGACCATAAGGGCCAACTTATGCAATCTTCTCGGGGCTCATCCATCTGTAGTAAATATCAAGGCAAAGACACATGAGAAGGTCGATAGTCTTGGTGAGAATCGAAGTATTGCAGCTCACACGGTAGTACTTTTGATGAGGAAGTGAAGGGACTCTAATTTGATTCCTTACTGTGTTCCACAATGTAATGGTTGTCTGGATCCAGTTCGCCTTGATCCCAATTAAGGCTGCTTGTATCACCTTTCTCTACCATAATTAGCTCTATTGGATCCAGGTATTTGTATACGTACTCTTCCGTGGAATACAAAGAATGGTTGGTGAGCAGGATTGTCTCCGTCAGAACTTGCCCCACAATTCATCATTGTGTGAACCTCGCCAAGTCCAACAACGGCTTCTCTGTCTTGAGTCTCTTGACAACTTCAAAATGAGTTGATGAAGCTCCCCAAAGTTATCCACAAGACTTCTGAGACAACAAATTGGCTGGGGTGCAGTCCATCCACTCGTTAAGAGAAAGTTGCCAAATGTTGTGCACACGATCCCATCTATTTGAGAGCTAACAGTGAGAGGGTTTGACTCTTGAAACAGGCGACTCATTCAACCCTCCAATAGCTTAAATTTCACACAAATTGTAGTAGCTTCTGATATGACCAAATCTTGATAAGAGTTCTGTTTCGTTAACAGAAAATTGAAAATGGTCGACCGCTTTGGTTAATCCTGCAAATATTTCCTGCCTAGAACACAAAATTGGTTTTCAAAACTCCAGAACTTATCTTCTAAACCTAATTTAGTGATCCGATATACTTTGACTACTGCAAAACCTTTAAATCTAAATTGATATTATAACATAATCATCCCTAGATAAGGAATTCTCGTTACACGCACACTTCTATGCAGTGAATTTCTCAGCTGAGGAACAGGTAAAAACAACGGCAAACAACACTCGTACAGCCGAGCCGAACATTTTGGTACTTGAAACAACAAAATCTGAAAAAGTGCTAAATAGGAAGATGTCCACAACTTAATCAACTGTCTTTGTCTAATGGTCTAACTTTTACATCACTTGTAGTTCCTTATCCCAACTGTCTTTTATAAGTGGACTGAAGAGTCCGAGTCTGATTTACTAGTTGGGTCAACTATATTTGATTGGAGGGTATATTTGATTGGAGGGAAAGGTTCGTTGCACACCCAGAGTGTGATGCACATCTTGATGCGTAAAATTTTTAATTTTTTAAAAAAATTAAATAAATATCTAAATATTCTAATTATCGATACAAATCGTATCACTATTGAATTACTAAAAAAATCATATCAAATAAATAGTGTTAAATAAATAGTGTTAGACCTATTCTTTAAAAAATCAACTCATGATCAGATAGTAACCTAACTTACATCCCAAATTAGAGTACCTCTAGGATCACTTCAACAAAAATTTAAATTTTAAAATCGCTGCACAGCCAGAGTGTGGTGTGCAACAAATACAGTGTGCAACGAATCAAACTCTTGATTCTAATTGACTGATCTAACTTTTCTAATCGGTTAAATGGACGCAATATACACATTTTATACAATGATGCATAGAATGTGCATTTCTTTATTTTATTACTTTTTAAAATTATATATATAAGTTCACATTTTTCATTTTTTATTAGGCTTGCATTTGCATACCAATCGATGGAGGACAAACTCGAAAAATTATTTTGAAAGCTTTCCAATGAAACAAATCGATGTCCCATCTGTGTCGATGGCTATGATCTATAGAAGCTTCTACAATATTCTGATTTGTGATTCCATATATTCAGATGGACAAGATGTTAAACCGATCATATAGCCGAGACAGCTTATGCATTGATTTTATTACTTCAATACGCTTCAAATCACTCCCTTTCGTGTCCACAAAGTCAACAATTCAAGATTGGCACACCACGATTGGACAAGTTTTTCATCATCCCTTTCGGGTCCACAAAACGATGTTGCTTTCCTGAGATTAAGTCCTTCGTTTCCATCCTCCTTTTTGGATTTTTCTTCCGTTTAGCGATACTTCCAGTGCAGTAACAGTGCTAGAGTGCCACCCCAGATCTTGTAAATTGACGTCCGGTAATCCATATATTTAGTGCAGTCTCAACTGACAAATGTCTTTTATACTGCCATGTAATGGGCGGTTCAGTTCTTGCAACTTGATCTCGTAAAGCTTTGGCCAAAGCTTTCCAGTTACTGCGATTGAAGACAAGAAATATCGGATCATAGTTAACTGCCAAACCTTTGAATAATAAATAGTTGGGAATGGCCAAATGGACATTGAAATATCAGCAAAGAACTCTCTTTATCTAAGAAATTAACTAGATAGGAATATGTAACTTACCAAAAAGGCGTTTATTTTCCTTGTCCCAAGCAATGCCATTTAGAACGTCAATATCCTGATGTTATCCAATCATTAAAAACAATGAGAATGGGAACAGTTTGAAAATGCTTACTGTACCAATTAGTTTTCCATGGATGACTATGACTTTAATAAATCAAACATAAATATTGACAAAATGCTCATGATATGAAGAAAGAAGGATTTATAGGGACAACAGTAGGCTATGAAAAAGATTTCAATCGCCATACGTAAGATGCTGTCCAAAGACCATGTATTTCAGTTAGGAGAACTACGTGCATGGAAAGGTGTTGCAAAGATACGATGTCTAACGTAGAACCCTCAAGTTTTTAAGGGCGATGGAGTGTCTAGGAGTTGACAGAAGCTCTAGCAGGCCAAGGAAGAATAGCCAGCACGATGAACCAAAGCATCACTTATGACCACATATCGATGAAGAATCTCCTCATAGCATAGGAGGGTCAACTTACATTATATCCAGATTCCACCAACTCTTGCCTGCAACATGTGGAGATTAATACCGTAAGAGGCTAGCTTGACTTTTCAGGTAGTTTATGTCGAATGAGAGGTTCCAGATTTTTCTTCATGAAGAATGACTATAATCTGACCTTAGTTTATGGAGAAGGATCCAACCATGCACCTCTCCATCTTCAACTGATATCCTTGCGATGCAATCACTCTGCACCATGCAATTCATTATTTTAAAAAGAAATGATGATAAAATGATTATCATGCATTCTCCAACTTCTACACATTATATTCTTGAAATCCATAGGCAGAATGTCTCATTTAGAAAGAGACAAATCAAATGAAAAATTTACAAGTGGAACAAAGTGCAAAGGAGTGGAACCAAGAAATCATGGATGATGCATGTTTTATTCTATATCATTAATAAGACAGCCGGCCCATGTCACTCTACCCAATGTCTTCTTTTTTTTAACAATAAACAGAATGTACTGATGGTTGAGGGCTAAAAACAACATTTCCT
Source organism: Amorphophallus konjac (assembly GCA_022559845.1). Taxonomy (NCBI): domain Eukaryota; kingdom Viridiplantae; phylum Streptophyta; class Magnoliopsida; order Alismatales; family Araceae; genus Amorphophallus; species Amorphophallus konjac. Next base: position 583,363,019 of record CM040121.1, on the reverse strand, counting down.
AAAGTCATGGGAATTGAGATTTCAGCCCCAACAATCTGTTGTTAGGATTAGCACTTGAACTCAATATTTTATTTTTATTCCTCATAATGTAATAGAAGAAGATTTAACTGGAGAATTTAGGGCTGGGCACTAGGCCCCTGACATTGGAGAAGGGGCTTTGGATAAAGGATCAAGTCCCCCTTGTTAGATGCGGAGCAGTCCTTGTCACTGACAAACATGGAATGCAGAATTGGCTGATCCAGATTGAGATCAGCTGATTCGACTCAGGATCGCCAGATCCTGATTGCCCAATTAGATTCGGAATCACCGGATGGCAATCTGATTCTGTTCCCTAAGGCCAATCCTAATTAGAAAAGCTTAAAGAATAAAATAAATAAATAAAAATGGGCTGACTTACTCCGACTGGAACAAAAATTGACCAGATTGCATGTGGATCAGCAGATTCTTTCATGATTCAGCCGACCTTGACTCATTAGGGTTTGACAAAAACGTATACAATCTTTATAAAAATGTCTTTACATAATTTCATATTAGTATAAATACTTTTAAATTACTTAAAACCCCTTTTATTCATGTAAATACTTTTAAAGCTTTTTTAATGGATCGGCTTTGTTTGCTTGGATTGGCTGATCCAACCGATCCAATCCAATCCAGGTTGGGATTGGCCAGGGCTGATCGGGGTGTGGAGAAGAGACTTCCTCTACATGTTTCTTCTGTTCTCTTATTATTCCCTTCTTTTTCTTCCTCTTCCCCACTCCCCAGGATGTGGAGAAGAGGGAGAGATCAACAGGGAAGGGGACACACTCATAGAAAGGAGGAAGGGACATGGTTTGCAGATCAACCAATTGGCCCTCAAGGTGCTGCCACAATTGTTTTTTTTTTTTTGAAAGTGGATGGTACCACTAATTGTATTAACTGGAAAAATTAAGGGATATACAAGTGTAGTCAATGAGCTCCCAAAAAATCCTTGTACAAAAGATCACACCAAAACAGTGTGATAGACACTAGCCCCCTAGCAAAACCAAAAGAGGAAAGTGGAGGGAATTCACATTACAAAGCAACTCTGTCCATTCCCTCACTCTATCACAAATGAAAGATATAAGAGAATCCTCAGCTCTAGACTCCCTACTAAAAGTCCTCTTGTTCCGTTCGCCCCACAAAGATCAAAGAGTGGCATGCAGGATCAGCCACCACACAACTCTATCTCCTCTTTGGGGTCACCTCCTACCCCACGACCCAATGAAGTGATGAACCTCTCTCTGACGGTCGATTACGCAATGGGCCCTTCTGGCAAGCCCCACCCACACCTCTTGTGAGTAGGTACAACCTACAAACAAGTGATCCAGAGTCTCGTCCTCCATACCACATAAACAACAGGTCGGCTGGATGTCCGGAAGAAACTGGAGCAGCCTGTCCCAAGTGCGCAGTCTCCTATGAGAGATCCTCCAGATAAATCTTCACTTTTGGACTACTACACGGGGAGGGAATGGGGAAGACAAGGAAAAGACGTGAGTGCATTTTACATTTTTTAATGTCTTTTTAATTTTCTATTTACTAGGATCTTTAAATATATATTTTTCCCTTGTGTGATGGAAGGCTATAAAGGTGGACTGACATGAAATCAAGGGGTTTTATATATTTGAATTTATTTTCTGTTAATATTTCTTTCTCTGGGAAATGATTTGCCAAAAAACCATTTAAACAAACAAACACAGCAATGCAGAAGATGATCTAATTCCCTCAATACTGGACAGCAGAGTTATTCTTCATTAATCACTGACGAGTCAAAACTTTTTGGTTGGTTTTCAATTTTATTTTATCAAAGTTCAGACAGTTTTTTTCTTTTGATATCAATTCTTGTTGGGACAATAGATATCAAGGTCTTCTGAATTAAAGTGAAAATCTAGATGGATCCGACTAAGCTCCAAAGAATCCATGTTTGAATAGCAACATTCTACATCTGCCCAGTGAAGGCTAGTGGTGGCAACTAATGAGAAATCAACAAATAAGGTGAACCTTAGAATTTTTCAACGATTTCTATAACATGAAAATAGCCTACTAGCCCCCGATTATTTAAGCAACTGCAGCAAGCTTTACAATCTACTGCTATCAGAAGAAACCTTGAAATGTTCTATATGTGAATCTTTAAATCCATAATTTTTGTTCCATAGAAAACATTATTCAAAGATGCCCAATTTGTAAGTGCTTTAAAATTTCTGCAGACATCATATGCACCATATCTGTGAGAGAGCAGATAGAAAGTTGAAATGTCAGCTTACCTATTTTTGTCTCATTTTTTATATGATTTTACAACAATTGGCACAAAGGAAAGGCTTAAACATATTGAATGCACTATGCGAGCACCATGTTAGATAATTTTTTGACTATGAAATTTAAAAAGGGAAATACTATTTTCATACCTGCCAGATGTTTGCCCATATTTCACCATTTATGTATTCAAGTTCATTCAGGTAGGACACCGAATAACCATCATATTTGACGGTTGATCTTTTTATGACTGCACGGAAGACCAATTAGGACCAGTTAAGATACAAGGAAGATAAGGTAACCCAATATGTCAAAGATTGTAACCTTTTAAGTTCTGGGGATCCAGTTGATACAACAACGAAGTTCCATCACTACCAAATAGAACTTTCCCATCAGTTGCTAATCCCCAACCATCCTGCATCTCATGAGTGAATTTCCCAAGCTGCACCAAGTATTGTGAAATAACATTCAGTTGGAAGGTCAACAAAAGCAAAAAAAGAAAAGCATAAATAACAACAGCTGATCTGATAACAGAAAATTTGAAAGGTTGCTTTCAGTGAATGTATGGAACATAATAACTCGCAGGAAAATTAGGGGAAAAAAAGATTTGCACATCTCAATTTCACTTTTCTTCTTATTTTTGTTTGAGAAGAAGGTGAGTAGTACCATCAATTTATATAAATCATCAATAGAGGAGGTACAACTAGGCAAAGGAGAGTTTCATCCTAATTGCTCTCTCACATATAGGAACAACTGTATCTTCAGGAGGGAGTCTTGTACCGAGAACACTGTTGTTTCTTTTGTGTGGGCTACAGTAAGGGAATGGGCGGTCACTTTTTGTAATGTGAATTCCCTTATTTCTCCCCTTTTTGGCTGTTTGGGGGGCTAGTTTGATCCACACTCTCTTTGTGTGTGGGTTTTGGGTTGTATAGGTTTTTGAGGTTGCATTTTTGGGGGTTTGAGCCTGCCTATACATGTACATTCTTCCTTTTCATTTTATACATCAGTGGTACTACCCACTTTCAAAAAAAATCACAAAATTCTATGATAAAAAACAAGAACCCCTGAGAAGTAACAAATTTGGAATACACTCATAATCAAGTATTTTATATCCTTGATCCTATCCAAAGGCTGCCTGACACCATTTTGTTGGGGAGCCTTTATGTTTCTTGTAGTGATCTGTAAATCCTTGTAACTTCTCTTCCCTCATCTTTTTTAGGACCATAAGCACTTGTAAACATCCATTTTGTCTCACTGGTGGCACCTGTAACCAGCATTATAAGATAAACTTCTCTCAGCGAGCCTTGCTGTGGATATGAGATTGGTACTCTCATTCATAGATTGGTACTCTTAATATGCCCATTTAATAGATTCATAGATTGGAATATTAATCTGCCAGGATAATAGATTCATTCCCATAGATGGACTCTTTTATGTGTCCTACCAGAGAATGCTAAGAAATCTCAGGAGTTATAGTCAGCAACCAGTGATGGGGCTAGGGAGAACTTATTGTTTATGAGAAACAATAATAACCACTAAGAGACACAGCAGGAGAAATAATGAAGTTTCTCTATCAAGCCATAGGCCGATATATATATACACCTCTGCCAACACCTTGGACATCTCCTCTTGGAATTACCCCCTCCCACCTTGATTACAAGTTTACAACCAACCAAGGTGTGTAGGATCGGATAGGATCAGGCCAGATCAGTCCAATCCGGTCAGTTTTGGGTCCAACTGACCAATCCAATCCTTGGATGCTGGATATTTCTTTTTTCAATTCCAAGCTTTTTTTTAATGTGGCGGATCTCAGCTGCTCTTCGCATTGGTAGTAAATGATTCAAGGCCAGTACTCCATAGGATGGTTGATTCATTTCTCGATAACTTTTTCCCTACTTGAAGAGCGAAGTTCCCCAACACTCAAAATTGGACCATTAGGGAACTTCTAGTGGCTCTGCACGTTGGTAGTTAATGAATCAAGGCCTACTCCATAGGATGGTTGATTCATTTCTCAATAAATTTTCCCCATCAGTGTATCCTTATAGGCATATCTGTTCTAAATGCTTTTTCTTGTCATACTTCTACGGGCACAAAATTGCAGAATTTAAAATACCAAGGCATTTGACCTTCGATTATTCTGTAATGTAAATGAAAAATACCTGACAAACACTTAATTTCAAGCACTGCAGCATTTTTCCAGTGCAACACTATCTATACTGTCAACTCAGCCATCTTCTGTTCTTCACAATTAATTGCTACTGTAGCATCATCACAAGCAGTATGTGAAGGATGATCCTTTATATAGTCAGTTATCATCTTTTTAACTTTAAAATGACATGTTAACAATTAGAAGAAGTCTTGTTTCCAACAAAAAGTTGCTTTGTACAAATTTCCATTTTTAAGGATTTTTTTGCCTTTTTTTCCCTTCACTCCAATTTGGCTGGCCTGACCCGGCTGACTCGGATTGGGATCCGGCCGATCCACCGATTCAGATCGGTTCTAGGCCGGCCAATCCGAGCCCGATCGCCAAGTCTTCCTACCTTGCAACCAACAAACCGCTAGATATTCACTCCACAGTACACACTAAAATCAGATAAACTAGAAAGCATAAGCACTTTTTGAGCCCATTGTCAATAATAGCATGAAGAAAATGCAGGCATTAGACAGCCACCCCAGATAATTTACTGATTTCAAGACAATTAGATGGCATGTTTAACATAAGGAGAAATTAGCATCATTGTGACAATAGGTTAACAAGAAAAAACCAAGAGAAACCACAAAAGGCACAAACCTAAAGGCCTACTGTCACACTATCCAGAAATACACTCTTTGCAGCAGCCTGGTTAGAACATTATCAAGTTATTTCTTTTAATTACGGATAAATGGTGATATCCACCTCCCAAACCCAAAATATGTAGATGAGTTTAGTTTAGTTTAGTTTAGGTACAGAGACCACAACATTGCTAATACCAAAGACTAATGAACTGCACAAGTACAAGGCTATAGACAAACAGGCCCTCTGAGTGTTACTCGTCGAGGGTCAAACAAATCCCAATATCAAAGAAAAAGAATTGAATCGAAGGTTAGATTCATAAATCAGAAGATCACAAAGAAGCCGCTTCAAGTTTGTGAGAGATTGAGGCATTCAGCAATCAGCATACATGGTGCGTTGTGTGGCTATCCTTGAAATGATTGAAAAAAGATGCTGGAGCTTTATGGTTTACATCAAGGAAGGAAGACTCAGAGATTTGGCTCGGCTCGGCCGGCCCAAGACTAATCTGAATTGGTGGGATTGGCTGATCTCAATCCATGTCTGCCGAGTCAGGCTAGCCACCTATTGGAGTGAAGAAAAAAATAAAAAATGGCAAAAAAAATCCTAAAAAATAGGAATATGTATACAGCAACTTTATGTTGGAAAGAGCCCTCTATCTTGAAGACTTATTCTAATTGTTGACACATTTTAGAATAAAAAAGATGATAACTGATTATATTAAGTGGATTATCCTTCACATATTGCCTGTGATGATGCTATAGTAACAATAAATTGTGAAGACGACTTGAGTTGATAATACAGGTAGTGCTGCATTGGAAAAACACTGTATCGCTCAAAATCGACTGTATGTCAAGTATCCTTCATTTACAATGTAGAATAATCAAGATTAAATGCCTTGATAATGTAAATTCAATTTTGTGCCAATAGAAGTATGACAAGAAAAAGCGTTTAGAACAGATATGCCTATAGGGATACCCTAATGAGAAAAAATTATTGAGAAATGAATCAACCATCCTATGGAGTACTGGCCTTGAATCGCTAACTACCAATGTGAAGAGCCACTGGAAGCTCCCCACCAGTCAAATTTTGACTGTTGGGGAACTTCCTCTTCAATTGGGGAAGAACATATTGAGAAATGAATCAACCATAGTACTGGCCTTGAATCATTAACTACCAATGTGAAGAGCAGCTGGGATCCCAGACATTCAAAAAAAAAACAGTTTGGAATTCAAAAAGGAAATGCCCAGCATTCAAGGATCGGCCAGGATCAGATGATCCCAGTCAGGATTGACCGATCTTGACCAATCCCGACTGATCCTGTTCACAGGATCGAGATCACAGGATCGAGGTCAGATCGGTTGGACCCAAAACCGATCTGATCAGACTGATCCGGCTCGATCCGATCTGATCCTAAACACCTTAGTTCACATTATTTTATTTCACCTTCTGTTTATTAAGGTGAATGTTCTACAGCTTAGATGAAATGGTTTCATCTTTCTGATGGGTACTGCAGAGATGCTATTTAGTGGTAGGGGCAGGGATTGGGCATTGCTGGAGATACAAAATTTGGTGGATTATTTCTTCATGGTATATATGTGGGTCATCTCCCTTGAGGGTGAAACAGAATGTCTTTAGAAGGAATTGCATAAACCTCATGGGAACCCCAAAGAGGATTTGCTGCAAAGAGTTGAATGAAGAACTTGGTGGAATTGCTTTGTGTTATTGTACACTGGGACATTCATGGACAGAGAATAACACATAATTGCATACGTTAACAGGCTTTGCTTTATCACAAAAAGGCTGAAATGCCAACTGAATCTTTACAACTTAGTCTAGTGAAATTGTTTATGGCATGCCATTATGGCAGAGAAATAAATAAGAATGCATATGGAGTACTCTTATGTTTAATTCCATAAGGAACACACTTCTGCTCCACTTTACCAGGCTAAGGAGATCACTCAAACACTTAGAGGCTTGTAAATCTTCATTATTGTACACCTGTTTGATGGTTGAATTCTTTGCAAATGTATGTCTGCTACAAATCCTTGCAGCAGGCACACCCCCTCTATCAACAACAGAGGTAAACGACCATGTGGCACTCATGACATTCTGAAGTGTTCAGTCTTTATGGACTCTTGACAGAATATGAAGTTGGATTGTCATCCACTTTTCATTTCTGATTCCTGGAGTTTCTTGTAGTCTAACCAGACATCCCTAAAAATATTTGATAGGATAGTTGTGCCTAGTTCCCATAGGTATATAAACATAACAGTAATTTAAAAAGGAAAATATGAAAAAGGGTTCATGATTGTCATACATGTTTCTAAGGGTACAACATGAAAATCAAGATGCATTTATTACAGAAATTATTCAAATCGTTGCTATAATACAACTTAGTTCCAGTAAATACAGTTTGATAACAAATATATATTTCATGAAATAGAATAAACAAGAGATAAGTAGAAGAACAAACTCTGGTAAGATTATAACGGTCGTAAATGAAACCAGTTCTTGTCAACCAAGTAACTTGGAACAGCCTACAAAGACAGCATTCCAACCCAAATATGAACGAGACTTTTACAAATGAAATAGTCATAGAAAAACTAAACAATATAATTATTGAATTTTGTACAGAAAGCTTGACACACAAGGGTAAAAATAATAGCAAACATGAAGCATTAATGCGGTATATAGACTTCTCACTATGTTTTGGAAATTTCACATCAAATAATATGATGTCAACAGCAATATTTGTGAAACTGGGGACAAAATCTTTTGCTTGTCAATCCTCGCAAGCAGAACATCAGAACAGCAATAGTTTTACTTCCTTGCCTACCTAAGGAAAATTCTTCATAGGTCTAGACTGTGATTCAGCCAAACTATAATTGGCCAATGGCTGTAAAGCTGAAAATTTTGCATCCCTTCTCGGGCTTTGGACTTCCTTTTTTCTTATGTTATGTTCCATGGTGAAGTACCCTGGCAGCAGTGAATGAACTTTCATGAGTTCATCAAATTTGGCAATCAGTTTGAAAGCAACGCAGAGGACACACAATTGTATCAAAAAACGAATCATAATCCCAGTTCATCCTTACATATACAACAATAACAAGTGTCAGTATACTTCCTTCCCTAATGTTGTCAGCTGAAAATTCGCAAGTTAACATTCTTAGTTTCCCACCACCTACAACAGTCCAGTGCACAAGTATACTCACCAACCAAAGATGAGAATTAAGTGTCCATCCGATTTTAAGCGCCTCTTTTTCTAAAGTGGATGGCACCACAGAGTCACTGATAAAGGGCATCAACAAGAAAGGAGAAAACATGGGCAAGGGAGGATCAGTCAGCCCAAAACCAAGTGGATAGACCAATTCCCATCCCAGTCAAACCAATCCAGGCCGGACCATGCCAGTCCATCAACTCCGTTCCTAACAAGGATTGGCCCAAATTTTAGCATTCAAAAAGAATTGAAAATATATATATATACACACAATATAGAAAAATAGAGAATATAGAGAGAGAGAGAGAAAAAAAAAGAAAAGCATACCTTGAAAGTAAAAATTGAACATGCAACTGATCTAGAACAGGAACCTGTGTCTGCAATTTTTTCCATGGCCTTTCCATATTATCTATGTTTATTGACTACTTATTCAATTTTTAAACTATTTATTACACCATTTCTGGAGCAACAACTGTTTAATGGGCATGCTGTTTTAACTACAAAAGCCCATTAAGCAGTCCAGATTATCGAACCTAGCTCAGCTTCCAATAATGTAAATCACCAGCTTGAATCTAAGACAAAACACATGGTATAGTGATATCACATTGTAGAAAATATTCCTATCCATAGGCTCACCACTATAACTCAATGTAACCTTTCACTGAACTTTTACCCAGGAGAAACTGTTCTTGTGAACAAAACTAGTAGAAGATGTTTACCAACCTTTCACCAAGAAGAGTAAGTCCTTCCCCAAAAAAACTGGAACCCATATGATGAATAGCCTGTACCTGAGATCAGGGACAATATTACACATCACATACTTTTACAATTAGTAAAAGAGAAAAGCAGCTAACACCTTCCAAGTTGTTAGTACATATATTTCATAGAAAATTTTCAAGACCAAAATTTAATGGCAGATCACATGTTAATAAAAGTTTGTAGTTGAAAGAAATGTGCATGTTGACAAAGCTGTTTTTAACTCGCGGAATGTCAAGGTTGACAAGGCTGTCTTTAACTCGGTGTTCATTGATGGAATATGAGAAAAAGAATACCTTAATATGCCGAGGACATGGATGTAGAGAATTATTCATTTCCTTTAATGTTTGACAAGTACAAGTTTTGCGGACATTAGTCTGAACTCTGAAAGATCTTACACAGTTAAGATAGGAAGTAAATCTTTTCTATAAAGGATAAAGATAGAGCTACTATCCATTCTGACTGGTCTCCACTGACCATCCAAAACATATATGATCATTTGATCCTCCATAAGTACCACAGAATGGACGCTTTTTCTTTATATTGGGTACAATTCAGTCCATCTGCTGTTGAGGGAGCTCCAAATGCCAATTTCCAGCAAAAGTGCCTTGACTTTGCTTGGACCTTGATCTTCCAAACCAGGTTCCTCCATATAACTCTGCAGCCACCATCATGAATTGTATTCACATGGGATCTGACTGGAAAACACGAATTTTATCCCATCTCCACTGCCTTGAATCTATTATGTCAGTGTCCAGTAACCTCGTCCAGCCAACCAGCAAGGTATAGAAACTCTCCAATCTCAGCTTCTGTTAAATCTCTTCTGAATCTCAATCCCAAGACTGCCTTGCCCCCCTCCAATCAATGAAAAAATGAATCTCCTTTCCTTTTTCCAGAGGTAAGATTGAACAAGTGAAGAGAAAGGCAGGAGAGGGGTTTCCTGAAGCCCATGGGTCCTCACAGAATCTGATCCACTGGTGAGGATACCGGGCCGACTCGGAAATCCGACCAGATGCAGATGAGGCAACATTGTCCGGACTCTGACCCGACTGCAGAAGACCTCCATTGTTTAATATTTATAGTATTTTATTAGTCTTTTGTGTTCCCTATGTTAGTACATGTGTCATTAGGGTAGTTTATATTTTCCATGTAGAATCTTTTGTATTTTCTAGGAAGATAGATTTCTTATATTCCCTAGGTATATGGATCTCTTGTGTTTCCAAGAAATATTTTGTTAGAGTCCCTAGGTGCTCCTTGAGCCTCGAGTCAATCTTCCCCTATATAAAGGCATGTAAACTTCACATTAGAGGATAATGAAATGTTGAATGAAGAAAATCTGCTTCCTTCTGAGCTGTGAGAGCTTGCGACTTGAGAGGGAGATCGAGGTGAAAGGCCCCAAGGGAGAGGACGCAAGGTCCGGGGGCAGAGCCTCACCGCTCCCGACCACCCTTACCACCACCGCCGCCGCTGTCCACCACCACCACCGACCACCCTCAACACATTCCTTCCCCCCCCACTTAATTTTCCCCTTCCGCACCACTCAGCCGCCCACCTCTTCCCCTCGAACCCTAATCCGTAAGCAGCCCCACCGCCCTCCTGTTCCTTCTTCCCCACCGAGCTCTCCCCCCTCCCCCTTCAAGCCTCAGCTGCCACTGCCCAGGTTCCCCACCCCCGCCGGAGATCATCGCCACCGAGCTCCCCTATGCCGCCCTCCACCTCCCTACCTGCCAAGCCGCCGCGGCCACCCTCCACCGGCCCTGCAACAACCGTCGTCGCCGTCAAACTCCCCTTGCTCCGCCTCCCTCCTCTCCCTCCTCCAAGCCTAGCCGCCAGCAACGGCCATACTCCACCTCCGCCGCAACTCAGCGCCATCCATGTCCCTACGAATCGGCCACACCCACCCGCTCCACCGCCAGAGATCGCCGAAGCCGCCGCCTCTCCTCTCCCCTCTCCCTCATCCGCCGCAACAGGGGAACCCGCCATCCCGTTTGCCACCAGCCGCGACCACCTCCGCCATCACAGTCGTCACCGGCCGCCGTCGACCTCGCCCACCCCACCTGCGGCTCACAGACAAGCCGCCCCGCCTGCAGGTGGTCCGCCCCCACCACCGACTGCGCAGCCACGAGCTGCACTTGTTCTCACCGGGGCCGGGAGCTAGCGGTCACAGAGCTTCCCACACCTCTCGCCGCCGCCTGCTGTCACCCCTCTGCTGCCAGAGGCAGTTCTGCAGGATCCCGCAGCCCCCCCCAACCATCGCCACCACTGTTTTCTCTCCCGTCTCTCTCTCATTCTCTCTGTTATCTCTCTCTCTCTAGTTTCTCCTCTGGCACTGTAGCAGAGCCAGAAAAAAAGGGCAGAAAGGGGCAAAAAAAAGAAAAGAAGATGGTGAATATTTCTTAAAAAAAGAAAAGTGAAGAAAAAATATAGACAAAAAAGAGGAGAAAATCACGAACTCCGCCATCCAGCGTCATCCACCTTCCTTACCCGTGAGAAAAATGTAATGGGGATTTTCATAGCATTAGTGACCTGACATGTTTCTCCAATGATTAGATACCACTGAGGGATTGTTAGGCCCAAGCTTCTATAACATTTAACCCATGTTAACTTCTACCATTGGTTTCTTTGTCCTTTCCAAACTTCCGCAACATAAAACTACATTAGGTCTAGCTATTTTTATTTATTTATTTTCTACACAAATATGTATGACAATTCCATTTAATAAACATTTTTTATTCAGTTTTCATTCTTTCTATAACTAGACTAATAATAAGTTTTTATAAGTTACGGGACAATGCTATGTTGAACTCTGCTTTACTGACCAGTCCAACTCCCTACCTCATTACTTTCTGCAGACTCTATCCCATCTAACAAGAGGTAGTCCTTTGTATTTGGATCTCTCCCTCTACAAAAAAATTGAGCATCTGATGGATTCAATATTTCTTTCCACTGTCCTTGGGGGAAACAACACAGGCATATAGTAAATGGCTACATGTGAGAGAACCATTTGGGATAAAACCCACCTACCACCTGTCGATAACATCTTGGCCTTCCCCTTCCAATTTCTAGTCAACTTTTTGAACACTGTTCCAATCTTGCAGTCTTAATAGTCTATCGGGAAAGTGATAAGTCTCACACAGTTTCACTGCATTGTCCTAAGTTTCTCTGACTTGAACTTTATGATTTGACCCGATGATGCTCCAGGAGAATTCCTTTTTAAGTAGCTGCTTCATCAATTTGTTGCTGTCTATCTTATTATTACAGTAGTAGATACTCAGAATCTGAGGTATCCAGTGATGTTGTATATGCTTTTGTAAGAGCGATCAATGTGTGAGGTACTGCTTGTATTCGCTTTGGAATAAAGTTATTTTTTTTTTACCTTGTAGTTACTTTCTACCTTGGGACTCCCCTTAGCCCTAGCATGAGGAACCTTGTCTTTGTGTACAAATGGGATCTTCCACCTATCTCTTCACCTCATTAATAAATGGCGATATTCCCCACCTGTGTCCTAAAAAGGAATGTTTGCTTAGCAAAGACAAGAAAAGAAAATACAATAAACATTACCATGCACACCTTTTAGAAAATGACAGTGACAATACCGTAAGGTTTGTTCTATCTTTAAAAGAATGCAAACCAAATTGCAAGGTGGACACTTCTAATACCACATATGGTGAAGCAAGTACAGTTAAATACCTTCCCACTCTGAAGAAGAACCTCACGAACAGATGACTGAACAAAACAAGAGATATTTGAGTTAGAAAGGAACCAGATATTCACATGACAAAATTCCAAAATGTGGCAAAGGTCCATGACTTGATGGAACAGATGAAAGTTCTGTTACCAGAAAGATTTTATGAAGAAACAATGTTCACTGGCAAGATTCTGGAATGCACACAGTTAACAAAAACTAACTTCCCAATATAGAGGTCAGCAGAATGGACAATAAAAAAAGATAGTAAAATCACATTTTTCCCAAGTAAATAAACAATGGAGCCTGATAAAAACATAGAATTGATCGGGAGGCCAAATGAAAAGGTGGAAAACTCAAAAATAAGTGCTAAAACACATTTCACCTATCTGGATATCCCATGGCTGGCTGCCAACAAGCTAAGAAGCCTTAGGACTTGTGTGTCTAAAAGAAACAGACCTAAAAGAAATTCGAAAGTGCACAATCCAATGTCACACTCCAACAAACAGATAAACAAAACAAATGAAGGAAAGAAAAATGGTTCAAAAAAAATGAAAAGAAATAAACAAAGTGGTTACAACAGCTCCCCAAGAACATGTTGGACAGGTTTTTGACATGACAGCTATGCTCCTATGTTTAATCTAAGCAACAGAAGTATATGATAGGGATTAATTTGTATTGAAATCAAGTATTTAATAATGATTTACTCAGAAGGATGTTTATGGGGACTAAAGAGTGAAGGAGGCCTTTATATTTGCAATATGTACTTTTTTAAAGAGGGTAGTACCACAATTGTATTAAAAGTAAAAGAGGGATATACAAGTGTTGTCAATGAGTTCCCAAAAAACCCTATACAGTCGAAGTCATCCACACCAAGCCAATGTGGGCCACTCTAGCCCCCCAACAAAACAAAAAAGGAAGAATTTTATGAACTCACATTACAAAGGAGGCCCGACCACTCTCTCCTTTTCTTTGGAAAGTGAATGGTACCACTGTATATATATAATAATAATAATAATACGAGATTTACAAGTGTGAGAAATAAGCGCTCAAAATATCCCTATACAAAACGTGCATCCATAGGATATAATCCCCCCCGTGTCCCCCTGGTGACATCAAGAGAAGAAAAGTCTACGTTACACTACCAACACAACGTCATTGAGTTGATTCTGTCACCAGTTGGTAATGTGCCATAGTCTCGTGGTCCTGCAGCCACCTTGATTGTCTCTTCACAAGGTGGACCAATCTCCCTCCTTCTGTGGCTCGTTACACTCCTCTCCCCCTTCCTCTCTTTCCCTTGTTCCCCTCCTTCTAGACTCCCCCCCCCCCTTCACCTTCCTTGTCGTATCTATGAGCCATCTCTTCTGTGGTGAACACCCCTTTCAGATCCTTGTCCAGAATTGTAAAGGAGATTCCCACCTTATCTGCAAAATCCTTCATTTGTGCCTCCGCTAGTCTCTCGACTACCCCCACAATCTCCTTCATCACTTCCCTGGCCAAATCACCATCGGCAGTCAGAACACCCCCATTGGGCTCCTCTTCCCTAGCCAGATTATCTCCGGCAATCAAAACAGCCCCATTGGGCTCTTTATGTGCCTACCTCCTCTCCATTCCCGGTGTCTCTGGAATGGCCTCCTCACCTTCTGAGCCCACTCCAGCAACTTCCTCCTAGGTTGCACCAACTCTGTCCACACTTGTTGAGGCAATTGCCAGGCCCCTCCGTCTGCCATAGCAGTCTGAGTCTACTAGCTCTGCACCTACAGGTACCTGTGACGTCGACTTCATCGCAAAAGTGGGCGAATCTGTCGAGGTCCCAACATGTTCAGACAGGGCAGAGGGCATCTGGGCTATGGTCGACGCCTCAGCTGGGAGTGCGTGAATCTGGGCCAACTGGGTCTCACCCAAGTTGGCAGTAGGGTAGGCTGATACAACAGGTCCCAATTCTGCAGATGGGCTTGCCTACAGCGCCAGCTTGTCACTCGGAGAGATATCAGGGAAGCTTTCCCTCCTAGAAGGGTTTGGGCTGGACGTTGGTGGTGGGGGTCCGCCAAAAGTCGATGCTGCCATGACCGGAGTGGGCCTCCGCCTACGACGGATCATCATCGTCGGCCTGTGTAGTACCTGAAGAGTTCACCGATGATAGCGGTGATGTCCAAACATCTGGTCTACCATCTCTTGGGAAGAACTGGGGCTGGGGAATACCGTCACGGCACCCAGAGCAACGACAAAGCTTTCCGTCAAAGGGTCACCATTCGGTTGGGCAAGCATCATCGTCAGGATATCTGTCTAAGCACCAACATACCCCACTGCTACAAGGTGCACTGGTGGTGGCAGTGGTGGTGTCCCTCCCCGTCGGTGACGCTGACGTCTATTTTGAGCTAGGGCGGATGCAACAGGAGATGTTGTCGGCTCCTTGCCGGTTGGCTGTGGAAGGCATTTAGCAGTATGCGGACAAGAAGTACATCCCAACAGGTGGCAGCCAGTTAAGTCCTCTGACAAGGAAGGGTACCGAATCTGCTGTCAGTAGCCTTTGGAATCGAGCCCGATCCAGATGCAGCTCAGATGGGAACAAAGGACATCCAGCTCAATGCAGGCATACGTTGTCGATACATTGGTGAGCTGGGAGGTCCATAGGGCAATGTGGAGGACATTGCAGACATTCCCAGCAATGGAGCGAACGAAAGCCTCATGAAAGAGGTGGGGTTTCAAGGCCGAGAGCTCGATCCAAATGTTGAACTCCATATACCACCGGAAGAATTTGAACAAGTACCTCTTGATGAGTATCTGAGGTCGGAAGAGAAGCTTCAGGCAATCGCACTCCGTCGTTCAGCTGATCAGGAGGTGCCTATTGTCGAGTGTGCCCATGACGAAATCACTAGTGAGGCCAAACCACTGGACTAGCTAGGATTTGATATGGGAACAACGCGTGACCATATGGCGTTTTTGCAACCACCGTGAACAGGAACGGTAGCAGTGCTACCTGGATTTCTTCCGTCGAGAAGAAGACTGCAAGTTCACCACTTTCAGTGAAAGCTAGAGGGTGAACTGCCGGGGGGACCACTGGGAAAAGTCGCGCCTCAACTATAGCACAGGCATAGCTTCTGGGTGTAGCCAAAGTCGAAGCTGCAGTCGCCGGATCCGCAGCAAGTACTATCCCTGTCGCTCTTGAAGGAACGGCCAATGCAGCAGCCGGCACTGGATCTACAGTTGCAGGCTGCCCCGACAATGCAGCGGGCTTAGCAGTTGGGGATGTCGGGCCTATAGCCGTCGTCCTCGCCGGATCACTCAAGAACACCTTCGCCAAAGAGGGTGCAGGCGAACCTCCCTTCTGCACCACGGGCACGACCGGTGCCATAGAGGCTGGCTGCGCAAGTGCATGGATCGCCGGCTCTACAAGCGACAGATCGCGAGCAGGGGCAGTTGTATAAGAAGACGATCTGGTCATCGTCGGTGTGAGGGAGGGTGACTATGCAAGAAGTCACGCCAGATCTGTAGGACATACGCCCAGCATCCCAACCGCTACAGGAGAAGCCGTCGGATCTACAGGGGCGCCTAGAAGTCTACCCATCTGAAAGGGGGGTGGCGTAGGAGCTGAGAGGTCCGTCGGATCCTGGGTATGGGAAAGAGGTGGAGGTGGGAGACGAGTGGGGCTGAGGGGAATGAAGGAAGGGAAGGCAGAAGCAAAGGGGGAGGTGGAGCGCACACACACACACACACACACCCCAGGTCGGCCAAGGCCTCCACCAAGGGGAAATCCCAGAGCTTCTCTCTCTAGGAAACCCTAGAGAGAGACGAAAAGACACTCCACAAATAAAGACCACTCTCTTACTTTCTCACAGATAAAGAAGACCAATCTATCTATCGTTCTAACTTCCCCTCCAAAGATTCTCATACTCATTTCTCCTCATATTGCCCACAACGTGGCATTTTAAGGTTTAACAAATGAGCCTATTTCCTTTTAAGGCTTAACTTCTGCCTCATTGGCCAATCAAATGATGCACGTTCCCCTACAATTAGATGGCATCCTAAATCCTTCTCGTGATGTCTCCCCAAGCATCTTATGAATAGGAGCATCTTATGAAAAAGTGATTTAAGATCTCATCCTCCTCCCCATACAAGCAGCAAAGAGTAGGTAGGTTCTGAAGAAAGGGAGCAAGCCTATCACACATCGGTAGCCTTTTGTGAGAGATCCTCCAAATCAGAAGCCTCACCTTCAGTGGATCCTAAGAGTCCAACTCTGATAGGTGAGATTGTGGTGCGCCCCTCCGTCTGAAATGAAGGTGTAGGCTGACCTCACTGGGAAGATTCCCTCCTCCCACCTCCACCACCTTTGGTCCTCTCTATCTAGTTGTCGAGTGTAGTCAAGAAAAGAACAAAGCAAGCACTCTAATTGAACCATCTTCTCTAGCCTGAGATTTCTCCTGAATGTCAATGTCGATGTGCCTCCAGACAAGTGGAAACCAAATATCTGAGAAACTAAAGCCAATGGTACTGATACAACCGCATAGAGCCAGGGAAAGGAGGCCTCCAAGGTGAAGTCCCCATACCATCTGTCCTTTCAAAATCGTCACTTCTCCCCATTCTCCAGTCGGACCCTGACACTAGCAGTAATGATGTGCTTACAAACCAAAATAGTCCGCCAGATGGGAGATATGTTGTACTGACTACTAAGAGGTAGGTGACATATCCCAATCCCTCACTCTCGCATAGTACTTGTGCATGATCATTTATGCTCACAATCCATCTTCACCTGTCACTAGCTTCCATAGCCACTTACACATGAGAGCCAAATTGAAATCTCTGACATTTTTTACGTCCACATCTCTCATGTCCTTACTACTAGCGACTCTGCCCTAGGAGACGTCATGCCAACCTCTACTCCTCTCTCCACTGTTGCACCAGAAAAATCTTCCCTGCATAGATTCAATCATCTTAGCCACAGTCTTCGGAATCTGAAAAATGAAAAGAAAATAAATATGAAGACTATCAGTACCAACTTGCACAATACCAATTCTCTCGGAAAAGGGCTCGAGAATAGGTAGACTCGCCTTCCATCCTGCTAGTCTTGACTCATCTCTACACCATAGGCTGCCACTCGCTGCAATGTAGGGCCCATGGAAATAGTGGGAGGCCCAAATGTGAGAGAGGAAAAGATCCTATCTAACAACCCATAATAAATGCTTCCCTTTAGCTGAACCCGTTATTTTTCTCGGATCAACCGAGGTATATACATAGTTGGCAGTTTCGGCGGAAACGTATCGGTTTCGGCCATAACTGATACGAAAACGGCGTGAATCACTGTAGCAAACCGACACTTATTAAGTGTATCGGTTTCGGACGAAACCGATATTGGTTTCGCCCGAAACATGACTTTTGCTGTCCGAAACCGTCCGAAACCGGGCGAAACTCACGTCAGTCCCCCCATGAAACGTACGGCCGAATAGAACTCCCTTTCGTGTTGCTGCTGGTGCTGCTGCTGCCGCGGGCTGCTGCTGCTGCTACTGCCGGCGAGCCAGCCAGCCAGGCCTGCTGCTGCGACGCCTCCGACCTGCTGCTGCTGCAACCTGCTGCTGTTGCTGCGAGCCAGGCAGCCAGGCCCAGCCTGCTGCTGCTGCGGTGTTGCCAGCCAGCCAGGCCCAGCCAGGAGCTGCGTCTGTTGCTGTTGCTGTTGCTGCCTGCTGCGTCTGTTGCTGCAGCTGCAGCTGCTGCGCCTACTGTTGTGTGCTGTGAAGAAGGAGAGAGGTTAGAGGTAAGAGGTTATTTCCTTAAGGTGAATTTAGGGTTTTGTCTAATTCGGTTTCCTTAGACTTAATTGAAGCTCAATTCAGCTTCATTGAAGTTTTTGAGGGTGAGAGCAGGTGGGTAATTAAATTTTTGCAAGGGTGATTAAGGGTAAATTGTTAATTAAACCCTAATTAGTCCATAAAATTTGAGACTTTTGTCTAATTCAGTTTGCATAGGCTTAATTGAAACCTAATTAAACTTCATTGACGATTTTGGGGTGGGAGCATGCAGGTAATTAAATTTTTGCAAGGGTGATTAAGGGTTAATTGTTAATTAAACCCTAATTAATCCATAACATTTGGGACTTTTGTCTAATTCGATTTGCATAGACTTAATTGAAACTCAATTAAACTTCATTGACGATTTTGGGGTGGGAGCATGCGGGTAATTAAATTTTTACAAGGGTGATTAAGGGTTAATTGTTAATTTAACCTAATTAGTCCATAAAATTTGAGACTTTTGTCTAATTCGGTTTGCATAGGCTTAATTGAAGCTCAATTAAGCTTCATTGACGATTTTGGGGTGGGAGCATGCGGGTAATTAAATTTTTACAAGGGTGATTAAGGGTTAATTGTTAATTAAACCCTAATTAGTCCAAAAAATTTGGGACTTTTGTCTAATTCGGTTTGCATAGGCCTAATTGAAGCTCAATTAAGTTTCATTGACGATTTTGGGGTGGGAGCATGCGGGTACTTAAATTTTTGCAAGGGTGATTAAGGGTTAATTGTTAATTAAGCCCTAATTTTTTTATTGTACTTACAACTTTTTCTCTTTGACTGTCTTCATGCAGCATCATGCCTAGACGTGAACAAAATCAGGAGCAGCAAGGACAGGAGGATCCGGGGTGGGCCCACCTGTCCTTAGTTGATGCTAAGAGAAGAAAGGTGAAATGCAATTACTGTGGTAGGGAGCTACATGATGGAATTACCATAGGAAAGCAACATATGGCAGGGATAAGAGGAGAGGAGACAATGTGACCACTGTCCCCGAGAGGTGCGAGAAGAGATGCGCCAGTGTCTTCTGGGGAAAAAGGAGAGGGTGCAACAAAGGGCTGAGGATGAGGCTGAAATTGCTGAAGAGATTTCTGGCAGAAGGATTAGGAGGGATGATGATGAGGAAGGCACTGAGGATTCTGATCTAGAGCTGACTGAAGAAAGGGAGCGTGAACAAGCCGCTCGAAAGAAAGGGAAGGGACCCATGGGTTCAGGGACCTACGAGAGTACAGCTGCACGACGTCCTGATATTGGTGCTGCCCCACATACGCAGAGAACAGGTCCCATGGACAGTTATCTCCACAGAAGGCCCCAGGCTACCCAACCTAAAATCAAGTCTACATTAAGAGGAATCAAAAAATCAGCAGAAGTTGCAGAGCATGCATTTAAAAGTATCTGCAAATGATTTTTTCATGCAGGTGTCCCTACACATGCAGCTTCAAGTGAATATTTCTAACCTATGATAGATGCCATAGCAGATGTTGGCCCTGGCTTGAAGGCCCCCTCACGTCGAGACATATACGGGCGTGACCTTGAGGGAGAGGTTGAGGAGCTCCATGATTGGGTTGAAATCTTCAAGCATATATGGGTGGAGAGAGGATGCACCACCATGTGTGATGGTTGGACTAGTACCACGAAGAAGTCCATGATAAACTTTTTGGTTTATTGCACCGAAGGTACAGTATTTGTGAAATCAGTTGATGCATCAGATTATAAAAAGAATGCAAATTATTTGTTTCATTTGATGGATAACATGGTAGAACAAATTGGAGAGGAGAATGTTGTGCAAGTGATGACTGATAATGTTGCCAATTACAAGGCTACAGGGAAGAAATTGATGCAGAAGCGCAGTCAGGCTCCCATGTGCAGCACATTGTCTGGATCTGATGCTTGAAGACATAGGGAAGGAAAAGCATGTGAAGAAGACAATTGACAAGGCACAAAAAGTCACACAGTATATCTATGGCCATCCTAGAATATTGAATATGCTCAGGACGCATGCCAGTGGAGGGCGAGATATCATCCGTGCAGGCTCAACCAGATTTGCTTCCAATTTTATTTCTTTGGAGTCTTTGCACAGGTATAAGATTGATCTCAATTCTTGATACTTTATCCTTACTGATATGTAACAGTATGCAGCTTCAAATTTCATTTATTTGCACAGGTACAAGAATGAGCTGAAAGCTTTCATGTACCACAATGCCCTGCGAGAATACATCGACAAGGGCAATGTTGATGCTCAGATGGATTATTTGGATGTCTGCCACGTCGTGGACGACAACAAATTCTGGGACATGGTGTCACGGTACTTGAAAGTAGTCACACCCCTCGTGAAGGTCCTAAGAATGGTGGATGACGATGAGAAGAATGATATGGGCTATCTGTACGAGGCCATGGACCGTGCCAAATTGGAGTTGCAGGATTCCCTTCCCAGATATTATGCAAAATGGTGGAAAATTATTGACCAAAGATGGGACAACACATTACACCACGACTTGCATGCAGCTGGTGAGTGATTAATTGTACTGAAAGTGGGGTAATGCCTATATGTTATTTTATATATAACATTTAGTTAATTATACACAAATGCATTTTATTTCCTCAACCCTCGATTTATGTACGATGCCGATGCACATGTTGATGGCGAGGTGCTCCGAGGGACTTTAAAAGTCATTGGTCGTTTATCGAGGACACCAGCCAAGAGACTTCAGGCCGAAGTAGAGGTTGGCTTTTATTTGATTTTATTAACAATAACAGGTATAGAATTTATTTAAGTAGTTATGTTAATGCATTATTTTATGTTTGTAGATGAACAATTATAGAATGAAGACTGGAACATATTCTGACTCCCAATTGCAATACGATGTGGGAAGAGTGAGCCCATGTATATTTTATTTTTGTGATTTCTTAACCTCAATATGTATTTCTACACCTTACATTTATTTGTTTATGGTTGGTGGAACAGCTGACTGGTGAATAATGGTGAACAACCGAGATGTGGGCAGCAATGCATTGGCGTTCATTGCAATTAGGGTGCTTAGTCAAATAACATCGGCAAGCCAATGTGAAAGAAATTGGAGCACGTTCAGCCTTATACATTCAAAGGTTCGCAATCGGCTAAAGGCTGAACGGTTAGAAAAATTGGTTTACTGTCATTACGATATGAGACTGAGAATAAAGAACATGAAGATAAGACAAATGCTGAGGGACAAACGCGTCGCAGAGGATGCAATGCCAGAAATTGATGTGGACGCTTTATTTGATGATGAGAATCCCTTGCAGTCTTGGGTGGAGACACGAGAGCAGATTGATGAGCCCGTTTTTGATGATGATGATAGAAGATGGGCAGAGGGCATACTAGATGAAGATGAGCCAAGAGATCCCGAATTCAGATGAAAATCAAAGAGGGCCAGAGATACTCATGCGCACCAGAGAAGGGACCCACCTGGGGTTGTTAATGATACTGAGGAGCAGCATGATTTTCAGCCAGCTAGACACTCAGACTCATATAGCAGGCCAGTCACTCCTAGAATGGGCAAGCCACCTGCATCCTTAAGAAGAAGTACATCAGTGCATGGGCAAACTGAGAGAACAAATGTTGCTGCTCGAGAGGACCCGGCAATTGAGCAGTTGAAGCAGATTTATTTGAGACACGCCAAGGGGAACAGGATTCATGTCAAGGGTGATTGAAGAAAGCACACCGAAACAGAAAAAAGTACCCCCAAAGGCCAAAAGGCGACTGGCCAGTGATGGTGGTGATGATGATGATCCTAGTGCAGCTGCAGGTGCTGTAGGTGCTACTACTGGCGGTGGGGATGCTGGTGGTCCTTCCTCCTTCCACGCAGACAGGCAGAGGATACAGTCAGGGTGAGCGAGGACATGATTCACATAGTCAATATGGGCATCCATCAGGTTACGGAGGTGGCCAACAAGAAGCAGCTATTTATGGGTCGTGGGGTTATGAACCAACATTCCAATTCCATCCACATCCGGCCAGTTCCTCTTCTCATCCTCAAGATTCTTATACTGATACTGGATTTGCGTCAAGCCAACCAAACACTCCAAGAGGGATCCAAAGAGGGATGCAGGACTTGACTACCTCATTGTTTGGTTATAGTGAATATAGACCATACATGCAACCTTCTTATGGGTATGAACATGAAAAGCCAGACGATGAGGGAGAAGGTTCTAGTTATTACCCATATTAGTGCCTCTTCATTTAGATAAAGATCATTTAATTTCTGTAACATTTACTGTGCCTAATTAGGTTTATTGTAATGCTTGAACCTACTTTATGCTTAGTATGTACTCAAGAATATTAGTTTAACATGTTCAATGTTTGAATTTCAATGTCTACTTCATGTTTATTGCACTTAATCTAATTTCTTTACAATCAAATGCATGTCTAATGAATTTTCTGATTTTTATGTGATTATTCATATTTTTCTGAATTATTTCTGATTTTTTAGACTTATTTTGATTTTTTTTTGAAGCTTTTCAGCCGGTTTCGGCCGGTTACCGGACGGTTTCGGTATCGGACTCGGCCGAAACCGAGTCCGAAACCGATACCGCCATCCTTGGGTATATGAAGATTAAATAAGTCGGACGACGGTCACAAAGTGATGCTGAGTACGGGCCATCCAGACTACGGGTTAAAAATGAGTCCCGAGAACTCTTGCAGAGTGGACGGCATAAAAGAAAAAGACCTCGCAGTAAGCAAAGGTCGAAAGGAAATTCTCACGCAGCTTACAAGGCATCGGAGCTCGAATAGAAAATAATTCTGGAAGATCGAGAGCACTCCACGCAGCAAATGGCGTAAGAAGCTACGAAAGGAAGGCACAAATAACGAGGGAAATGTTGTTTTCCCTTCTCCCACGTGAACAAAGCACAAAAAACGAAGGAAGGCATGGAAAAATGAGATTTTATAGGGGGCCGGTCCCTCCTTTGCCCCAAATATGCAAGTGGGACCAATTAAACCCCCCACTGGGGGGGGGGGTTGGGACCTGTTAAATCCTCAAGTGGGGGTTTTGGACCGGATAAACCCCCCAACTTGGGGGTTTGGACCGGATAAACCCCCACTTGGGGGGTTGGGACCGAATAAACCCCCAATTGGGGGGTTTGGACCGGATCACTAAGGGGTTTTGGACCGGATAAACCCCCCCAATTGGGGGGTTGGGACCGGTTAAAGCCCTCAATGGGACCTTTTGGACCGAATAAACCCCTCCAATCGCCCCCCGGGTTATATAAATATCCCTCAGTGGGACCCAAGGCAAGAGAGATTCGAAGGGAGCAAGTTCGAAGCTTTGAAGACTTGTACTTGTGCTTGTGTTTTGGAAGACTTGTGCTTGTGTTATGTGCTTTAAAAGGCTCGGAACGAGGGTATGTTATATAATTGCCCCTCTTCAAGTTTGCACATATATTTTTGTGTTTTGATTAATGTAATATCCTTGTAAAGGTTTGGAAAAAAATAATGTGATTCTACGAGATAGTCAGAATTACAAAGACACCCCAACTTTTACAAGAGGATACCAAGAGGTCATGTAATTGCGTAAAAGTCTTGGACATTTGTAAGAATTGTATACAAGTCTTGCACATTTGTGAAAAGGTCTTGTAAAGTTCGAAATTTGTTGAAAATATTTCGTAATTGCTAAATGCTATAACAATGCCTTGTATTTTCTTAAAGAATTTATAAAAATGTCCCGGGTCTACAAAGCCCCCCCGAGTGTT
The DNA here is from genome assembly GCA_022559845.1 of Amorphophallus konjac. Lineage (NCBI taxonomy): Eukaryota > Viridiplantae > Streptophyta > Magnoliopsida > Alismatales > Araceae > Amorphophallus > Amorphophallus konjac. The sequence goes on along the minus strand of CM040121.1, from coordinate 583,338,816 downwards.
TAGAAATTGTATAAATGTCCTCATATAGGTCTATTTCATTACGGACGTGTCTTCTAGTTTAATCAAATAAGGACGAAGTTTGAAATCGACTCAACAATATCGACTGAGGATAAATCTCCAACTTATCCAAGTTTGACGAGCGGATTGAGGATCAAAGTTTAAAAAAAAATCACCTCGGGGTTGTATCCAAACCCTAGACAACGCTAAATTGCCGTCGAACCCTAGCTAGTACCGAACTCTGATCCAACCCCAGTCGGCGCTAAGTCGCAATTAAACCTTGATAAGAGGTCAAGTTGTAAATAAACCCTAAACTTCCCAAAATTATTAGAGCATGCCCACCTAGTCCAGACATTACAGAGTGCCCTGACCCATCCCAAAACTACATACATACCCATGCTTAGTCCAAATGTTACAAAAACCACCTAGCCTATCCAAAAATTACATACATACCCCCGCCAAGTCTAGAGATCACAAAATAACCTGGTTTGTTCAAAAATCCTAAGTAAACCCATAAGACCTCATAATAACCCTAGTCTCCCTAAAAATTGAGTAAAGCCTCACCATTTCAAGAGATGTTATACGGCACCCGCGAGTATGCCTTCGGCATCACGAATAACATTGTATTGATCACTAATTTTCTTTAGTACTTAATCAAGGGTATTCGGATTTTGTACCGATGTAAATAAATATCGATTGCAGTCGGTGGGGAATTGTCCAGTATCCGAACCCTAATCGTCTAATAAACTCAATCCACGGAATTAATAATACACACAGTATTCAAATAGCTAACGAATATGCATCAATGTTCCACAAATGCACATCCTCAAAATTATTTCGTGTTCACCTCTCAACAGCCCTATCGTCCTTGTTCACACCCAAGATGAGACTCTTGTTGAAGTTGACCTTGAGGCCATTGACTTCCTCCAACAATTCAAGTATCAGTCTAACCACATAAAGTTGGGACTCCTCCTCTGCTAGGAAAAGGATTGTCATCTGTATACTATAAATGGGTAATGCTAGGGTTACCTCTGCCGGCCTGGAAGTCTCTGATCAATCTTGCATCTTCCACTCTCAACCACATCCTACTGAAAATGTGAGTATCAGCACAAAGAGAAGAGGAGACATGGAATCTCCCTGTCGCTGCCCCCTACCACTATGAAAAGACGAGGTAGCCTTCCCATTAATTAGGACTGTAAATGTGGCGACCAAAATGCATGCGCATATCCACCCAATCCACCTGTAACCAAAGCTCAGTTTATCCAGTACATCAAACAAACACTACCAGTTGATCCTATCATAAGTCTTCTCAAAATCCAACTTCAAGACCACATCGTTCTTCTTCTGGATTTTCATGGCAAAGAGGTATTCATGAGCCACCAAAAAGTTCTCTTGAATATGTCTACCCCTAATAAAGGCCGCCTGGAAGCCACTAACTATCTTGTCAATTAAATTGTCTAGTCTCCCTACCACAACTTAGTTATAATCTTGTATGCCCCATTTAACAGACTAATGGACCTGAAATCCTAGAAACATAATACATCTTGTTTCTTAGGGATGTTTATACCCCCCAAGTGAACCCTTCCCTCTTGGAACTCTGCACAGTTGACATGAAGTCATCCTTAATAATATCCCAACACTTCTGGAAGAAAGCAAGTGAGAATCCATCTAGGCCAAGAGCTCTGTCTCCAACAATAGAGAAAATACCTGACGAACTTCCTCTTCAGAGAAGCTTTGGGAGAGAGCTTCCTTATCAACTGGTGGAAGACAAGGGAGAAGGTCTGATGCAATCACCGATCTGTTGATATATGTCTCTGTAAAAAGCCTGGAGTAGAAGTCCCTCGCTTGCCTCTTCATATCCTCCTCCCTAGAGAAGAGTTGCTCCCTTACTGTGACACGAGTGATGGAGCTGACCCTCCTCCTATGTGATGCAATGTGCTGGAAGTACGAAGTGTTTCTATCTCCTTCCTTGATCCATCTCTTTCTCGACCTCTACTTCCAATAAATCTCTTCCCTTATGTTAATCTCTTGAAATTCTGACCTAAAAGTATCCCTAAGTCTTCTATCTGTGTCATCCAGTAGTCCTGCCTCCTCCAAGGAGTCCAAGCCCTCAATCTACTGTAGTATTCTATCTTTCGCTGCTCTACCAGGTAGTGTTTTTTCCCCACCCCATACCTTGAGAACCTGTGCCGCATGCCTCAATTTGCTCACCAGTCTTACCATAGCGGATCTTTCCGACCTCTGTACATTCAAGGCCCGCCTAACAGTCTCCATGAAGTCTATCTCTTTGAACCAAAATATCTCAAATCTGAAGCTCCTCCTCATTACTTGTGTATGGCTGGTCTTCAAAAGGAGACATTTATGGTCCGATACTGATCTTACCAGGGGTGACACTTGCACATAAGGATAGTGATCCTTCCAATCCATTAAGACCAAGAACCTATTTAGCCTGGAGCAAGAGAGATCTACCCTCAGGTTAGACCAAGTGAATTGGGCATTAGCCATTCCTACATCAATCAATGCAGCTTCAATGAAGTTGGTGAAGTCCTCCATCTCCCCCCTCTGGATGTGAACACCCCTCCTCTCCCATGGTCCAACAACAATATTAATGTCCCCCCCCCCTCCCACTAAACACCAAGGTCGGCCTGTGATGTGGTGGTGTTGTGCCAAGTCTTCTCGCAACATCCTCTTCTCTTCCCTGTTTTGAGGACCATACACCTCTGTGAAGTCCCAAGAGAAGTCGTCCTTAACATTCTAAAAATGTAGAGAGATAGCCCCTCAACTGACTTGCCTATCTTGCTCCACCTCTACTACCTCAAACTAATTTTAGAGGATCATAATTCCCCTAGACCTCCACTCAACTAGGGAATCTACACCCCTAAATAGTCTGGCTCCCCCAATCTCCCACATAATAGTTTTCCCATCTCCTTCGCACTTGGTTTCTTGTAGGCACAGAATGTAGATCTTACATCCTCTCACCAACTCCTTTATGACTCTCTTCTTCTCTCCCCCACATATCCTCCTCACATTCCATGAGACTATCCTCATAAGGGTAATAGGATAACCCGACCTCCATCCTCCTATAGCCTACTCCCCCCCTCCTCGTTCTCTCTTGCCCTCCTCTTTTGTGATTTTCCTCCCTTAACTTCCCTCGCCATACTCATGAGCCACCTCTTTTGGACTTTGGTCAACACCCCTTTTAGCTCTGTCTCCAGCCCTATAAAGAAGACTCCCACTTTGTCCGCTAATTCCCTCACTTGAACTTTCGTCAACCTCTCCACCACCCTTATCAACTCCTTCACCTCCCCCCCCCCCCAAAGACTACTCCTACCTGACAACCCCTCCCCTTCCTACTGCACCCTTTCTTGCCCTCTTATCTCTCCCAGAGTTTTCGGGACGACTCCTCCCCTTCTGAAACCAACTCTTCCCCAGCCTCCTGTACTTCACAGTCATCTGCTTGGCCATCCAGCTCCTGGTGCCCGCAGCCTTTTGGAACAGTGACCCCAATCATCGCATCTACTAGCGGTACAGGTAAACCCACTGCCACTCCTACACCATCATCGTCTGCGCAGACAACGATAGGCTTTCCAGACTGTTGCAGAAGAAAGAACCTGGAACATCGCCCCCGCATCGGCCTCCACCCGGAGGACAAGAACCATCACTGACGTCTCGGAGCATCGGCTCCAGCATAAGCTTCGCTAGTGATAGGGATGGCCAACTCTTCACCCCTGGCGCAAGAGCATCGGCTTGTCAATCGCTGCCCGCTATTAGTCTGGTCGAAAGAAAACTGCTGTAGGACTTGGCTCGAGCAAGTAGTCGGATGGAGAAGACAGTTGCCAACTCCTAGGGGAGCTTCGCCGGTGGTGCGAATGGCTAGCTCCTCACCCCCGAAATTGGTGCACCGGCCAGTCCGACGCCACTCGCTACTAAACAGGCTGAAAGGGAACTGCTGTGGGGCAAGAGTCAGGGAAGCAATCGGGCAACGAAGATGTACAATAACGGGTTGGCGGACCCATTTCCCCCATGACTATTGAATATGGGTAAGTCACGAGTCGTAACTAGACTTGCGATACTACCTGAACCCATACTAACCCCTATTGCAACGAATAAGGGCTAGATCGGGTCAACTATTAGGCCCAACTGCCCGCCCAGCCTGTCTACTGGCCCGAACTGGGATTCGCGGCCCAACAGTTTGAAATTCAAATTGTCTTCTCAGAGCAATCTGTACTCATCTTCCACCTCAGACCCTGTCGGAGTCCTGATGCTCTGCGCCGATCGTAGCTGGATGCAGACCAGGAGCTGGCACCCATTGACGTTGACAGAGATGGCCGCCGGATCCGTCCTCACACTATTGACCCGAACAGACGCCACCATAACACACAGGTCTCCCTCCGACCACATTCTGACGGATCTCAGCTCCAATGAGCCGAACCTCCCAACGAGTAGGGAAACACCTGCCTCGTCGCACAAAATCAAAGATACTCCGATCAGCCGGATCAAGAAAAGACATCCCCTAGGGTCCAGATACGTGCCTTTTCGACCCCCCATCTCGCCACCCGGAGGAGGATCCGGTCAACCAAAGGAAGCCGGCCCTCACCGCTACCTCCGCCACTTCCTCAGTCGGACCTACGGTAAGAAAGCCTCCTCTAAATACCTTTAAGACCACCTAGCCTTCTACCCTACCACTTCCTTCCTCCAGCAACTGCCTCACTCCCCTCCTCCGCCACCCTCATCTCCATGAGGGCTACCCAACACACCTATTTAACCATTGTAGCCGGCTCTAAACTAGGTTTCCCGACAGGTGGTCCACCTGGATGCAACCTCTGTCGATTGTCATCACTCCAACGCCTGTCGGAGCACTTTTAAGGGCATCCGCATAGGAGCGTCAGAAGTTTGAATCCCACCCATGCCCCTCTAGCAGCCACCCCTCTACCAGGGAGTCACAGACATGGATGACAATTTCGGTCGAAACCGAAACGTTTCAGCCGAAACGTATCGATTTCGGAGCGGAACGATCTGAAACTTACCGAACGAAATCGAAACTCCTTCAGTTGGTAAAAAAATAATATTTTATTTGATTTTGGACCCGGCCGAAATCGACACCAAAACTGAAACTGCCTTCTTGGTCACAGACCCACCGCAAATGCCCTACTCTGCCACACCTGAAACACACCGGCCGTCGTAGCTGTCTTCTCGGCCCTTCCCTATTGGTAAGCACCTACCCCCCAGAGGTGTCCGATTTGCACCGGAGGCCACCTCCGGGATACCTCCCCACTGCATCTCCCGTCTCCCTCACCCACTCAGTGTTCTTAGAGCCTCTCTCTAGAAAAGTCTACAAAGAGAGCGAAAGACCCTTATGACCAAGAGTGGGTAGGTTCTGAAGGAAGGGAGCAAGCCTATCACACAAATACGAAGTATTTCTGTCCCCTTCCTTGATCCATCTCTCTCTCGAGCTCGGCTTCCAATAAATTTCTTCCCTTATGAGAATGAAAGGAAAAAACAGTATTTTTGTTTATGTTGTATGAAATGAAAATTTGATATTTTATTTATGTAGTAACTGGTTAGTGATCATAACATTGTATTATCTTGATTGACTTGTGATCCATAATAATTAAGCCTATCATCCAGCAGAGAGAATAAAAGGAAAATCTGTTCATTCACTACAGTATATTGTTCTATGGCAGTCGTACTACTTAAAATGGTGTGGAATCCCGCATTTTGAGAATAGGTTTATTTTGTAAGCCCTAAAGAGAACAACGAGAAGAATATGGTCTTGTACACAATTCTAAATGTCCTAATATGCTGTAATTCTTTATGAAGGTGTGATTAGCTAATTGTGATTGTCCCATCCCAAGTTTTGATCTTAATAGACAGGCTGAAGATGTCTCTTCCATGTATGATGAACACTGCTTAAATAGAGACATGAGCACACCAACAAAAAAAAGACCTCTTTCAATACAATTCAAAAGATCATCAACTCACCTGTCCATAAAGACCAGTAGATTCAAACAGGATGTTGCTTCCAGCATATAGGAGCCCCTGGAATAAAAGGAAATATCCATTAAGAATGTTAAAAGTCAAGTCAGCTCATGGTGACTAGAGAAGAAGCGTTAAAAATCTGAAGCGATGCTTAGTCATGATCGTAGAGAGGAACTGAGCTTTCAGGCTGTCTTTTTTAAGTAGTCAAAACTCATCCTTTCATATTTTTCTCTTATTCCTTTCCAGTTTCTTCATTCTCACTCTTAAAATAATTTCATTGTAGGCTTGCATTGTAATCCACCATCATCAAGTAAGAATAAACCAAGTCCCAACTAACAACATGGGTCAAGGAGGACTAGGATTAGAAAATCAAGGAGAAACGAGAGAAAGACAGAATACGGTTGAAGACGAACAAGATGAAGAGAAGGGGGCTTGTAACTGTGCCCACCTTATGAAGGTTTAGAGAGACAAGATGAGAAGAAGATTGTACGGTGGAGTGAAAGATGTTATGGTGGCTCCCCTTATATATAAGGGGGAAAAGATCATATGGAGCTGCAATCCAGCCAATCCTCTTCTTACGACATCCCTACAACACATTGAAAAGTGAAGATGTAGGATTTTCCCATCTTGGCTCCCTTGACTTGTCTGTTTCCTTTTGCGAGAGAGAGTGAGTGTGGGGGTGAGAAGAGAGCAAGAGAGAATAAGAGAGTGAAAAGAAAGCGGAAAAAAGTGAGAGAGACTACGAGAGTGACCGAGTGACAGAGCGTGACGCAGTGAGAAGGGAGTGTGGCAGGAGGTAGAAAGGGTCAAATGAAGGCTATCTGTTGCTAGACATTGGGTAAGGAATAGTTACAAATTTACAATCCCAACAGTTGGGAAATGAGCTGTTGGGGACTCAGGATCGGCCAATCTGGTCCATCCTCACGTGATCCACCCAAGCTGACCTTAACCTCAGATCAGTGGACTGGTTTGGATTGGACCCATTCAAACCTCACTGGTTTGTATTATCCAGGCTGGCCTGACTCCATCCTGCTAACCATGGTTAGGATTGTGACAAAAGAAAAGAAATTGCATCGGTTCTGTTTTGTTTTTTTTTTTCAAAATAAGAAGATTGCGCTACCAATTTTATTAAATCAAAGAGGGGAAAAGAGCTTCCTCTTCCTCAAAAAAGGACAACAGTCTACAAAGGAAACTACAGTGGCAGCTTAAAACTTGCTATAGGTGCCCTTAGAATGTACCGGCTCCAGCTACTGATGAGGACAATGGCTCGAGAACAGATGTTCTCTATGTCAACCTTGCTACCATGAAAGATGTCATTCCTCTCTTTCCAGATAGCCCAGCATACTGCTGCAGGTATGAGATTGAAAATCTTAGCTTGGGTTTTAGATATATTCTGACTGGCCCTTCAACCTTCGTTTGAAGAAGTCCCACATGTCCGAAACTGAGATGAAGGTAGGATAAAATCCCACAGGTCATCCTATGGTGCACCTCACTTCGGAGCATAGCAGGGATGAAATCATTAAATGATCCACACTCTCATCCTCCAAACCATAAAATGAGCATAAGTCTTGCAGTCATGACTCCACTTTTGCCTGTAGAGCTTGGTAATATTGTGCTATTAGAGAAGCAGCCAAAGAAAACTGCATCGGTTCTGTTACGCGAAATAGTGGAAGAAATAGCAGAGAAAACCATCATATGGCATTGGATTTGCCATCCCTTTTCCAAGAGTCATATACTCTGTTTGGATTATTTACCATTGCAAATTACTTAATTGCACTTCTTTACATTTTACAATTATATTTTTCATTGTTTCCCCCCTTTGTACATATGGTCCCAGGCAACACATCCCTTATGTAGAATGATTATATTTGTAAACCATGGTTTAAAGTTTTAAGATATGTCTATCTATCTGTAAAACCAAACCTCATGCCATAACAAACATGGGTTTTAACCTTGATATCTAAGTTCTGGTTCTCTTATCCATAGAAAGATCTCATGCCTTCTTCTATGATGCATGTACAGTCATATTTTCAAACCGTCTAAGCCACCAGAAATATATTTTGTTGGGTTAAGCAAATACAAAAGTTATTTGAAATGTTAAAAATGGCAAGCAATGGATACCACAACACTGGGGCACATGCCTCACCTTAGGCAGTCTTTCTAAGCGATAGGAGGCCTATCTTGTCTCGCCTAAGCACTTTCCAAACATTGGCCATTCTCTTATCTAAATCTTGAACAAGTCCATTTTTCTTCACATTTAGTGTGTCACATCTTTTCTGGTAGTACCTTACAGTGTTGCAGCTGCTTGACACCACATTAAAAGCTTGAAGAAGTGTGATTCCATGCACTTCATTGAAGCCTTGAAGGTCACCATTCTGTCTGCGGCAATCCCCTAAAATTCATTGGAGAACACTTAGAGTCATGATTGGTCATTTCCAGGTTCACTGGAATTCCTCTACGGCTCTACACCTATTTCACTGCCTGACATTCACACCCATTCCCAGACCGCTATTCCATCACTCTGCCTTTTACTGATGACTACCTCCTCCTGCTTCTTTCATTTGATGCTGACTGCAAAATCAGTTCTTTCCTCATCAGTCAAAGAACCTTCCTTTTCATTCCCTCCCTTTGAAAGAGATACTATCCACTTTCCCCTTTTTTTAATGACTAAATCTCACAAATCGCAATGTTCCAGACAACATTTCATGGCAAGGCTGCTAAAATTCTGAAGGCCCATGTCAGATACCATGGTCAATTTATCATATCGCTTGGCTAGTCTAATCTAAAACTATAAGACAGGACTTAAAACACCTTGTTAGTGAAAAGTATATGATAAGCTAGGAACCGTATTTCATTGGGAATATAATCCTACTAAAAGTTAAACCAAAGAAGAGCTCTGGGTATTGAATCCAAGTTTCGGGACGTGAGAATTCAATTTCCTTCTCACTTGGATATCCGCCTTGAAAAAAAAATCATGTTCTATAACTAACGAATTGAATTCATGGACAAAACTCTCACTTAACTCACTAAGTCAAGAATTTCATCCCCACAAAAAAGCCAACGAAATAAGTTCACAACGTGAAATACGATTCGTTAACTGAAACTAATTGTTAGGCATCTCACTAAACACCCCTCGACAGGTGAAAAATATTGTGTTCCTCTAACCTGCTAAACCAGATTTCTTTAGTCGAAAAGCCAGTAATTCCGAGAGGAAGAGGGCAAAGAAAGAAAGAAGAATCGCAGGAGAAATGGCGCACCTGAGTGAAGGCGCGGGGATCGTGGTAGTACTCCTTGACCACCTCAATCGTATACACCGGGATCTTGCCGCACCCAGAAGCATGAACACGCGGTGACCCGCCCTCCACTACCTTCTCCAACAGAGGGCCATCCTTCGCCACGGGGGAGACGGCGAGGGAGGAGACCTCCTTCCAGGTGACGTACCCGACGAGCGCGAGGGTCAGCGCGAGCAACGCCATGGAGAAGCCCCCCCTGCGGCCGCCCATGATGCGGGAAGAGGAGCTGGCAGAGGGTGTCACCGTGGAAGGAGGCGAAGCAACCCTAGGTGCCGGGCTGGGGGTCTCCCTGGGTCTCCTCCTGTGCCGGGATCCGGACGATGTCATGCCGGGGCAGGGAATCGAAGGAGGACCATGCCCGTCCTCCCCCCTCGGTCGTACGGACTACGAAGGGCGTGCGAAGATTCTTCCCGCGCGTCCTCCGGCCCGCGGTGCTGTGCGCCGGAACCAGACAAGGAAGAAGAGTAGATTGCACCGTGGTGGCCCCGGTGGCCGAAGACAGGGCGATGGGGGGAATCGGCATGTTCTTCTCCTTGACTTCGTTTTCGTGCGTCAAACACGCGCTGGGCCGAACTTCTTCCGGAATGGCAGCGCGTCACGCTTGGTGGGGCAGCAGCAGAGTGGGCGCGGGGTGGGTGTCGATGGCGGGGCCCACACCGACAGAAACGTGGAGGACGGACTGGCCAGGTGGAAACGCCAAGTGGATTGCATGACCTGCTTACGTGACATCTAAAATGACATTTTATTCTGATTGATCCAGAATCAAGCGACCTACGTGCTTTCAAAATTGAGCTGGAGTGTTCGGAAAAAAGGGTTAATTGCAAAAATAATACTCTTATTTGAACAACTGCAACAAACAACCTCACCCACCAACTCACATGTCACAGCCACAGCCACAGCCACAGCCACAGCCAGCGTTTGACGTCTCAGTCCGAGTCATTCTAACCCGTATGTCCCGACCCGATCCAGGCGGTGGACGAGACGCCCGGGTCATGGGTCATGACCGAGACGTTTTATTATGTTAATATTTTATTATATATATATAAATAGTCTTTTTTATTTTATTATATTATTTTATATATATTATATATATATAAAGAATCTTTTTTATTTTAATATTTTATAAAATAGATCGAGACGGAACGAGACGAGATCGATCTGACCCGTCTCGGATCGTGATCTAGACGGACGAATCGACCCAGACGACACAACATTACAAAAGTTACAAAAGTGCTCTTGTTAATTATCACCTCCATTCTTTTAAAATCTAGAATGTAACCTTGTTAGTTAATAAGATTGAGATGCCCCTAACGTCTCCTAAACTATTTCTATCTCATCACATATTTATATCTTTATCTTTTATTCTCTCACTCTAGCACAACGTGCGGGTAAAAATTTAAAAATAACACTTTTTATAGAGGTACTTTTATCTAAAATTTTAATTTTGTGAATCAAAATAGAAGACATTGGCAACTAACCTTAGTGACAATTTTGCACTAATTTTTATATAACAATATTATTTGTAACAATAACTACTTAAGAACGACAAATTCTGCTAGTATTAAAATATGAGGATTATTTTTGCAATCTTTCTTTAAAAAATCTCTTCATTTTAAGCCAATAAAAGTCTTCAAATGGGATTAAGGAATGAGCAAGCTATCTGTGTGGTTCGTCACCTTCCTTCATTGACGGTTGGAACCATATTATCCCATATCCGTTAAACAAAACATAAAAAAATTACCTATCAAAAAGAAAAAAATTCACGATGCCTCGGGGTTGTTCTCTTTGTGGGATAGTATTTTTCATGCTCTCTTCTTCGTGTTTGTAAAATCGTTACGGGTTGAATGAATAAAAGTTTCGTGATTAAAAAAAATCACTGCTAAAAGAGAGGGTTACGGTGTACGCTCGCTGGTGTGTTAAATTTGAGCTACAAGAATGATGTTAATAAAATATTTTTCTATTTACTTTTTAAGATTTTTTTTAAATTATTGTATTTATATCTCACTTCATTGATAATAATCAGTTATGACAATTTAGAAACACTTTCTCTCGTTTGAAAAAAGGTCGTGGACTTGTTGGGTGTACTCACCCACACGACTACTCCTCAAACGCCGTCCTATATACTGGAAGCCACGGTCGGCTGTTTCTTATTACTCGTATTTCTATCTCGAATTTATATTTTTCATAGAGAAAAAAAAAGACAGATATAACCCACGCCCTCCTGTCCTGGTGTCACAATGAAACGCAGGTGGAGTGTCCACTGCGTTACTGGCTTCGTCTTCCGACTTTCATCGCATAAGGCAATGGCCTGCATCAAGTGCGACCATCGTACGAACTGCAACTCCGACTCTTAGTTGGCTTCACTCGTTCCGACGACATTTGCTGAAAGTTGGGGGGGCAACCGCTAGATGTAAATGAATCGGGTTTGATTAGGATATATTAATATTATATTTTATTCATGAAAATTTTATAAATATATATATATTCAAATAATATTCTATTATTTTTATGGGGATAGATACACATGTATCTGTCACAGGTATAAATATATCCACAAATATTTATATCTATTTTATAAATCATGAGTTCACGTCCATGTCAAAAGAATCGTGAGATTTATAGAAAGTGAAAAAAGAGAGGTCCGGTCAATAATTTTATTATCAACATATTTTTTATATTTTATAAAAACGGCATTACAAATTTAACAAGAATGTCAAACTTACAAATTCAACAAGTAGGATAACGGATTGAATTTATATGTCTAATATACACAATAAATTATTAAGAACGGGTTCGAAACGGATATGAATTCGGGTGTGTTAAATTCATACCCTATCTAAATACGAAATGAGTATATTAAATATATCCGAACCTAAATCTATATCCATTTATTAGAGTATTATCCGACTCATCACAGATCAAGTGATACGAGTAATCGAATTTACAGATATTTTTTACATCCCTAACAATCACCTTTGGGAGACTATGCTAGGGAACAAACTCCCATGCTACTAGAATCACAATTGCCTTGTGTCTCTACGAGCTCTCTTCTCTTCTTCCTCTACTTCTAGTTTCTACTATTTATGAGATTGGTGTGGTTGATTAAGTTAGTATGTTCTTAGTTTAATTGCACAGGGGAGTTCACTATTTGGTTAAAATCTCATAATCAAATCTAATTCACTTCTTTGATTTAATTTGGTATGGTTTGAAACTAAAACAGAAATTTATCTTTAGTTTGATTTGATTTTATCGTTTTCAAATCAAATCAAATATAATTACATAAAAAATAAATACGTAAGTGCTACACATTTTTATGGATTGGTATCTAGATAAATCACTAAAATACTAAAAATGGTATAGTGTTTCAATTTTTGAACCTTCAATCTTTCTTCTAATAATTGAGATGAAACATTTAAAATATACTTATTAGTTCTAAAAGTTGGTAGATAGTTAAAATTTAGGGATTTTTACATATTAGTCTCTACAAACTTATCGAATTGTCGATTAGTCCCTCAAATCTGACTATTATCTTAAAAGTGCCTACAATCATCAATATGTTATAAATAAATCCATGTAGTCCATTTCCGTTAAAAAAAAAGAATATTCCGTAAAATATTCCATCAAGTGTATGGAAAAGACTAAAATACCCATGTTGACTGTGGACTCTCTCTCTCTCTAGAATGTGAGAAGGAGGGTGGGTCACCGGCTCTAATGATTGGAGGGGGACCGGGGGAGGGGGACACGGGAAGGGGAGGGAGACCGCCGGAGGCGGAGGGGGACGGGAAGGGGAGGGGGAAGCGAAGGGGACATGGGAAGGGGAGGGAGGATACCGCCGGAGGCGGAGTGAGACAGGACTGGGAGGAGGAGGGGGACCGGGGGAGGGGGAGGCGAAGGGGACATGGGAAGGGGAGGGAGGATACCGCCGGAGGCGGAGTGAGACGGGACTGGGAGGAGGAGGGGGACCGGGGGAGGGGGAGGCGAACGGGACATGGGAAGGGGAGGTAGCAGGGGAGGGGGAGGGAGGTAGAGAGACCGTGAGGGGGGGTGGCCGGCCTGGTGACAGTGGGGTCGCGGTTGGGAAGGTACATGGAGAGAGAGGGAGGCGGGGGTGGCTTGGTGTTGGGAGGTTGCTGGCGCAGAGAGAGGGTGAGGTGGTGGGGACGGGAGGTGGTGTGAGGGAGAGGGAGGTGGAGGTGGTGCGGCCGGCTCAGGCCGTGGTTGCGCAGGGAGAGAGGGAGACCGCAGAGGCTGTGTGATCGAGGGATAGAGCAGAGAGAGTAAGAGAGGGGAGGTCGGGTTGGTTCACGGAGGAGATGAGAGAGAGAAGTGGAGCAGGCGGTGGTCACCAGCGGCGACGTGGGTGACGGTCGCGAAGGTGCCGGTGTGGGGAGTGGGCTTGCGAGGCGTGGGCGTCGTCTGGCGCAGAGGGGAGGCAGGCGGAGGCGTGGGGATTTGAAGGTGGGGTCGCGGCAGGCTTGCGGAGGTGGAGTGTAGAGAGGTGAGAGGGAGAGCTAGCCGTGGGAGGGGTGGTCGTGGGGAAGATTGTAACGACCTGAGAATCCGATTACCGGGAAGGCCTGATAACCCAAGACTCGCACCGCCACTCACGAGTCTGAAGACTCGGAAGGGTTAGAAGGATGGTGTGAAAACTACACAAGTATCACAAGTAATTGCAGAAATTAAATAGGAAATAAATTAACAGTTTACATGGTCCACAATAGAAAATAACAACAACAGTAGTAGTAGTCCACAACTAGTACAGAGACAAGAAAGAAGAGTACAGCTACACGGGGCATACCCCAGCTCTGACCTCTGGCACTACCTCTGGGCACCCGCACCTCGCTGCACCCCAGACGCGCTCTCCTGGGGCGGCGCCTCACCTGAAACACGGTGAAAACACGCAGGAATGAGTCTCAGAACAAGACTCAGTAGGGATCACTCGAACCCTACCTCGCAAAACGGGAAACCACTACGCTAGCGGTAGGAGAGTACCTCGGAAAGGAAAGCCGTGTACTCTACACAACAAAGACCCTACGGCACGTAAACCGGCACACGTGCCACGGTGAGACAATCGAAGCTCAACGGTCGACCCGACAAAATCCGAAGGTCGGAAACACCCGACTGACAGTCTGTCACTCCGTACTTGACAGGAGTATCTCCTACTAGAAGCACAGCCGGTAGCGTCCCCTGACGTCTTACACCGCGCCGCAGATGATCCGCCTGGCGTGGTAGCTCCTACCAAAGACGCGAACACCGAACAAGTAACTCACAATAAGTGACTAGCTGGGGTCACGCCCGTCGACGTGGGTCCAACCGCCCCCAACCATGTGTGCACACACAGACCGCGCGTCCCAGGTCTGGCCCTCTGATCGATTTTCCCCTCAGCCGGACTCTGGCTGCAAGACGTGGGGCCCGACGGCAACCGGTCCACAAACCGCCTCTAAGGGTAAGCCCGTACACCACTCCCTGGTGCGACCGGTACCGTGTACTGGTAGGCTACGACTAGTGGAGGGTCACTAAAGGAGTAGACTCTCAAGTCAACAGAAAACCACGTCACAATCGCAGGTATGCGGAACGCTCCTTGTACCAACACCAACGCATGGCGACACAAGCCGAAATCACCACCTCCCGAGACCCCACGGCACCCTCACGTGTGGCCCCCACATGATGCCCAGCATCAGTCAGACCACGGGTCAGCACAGGGATCGAGACTCGCTCATCCGGGACTCGAATCGACAAGGGATGGGAGACGCGGTCGCCGGAGGACCGCCTCCTGTGGTAGCGGTCTTCCCAGGACCGCAACCACACAGTCGCGGTCCTCCTGGGACCGCGACCATCCCAGCACGAAAAGATGAACGCGGTCACCTCGTGACCGTGTTCACACGGTAGCGGTCTCCTAGAGACCGCGACTAGCATGCAACGCTCAAACGTCTTGGGGTCCGTGCCGGTCCCCACGGTGAACGCGGTCGCCCCCAGACTGTGACCAACAGTCGCGGTCTGTCGCGAGACCGCGTCCGCCCACCGACACTTTAAGGCCTAACGGTTTAAAATCTGATGAAAGCGGTCCCCGCCCGACTGCGACTAGTGAAAACGGTCACTGGTGGACCACAATCACCTCGAAAAACCGAGAACGGCGGGAAATAGCCGAAAACACCATTCCACGCCCCAATCACCCCCGGGTGATGGGGAAACAAAGGGGGAACTCGTCCCCACGCCCTAGAGTATCGAATGATGCCCCCAAAACTCCAAATGGCGCGGTAAAACTCTAGATCGGCACTCAAACCCCCAAAGCATGCTTTTCCCGTCTCGAGCTCAAACGAACCCCTCTCGGCTCCCCGTCGGGCTAGAAATCACGGGAAAGGAAAGCACGGAGGTAGAGGATCGTCACCCTACCTCAATGGAGCGAATGCTCCGCCGGATCGTCCACGAATCGCGAAGAAGGCTTTTAGAAACCCCGCCTCCCCACGGTTCCCACGCTTGCCGCACGCCCGCACGATCGTCTCGACGTCACCCACGTCCTTGCCACGTCGCACCGCCGCCGTCTGCAGCCGGAACGGAGGTCACTGCGCTCGAACGGGAGAGAGGGTGGCCACAGTTGGGGAAGGAAGGAGGAAGAAGAAGAAGAAGAAGAAAGAGAAAGGGAAAATAAAAGAAATGGGAATATATAGAAAATCTGATTTTTTGGAAAAATACCGAAAAATAGAAAAATACGTTTTCGGAATCCTCGTAACGCACCGATCGCAACGGTACCACTCCTGCCTAGGTGAACATCCCGGTCCACCCGCAGCGAGCTTCCGAAGAAAAAGCCGAAACACACACCGGAAATCGAAAAACACACGCGAAAAAATCACGGAACGCCTCCGGGCATCCGAAACAACTCCGGATCGCGCCGATCCAAACACGAAAGACGTCTGAAACGAAATTTTAGACACAACAGAGTCGGACACTCCGAAAACCATATCCGGGACCCACAAAGAAGGATCCGAAAGGTCCGGGATATTACAACCCTCCCCCCTTAAAGGAATTTCATCCCCGAAATTGAGAACAACCCAAGGGGAAAGAAGAGGAAGACTCACTCAAACAGGTATGAAAACTGCTGACGCATCTCATCCTCATGCTCCCAAGAAGCCTCACCACCAGTGTAACGACCCGAGAATCCGATTACCGGGAAGGCCCGATAACCCGAGACTCGCACCGCCGCCCACGAGCCGGGAGGGCTCGGAAGGGCTAAAAGGAGTGTGGAGGCACAAAGAAATAGGAAATAAAGCAGGACAACCAACAACAACAAGCTGAAAGAAAGAACAACTATAGCTACAACAGAGTCCAGTCCAACAGAAAGTACAGTCTAAAGCAGTAAAGCGTACCACATGCCAAGTGAACACTCGGCCCGGCAAGCTGGCAACTGAGAACCTCCGCTCCGCACCCTCAAACCTCGAGGAAGAACCGCCACACCTGAAAAGCAGGGAATGAGTCTCTAAAATAGAGACTCAACAGGGATCCCGCGGAACCCCAACCTGAAACAACGGCGGTAGCGGAAAAGAAGGCTACAAGAGCAACTGCAACAGCAGGAACAGTAAGCCCGGTGGCCGGTCGAAACCTGGCGCTACAACTACTCCTACTGTACCAGAAACATACCCTGACCTCGCGGTCGAGGCTACCAAACTGCACTAGTACCGCTTACCGAAGTAAAAACCCATGGCAACCACGCCGTAGAGGCCTGTCCCCCGGACACAGCCTACCTGGACACACTGTCCAAGGTGCAACCCCGACCATCCGATCGCAGGTACCGCACAACAAGACGCAACCTCGGTAGAGCCACTAGCCCTAGTCCCACGGCGCGAAAATCAACACACGCGCCACGGCGAAACAACCGAACTCAACGGTCAAGACGACCGAAAACCCGAAGGTCGAAGTCACGGAAACTGACAGTCTGTCACTCCCAACTCGACAGGAGTACCTCCCACTAGAAGCACAGTCGGTAGCGTCCCCTGACGACTTACACCGCACCGCAGGTGAACTGCCTGACGTGGTAGCGCCTACCAAAGGCACGAACACCGTAAAAGTACCACAAACAAGTGACTAGCTGGGGTCACGCCCGTCAACGTGGGTCCAACCGCCCCCAACCACGTGTGCACACACAGACCGCGCGTCCCTGTACTGGCCCTCTGACCGGTTTCCCCCTCAGCCGGACTCTGGCTGCAAGACGTGGGGCCCAACGGTAACCTGTCCACAAACCGCCTCTAAGGGTCAGCCCGTACACCACTCCCTGGTGCGACCAGCACATGCGTACTGGTGGGCTACGACTAGTGGAGGGTCACTGAGAGAGTAGACTCTCAAGTCGAAGGAAAACAGCGTCCAAACCCGACAAAGTACGGGGACCACCCCACGTACCGGCACCGTCGCACGGCGAGCACAGTCGGAGAGGAAACAGGACTCGTAGTCCACGGTCACGCACGCACCCTGCGCGAGAGTCGAGAAAACTCAAGTGACGCTAAGTCACTGGACTCTGGACAGTCCTCTAGACGCACTACACCCAACGGTCCTTGAGTCACAAGACTCGGGGTCAAGACCGTTGCACGTGACAGCACAAGGCCGTCAATCTAGTCCAATCTCTAGATCTAAAATCACGGTAGCACGAATACCGAGACAACTCACGAGTCGCCGAGACCATTCTCTCGGAAAGGGAACTCAAGGGGCTAAGGCCACACACACGGCCCGCTCGGAAATCACTTTCCGGAGAAACCCACGGCGCGCGGGGAACCCTCTCCGCACTCACACCGACGTACAGTGACACAGGTCGAGAACACGACAACCCGAGACCACACCATACCGTGACGTCTGGCCACGACGAACTGCACAGCATCCGTCAGGCCACGGGTCGGCAGGTGGATCGAGACCTACACGCCCAGGACTTAAACCGGTCAAAACGGAAACGCCAGCTAGACCAGCCCCTTGGGCGGTCCACTCTGGGCCGGTCAGGGACGTACGGCCAGGAAGGGGCCGCACCAGGGGATATACGGCCAACAGCAGGCCGTTCTCCTCCTGGGTCAACGAGGCACAAGCGGCTGGTCCCCAGCCGCACCAAGGTCGAACGGCTGACCCTCAGCCGCAACTGGGGGATGAACGGTCCAACGCGGTCGTTCGTCCTCCAACGGGGAACACATGTGCGGCTAGCCCCTAGCCGCGCGAGGGAACGGGCGGCTAGGACCTCACCGCGCAAGGCTTGTGCGGTCAACCTCTGGCCGCACAACAGCCCACGGCACCAGGGGATGTACGGCCAGCTCATAGCCGTACAAAGGGTTATGCGGCCAGACCCTAGCCGCACAGCCCAGCAACAGTCAAAACCGGAGGGAAAGGACGGCTCGACCCTGGCCGCACCTGGGTTATGCGGTCGCACGATAGACCACATAACCCTCATTGCGCGCCAAGCCGAACGCTGCGCGCTGAGCAGATGAACGGTCAAGATGGGGCCGCCCATGGGGATGGACGTCCCTAGTTCGACCGCCTAACCATCACGGTGAGTAAACTGGGGGGTTGGCCCAACGGTGGCCTTCCCACGCCCCGTCCGTGCCGAAACGAAGGGGATACAACCACAACCACCCTGGCAATCACATGGACTTTGACCGGAGTCAAAACAACGCACGAATCGCGAGAAACGAGCGATTCTACCGAAGTTACCCAAAAAGGGTTACTGAGCTTCCCGGAGCTCTACCGGTCCAACAGGACCACCAATTGAGACGAAATCGGTGACTATAGAACGCCCTTGTCGCAGAGAGTCTATTGACAGTAACCGATCCGAAAACCGTCGCCATTTCCAGACGAACCCTACGAATTCCACAAAAATACGATTTCGCTCGAACGGACCCAAACACAGCCATTTCTACGCCGAACGACGTGCAATGGCAGGGGAAACGAGCATAACATAGCAGTGTTCCGTCACCCTACCTCCACCGAAGAAATCGTGCGCCGAAGCGACTAATTCACGCCGAAAACCGCCCGAAACACGAACGACTCCATCTCGGAATCCACCGAGGGATCGCGCCCGCCTCCGCCTCGGTCCTCGCCCATCCTTTCCCGCATCCTCCCCCGTGCCGCCTCCACCTCGCCCCCACCTCGCTCCGTCGGCCGCCGGAGAAGAGAGGGGAGAAAGAGGGTGTGAGAGAAGAGAGAGAGTGAGAATGAGAGGGGGAGAGAGGAAAGGGTTATATATAGGAAAATCCAGAAATTCAAAAAAAAATCCTGAAAAATAGAAAATCACACCCTCCCGATCCTCGGAACGCACTGATCGCAACGGTACCACACTCGCCTAGGTGAACGGCCTGGTTCACCCGCAACGAGGTTCCGAAAGAATTATCGAAACACACTCCGGAATCAGAAAACACGCGGAAAAGCCGCGGAACGCTTCCGGGCCTCCGAAACAGCTCCGAATCGCGCCGATCCAAACCCGAAAGATGTCCGAAATAAAATTTCGGACACAACGGAGTCGGACACTCCGAAAAACCAAATCCGGGACCCACGAACAAGGATCCAAAAAATCCGGGACATTACAGCCCTCCCCCCTTAAATGAATTTCGTCCTCGAAATTCAGGACCTACCACAAAGTCACAGGGGAAGAACACTGAACCAACCGACACGCTGTCAGAGCCCCAGCACATAAAACCTCGATTCTCACGAAAACATCGATCCTGAGGGACACAGCCAGACTTACAATCACAAGCAACACCTCGCTCCTCGAGCCGAGCACACTGGCCAACAGAGCAGGCATATACCAAAGGACACAGTCCGACATCACCTCAGACAACGCGAGAATCCACCATGGCGCCGCAGCCACAATCTTGCTCACCGAGGAATCACAACCCTCGCACGAGAAAACAGCCACCGATCCATCCTATGGTCGGCAGACAAATCGCACATCAGCTTCGCAGCCAGCTAACAGGTCACACACCCTCCTCAAGGGAGCAACCAAAATAGAGCCTCCACCGACTCAAGCAGTCATCTCAGCAGACCGCAACCAGAGCATCGGCTCAGCACCAAGAAACACCCCACACATGGCAAGCCGAAAGCCGGACATAACATTATGCCAACTCTTGTCAGAGGACAAACTTCGACAAAGTCCATATCCCGTCCGTAAAGGCACACCACAGAAGCGACCACCAAAAGGTCTCACTGGCACACGGCTCTCGCCACGCTCGAGCCCCGACAACCAGCATCTTCTGTCTGTGAAAAGACCATCCACTGGTCGCCAGATACACATCAACGGGAAACCTCCACCGGCCCAACAGGCACGATCCAACTCACAGCAGGCCATCCGCTGACTCACACACCGACCAATGCCACATCTCGAGCTGCACTCCTCTCGGACTCCGCATCCGAGCTCGAACATCGCACCAACTCGACCCTCTCGGGGAGCACGACGAAACCAAATGACAGATCATGGTGCCTGCAGTCATCACCTCGGTCGACTCAGACTCACAGGGGAACCACCCCATGCTGGTCACCAAACTAGGGATAACCATTGCGACACCAACGTCCCGTCAAGGACCACCCTCCGACGACAATCTCGCTAAAAAGGCCTCCGCCCACAGGCGTCACTCTTACGTCTGGTCCCATCAAATCCTTCGATCAATCCAAGTGGACACCTGCCAAACCAATTCCGCCCTTACCACAGAGCCACGGGACACCACCTGAACAGTGCTTACGGGTCCCCAAGCAACATACATCACACCGTGGTCGGCTACGAGACTAGCCTCACCAGTCACTCGCAGCCACTAATAGGAACCCACAGCCTACCAAAGATCACTTCTCCAAAAACGATCTCATCCGAGGACACGACTGGGAACACAAGTAGGGCACCAAGCTACCAACTCTGACCAACAGGTCCTCAACCATCGTCAAGAGACATCCTCAACACCCCATCCGGGTCCAACACCTACGCCTGACACGGCTTCCATCACAGGAACAGGGCACTCCTGCGGCGTACTAGCCAGCACATTCCCCAACACTCCATCCTGCCAATGTCAAGAACCACGAAACCTCGAGCAACGGCATGGCAACAACATGTTTCACACAGAGGAACCAATCCTCCAATGCTCAACGCAAACTCAGGAATCCGCCCGTAGCAACCAACGCTACGATCTTGAACTAGTGGGTCACAAGCCCACCAGGCTACCGCTGCGCACTCTGATCCGCGCGCACATCCACAAATTCTCAGAAACACCGCCCAACTGACACTCGTCCTTCCGGAAAAGAGCCAACACCCTTACACGACAAGGGAATGGGCACAACTTCTCACAGGCAACCACCTTGCCAAGACAAGGAGCACGTCTCGCACGGACTTCATGGCATACAAGGCCAACCAATCCGAACATGCAATGCAAGATGACGAACCTTAACCCAACACAATCTCTCCAACCAAAGGGGAGACCAAACGCACTTCCGACCAACGGAAGAACTCCACGCTCGACCTGACCTCAAACCTCGCACATGCTGGAAACAGCACCATCCAGCACCAAGGAAAACCATCGCTTCCATCAGGTCAGCGCCTCCGACATACTCGGCGAGTGTCACATCGGACCACAATCACAGCATCTCTCGATGCACCACTGCTGCAATTCCTCAAACTGCAACACACCACGCCAAGAGCCGTAACACGAGCCACAACTGACAACCACCGATGCTCACCCTCGAGTCCCGAAACTCACCACAGAGCCTTCACATCCCAAGCCAACTCCAGGGCGAACACAACCCATCCACTGACAGAAACGCAGGAGCAAAGACTTATCGGGACATCTCTGCCAAATCCTGCCTCGAAATCTGCAGAACAATCGGGACCGACCCGTCATTTCTGACGCCACAGAGCAGGACAGGAACATCAGGCTCGACGAAACAACAGCTCACCGAGAAGATCCTCCGCTCACCCGAGAACACTTCTCGATCAGAACACCCGCTCTGCCACCTTAAACCACAACCTCAACGCCTCAGGGGCTGGATAAAACCAACGTTGGAGTGGCCAAAACCGACAGCAGCTCCCTCAGAGCACACTCACGGCCACTTAACCACGAAAAACCCTCTCCAGCCACCTGACCACGCTACAGGTTCCTCGAACGCAGCACCGCGAGCTTGCGCCTGTCAGCAACCTCTGCCTAACGCAGCACAACCAGGGCCACCACCGATGAGGGAGAAGGCTCTCAACCTCGATCCTTAGACCCCATGCTGACACGAAAGCCGCGGACAACAACCACCTTCACAGCGCCGCACAGTGCACTCAAGTTCTCAAGCAAGAAACTGGGCGGAAAGCGAACACAAAACCCTAAGCCAGCTGTCGACTGTACTGGACCTCATGGACTCTGATCACTGCAATATCTCGAATTTCTATGTACGTCCACAACCACTGCTCTGATACCAGCTGTAACGACCCGAGAATCCGATTACCGGGAAGGCCCGATAACCCGAGACTCGCACCGCCGCCCACGAGCCGGGAGGGCTCGGAAGGGCTAAAAGGAGTGTGGAGGCACAAAGAAATAGGAAATAAAGTAGGACAACCAACAACAACAAGTTGAAAGAAAGAACAACGACAGCTACAACAGAGTCCAGTCCAACAGAAAGTATAGTCTAAAGCAGTAAAGTGTACCACATGCCAAGTGAACACTCGGCCCGGCAAGCTGGCACCTGAGAACCTCCGCTCCGCACCCGCAAACCTTGAGGAAGAACCGCCACACCTGAAAAGTAGGGAATGAGTCTCCAAAACAGATACTCAGCAGGGATCCCGCGGAACCCCAACCGGAAACAACGGCGGTAGCGGAAAGGAAGGCTACAAGAGCAACCGCAACAGCAGGAACAGTAAGCCCGGTGGCCGGTCAAAACCTGGCGCTACAACTACTCCTAATGTACCAGAAACACACCTGACCTCGCGGTTGAGGCTACCGAACTGCACTAGTACCGCTTACCGAAGTAAAAATCCACGGCAACCACGCAGTAGAGGCCTGTCCCCCGGACACAGCCTACCTGGACACGCTGTCCAAGGTGCAACCCCGACCATCCGATCGCGGGTACCGCACAACAAGACGCAACCTCGGTAGAGCCACTAGCACTAGTCCCACGGCGCGAAAACTGTAATATCCCGGACCTTTCGGATCCTTCTTCGTGGGTCCCGGATCTGGTTTTCTGAGCGTCCGGCTCTGTTGTGTCCGAAATTTCGTTTCGGACATCTTTCGTGTTCGGATCGGCGCGATCCGGAGTCGTTTCGGAGGCCCGGAGGCGTTCCGCGGCTTTTCCGCGTGTGTTTTCCGATTCCCGGCGTGTGTTTCGGCTTTTCCTTCGGACGCTCGCTGCGGGTTAACTGGGCCGTTCACCCGGGCACGAGTGGTACCGTTGCGATCGGTGCGTTCCGAGGATTCCAGAAATGTATTTTTCTATTTTTCGGTATTTTTCCGAAAATTCGGATTTTCTATAAATCCTAATCCTTTTTCTTTTCTTTTTCCCTTTTCTCTTTCTTCTTCCTCTCCCTCTCTCTCGCGACCGTGAGCCCTCTCTCTCTCCCTCTCTCCCATTCGGACGTGGCAAGCCCCTCTCCGGCTACGGACGGCGGCGGGGCGACGGCGCGGACGCGTGGGCGACGGTGAGGCGATCTCGTGGGCGTGCGGCGAGCGTGGGAAGCGTGGGGAGTTCGTGAAGCTTCGAGCATTCTTCGTGATTCGTGATCGATCCGGCGGAGCATTCGCTCCATCGAGGTAGGGTGACGTTCCTTAGCCTCATGCCGATCTTTTCCGTGATTTATAGGCCGCGGGGAGGCCGAGAGGGGATCGTTTGAGCGTTTTTGGGTTTTTCCATGATTTGGGGAGAGCTCGCCCGATCTAGGGATTCAATGCATGGATTCGTGTTTTGATGGCCTAGAATCATGCTAGGGGTCCCCAGGGGTCTTCCCCTTTGATTTCCCCCTCTCCTATGGAGGTATGGGGGCGTGGTTAGAATTTTTGGGCGTTCTTACCGTTTTCGACCGCGGACTGAGAACGCGCTATACTCCAGTAGCGCGTTCTTGGAGGTCGCGCTGCCCCGATCGAGCGCGTTCATCGGAGAAGATGAACAGGAGGCGGTTCTTGTCGCGCTATGGGGTCATAGCGCGATCATCCTTGTCGCGCTAGGAAGACCTAGCGCGATGGTCGCTGTCGCGCTAGGGTTCCCTAGCGCGATGGTTCCTGTCGCGCTTGGGAGACCCAGCGCGACCTTCCCTGTTGCGCTAGGGTTCCCTAGCGCGTTCTTCCGTGTCGCGCTAGGTGTCCCTAGCGCGATCTTGCCTGTTGTTGGGTGTTTCCCTTGGGCCGTGTGTGCGTCCCGGGCACCCCGTGGAGTTCCGTGACCGTGTCTTTGGTGTCCGGAAGTCCCGTTTGCCTCGGTCAGGCGTTTGACCGTGGGCAGTGCGTCTGTTTCTTTTCCGACCGTGGTCACCGTGAGACGGGGCTGGTGCGTGGGGTGATTCCCACACGTTGTCGGAGTCGGACGTCGTTTTTTGTTGATTTGAGAGTCTACTCCTTCAGTGACCCTCCACTAGTCGTAGCCTACTAGTACGCGGATGCTAGTCGCACCAGGGAGTGGTGTACGGGCCGACCTTTCGAGACGGTTTGTGGACCGGTTACCGTTGGGCCCCACGTCTTGCAGCCAGAGTCCGGCTGAGGGGAAAACCGGTCAGAGGGCCAGACCTGGGACGCGTGGTCTGTGTGTGCACACGTGGTTGGGGGCGGTTGGACCCACGTCGACGGGCGTGACCCCAGCTAGTCACTTGTTTGTGGTTACTTGTACGGTGTTCGCGCCTCGGGTAGGACCTACCACGTCAGGCGGTTCACCTGCGGTGCGGTGTAAGACGTCAGGGGACGCTACCGGCTGTGCTTCTAGTGGGTGGTACTCCTGTCGAGTACGGAGTGTCAGACTGTCAGTCGTGTGTTTCCGACCTTCGGGTTTTACGGTTCGACCGTTGGTTTCGGTCTTCTCGTACCGTGGCACGTGTGTCGGTTTGCGTGCCGTAGGGTCTAGTTCTGTAGAGTACAGGGCTTTCCTTTCCGAGGTACTTTCCTACCGCTAGAGTAGTGGTTTCTCATTTTTCGAGGTAGGGTTCGAATGATCCCTACTGAGTCTTGTTCCGAGACTCATTCCCTGCGTGTTTTCACCGTGTTTCAGGTGAGGCGCCACCTTCGGGGAGCGCGTCAGGAGCGCAGCGTGGTGCGGGTGCCCAGAGGTAGTGCCAGAGGTCAGAGCCGGGGGATGCCCCGTGTAGCTGTACTTTTCTTTCTTGTCACTGTACTAGTCGTGGACTACTGTTGCTGTTGTTGTTATTTTATTGTGGACCATGTAAAATGTTAATTTATTTCCTGCTTAATATTATAACTGTTTAATTTCTGCAATTATTTGTGATACTTGTGTAGTTTCCACACCATCCTTTTAACCCTTCCGAGTCTTCGGACTCGTGGGTGGCGGTACGAGTCTCGGGTTATCGGGCCTTCCCGGTAATTGGATTCTCGGGTCGTCACAGCTGGTATCAGAGCGCGGTTGTGGAATTACATGAGAATCATAGGTAATTGTAGTGGTCCACTAGTCCACAGCGATGATGTACAGATGACGCTGGCATTGGACACCGTGTGTTTATTTTGACATTGCCGTTTCCGTGTTTTGCTGTCTTGTGCTTCAGGAGCGAGTATGGCGCCGAGGAGAAGTTCTCGCTCTCAGCAGGGGCAGTCGGCTGGGGGTCAGGAGATCCAGCAGGGGGTCCAGAGGGACCAGGAGGAGCATAGCAGAGTTCCGGGAGCTACCGAGGCCGCGGATGCTGCGAGGGCTCCGGGGGCCGAGGATTTCTTCCGAGGCATGTACCATCTCATGTCTCAGCAGTTTGGCGGAGAGGCTGTTGAGGGCTCGTTTGCTAGGGGTGGGCCAGGCCGAGCAGTGAGGGACTTCATGCAGTTCCATCCACTTTACTTTAGCGGCCAGGCAGACCCTGATGCGGCTCGTGATTGGCTCGATGAGATGGAGCGGGTGTTCAGTTCTGCGAAGAGTACTGCCGAGGACAGAGTGGTGTTGGCCTACAACCAGTTGCAGGGTACGGCTCGGAGGTGGTGGTCTTCCGAGTGGAAGACGTCCTTTCAGCTTCGTCCACTTGAGCAGGTCGAGTGGGATGACTTTGTCAGTGCTTTCGAGCGTACGTACTGTCCAGATGTTGTTGCTACGCAGCGGATGCGGGAGTTTCTGGAGCTGGTGCAGGGTGACATGTCCGTGTTGCAGTATAGGGCCCGATTTGTCGAGCTGGGTCGGTATGCACCTCATATCATGGAGCATGAGAGGGTGAGGACCACGCAGTTTGTGCAGGGCTTGAGGTTGGAGCTGAGGCACCATTTGATCGCGAATGGGGCCACTGATCTAGAGACAGCGTCTCGTGTTGCGATTTCCCTGGAGATGGATATGCAGAGGACTCGAGGACCGATCAGCCAGGGGCAGTCTTTGTCAGGTCACAGCCAGCAGTCGGCTACCCAGCAGCAGGGTTCCTTCCAGCATGCGATGAGTGGTTCAGGAGTGCCGGCACATGCAGCTTCGGTGACAGGATCTGCGTCCTTTGGCTCGAAGGTCAAGAAGTTCTTCAAGAAGGGGTTCGGCAAGAAGAAGTCCAGAGATCAGGGGCAGGCTTCATCGGGCAGTGTACAGCAGCCGATTCCTTTGCAGCGTCAGGGATCAGTGGGTGGATCGCGAGGATCTTGTCCACGGTGTGGTGGGACCCACCCAGGGAGGCAGTGCACGGCGCCGATTATCTGTTTTCGGTGTGACCAGCCAGGGCACATGGCGCGTGACTGTCCTCAGAGGCCGCCGCAGCAGCAGGTTCCCCAGCAGCAGCAGCAGCAGGGACAGTATCCGCCGCTACCCAGGTCAGCTAGCATGGGAGGCAGGCAGAGGGCTCGTGGCCAGATCACGCACTTGACCAGGGCAGAGGCAGTGGCGTCGCAGCTCGTGGAAGGTACCGTTCAGATTTTGGGTTGTGCGGCTCGGGTTTTATTTGATTCTGGCGCGTCTCATTCGTTTATTTCGGAGGATTTCGCGTCGAGCGTCGAGGAGCCGGTGACCCAGTTGTCCTGTGATTTGGCAGTGGAGTTGCCTTCGGGTGATTTTATGATCACTCCGTATTGCTTCGACCAGGTTCCGGTGTGGATCGATGGGCGGAGTATGCCAGGCAGGTTGTATGCGTTGTAGCTTCGGGATTACGACGTGATTCTAGGCATGGATTGGCTCGAGACTCATGGAGCGGTGGTGGATTGTGGGATGAAGAGGGTCTACTTCCAGCATCCGAGCAAGCGGACCTTCTATTTCCAAGGTATCCGTTCCGCCTCTTCTCGATTTCTTATCTCTGCTATTCGAGCCCGTCGGTTGCTTGATTCCGGTTGTCAGGGTTTTCTCGCGTCCGTGGTTGTGTCTGACCGGATGGAGCCGAATGTCGAGGACATTGCAGTGGTGCGCGAGTTTCCCGATGTTTTTCCTGAGGAGTTGCCTGGATTACCTCCCCAGCGGGAGATCGATTTCGTGATCGAGGTTGTACCTGGTACGGGACCTTTGGCGAAGGCTCCCTACCGTATGGCCCCCGCTGAGTTGAGGGAGTTGAGGGCGCAGTTGCAGGAACTGTTGGCCAAGGGGTATATTCGTCCGAGCTTTTCCCCTTGGGGTGCGCCCGTGTTGTTTGTGAAGAAGAAGGACGGTAGTCTGCGGCTATGCATTGACTATCGGCAGCTGAATGAAGTGACCATTAAGAACAAGTATCCGTTGCCGCGGATTAATGATTTGTTCGACCAACTTCAGTCTGCGCGAGTGTTCTCGCGGATTGATTTGCGGTCCGGTTACTATCAGCTGAGAATTCGCGAGTCCGATGTGGAGAAGACTGCGTTCAGTACGAGGTACGGGCATTATGAGTTCTTGGTGATGCCGTTTGGGCTCACCAATGCCCCAGCAGCCTTCATGGACTTGATGCAGAGGGTGTTTCATCCGTATTTGGACCAGTTCGTGGTCATCTTCGTGGATGACATCCTTGTTTATTCGCGGTCTGCTGAGGAGCATGCGTACCATTTGGGTGTGGTGCTGCAGACGTTGCGAGATCACCAGTTGTATGCGAAGCTCAGCAAGTGCGAGTTTTGGCTCAGCGAGGTGCACTTTCTGGGGCACGTGATTTCTGGTGATGGCATTTCCGTGGATCCCGCCAAGGTCGAGGCTGTGATGCAATGGCCGAGGCCGAGGTCGGTGACGGAGATCCGGAGTTTCTTGGGGCTTGCGGGGTATTATCGTCGGTTTATCCAGGATTTTTCTCGCATTGCGACCCCGATGACTAGGCTCACGCGGAAGGATGTGCCTTTCGTTTGGTCCGAGGAGTGTGAGCAGAGCTTCAGTGAACTGAAGAGATTGCTCACCTCGGCTCCGGTGTTGGTTTTGCCTTCTGGATCGGGAGGTTTTGTGGTGTGTACGGATGCTTCCGGCGTTGGATTGGGTGCTGTTCTGATGCAGCATGGTAGAGTGGTGGCTTATGCATCTCGGCAGCTAAAGCCCCATGAGGAGAACTACCCTACCCATGACCTTGAGTTGGCAGCAGTGATCTTCGCGCTGAAGATCTGGAGGCATTATCTGTACGGTGAGAAGCTCGAGGTGTTCACTGACCATCAGAGTTTGAGGTATGTGTTCTCGCAGAGAGATCTGAACCTCAGACAGAGGCGTTGGATGGAGTTCATGAAGGACTATGACTTCACCCTGTCTTATCAGCCGGGCAGGATGAATGTCGTCGCCGATGCCTTGAGTAGGAAGGTTGCGGTCAGTACCTTGATGCTGAGGAAGTGGAGGCTCTGGGAACAAGTGCCTGAGATATCTTTCAGGCTCAAGATTCCCCAGGAGCCAGGGCTGGCAGTGCTTGCGAGTCTGACTGTCACTCCTACTATCCGTCGTCAGGTGACAGAGGCTCAGCATGCGGACCCTGAGTTGCCCCGGATTCTGGCTATAGCTGACGTAGAACTCGGCGAGGACGGTGCTGCGAGGTTTCGTGGCAGGCTGTACGTCCCGGCCGAGGAGCAGATTCGTCGTGCGGTGCTGCGCGAGGCTCATGGGAGCAGGTACACTGTGCACCCGGGTGCGACGAAGATGTATCGGAACTTGCGGAGGCAGTTCTGGTGGCCTGGCATGAAGAGAGATGTTGCCGAATTTGTGGCCAGGTGCCTGATCTGTCAGCAGGTGAAGGCGGAGCATCAGCGACCAGGAGGTACTCTCCAGCCCTTGGATGTTCCTGCTTGGAAGTGGGACCATGTGACCACGGATTTTGTGGTGGGGTTGCCGAGGACCCCGAGTGGGCAGGACAGTATTTGGTTGCTGGTGGATCGGCTGACGAAGGTGACTCGATTGTTACCAGTCAAGGTCAACTGGAGCGTGTCCAGGTTGGCTCGTCTGTATGTGGAGCGGATCGTGCCGTTGCATGGGGTTCCCATTTCGATCGTGTCGGATCGAGATCCGCGCTTCACTTCTGGATTCTGGAGGAGTTTCCAACGAGCTCTTGACACGGAGTTGGCATTTAGCTCGGCGTATCATCCACAGTCAGATGGTCAGTCTGAGAGGACCATTCAGACTTTGGAGGACATGCTGAGATCCTGCTGCCTGGAGTGGCAGGGGAGTTGGATTCATCACCTACCGTTGGTGGAGTTTGCCTATAACAACAGCTATCATTCGAGCATCGGCATGGCTCCCTATGAGGCTCTGTATGGGCGTCCTTGTCGGACTCCACTTGATTGGTTTGAGGTGGGTGAGCGTGTTTTGACGGGACCGGAATTGGTGCAGCAATGTGTGGAGGTTGTGCACCTGGTTCGTCAGAACATGTTGGCGGCCCAGAGTCGGCAGAAGAGCTATGCTGACCGTAGGAGGCAGCCCCTTGAGTTCGCCGTGGGCGATCGTGTGTTCTTGAGAGTTTCTCCGATGAAGGGGGTGATGCGTTTTGGACGGCGTGGGAAGCTGAGTCCCCGCTATATTGGTCCTTTCGCGATTGTGGAGCGCATCGGTGAGGTTGCTTACCGGTTGCAGTTACCTCCTGAGTTGGCGTCGGTGCATGACGTGTTCCACGTCTCGATGTTGCGGAAGTATATGCCCGATGACTCTCATGTGCTCGAGTTTTCCGTTTGGCCTGAGGTGACTCCAGATCTTTCTCTCCCAGAGTTTCCGATCCGCGTGGAGGATAGGCGAGAGCAGCGCCTGCGGAACAAGGTCATTCCCTTGGTAAAGGTCGTGTGGCAGCGACACTCTGGTGGTGAGGCTTCGTGGGAACGTGAGGACGAGATGCGTCAGCAGTTCCCGTATCTGTTTGAGTGAGTCTTCCTCTTCTTTCCCCGTTGGTTGTTCTCAATTTCGAGGACGAAATTCCTTAAGGGGGGAGGGCTGTAATATCCCGGACCTTTCGGATCCTTCTTCGTGGGTCCCGGATCTGGTTTTCGGAGCGTCCGGCTCTATTGTGTCCGAAATTTCGTTTCGGACATCTTTCGTGTTCGGATCGGCGCGATCCGGAGTCGTTTCGGAGGCCCGGAGGCGTTCCGCGGCTTTTCCGCGTGTGTTTTCCGATTCCCGGCGTGTGTTTCGGCTTTTCCTTCGGACGCTCGCTGCGGGTTAACTGGGACGTTCACCCGGGCACGAGTGGTACCGTTGCGATCGGTGCGTTCCGAGGATTCCAGAAATGTATTTTTCTATTTTTCGGTATTTTTCCGAAAATTCGGATTTTCTATAAATCCTAATCCTTTTTCTTTTCTTTTTCCCTTTTCTCTTTCTTCTTCCTCTCCCTCTCTCTCGCGACCGTGAGCCCTCTCTCTCTCCCTCTCTCCCATTCGGACGTGGCAAGCCCCTCTCCGGCTACGGACGGCGGCGGGGCGACGGCGCGGACGCGTGGGCGACGGTGAGGCGATCTCGTGGGCGTGCGGCGAGCGTGGGAAGCGTGGGGAGTTCGTGAAGCTTCGAGCATTCTTCGTGATTCGTGATCGATCCGGCGGAGCATTCGCTCCATCGAGGTAGGGTGACGTTCCTTAGCCTCATGCCGATCTTTTCCGTGATTTATAGGCCGCGGGGAGGCCGAGAGGGGATCGTTTGAGCGTTTTTGGGTTTTTCCATGATTTGGGGAGAGCTCGCCCGATCTAGGGATTCAATGCATGGATTCGTGTTTTGATGGCCTAGAATCATGCTAGGGGTCCCCAGGGGTCTTCCCCTTTGATTTCCCCCTCTCCTATGGAGGTATGGGGGCGTGGTTAGAATTTTTGGGCGTTCTTACCGTTTTCGGCCGCGGACTGAGAACGCGCTATACTCCAGTAGCGCGTTCTTGGAGGTCGCGCTGCCCCGATCGAGCGCGTTCATCGGAGAAGATGAACAGGAGGCGGTTCCTGTCGCGCTATGGGGTCATAGCGCGATCATCCTTGTCGCGCTAGGAAGACCTAGCGCGATGGTCGCTGTCGCGCTAGGGTTCCCTAGCGCGATGGTTCCTGTCGCGCTTGGGAGACCCAGCGCGACCTTCCCTGTTGCGCTAGGGTTCCCTAGCGCGTTCTTCCGTGTCGCGCTAGGTGTCCCTAGCGCGATCTTGCCTGTTGTTGGGTGTTTCCCTTGGGCCGTGTGTGCGTCCCGGGCACCCCGTGGAGTTCCGTGACCGTGTCTTTGGTGTCCGGAAGTCCCGTTTGCCTCGGTCAGGCGTTTGACCGTGGGCAGTGCGTCTGTTTCTTTTCCGACCGTGGTCACCGTGCGACGGGGCTGGTGCGTGGGGTGATTCCCACACGTTGTCGGAGTCGGACGTCGTTTTTCGTTGATTTGAGAGTCTACTCCTTCAGTGACCCTCCACTAGTCGTAGCCTACTAGTACGCGGATGCTAGTCGCACCAGGGAGTGGTGTACGGGCCGACCTTTCGAGACGGTTTGTGGACCGGTTACCGTTGGGCCCCACGTCTTGCAGCCAGAGTCCGGCTGAGGGGAAAACCGGTCAGAGGGCCAGACCTGGGACGCGTGGTCTGTGTGTGCACACGTGGTTGGGGGCGGTTGGACCCACGTCGACGGGCGTGACCCCAGCTAGTCACTTGTTTGTGGTTACTTGTACGGTGTTCGCGCCTCGGGTAGGACCTACCACGTCAGGCGGTTCACCTGCGGTGCGGTGTAAGACGTCAGGGGACGCTACCGGCTGTGCTTCTAGTGGGTGGTACTCCTGTCGAGTACGGAGTGTCAGACTGTCAGTCGTGTGTTTCCGACCTTCGGGTTTTACGGCTCGACCGTTGGTTTCGGTCTTCTCGTACCGTGGCACGTGTGTCGGTTTGCGTGCCGTAGGGTCTAGTTCTGTAGAGTACAGGGCTTTCCTTTCCGAGGTACTTTCCTACCGCTAGAGTAGTGGTTTCTCGTTTTTCGAGGTAGGGTTCGAATGATCCCTACTGAGTCTTGTTCCGAGACTCATTCCCTGCGTGTTTTCACCGTGTTTCAGGTGAGGCGCCACCTTCGGGGAGCGCGTCAGGAGCGCAGCGTGGTGCGGGTGCCCAGAGGTAGTGCCAGAGGTCAGAGCCGGGGGATGCCCCGTGTAGCTGTACTTTTCTTTCTTGTCACTGTACTAGTCGTGGACTACTGTTGCTGTTGTTGTTATTTTATTGTGGACCATGTAAAATGTTAATTTATTTCCTGCTTAATATTATAACTGTTTAATTTCTGCAATTATTTGTGATACTTGTGTAGTTTCCACACCATCCTTTTAACCCTTCCGAGTCTTCGGACTCGTGGGTGGCGGTACGAGTCTCGGGTTATCGGGCCTTCCCGGTAATTAGATTCTCGGGTCGTCACAAAAACCAACACACGCGCCACGGCGAAACAACCGAACTCAACGGTCAACACGACCGAAAACCCGAAGGTCGAAGTCACGGAAACTGACAGTCTGTCACTCCCAACTGGACAGGAGTACCTCCCACTAGAAGCATAGTCGGTAGCGTCCCCTGACGACTTACACCGCACCGCAGGTGAACTGCCTGACGTGATAGCGCCTACCAAAGGCACGAACACCGTAAAAGTACCACAAACAAGTGACTAGCTGGGGTCACGCCCGTCGACGTGGGTCCAACCACCCCCAACCACGTGTGCACACACAGACCGCGCGTCTCAGGTCTGGCCCTCTGACCGGTTTCCCCCTCAGCCGGACTCTGGCTGCAAGACGTGGGGCCCAACGGTAACCGGTCCACAAACCGCCTCTAAGGGTCAGCCCGTACACCACTCCCTGGTGCGACCAGCACACGCGTACTGGTGGGCTACGACTAGTGGAGGGTCACTGAGAGAGTACACTCTCAAGTCGAAGGAAAATAGCGTCCAAACCTGACAAAGTACGGGGACCACCCCACGTACCGGCACCGTCGCACGGTGACCACAGTCGGAGAGGAAACAGGACTCGCAGTCCACGGTCACGCACGCACCCTGCGCGAGAGTCGAGAAAACTCAAGTGACGCTAAGTCACCGGACTCTGGACAGTCCTCTAGACGCACTACACCCAACGGTCCTTGAGTCACAAGACTCAGGGTCAAGACCGTTGCACGTGACAGCACAAGGCCGTCAATCTAGTCCAATCTCTAGGTCTAAAACCACGGTAGTACGAATACCGAGACAACTCACGAGCCGCCGAGACCATTCTCTCGAAAAGGGAACTCAAGGGGCTAAGGCCACACACACGGCCCACTCGGAAATCACTTTCAGGAGAAACCCACGGCGCGCGGGGAACCCTCGCCGCACTCACACCGACCTACGGTGACACAGGTCGAGAACACAGCAACCCGAGACCAGACCATACCGTGACGTCTAGCCACGACGAACTGCACAGCATCCGTCAGGCCACGGGTCGGCAGGTGGATTGAGACCTACACGCCCGGGACTCAAACCGGTCAAAATGGAAACGCCAGCTAGACCAGCCCCTTGGGCGGTCCACTCTGGGCCGGTCCGGGACATACGGCCAGGAAGGGGCCGCACCAGGGGATATACGGCCAACAGCAGGCCGTTCTCCTCCTGGGTCAACGAGGCACAAGCGGCTGGTCCCCAGCCGCACCAAGGTCGAACGGCTGACCCTCAGCCGCAACTGGGGGATGAACGGTCCAACGCGGTCGTTCGTCCTCTAACGGGGAACACATGTGCGGCTAGCCCCTAGCCGCGCGAGGGAACGGGCGGCTAGGACCTCACCGCGCAAGGCTTGTGCGGTCAACCTCTGGCCGCACAACAGCCCACGACACCAGGGGATGTACGGCCAGCTCATAGCCATACAAAGGGTTATGCGGCCAGACCCTAGCCGCACAGCCCAGCAACGGTCAAAACCGGAGGGAAAGGACGGCTCAACCCTGGCCGCACCTGGGTTATGAGGTCGCATGATAGACCGCATAACCCTCAATGCGCGCCAAGCTGAACGCTGCGCGCCGAGCAGATGAACGATCAAGACGGGGCCGCCCATGGGGATGGACGGCCCTAGTTCTACCGCCTAACCATCACGGCGAGCAAACCGGGGGGTTGGCCCAACGGTGGCCTTCCCATGCCCCGTCCGTGTCGAAACGAAGGGGATACAAGCACAACCACCCTGGCAATCACATGGACTTCGACCGGAGTCAAAACGACGCCCGAATCGCGAGAAACGAGCGATTCTATCGAAGTTACCCAAAAAGGGTTACTGAGCTTCCCGGAGCTCTACCGGTCCAACAGGACCACCAATTGAGACGAAATCGGTGACTATAGAACGCCCTCGTCGCAGAGAGTCTATTGACAGTAACCGATCCGAAAACCGTCGCCATTTCCAGACGAACCCTACGAAGTCCAAAAAAACATGATTTCGCTAGAACAGACCCAAACACAGCCGTTTTCACGCCGAACGACGTGCAATGGCAGGGGAAACGAGTAGAACGTAGCAGTGTTCCGTCACCCTACCTCCACCGAAGAAATCGTGCGCTGAAGCGACTAATCCACGTCGAAAACCGCCCGGAACGCGAATGACGCCATCTCGGAATCCACCGAGGGATCGCGCCCGCCTCCGCCTCGATCCTCGCCCATCCTCCCCACATCCTCCCCCGCGCCGCCTCCACCTCGCCCCCACCTCGCTCCGTCGGCCGCCGGAGAAGAGAGGGGAGAAAGAGGGCGTGAGAGAAGAGAGAGAGTGAGAATGAGAGAATGAGAGGGGGAGAGAGGAAAGGGTTATATATAGGAAAATCTAGAAATTCGAAAAAAATCCTGAAAAATAGAAAATCACACCCTCGCGATCATCGGAACGCATTGATCGCAACGGTACCACACTCGCCTAGGTGAACGGCCCGGTTCACCCGCAACGAGGTTCCGAAGGAATTACAGAAACACACACCGGGAATCGAAAAACACGCGGAAAAGCCGTGGAACGCTTCTGGGCCTCCGAAACAGCTCCGGATCGTGCCGATCCGAACCCGAAATATGTCCGAAACAAAATTTCGGACACAACGGAGTTGGACACTCTGAAAAATCAGATCCGGGACCCACGAACAAGGATCCGAAAAATCTGGGGCATTACAACCAGAGTGCCGCTGCCACACCACCTTTACAAAGGGGATGACCTTGTTCCGCAGGCGCTGCTCTCGCCTATCCTACACACGGATCGGAAACTCTGGGAGGGAAAGATCTGGAGTCACCTCGGGCCAAACAGAAATCTCGAGCACATGAGAGTCATCGGGCATATACTTCCGCAACATCGAGACGTGGAACACGTCATGCACCGACGCCAACTCAGGGGGTAACTGCAACCGGTAAGCAACCTCACCGATGCGCTCCACAATCATGAATGTACTAATATAGCGGGGACTCAGCTTCCCACGCCATCCAAAACGCATCACCCCCTTCATCGGAGAAACTCTCAAGAACACATGATCGCCCACGGCGAACTCGAGGGGCTGCCTCCTACAGTCAGCATAGCTCTTCTGCCGACTCTGGGCCGCCAACATGTTCTGACGAACCAGGTGCACAACATCCACACATTGCTGCACCAATTCCGGTCCCGTCAAAACACGCTCACCCACCTCTAACCAATCAAGTGGAGTCCTACACGGACGCCCGTACAAGGCCTCATAAGGAGCCATGCCGATGCTCGAATGATAGCTGTTGTTGTAGGCAAAGTCCACCAACGGTAGGTGATGAATCCAACTCCCCTGCCACTCCAGGCAGCAGGATCTCAACATGTCCTCCAAAGTCTGGATGTTCCTCTCAGACTGACCATCAGACTGAGGATGATATGCCGAGCTAAATGCCAACTCCGTGCCAAGAGCTCGCTGGAAACTCCTCCAGAATCCCAAAGTGAAGCGCGGATCCCGATCCGACACGATCGAAATGGGAATCCCATGCAACGGAACGATCCGCTCCACATACAAACGAGCCAACTTGGACACGCCCCAACTGACTTTGACCAGTAACAACCGAGTCACCTTCGTCAGCCTATCCACCAGCAACCAAATATTGTCCTGCCCACTCGGGGTCCTCGGCAACCCCACCACAAAATCCGTGGTCACGTGGTCCCACTTCCATGTAGGAACATCCAATGGCTGGAGAGTACCTCCTGGTCGCTGATACTCCGCCTTCACCTGCTGACAGATCAGGCACCTGGCCATAAATTCTGCGACATCTCTCTTCATGCCAGGCCACCAGAACTGCCTTCGCAAGTTCCGATACATCTTCGTCACACCCGGGTGTACGGTGTACCTGCTCTCATGAGCCTCACGCAACACCGCACGACGAACCTGCTCCTCCGCTGGGACATACAGCCTGCCGCGAAACCTCGCAGCACCGTCCTCGCCGAGCTCCACATCAGCCATCGCCAGAATCCGAGGCAACTCAGGGTCCACATACTGAGCCTCTGTCACCTAACGACGGATAGCAGGAGTGACAGTCAGACTCGCAAGCACCGCCAACCCTGGCTCTTGGGGAATCTTGAGCCTGAACGATACTTCGGGCACTTGTTCCCAGAGCCTCCATTTCCTCAACATCAAGGCACTGACCACAACCTTCCGACTCAAGACATCGGCGACGACATTCATCCTACCCGACTGATAAGACAGGGTGAAGTCATAATCCTTCATGAACTCCATCCAACGCCTTTGCCTGAGGTTCAGTCTCTCTGCGAGAACACATACCTCAAACTCTGATGGTCAGTGAACACCTCGAACTTCTCGCCGTACAGATAATGCCTCCATATCTTCAGCGCGAAGATCACCGCCGCCAACTCAAGGTCATGGGTAGGGTAGTTCTCCTCGTGGGGTTTTAGCTGTCGAGATGCATAAGCCACCACTCTACCATGCTGCATCAACACAGCACCCAATCCAACGCCGGAAGCATCTGTACACACCACGAAACCTCCCGATCCAGAAGGTAAAACCAACACCGGAGCCGAGGTGAGCAATCTCTTCAGTTCCTTGAAGCTCTGCTCACACTCCTCAGACCAGAAGAAAGGCACATCCTTCCGCGTGAGCCTAGTCATCGGGGTCGTAATGAGAGAAAAATCTTGGATAAACCGGTGATAATAGCCCGCAAGCCCCAAGAAACTCCGGATCTCCGTCACCGACCTCGGCCTCGGTCACTGCATTACTGTCTCGACCTTGGCGGGATCCACGGAAATACCATCACCAGAAATCACGTGCCCCAGAAAGTGCACCTCGCTGAGCCAAAACTCGCACTTGCTGAGCTTCGCATACAACTGGTGATCTCGCAACGTCTGCAGCACCACACCCAAATGGTACGCGTGCTCCTCGGCAGACTGCGAATAAACAAGGATGTCGTCCACGAAAATGACCACGAACTGGTCCAAATACGGATGAAACACCCTCTGCATCAAGTCCATGAAGGCTGCAGGGGTATTGGTGAGCCCAAACGGCATCACCAGAAACTCATAATACCCGTACCTCGTACTGAATGCAGTCTTCTCCACATCGGACTTGCGAATTCGAAGCTGATAGTAACCGGACCGTAAATCAATCCGCGAGAACACTCGCGCAGACTGAAGCTGGTTGAACAAATCATCGATCCATGGCAACGGATACTTGTTCTTAATGGTCACTTCATTCAGGTGCCGATAGTCAATGCACAGCCGCAGACTACTGTCCTTCTTCTTCACAAACAACACGGGCGCACTCCAAGGGGAAAAGCTAGGACGAATGTACCCCTTGGCCAACAGTTCCTGCAACTGCGCCCTCAACTCCCTCAACTCAGCGGGGGCCATATGGTAGGGAGCCTTCGCCAAAGGTCCCGTACCAGGCACAACCTCGATCACGAAATCGATCTCCCACTGGGGAGGTAATCAAGGCAACTCCTCGGGAAAAACGTCGGGAAACTCACACACCACCGGAATGTCCTCGACATCCAGCTCCATCCGTTCAGAAATAATCACGGACGCGAGAAAACCCAGACAACCAGAATCAAGCAATCAACGAGCTCGAATAGCAGAGATAAGGAAACGAGAAGAGGTGGAACAGATATCTTGAAAATAGAAGGTCCGCTTGCTTGGATGCTGGAAGTAGACCCTCTTCATTCCACAATCCACCACCGCTCCATGAGTCTCGAGCCAATCCATGCCTAGAATCACGTCGTAATCCCAAAATTGTAACGCATACAACCTGCATGGCATACTCCGCCCATCGATCCAAACCGGAACCTGATCGAAGTAATACGGAGTGATCATGAAATCACCCGAAGGTAACTCTACTGCCAAATCACAGGACAATTAGGTCACCGGCTCCTCGATGCTCAACGCGAAATCCTCCGAAATAAACGAATGAGACGCGTCAGAATCAAACAAAACCCGAGCCGCACAACCCAAAATCTGAACGGTACCTTTCACGAGTTGCGACGCCACTGCCTCTGCCCTGGTCATGTGCGTAATCTGACCTCGAGCTCTCTGCCTACCTCCCACACTAGCTGAGCTGGGTAGCGGCGGATACTGTCCCTGCTGCTGCTGCCTCTACTGCTGGGGAACCTGCTGTTGCGGCGGCCTTTGAGGACAGTCATGCGCCATGTGCCCTGGCTGGTCACACCGAAAATAGATAATCGGCGCCGTGCACTGCCTGCCTGGGTGGAACCCACTACACCGTGGACACGGTCCTCGCGACCCACCCACTGATCTCTGACGCTGCAAGGGGATCAGCTGTTGTATACTACCCGATGAAGCTTGCCCCTGATCCTTGGACTTCTTCTTGCCGAACCATTTCTTAAAAACTTCTTGACCTTCGTGCCAAAGGACGCAGATCCTGTCACCGACGCTGCCTGTGCCGGCACTCTTGAACCACTCATCGCATGCTGGAAAGAACCCTGCTGCTGGGTAGCCGACTATTGGCTGCGACTTGACAAAGACTGCCCCTGGCTGATCGGTCCTCGGGTCCTCTGCATATCAATCTCCAAGGAAGCCGCAACACGAGACGCCGTCTCTAGATCAGTGGCCCCGTTCGCGATCAGATGGTGCCTCAGCTCCTGCCTCAAGCCCTGAACAAACTGCGCGATCTTCACCCTCTCATGCTCCATGATGTGAGGTGCATACCGACCCAGCTCGACAAATCGGCCCCTGTACTATGGCGCCCCCTTCCCGCGATCCCGTATCGCGTCCGGGGACGTCACAGCGGATGTACGGAAGTGTTGTGGGCCGAATATTTGCAAGGCGATAAAGGTCAAACCATCACATATTCCAAAAGAAACATAACCATACCATTTCCATAAGATAAAACACTCATAATTTACATCGTATACGGAATATTACATATCTCTACTCAAAAGTCATATTTACATTCATTATTCAAAAGAAAACCAAATCTATTTATTCTACGCAGCGGAATCCAAACTACGCCCGGGATCACCCTCCGACCTACTGTCCGTCAGAGTCGAGGTACACACTGGTCAGTTTCCTGAAATGGTTAGGCAACAGATATGAGTCCACAGACTCAGTAGGCATCAAAACCAATCACATGCTTATCATATACTAAACTGTGCAAATCCATGTTATATATAAAGCTAATCACAATTTCACTGAATTGTACATATACTATGAATGCGAATGAAATATAAAGAGCAAAGTAATTTTCAGATTTATAAACAAACGCGTATAACAAATCTTATCTGACTTATATATATATGGCATACTACATATCTTAGCTAAATCAGAGCTTATACAGATGAACTTATTTTCAGATCATATCAAAGGTATATATCAAATCTGAACTTCATATTATTTGGCAGCATATATTGGACAGGCATCCCGTCACTAAAAGCAGTAGCAAACACATACCTAAGCATCCATACGTCGACATAAAGATAAAAGGTCTAAACGCTGGAGCCTGTCGGCCTTGATCAACCATGCAGGATCGGGAGTTAATACTCCACCATTCCCTTTAGACACGCTAAAATTGACATTATTTTGAGTATATTTCATATTGCCGTGCAATGCCCCATTTGACCCTCAAATTAGCTTGTTTGAGTGGTTTTTCCCACTTTTCTTGAATTTCTCCTATTTTTCCCTCATTTTCTAATTTTTCCTATTTTTCTAGATTTTCTGGGTATTTATCTGAATATTTTGAAATTCACGACCTGAGTAAGGGCGTGTTTTTAAAACACGACCTGATCTAGGGCGTTTCTTGGAGGAAGGACGCCCACATCTGAGGGCGTCAATTCTTGTTGTCTGACCGACTTCCCCGTTTTAAAGACTTGAAATTAACGCCCTTCCTAAGGGCGTGTTTTTTAAAGGTGGCTTTGCCTGAGGCGTGTTTTACATTTTTTTAAATATGGGGAGTTTTTATTTCTAAAATTGGTTTTGAAAGAAACACCCTTGTGCAGGGCGTGTTTTTAAGAAACGCCCTCTGGGCAGGTCGTCAATTCAAAAATTGACGCCCTGAACCAGGTCGTGTTTCACTTTTGTGCTCCGAACGAACGCAGCCTTTCCCAGAGAGACTCCTGCTTCGTTTGGGCTCTTGCCCAGCTTAATCCTCTCCTATTTGGGCTCTTGCCCGTTCTTATCTCTTCCTCCTTTGGACTCTTCCCTCTTTATCTCTTTTTCTATCTTATTAATAGAGCTTTTGAGCTCTGTTGATCGGTTGGACTCCGGAGGCTTCTTTCCCCATTGTTTTTCTTTGTTGTTTTTCTGTCCCTCCCTCCGTTCTTCTTCCTCTGGTTTTGTCTTCTGTTTCTTCACAGAGGTTGCTGCTGCTTTGGCCGAAGGAGGGGCTGCCGTGCTTCATCTTCACCCTCTGCAGACTTTCTCCCCATCGAACATTCAAGCCAAGCACATGATCCTCTTTCCCCTTTTATTCCTCTTTTATTCTATTTTATTAGATTCATGACATAGTTCATACGTGCATTCGTCTATCTCCTGTTAACTTCTATTCTCAACTGTGTTGAGAAATCTCCCCCACAGTGCAACTCTTGCACTCTTTCCCTTATTTTATTTTGCACATCATTCATCATATTTTTCCCACCCTTTTTGCATAGGGGTTTAAGGGCCAACACCCTTAAGGTGTGTTCTTCACCATGTTATCATGCTCATATTTTCATTAAGGATTTGATGCTACACTCACCATGTTCTAATTCAATTTCTCTTTTGGTGTTTGTGTCTTTTTGCAAGGGTAATCATTAAAGAAGAACTCTCTTCATCGGCCGGCCGATTTGAAGAGAAAGGAGCACTCACAATCCCGCGTTTTCAAGATATTTTTCGCGATCCCTCTTCCATTTATTATTGTTATATTCTTTGAGGCCTCGCGTCTCTGGCGATCACAACTCCATGTTTGCACCTCGTGCATGCTTTTTCTCCTTATGATGCTATGCTTATTCATTTATTTTTTTTATAATTGTTCTAAGTGGATTTCTTAGAATCTACAAATTGGCGATCACGGTGGGACCCTTTGTGTTCTTCTTTTTTATTACCCCTTTCCCCTTTGGCACCCTCGCGTGCCCTTTCCCTTTGGTACCCACGGTACCCCTCCTTTGTGCCCCTCGGGCACCCTCCATTGTGCTTTGCACTCTCCCCAAGTGATCTGTCAGCTTGTTAGATTTTCTTTTTGAAAATTTCACTTATCCAAAATTTTTGATGAGCATGTTATACTCTGCTGCATTTTATTGATTGCCCTGTGACTGTGAGTGTTTGATATTGCTGGCCGTGGGGTCTTTCTGGGAATTAACGCCTCTGTCAGAGGCGCTTTTTAATTTCACGCCCTCACCCAGGGCGTTTTATGCATGTCTAACGCCTTCTGACAGGACGTCTTCTATCATACCCTGCTTATCTGTGAATTCACGCCCTTCTCCAGGGCGCCTTTTTATATTGTAACGCCTCACACTAAGGCGTTTTATTCATTCGGCCGTGCGTACCCCTGAGAGTTGATGCCCTCGACCAGAGGCGTCCATTTGATTTGTAGCGCCCCATACCAGGGCGTGTTTTTACCTTGCCTTTGTGGGCCCTCACAGTGATTCACGACAGTGACCCTGTCGTTTCTTTTCTGGATAGCGCCCCTCTCCAGGGCGTCTTGTTATTTGGTAACGCCTCACATTAAGGCGTTTCTTTCTCTCGGCCGTGCGCACCTCTGAGAGTTAACGCACTGCCCCAGGGCGTGTTTTAGATTTGACGCCCTCTCTGTGAGGCGTCCTTTCCTCAGGTAGCGCCTCACACCAGGGCGCGTTTTTATTAGTAGCGACCTTCCACAGGTCGTCTCTTTCCTGTGATTTCACATAGCCTCCGCTTATTCATGCTTCGTTGATTTATATTATTATTTGGCTCTATTGGTGATTTGCCTATCCCCTTGCACATATTGCATTCATTCATTTGCATTGGTTTGGGAGACCTCTTCTCTCCTCACTAGGATTCCACACCCCCTCTTGGAATCGGGACGACCCTCCATTGAGCATTCCGTCTCTTTAGACTGGAGATCCCTTTTCCAAGCCTCCATAAGTCCCCGCACCCGTGGAT
Organism: Amorphophallus konjac; assembly: GCA_022559845.1. NCBI lineage: Eukaryota > Viridiplantae > Streptophyta > Magnoliopsida > Alismatales > Araceae > Amorphophallus > Amorphophallus konjac. The sequence goes on along the minus strand of CM040121.1, from coordinate 583,295,593 downwards.
TCCCTCACGGACGCCGGGCAGGTTGTACCCTTTGAAGTCCCGAATTAGTTGGCCTATACGTGGTGAGAGAGTGTTCCTAGTTGGCATTGGAGTTAAATCACATTTGAAACTAGGTTCCTCCCCTTGTGTGAATCATTCCAAACTTTGCTAAAATTCATTAATTCACCAAGGTTCAAACATAAAAATCAAGGTAACCATTCCAACTTGTGTGTTTCTCTGTAAATTGTTTGCACATTAAATTGCTTGCATAATGGCTTACTTTGATAAACAAAACAACATGTTTAATTCAATTCATGAGGATGCACAACCGTGCACATCTTATTCTCCTCAATTTCAACGTGTTCGTCAAAATTCTCACCATACTTTCAAGGGACCACGTCCTCATTCTTATGGTCATACCCGGCCCACGGGTAATGTCCATTCTCATGGTCCCCCTACTCAATTGCGAGCCACTATTCCTACGGGACCGTCTCGTCCTAATGATGAGAAAGTCTCCCAAATCATTCATGCATTTGATCATCTCACCCCTCAACAAATCCAAGCCCTTAAGGCCGCCGTTGAGGGTGCATCTCCTTCATCTCATCCTCCTTCTAATCATATTCGGGTGGCCCATCACCCACTTCCCTCTTCCACTCATGTTCCTCATCGGGTAGCCCATTACCCATCTCCTTCTATTCACACTCCTCCTCGGGTGGTCCGACACACGCCTCCCTCTATTCCTCCTCCACCACGGCCCCGAGGCCCTTATATTCCTTGTAATCCGGCCCATCCGGGTTCTTTTACGGGTCATCCCGTTAACTCCCCTCCACGGCATTTTTATGCTAACCCTCCTCCTTCAAGGCCCTGCCAACCCTCGGTTGCTCAAGTTACACCCCTCCAACAATCTCTGCTTGATAAGGTAACTTTGATGGAGGAACAATTAAGGAGGGTCACGGCTCCTCCTACTCCGGTCAATCCTCTCCATGCTGCTCTGGACGAGATTACTAAGATGGAGAGAGAATGGAAAGACAGGAGAGAGGACTATGGCGTCAGCATTTCAAGCGAACAAGAGCCGGCAATTGAAGAATTTGAGCCGGTATATGACGATGAAGCTCCGCAGGCACCCCTTCCGAGTTTCCTTCGCTTTCCACTTCCCCCACTTTCATTTGATGAACCCCCTGCTCAGGATGAAGCCACCACTCCCAATTCATCCCCTATTCCCGAGACTTCTTGGTGTTACGACGATGGGTCGATACTCCAATCACCCGCGCCGGTGCATCTTGAGTCTTTCCCCGCTCCAAACACCGCTCGCCCCGTTCGGCATTTCCTCCGCACCAAGCCGTCACCCATTAACCCTTCACCAATTGCACATCCACCCACTATGCCATCAACCTTCATAACACTAGCCTCCCCTAAGCCTTCCACCAAACCTCCACTCATTAAGCCCTTAACCTCCACACCATCGCCCTCTACCGAGCCCACTATCGGACCTTCCCCAATTAACCTCCCATTACCACCACCTCAACCTTCCATTATCCCTTTAACCCTAAAACCCACTTTACCTACTCCACCACATAACCCTTCATCTTTACCCATGGTTAATCCTGAGCAGGATCCACCACTTTTTGCACTCAAGCCAACCCCGGCTACCTCCGAGCAAAGGGAGAAACTCGATGTGTTTGAACCTCCGCCTTCACTTCCGCCAACACTTTCCATTATACCTCCACCACTCACAAAGCCTTCCGCCTCCGCTTCACCTCCCTTTACTACTCGGAAGGGGAACGCTGCTATAAGTACTTGCGCCAAGGATGATCAAGAGCCGGGCAAGACAGATTTGGCCACGGCTATGCGATTCAAGATTCAAGAATTCATTTACCGGATGCCAATCCAGATTATTGTGCCAAGCATGGTCGCGGAGGCCAAGTCACCGTCATTGTTCAGAAGAGAATGCCAGGTGTTGATGTCACCCAAGGGCCGGGCAGGGCACCCCTTGTTCCAATTTCCAAATCCTGAATCCATTCTTCCATGCAAGGGGCGAATGCCCATTTTGTTCAACACTCCATATACGCCACAGTTAATGGGTAGCACAATGCTTCATGTTCCAACTTTCCAATCCTCTCACATTGTTGTTCTTTGCCTTCCAAGGGGGTTGTTATTTATTACTGAAGCTTCTTCCATTGGGCCAATTGGCTATACACTTTCGCTGCCATGGAGGGGCGGTTATTTTGGCGCTAAGGGGTCTTCCACTCCGTTATCCACCCTCTATCCCACTCCATCCATATTCTTGTCTATCACGTTTTCTTCATGGGCCACTTCCAGGGGAAAGAGGAGGATCTCACCCTCTCACCCTTCACATTCCTCATCTTCTTTGCATTTCATTGCGTTCATGCATTCACTGCATTCATCACGTCCATTCTATTGCATTCATATGCATTTGCACCTCCCGCTTCCCGGGTCTCTAAACCCGTATCTTCCCCGCCTTCCGGCACCGCCGGATCCTCCGCATTTCCCATCTTATTCATATTCATCTTCATTACTCGTGCATCGCGCCCCTTTCCAACCTTTTCATCTCCCAGATTTCTCTCCCTTCTTCCCAGGGCATCGCGTCCCTCGGCATTTTCTTCCTCCGGAATCTCCAGACTTTCCCTTTGGGCACGACGCCCCTCTCCACCTTTTTTATTTGCTTCCTCCGGAACCTCCGGACTTTTCCCTCGGGCACGACGCCCCTTTCCACCTTCTCCTTCCTGATTTCATTCCTCCGGAACCTCCGGATTTTTCTCTCCTCCCTGGGCATCGCGTCCCTGGGCATTTGCTTCCTCCGGAACCTCCGGACCCTCCATCTTTCTTCCGATTCATCTTTCTAATCTTCCTGAACATCACATCCTTCATTTTTTTCTTCCTTTTCCATCATCTTTTTCCCTATTTCGTCTCAGGGCATCGCGTCCCTTCTTTTGTCATCCCTCCGGAGCCTCCGGATGATTCCTCCTATCACGATTCTCCTCCTTTACTCCCAGACCCTCCGGATCCGCCTCTTTCCATCTATCAATTTCTTCTTCTGATTCCCCCTAATCCTGGGTCCGACCCAACTTCTTCCACATCCACTGCCTTGGGCATCTGCCCTTTCTCCCACTGCTTTCGAGGCTTTAGTCCTCATTCCTCCTTCTAATTCTCCTCTCCTTCTGTAGACTGTTCCATGTGATCAGGGTCTCCGCGCCTTAGTGAGGGAGTTCTAGCCCTCGCCTCTTTTCCTTTTTTTTCCTTATTCGTCTGAGTCTGGTCTTGGCACCACTCCTTCTTGTTAAGCCACTTTCAATCCTTTGCTTCCAATCCTTTATCTGCCTAAGAGGACTATCCCACGATGATCAACCTCTCGCGGCAGCTGCTTTAACAAAGGGTGCAAGGTAATATATTGGTGTAAGTAAGCATTTATATGATATCATTACCTCATTACTTCACGCATGATTTTCAAAATGAAGTGCTTCCTAACAAGATTAAGAGTGGTGTTTTAGATCTTTATCTTAGGCTTTTGTTAAATTAAATCATTGTTAGAAAGAGTCTTTAGGCTTGCTTATGCAGCACCTTGGTTAATAAGAACCCCGCGCTGGGAATTCAACATTCTCTCCCCGCTTGTTAAGATCAACCCTTAGCTGGGCACCTCACACACTTCACGGCGTCCTTAGCCGGCTCCTTTGGTTAAACACCTTTGCTACCTTGGCCATGCCATGAGTATATCTGAAAGTCTTTTCTCCTCTTTACTCGGCCGAATGCAGGGGCAAGAGGTTGACGGATGAGATGACCAACCTAGGTAATAACCAATACTAGAGGAGTCTCAAATAGGGGCAGTCTTGACCCAAAAATTCAATAAGCTTTCATGATACATCTCGCCAAAAAGGGCTATTATGAAAATCAAGTCAAAATTTTGATAAATTCAAAATTGTGAATTATGGCATGACAAGAGTGGCAAAGTCCCCGCAGGAAAAATCCTGGTCGTATGCATGTCAAGGGTCTAAAAATCAAAGGCATAAAGCCCCGACGCAACAGACTACCTCTTTGAGGGGGAACACCTTGGAAAGAATTCAAGTCCCGACATCTCCCATCCTGCATAAAGCTTATCTCCAATTATTCTTCTCTTCTCCCTCCAAGACCGAACATTTCTCAGGTATGGCCTTGGTAGGGGTACCGTTGATCAAGGGCAGTCGGTTATAGGGCGCCACCCTTCAATGCACGCCCAGCTTTGGGCAGTTTTTAGTAAAAGGGGAAGGAACGAGGACCCCTAGCCAGTGGTTTAAGATACCCTTTGATGCTGCTTTAGCAATGTCTAACCAAAATCAAACAAAATTGAATATTTCTTGTCCAAAATCTATAAAATTTGAATATCTTTCCCAAAATTCATAAAAATTTAAATATTTTTCAAAACCCATAAAAATTTACATATTTTTCCAAAATTCATAAAAATTTGAGTATATTTTCAAAAACCACATAAAAAATTGCATATTTCAAAAAAAAACTCCATAAAAATTGCATTGTATTTTCTGATGGTGTTTTGCAGGAACAGCTTTGCAAGGACCAAAAGTACGGGATGAGTCCTATCTCCACTCATTGCTATCAATCTATTGATTCTCCCGATATTCTCATGACATGCCACCCTGGGCTTTTTTGGTTATCATCTCCTCATATCTTTTTTGGTTATATCTCCCGATTATCATTCTGATTATTCATCTCCAAATCTGTCAATCAACTCCTACTAATTTCTCTTGATCAATTCTGCCGATGGGTATTATCAGATCTTGATCATTCAACTCCAAATCTTGATTAGCCAGGTTGGCATCCTCATGACAAAATAACAAACAATGATACTTTGTAATATCATGATTCAACTCATAATGGTTACTATGTTGTGACATGCTATTGATGCTTTGATTCATGCTATGCTTGCTACGCTTAAATGCCTTATTCATTGCTTGTTATCTTTTATATCTTGGCTGATGAATTTTTGAGCGCAAGATAAGAAGCTCTTGGTCCCACCGACTGGGCATCATCATCCAAGCCCCACGGTGCTTGCAGCTCAGTTCTCAGTTCCCATGCTCATTGCACCACCGTCTCCTGTATGCATTTTACTATATGTTACATATGCTACTATATTATATCAAGGACCTTGTGACTTTGGTAAATCTGGAATTTGAGTTCCCCTTCATCAAAAATGATGATGATTCCAGAGGCATCCTAGTCATACGGATAGGCCGTTGAGCCGTCCGAGACTGGGGACGATGGTTCCTTTTTATTAGTTGGTGCGTGGATAAACGGGCTTCGGCTTAGTATCAGCTCGTGAAATCGGTTTCTTGACTCAGTCTTGGCAGCTTAGCAATATTATCCTTGATTATCTTATATTTTTATTTGATTTAATTTTTCCTTTTAAATCCAGCATGCATTCATGTAGGAATTTGAAACAATTGTTGAAAAATCATTCTGATGAGCTGACTTTGAGGGTTGAAGTTGATCTTAATCTTTCCAGATATGAGATATTCCATGCCGGATTGAATCTTCAGTTCGTTTTGTTGCTGTTTTGGGTGATTTTCTCGAAAGCTCCTTGTTTGGATTTTTTATCATCTTATTTCAATCCTTTCCTTTGATCCACCTTGGCTGCAGCACGTCCACTGGCTGGTAACCGCTCCCCAATGGTGAAACTTACAGGTTTGTGACCTGGGGTACTTCCACCGCGCTGGAAGTTGATCATTTATTTTATCTCCTTCGTGCACCGCGTGCACAACTCCCCTTTTATCCAAACATTGTTGATTTCATTGAATTTCCCGAGATTTACTTCATCTCGAGCTTTTAATTCGATTCTCATCGAGTGATGTTGATTGCGTATCTCATCACACCTTGGTATCTACTTTTCAGTTTGCTACGCTCCCTTGCAAAGCAGACGCCAAGGCGGGGCAGCTGTAGACACGCTAAAATTGACATTATTTTGAGTATATTTCATATTGCCGTGCAATGCCCCATTTGACCCTCAAATTAGCTTGTTTGAGTGGTTTTTCCCACTTTTCTTGAATTTCTCATATTTTTTCCTCATTTCCTCCTTTTTTCTATTTTTCTGGATTTTCTGGGTATTTATCTGAATATTTTGAAATTCACGACCTGAGTAAGGGCGTGTTTTTAAAACACGACCTGATCTAGGGCGTTTCTTGGAGGAAGGACGCCCACATCTGAGGGCGTCCATTCTTGTTGTCTGACCGACTTCCCCGTTTTAAAGACTTGAAATTAACGCCCTTCCCAAGGGCATGTTTTTTAAAGGTGGCTTTACCTGAGGCGTGTTTTACATTTTTTTAAATATGGGGAGTTTTTATTTCTAAAATTGGTTTTGAAAGAAACGCCCTTGTGCAGGGCGTGTTTTTAAGAAACGCCCTCTGGGCAGGTCGTCAATTCAAAAATTGATGCCCTGAACCAGGTCGTGTTTCACTTTTGTGCTCCGAACGAACGCAGCCTTTCCCAGAGAGACTCCTACTTCGTTTGGGCTCTTGCCCAGCTTAATCCTCCCCTATTTGGGCTCTTGCCCGTTCTTATCTCTTCCTCCTTTGGACTCTTCCCTCCTTATCTCTTTTTCTATCTTATTAATAGAGCTTCTGAGCTCTGTTGATCGGTTGGACTCCGGAGGCTTCTTTCCCCATTGTTTTTCTTTGTTGTTTTTCTGTCCCTCCCTCCGTTCTTCTTCCTCTGGTTTTATCTTCTGTTTCTTCACAGAGGTTGCTGCTGCTTTGGCCGAAGGAGGGGCTGCCGTGCTTCATCTTCACCCTCTGCAGACTTTCTCCCCATCGAACATTCAAGCTAAGCACAGGATCCTCTTTCCCCTTTTATTCCTCTTTTATTCTATTTTATTAGATTCATGACATAGTTCATACGTGCATTCGTCTATCTCCTGTTAACTTCTATTCTCAACTGTGTTGAGAAATCTCCCCCACAGTGCAACTCTTGCACTCTTTCCCTTATTTTATTTTGCACATCATTCATCATATTTTTCCCACCCTTTTTGCATAGGGGTTTAAGGGCCAACACCCTTAAGGTGTGTTCTTCACCATGTTATCATGCTCATATTTTCATTAAGGATTTGATGCTACACTCACCATGTTCTAATTCAATTTCTCTTTTGGTGTTTGTGTCTTTTTACAAGGGTAATCATTAAAGAAGAACTCTCTTCATCGACCGGCCGATTTGAAGAGAAAGGAGCACTCACAATCCCGCGTTTTCAAGGTATTTTTGGCGATCCCTCCTCCATTTATTATTGTTATATTCTTTGAGGCCTCGCGTCTCTGGCGATCACAACTCCATGTTTGCACCTCGTGCATGCTTTTTCTCCTTATGATGCTATGCTTATTCATTTTTTTTTTATAATTGTTCTAAGTGGATTTCTTAGAATCTACATTCTCAAGATAATTTTCTTATTCTGGGTTCCGAATTTTTCAGAAGTCCGTTTGTCCTCGGAAATGGGCCTAATCCCGTAGCGAAAGCTAACTACAGTTTGTCGCCCCACACCTCCTTAAAGTGACACAGTCCATATGCTTAATCAAATTTTTATTCTTATTATAATACTTATTACGTAGTCGTCTCAATACTCAAAACTTGCCATTGAACTTTTACAAAATAACTGGATCGTATTTTAATATTATTAACTAAATATATATAACATTCGAAGAGATTAGAGTAGAGAGGGAGCAGAGAGAGAGTAGAGAGAGAAAGTAGAGTGAGAAAGTAGAAAGAGATTAGAGAGAAGTTAGGGAGAGATTAGAGAGAAAATAATATTTTTACAGAATGGTAACTTAATAAATAACTGATTCTAAATATAGATCATTGGGTTAAATAAATCAATGACTTAAATTACATTTCAAACAAAATCAAATCAAAGAAATGTAAATAACAAATAACATGCACTCGGTTTATCATGTCTACCTTTAGAACGGACTTCTGAATAGATTTTAGTATCGCACCATAGCTCCCGTAAAAGTCATTGCGTAGGAAAATATAATTTCCCAGTCCGAGATGCATAAAGAAGGGTGAAATTGTCCAAAATAGCTTCAAATCCTCCGTCTAAGTGTTTATTAATTATTTATATTATTCTGATGCTGTATTATCTTCTATTCTCCGTTTATTAATAAGAGAATGAGAGTGGGAAGTAAAGAGAAAAAGTATAGAGAGAAAGTAGAGAGAGAATTTAGAGAGAGAAAGTAGAGAGAGAAAATAGAGAGAGAGGAAATAGAGAGAGAAAGTAAAGAGAGAGTAGAGAAGGAAGGTAGAAAAGATATAAAAGAGAAAATTAGAGAGAGAATTTAGAGAGAGAATTTAGAGAGAGAATTTAGAGAGAGAAAGTAGAGAGAGAAAGTGAAGAGAGAGTAGAGAAAGAAGTATAGAGAGATATTTAAAGAGAAAAAATAGAGAGAGAATTTAGAGAGAGAAAGTAAAAAAAGAGTAGAGAGAGAAAGTGGAGAGAGATTAGAGAGAGTAAAGAGATAATAGAGAGTAAAAAAAGAGAATAAAAATAGAAAGAGAGAGAGAGAGAGAGAGAGAGAGAGAGAGGAGGGGAGTGAGAGAAGAGAGAGAGAGTTGGAGGGGGAGAGGGGGGTGGATATATGGGAAAGAGAGGGGGAGAGGGGGGCTTTATATAGGGGGGAGGGGAGAGGAGATAAGAGGGAGGGGGAGGTGGTAAGAGGGGGAGGTGGTAAGAGGGGGAAGAGGGGAGTGGGGGAGGTGGGAAGTGGGGAAGGTGGGGAGTGAGGGAGGGAGCCACGTGGGGGGTGGGGGTAGATATTTTAGGATTTTTTTATTTTTTTATTTTAAAAAAAAACTCTTAATAATATGATTTTTAAGAATTAGCTCACTCTATCTCATTTTTGTCCTTCCAAACATCAAAATTTGAAAAAGTGTTCAACATGAAACTTGTAGATTTTTCAGTTATCTTTTCAACGAGTTTAATATTGACTTATTCTGACATTCCTATGAGAAGTTACGTATTAATAAAGAAGATGTCTATTGAATTTATATATTAACATCCGTTAAACCCGTATTTTCTATACAGTTCAAGGCATTGGGATTTGATTTAGAGAATCTGTAATCTGTATGGGTTTCAGAAGTAAAGTGCTTAGTTATTTTTAAGTTTCGAACGGATTCGGGTGTTACAAATCTCTCCCCCTTAAACAAATTTCATCCTCGAAATTTATAGATTTACTCAATACGTACCGAATAGCTGTGGATATCTCTTCCGCATTTCATCTTCCATCTCCCAAGTAGCTTCTTCTGTTGAGGTACTTTTCCACAATACCTTCACTAATGGAATTGTCTTCGTTCTCAGCACTTGTTCCTTCCGATCGAGAATGCGAACTGGCTTTTCCTCATATGTAAGATCCGGCTGAATTTCTAATTGTTCATGATCTATAACGTGTGATGAGTCTGGCATATATTTTCTTAACATGGACACATGGAATACATTATGAACTGCTGACAATGATAGTGGTAAAACCAGCTGATATGCCACCTCTCCAATCCTTCTTAAGATTTCAAATGGTCCAACATACCTTGGACTGAGTTTACCTTTCTTGCCAAATCTCATTACTCTCCTAGTAGGCGTTCAGAAATACGTGATCCCCGACAGCAAATTGTAGATCTCTCCTTCTTTGATCAGCATAGCTTTTCTGCCGACTCTGAGCTGTAAGTAATCTTTTTCTAATCAACTCAACATTTTCTATACAATCCTGTACAATTTGTGGCCCAATCAATCTCCGCTCACCAACCTCATCCCAACAAACAGGTGACCTACACGGTCTACCATATAATGCTTCATATGGTGCCATTCCTATGCTTGCATGATGGCTGTTGTTATATGCAAACTCAATTAACTGTAAATGTTCATCCCAACTGTCTTTCCAATCTAAACTACATGCCCTCAACATATCTTCTAGGGTTTGAATGGTTCTCTCTGATTGTCAATCTGTTTGAGGGTGAAAAGCTGAACTAAATTTCAATTATGTACCAAGTGCTTGTTGTAAGTTCCACCAAAATTTTACGGTAAATCTTGCATCCCGATCTGAAATAATAGACATAGGCACACCATGAAGTCTCACAATTTCTCTGATATACAAATGGGCTAAATCCTCTAATGATTGTGTCTTTGTGATTGCCAGAAAATGGGCTGACTTAGTAAGCCTATCAATAATTACCCAAATAGAATCATGTTTTCTCTTAGTCATAGGTAATCCCATCACAAAATCCATAGTGATATGCTCCCATTTTCACTGTGGAATTTCCATCAATTGTAATGGTCCCGCTGGCCTTTGATGCTCCGCCTTTACTTGTTGACAAGTAAGACACTTGCTGACAAATTCTGCTATATCCTTTTTCATACCAATCCACCAAAATTGTCTTCTCATGTTTTTGTACATTTTTGTACTGCCTGGGTGAATGGAATATTGTGATTTATGTGCCTCATTTAATAGGTCTTTCTTTATTTCTTCATTCTGAGGTACACACAATCTTCCCTGAAATCTGATTGCCCGGCTACACTTTGAGTAAATCTCGGTGTGCCAATCAATTTTTTTAACTGTTGATCATTCAGTTGTGCTTGCACAATTCGCTCAACCATTGCAGACTGAATAGTTAGTTGGGCCAGAAATAAGTTTCTCCCTTTGCATATCGGAGAATACTCCACTACATCAGATGTCATTCTCCAAGTTTGGCGCAACTGGATTGCCATTAGCCTCTTCCTGCTGAGTGCATCTGCTACCACATTTACTTTTCCTGGGTGGTAATTCAAGGTGAAATCACAATCCTTCAAAAATTCAATCCACCGTCTTTGCCTTAAATTTAATTCTTTCTGAGAGAAAATATATTTTAAACTCTGATGGTCTGTAAATACTTCAAACTGCTCACCATACAAATAATGGCGCCAAATCTTCAGAGCATGTACCACCGCTGCCAACTCCAAATCATGTGTTGGATAATTCATCTCATGGGTCTTTAATTGTCTGGATGCATAAGCTACTACTTTGCCATTCTGCATCAGGACACATCCTAGTCCTTTTCTAGAGGCATCTGTATATATCACAAATCCTCCTGACCCACAAGGTAAAGTAAGCACTGGGACTATTGTTAACCTTATTTTTAATTCATGAAAACTCATTTCACATTTATCTGACCAATCAAAAGGAACTCCTTTCCTAGTCAATTTGGTCATAGGAGCTGCAATAGAAGAAAAACCTTCAATAAACCGACGATAGTAGCCGGCAAGACCCAAAAAGCTCCTAATCTCACTGACATTCTTCGGCCTTTCCGAATGTAAAACTGTCTCAACCTTAGTTGGATCAACAGACACTCCATCACTAGAAATGATATGCCCTAAGAATTGAACCTTATCCAACCAGAATTCACATTTACTGAATTTTGCATAGAGTTGATGTTTCCTTAAAGTTTCCAACACAATTCTCAAATGTTCTTGATGAATTTCAACAGTAGGAGAATAGATCAACACATCATCAATAAACACCACTACAAATGTATCTAGATATGGTTGAAAAATTCTGTTCATCAAATCCATAAATGCTGCTGGTGCATTAGTTAACCCAAATGGTATAACCAAAAATTCATAATACCCATATCGTGTTCTGAAAGCAGTTTTTGATATATCTTCCTCTCTTATCCTTAGTTGATGGTATCCAGATCTGAGATCAATCTTTGAAAATACCGTGGCAGTTCGTAGCTTATCAAATAAATCATCAATTCTTGGCAAAGGGTACTTATTCTTAATGGTCACTTGATTCAATTTCCTATAGTCAATACATAATCTAAGTGACCCATCTTTCTTTCTAACAAACAGAACAGGAGCACCCCAAGGTGACACACTTGGTCGAATAAACCCCTTATCTAGTAGTTCTTGCAATTGTTTCTTCAACTCTGTCAATTCGGCTGGTGCCATTCTGTAGGGAGGAATGGAAATGGGTAAAGTACCCGGTGAGAGTTCAATAGTGAACTCCACCTCTCGGTGTGGTGGCAAACCCGAAAGTTCATCGGGAAACACATATGGAAATTCCCCGAAAACATCAATATCTGAGGTGGTTTTCTTATTTTCATTAGAAGGAATAGCCACTATACTAGCCAAATAACCTTGACATCCACTTCTTAGCAATTTCAAAGCTTTAAGTGCTGAAACTAGTGTTTTACTAGAACTGTGCCTTGGACATTGATAGTGAAATGTCTGTTCCCCAGATTTTTGAAAAATTACTTTCTTTCCATGACAATCTAGAAGGGCAAAATTTGTATCTAACCAATCCATTCCCAAGATGACATCAAAATCAGTCATTTCCAGCAGATACACACATGCTGACATAGTCCTCCCCTGAATCACCACATCAATGCTAGGAATAACAGAAGTCGTTCTAGCTATCTCCCCAGTTGGTGTGTTAATGGACATCTCATCAGTGTTCACAATTTGTTTATCTTTCAATGATTCAGTAAATCTCAGAGAAATAAATGAATGTGTAGCACCCGGATCAAATAAAACTTTTACATGCATATCATCGATAAGAAGAGTATCTTCAGCTACTACATTGGCATCTCGGGTGTCTTCCCTTGTTAGTGCATATACTCTGGCTTGAACTCTCCGCTGCTGTTGTGGTTGCTGATCTTGTCTTGGCCTTGTGGGACAATCCCTTATCATATGCCCTGTCTGATCACATGAAAAACATTTACCTGCAGCCCGCCAACATTCATTACCTCTATGCTGCATCCCGCACTGTTGACAAGCTGGCATATTATCTCTCCTAATTAGTTGAACTCTCTCTGGAAAAGTCATCTTTGGCTTCTTATCTTTCCTCACAATTGAACCAAGATTACCCCTTTTTACAATATCCCTTTGTCTTTCTACTAAGAATTCCTCATATTCAGTTTCTGCAATAAAAGCAGTCCTCAAAGCTGCTGCCATAGTCTGTGGCTCAAGGATTGCAACTCTACTTCTAATGTTGCTTCTCAAACCTCTAACAAATTTCTTCACCCTTCTAAGCTCATCAGAACAAATATGAGGGACATACTTTTCTAATTCAGTAAATTTTGCTTCATAATCGGCAACTGACATACCTCCTTGAGTCAAATTTAAAAAGTCAACTTCTTTCCTATCTTTCAAATGCTGAGGGAGAAATTTTGCATGGAAGATATCAAGAAATTCATTCCAGCCAATCTCCGTCTCTCTATTTCTGAAAGTAGTTCTAAGTGCAGACCTCCACCACTCGTCCGCACGGTCCTTTAGCATAAATGTAGCTAATATCACCTTATCCTGCTCTGCACATCTAATGGCCGTAAAAATCTTCTCAATTTCTCTCACCCAGTTTTCCACAATCTCCGGGTGACTCTCCCCCTTAAAAGAAGGAGAACCATATGTCTGAATTTCTCCATTAGGGTAGCGCCTGCTGCCCTATTCGGTTGTTCTTGGACACGGGTTTGTAACTGGGCTTGCATCATTGCATGAGTTTGGGCTTGTAACTGCATAGTCTGCACTAACCCTTGAAAAGTTTGTGTGAAGCCTCCTAAATCTGGCACACCCTGAATAGGTAACGCACATTGCCCACCGGGAGCAAGCTCGCCTTGAATTGTTTTCCCGACAACTCCTCGTGATGTCCCATTGAGGGCGCAGACTCCTCGGGAGAAGTATTAACCTCAACCCTATCACTCTCTGCCATCTCCTGCGAGGGAGAACTAATCTGAATTAATATGATTTTAGGTTTGACATCAAATGATCTTATAGTATGGTATATAAATTCAGATGGCTGCAAATAGTTTCAAGCCTCACAACTTGCTCTGATACCACTCTCTGTGGCGCCCCCTTCCCGCGATCCCGTATCGCGTCCGGGGACGTCACAGCGGATGTACGGTAGTGTTGTGGGCCGAATATTTGTAAGGCGATAAAGGTCAAACCATCACATATTCCAAAAGAAACACAACCATACCATTTCCATAAGATAAAACACTCATAATTTACATCGTATACGGAATATTATATATCTCTACTCAAAAGTCATATTTACATTCATTATTCAAAAGAAAATCAAATCTATTTATTCTACGCAGCGGAATCCAAACTACGCCCGGGATCACCCTCCGACCTACTGTCCGTCAGAGTCGAGGTACACACTGGTCAGTTTCCTGAAATGGTTAGGCAACAGATATGAGTCCACAGACTCAGTAGGCATCAAAACCAATCACATGCTTATCATATACTAAACTGTGTAAATCCATGATATATATAAAGCTAATCACAATTTCACTGAATTGTACATATACTATGAATGCGAAGGAAATATAAAGAGCAAAGTAATTTTCAGATTTATAAACAAACGCGTATAACAAATCTTATCTGACTTATATATATATGGCATAATACATATCTTAGCTAAATCAGAGCTTATACAGATGAACTTATTTTCAGATCATATCAAAGGTATATATCAAATCTGAACTTCATATTATTTGGCAGCATATATTGGACAGGCATCCCGTCACTAAAAGCAGTAGCAAACACATACATAGGCATCCATATGTCGACATAAAGACAAAAGGTCTAAACGCTGGAGCATGTCGGCCTTGATCAACCACGCAGGATCGGGAGTTAATACTCCACCATTCCCCAGATAATTTTTTTATTCTGGGTTCCGGATTTTTCAGAAGTCCGTTTGTCCTCGGAAATGGGCCTAATCCCGTAGCGGAAGCTAACTACGGTTTGTCGCCCCACACCTCCTTAAAGTGACACAGTCCATATGCTTAATCAAATTTTATTCTTATTATAATACTTATTACGTAGTCGTCTCAATACTTAAAACTTGTCATTGAACTTTTACAAAATAACTGGATCGTATTTTAATATTATTAACTAAATATATATAACATTCGAAGAGATTAGAGTAGAGAGGGAGTAGAGAGAGAGTAGAGAGAGAAAGTAGAGGGAGAAAGTAGAAAGAGATTAGAGAGAAGTTAGGGAGAGATTAGAGAGAAAATACTATTTTTACAGAATGGTAACTAAATAAATAACTGATTCTAAACATAGATCATTGGGTTAAATAAATCAATGACTTAAATTACATTTCAAACAAAATCAAATCAAAGAAATATAAATAACAAATAACATGCACTCGGTTTATCATGTCTACCTTTAGAACGGACTTCTGAATAGATTTTAGTATCGCACCAGAGCTCCCGTAAAAGTCATTGCATAGGAAAATATAATTTCCCAGTCCGAGATGCGTAAAGAATGGTGAAATTGTCCAAAATAGCTTCAAATCCTCCGTCCAAGTGTTTATTAATTATTTATATTATTCTGATGCTGTATTATCTTCTATTCTCCGTTTATTAATAAGAGAATGAGAGTGGGAAGTAAAGAGAAAAAGTATAGAGAGAAAGTAGAGAGAGAAAGTAGAGAGAGAAAATAGAGAGAGAGGAAATAGAGAGAGAAAGTAAAGAGAGTAGAGAAGGAAGGTAGAAAAGATATAAAAGAGAAAATTAGAGAGAGAATTTAGAGAGAGAAAATAGATAGAGAAGATAGAGAGAGAAAGTGAAGAGAGAGTAGAAAAAGAAGTATAGAGAGATATTTAAAGAGAAAAAGTAGAGAGATAATTTAGAGAGAGAAAGTAAAAAAAGAGTAGAGAGAGAAAGTGGAGAGAGATTAGAGAGAGTAAAGAGATAATAGAGAGTAAAAAAAAGAGAAAATAGAAATAGAAAGAGAGAGAGAGAGAGAGAGAGAGAGAGAGAGAGAGAGAGAGAGAGAGAGAGGAGGGGAGTGAGAGAAGAGAGAGAGAGTTGGAGGGGGAGAGGGGGGTGGATATATGGGAAAGAGAGGGGGAGAGGGGGGCTTTATATAGGGGGGAGGGGAGAGGAGATAAGAGGGAGGGGGAGGTGGTAAGAGGGGGAAGAGGGGAGTGGGGGAGGTGGGAAGTGGGGAAGGTGGGGAGTGAGGGAGGGAGCCACGTGGGGAGTGGGGGTAGATATTTTAGGATTTTTTTTATTTTTTTATTTTTTAAAAAAAAACTCTTAATAATATGATTTTTAAGAACTAGCTCACTCTATCTCATTTTTGTCCTTCCAAACATCAAAATTTGAAAAAGTGTTCAACATGAAACTTGTAGATTTTTCAGTTATCTTTCCAACGAGTCTAATATTGACTTATTCTGACATTCCTATGAGAAGTTACGTATTAATAAAGAAGATGTCTATTGAATTTGTATATTAACATCCGTTAAACCCGTATTTTCTATACAGTTCAAGGCATTGGGGTTTGATTTAGAGAATCTGTAATCTGTATGGGTTTCAGAAGTAAAGTGCTTAGTTATTTTTAAATTTCGAACGGATTCGGGTGTTACATGTACTGTAACATGGACATGTCACCCTGCACCAGCTCCAGAAACTCCCGCATCCGCTGCGTGGCAACATAATCTGGACAGTACGTACGCTCGAAAGCACTGACGAAGTCATCCCACTCGACCTGCTCAAGTGGACGAAGCTGAAAAGACGTCTTCCACTCGGAAGACCACCACTTCCTAGCCGTACCCTACAACTGGTTGTAGGCCAACACCACTCTGTCCTCGGCAGCACTCTTCGCAGAACTGAACACCCGCTCCATCTCATCAAGCCAATCACGAGCCGTATCAGGGTCTATCTGGCCACTGAAGTAAGGTGGATGGAACTGCATGAAGTCCCTCACTGCTCGGCCTGGCCCACCCCTAGCAGACGAGCCCTCACCAGCCTCTCCGCCGAACTGCTGAGACATAACCTGGTACATGCCACGGAAGAAATCCTCGGTCTCCGGAACTCTCGCGGTATCCTCGGCCTCGGTAGCTCCTGGTGGCACTCTACTATGCTCCTCCTGGTCCCCCTGGACCCCATGCTGGATCTCCTGACCTCCAGCCGACTGTCCCTGCTAAGAGCGAGACCTCCTCCTCGGCGCCATGCTTGCTCTTGAAGCAAAAGACAGAAAACACGAAAACAACATGGTCAAAACAAACATGTGGTGCCCAATGCCAGCGTCAGCTGTACATCATCGCTGTGGACTAGTGGACCACTACAATTACCTATGATTCTCATGTAATTCCACAACCGCTCTCTGATACCAGCTGTAACGACCCAAGAATCCGATTACCGGGAAGGCCCGATAACCCGAGACTCGCACCGTCACCCACGAGTCCGAAGACTCGGAAGGGTTAGAAGTATGGTGTGGAAACTACACAAGTATCACAAGTAATTGCAGAAATTAAACAGGAAATAAATTAACATTTTACATGGTCCACAATAGAAAATAACAACAACAGTAGTAGTAGTCCACAACTAGTACAGAGACAAGAAAGAAGAGTACAGATACACGGGGCATACCCCGACTCTGACCTCTGGCACTACCTCTGGGCACCCGCACCTCGCTGCACCCCAGACGCGCTCCCCTGGGACGGCGCCTCACCTGAAACACGGTGAAAACACGCAAGGAATGAGTCTCGGAACAAGACTCAGTAGGGATCACTCGAACCCTACCTCGCAAAACGGGAAACCACTACGCTAGCGGTAGGAGAGTACCTCGGAAAGGAAAGCCCTGTACTCTACACAACAAAGACCCTACAGCACGCAAACTGGCATACGTGCCACGGTGAGACAATCGAAGCTCAACGGTCGACCCGACAAAACCCGAAGGTCAGAAACACCCGACTGACAGTCTGTCACTCCGTACTTGACATGAGAATCTCCCACTAGAAGCACAGCCGGTAGCGTCCCCTGACGTCTTACACCACGCCGCAGGTGATCCGCCTGGCGTGGTAGCTCCTACCAAAGGCGCGAACACCGAACAAGTAACTCACGACAAGTGACTAGCTGGGGTCACGCCCGTCGACGTGGGTCCAACCGCCCCCAACCACGTGTGCACACACAGACCGCGCGTCCCTGGTCTAGCCCTCTGACCGGTTTTCCCCTCAGCCGGACTTTGGCTGCAAGACGTGGGGCCCGACGACAACCGGTCCACAAACCGCCTCTAAGGGTAATCCCGTACACCACTCCCTGGTGCGACCGGTACCGCGTACTGGTAGGCTACGACTAGTGGAGGGTCACTAAAGGAGTAGACTCTCAAGTCAACAGAAAATCACGTCACAATCGCAGGTTTGCGGAACGCTCCTTGTACCAACACCGACGCACGGCGACACAAGCCGAAATCACCACCTCCCGGGACCCCACGTCACCCTCACGTGTGGCCCCCACATGATGTCCAGCATCAGTCAGACCACGGGTCAACACAAGGATCGAGACTCGAATCGGCAAGGGATGGGAGACGCGGTCACCGGAGGACCGCCTCCTGTGGTAGCGGTCTTCCCAGGACCGCAACCACACAGTCGCGATCCTCCTAGGACCGCGACCATCCCAGCACGAAAAGATGAACGCGGTCACCTCGTGACCATGTTCACACGGTAGCTGTCTCCTGGAGACCGCGACTAGCGTGCAACGGTCAAAAACAACTGTCAAACATCTCGGGGTCCGTGCCGGTCCCAACGGTGAACGCGGTCGCCCCCAGACCGCGACCAACAGTCCGGTCTGTCGCGAGACGCGTCCGCCCACCGACACTTTAAGGCCTAACGGTTTAAAATCTGATGAAAGCGGTCCCCGCCTGACGACCAGTGAAAACGGTCACTGGTGGACCGCAATCACCTCGAAAAATTGAGAACGGCGGGAAATGTCCGAAAACACCATTCCACGCCCCAATCACCCCCGGGTGATGGGGAAACAAAGGGGGAACTCGTCCCCACGCCCTAGAGTATCGAATGATGCCTCCAAAACTCCAAATGGCGCGGTAAAACTCTAGATCGGCGCTCAAACCCCCAAAGCATGCTTTTCCCGTCCCGAGCTCAAACGAACCCCTCTCGGCTCCCCGTCGGGCTAGAAATCACGGGAAAGGAAAGCACGGAGGTAGAGGATCGTCACCCTACCTCAATGGAGCGAATGCTCCGCCGGATCGTCCACGAATCGCGAAGAAGGCTTTTAGAAACCCCGCCTCCCCACGGTTCCCACGCTTGCTGCACGCCCGCTCGATCGTCTCGACGTCACCCACGTCCTTGCCGCGTCGCACCGCCGCCATATGCAGCCAGAACGGAGGTCGCCGCGCTCGAACGGGAGAGAGGGCGGCCACGGTTGGGGAAGGAAGGAGGAAGAAGAAGAAGAAGAAGAAGAAAGAGAAAGGGAAAAGAAAAGAAATGGAAATATATAGAAAATCTGATTTTTCAGAAAAATATCAAAAAATAGAAAAATACGTTTCCGGAATCCTCTGAACGCACCGATCGCAACGGTACCACTCGTGCCTAGGTGAACGGCCCGGTCCACCCGCAGCGAGCTTCCGAAGAAAAAGTCGAAACACACACCAGAAATCAGAAAACACACGCGGAAAAGCCACGGAACGCCTCCGGGCCTCCGAAACAACTCCGGATCGCGCCGATCCAAACACGAAAGACGTCTGAAATGAAATTTCAGACACAACGGAACTGGACACTCTGAAAACCAGATCCGGGACCCACAAAGAAGGATCTGAAAGGTCCGGGATATTACAAAGATGGTGGTTGCCGGTGGAAGGGAGGCTGGCCGGATTGGGTGACGAGTGTGGGTGCGCAGGGAGAGGGGGAGGTCGCAGGGAGGTGGGCGTGGTTGCGGGGACGGTTAGGGAGGTGGATGTGGTGAGAGGCGCAGTGGAGGTGTGGCCGCGCGGTCGGTTAGGGAGGGGGTGAGGAGCTAAGGGAGAGAGGGGGGCGGAGGGCCGAGGAGGGGAGGGGGGAGGTAGCAGGGGGAGGGAGGCCGGAGGGGGAGGGGAAGGGAGGTCGCAGGGGGAGGGCGGCCGGAGGGGGAGAAGGGGGTCATGTTTTGCCCCCATGTTTTGGTGATAACACACCATGACTTATTGTTACAATTGTCATATTTAATCAAGCTTTTCTAGTGTGTAAGACAGGTAAACCTCCTTCAATCAGCACAAGATTAATACCTTGGAAGGGACCGAAGTGTCAACACTTCTAACATGAAGTCTTGAGCTCCGCTTTGTTTGGGGCTTAACATAGGAATAAGCCCATTTTAGATGCAACTTATCCCTTTTTACTTTGGCGGGAGCAGGTTTAGATGATCTACTTAAAAGTAACTTAAATTGACTTAAGTCATGTTAACCTATCCCACCTCCACAGGTGGGATACTTTAACCCAATACCGCACCAAAGCAAAAAAGCATAATCCAGGAACATGTAAACCCACTTATATTTAACCGGGACATCTTTAATCCCATACCAAAGCGGTGCTGAAGGAATTGGTTCTGGAAGCCCAGAAGTGTTGACACTTCTGATGGAAGTGTCAACACTTCTAACATGAAGTCTTGAAGGAATTGGTTCTGGAAGCCCAGAAGTGTCGACACTTCTGATGAAAGTGTCGACCTCTCTCAAAGCTTCTTCTTTAGCACGATGGATCCTTCTGGTTTCAGCTCTAATGGGTCTTGGATCTCGTCTTTATGGACCCAGTGGCGCTAAATCAGAGGTAGCAGCGATTGGGACAAGTGCCCTATGATTGGTCGCATGGGAGGGGGACCGGAGGGCCGGGGAGGGGGGAGGTAGCAGGGGGGAGGGAGGCCGGAGGGGGAGGGGAAGGGAGGTTGCAGGGGGAGGGGGGAGGGAGGCCTGAGGGGGAGGAGGGGGCTAGAGGGCCGGGGAGGGGGGAGGTAGCAGGGGGGAGGGAGGCCGGAGGGGGAGGGGAAGGGAGGTCGCACGGGGAGGGGGGAGGGCGGCCGGAGGGGGGAGCGATGCCTTCCCTGTTCGCCGTCTTCGCCACCGCCGGCCGCCTTCCCTGCGTCTGCACCACCTCCGGCTGGCCTCTCTCTCTCTCTCTCTCTCTCTCTCAGACACACACACACGTCTGCACCGCCTCCGACTGGCCTCTCTCTCTCTCTATCTCTCACACACACACGCATGACTATCTAAGGGCTAGTTAGTCTTTTCCTAATATTGAGTCAACTTAACCCTGGTTTATTTAATTTTTATGGATTTAAAATAACGGCAGGGACTTATTTAAACAACGGAGATAATTATAGGGGCTATTTAAATAATAGTCAGATTTGAGGGACTAATCGACAATTATATAAGTTTGTAGGGACTAATATGTAAAAATCCCTAACATTTATTAGAGTCTGGATGGTAGAGTCCATTAATGTTGGTTAAATCAAACCAATCCGAAACAATCGAAATATTTTAGTTTGATTTGATTTCAAAAGTATTTAATTTGACTTGATTTATTTTGACATCTGATTTGGTGTGATTATATTTTTAAAAATTCTCCATAAACCAAATCATGATCATCCTTCACTCCCCCAATCCTCACAATCTCCATATTGCTCACTTTATTGGGCTGATGACGTAGAGTAAGTTGGAACTCCAATCTTTTTACAAATATTCCCCTAAGATTAAAATTAATCAATCCACAAAGAAAAGTTATCGTTAATTAAGCAATCCGAGAGTCGGAGTCAACCAACCGCTAATTGCATTACTCGTTCGGGACAAGTTTGAGAACGGAGTGACATGACTTATTTGCATCCCACCGCGCGAGGTAAGTCACTTGACTCTAGTTAAAGAGGGATGGGTGTGAGAAAGGTGAGTGAAACCCATCATTCTCACTCATCACTCGGGATATCCTGACCCGTTCTCAAACTGACCAAATAGTTCAAGAAGAGACTGTCCAGTCTGTGAAGAGGAGGAATACGGAACTTCCATGCGAGTGCATCCTTCCCTGCACTCGCGAGTATTTGAATTTTTAAGGCCATGTTAAATGTAGCTTCCAATATATTGCGAGTATTTGAATTTTTACAACCTTCAATCGAATTGTTTTGAGAGGTCGGAGCCACATAAGTCACCAATGTAGTCACCTGATTGTTTCTTAACCTTTAATCAAAATAAATGTAGCTATCTAAACTTTAAATAAGAACTTCCTAGACTAGGTGAAATTTCAGTTACGAATAAACGTCTGACTCGAGTAACTACCTAAACTCAATGTATACCAGTGTAATGTTTTGTGTAATATCTTAGAGTGTTGCACGTGTAATATTTTTATTTTAAAAAAAATTAAGTGACTCTCATATCAAGTTAATTTTATGCGTTGATTATATCATCAAATAACGTGACGTGAATATTACATAAAAATAAAACTCAAATCACGTGAATAGTAAAAATAAGTCATTTCTACTATTCGCCGGAGACATTTTTTCCCCCTGTGAAATCTGAAAGATAGTAAGAAGAAAGTTTTGTATTACCTAGAAACAGAAAATCCATCCTCTATATACATATAATTAGTCTCATTAAATAATTTTCATATGAAAGCAAAAGTCAGACGTAGATCCCAAGTATACATCTTTGTCGAGCCTATCTTGAATTCATCGAGAAACAAAGTCACGTGGTGGCATGCACACCCTTTGCAGGGAAGCAGAAAAGGTGCTTAGGACATCTGTTATATGGTTGCCTCCTGGGTGGGTTTGGAAGGCTGATGCCGACCAGTCAAGACAAGACGGTGGAACGCTAGCTAAAGCCTCTCACCTAACAAGCGCCACACACAACCCAGTGAAGTAGTTTTGGAAGACCGTGGAATCTTCACCTGATCCAGTGTGGTCAATTGGGCCCCGGATGAACTTCACTTGGGCTGTTTGCTTTGACTTTAAAATGCTGTAAAATATTATAAGGTTAATCACAAAAATAAGCCTATTGCTACTATCATAAGTAACCATCTTGCATGAAAATTAACGAAAAATTACTGCTAAGTTCAGTTGTTGTTTACATCTTCCATTTTGATCGATAAAATTAAAATTTAAGACAATAATACTCTTGTAACAAATGTTATTTTCATCGACAAATTATCCAGAGAGAGAGAGAGACATGAGATAAATAAGTAAAGAAGAAAAGAGATTAAAATATATTAATGGTATTTTAATCATTTTTTAAATTTTTGATTAAAGATTAACTGTGATTAAATAAGAAAATTTAACAGAATATACTAATAACGGCATATGATGGCAAAAACATTTTTGCGAGTATTGCTAGCCCCGTCGACGGTTATGCGGGATCCAAAAATCAGATCCGAATTTGATTCGTTTTTCGGATTCGGATCAACATATGTGACGTCAAATGCGAAAATCGCACGGATCCGGGGCTAGTTTCTCCTGGTACGAAATCTCAATCGTCGGATCGGGTTCCCGGGGCGCCGTAAAAGCCCTCTTTTCGGGGCGACGCTTGGGATCGAGCTGCGGCAACTAGGGGTGTAAACGGGTCAGATCCGGATCGGATCTTTCATGATCCGGATTCGGATCCGATAATATAAGATCCGAACTTGACCCGAATCAGAAATAAAATAATGTTTCAAATTCGGATCTAATCCGAATTTAAAATTTTGGATTAGGATCTAACCCGAAATCTTATCATATACATCTTTAATAGGTAATGAATTAGGGGATCCAAATTTACATGTTGGGATTGAATTTGGATCCTGATTTTTGGATCTAAATACCATACACGATATTAGTGGACATATGAACATAGTGCAAGCCCACAAAAAAACCCACATACCCAAAATATTTTTGAATAGACATGAGAGTTCTTTGTTCCAAGCCATTCATAAATTGTAACAATTATAGATTTCACGAGGGATCCACATATATCAATATATTACATTGAATCCAAAAACTTTTGGGCATTTCAGATCTATTGTCTCATGTTCCAAACATCTAAGCATCCAAAAATTTCAACAAATATACATGAGAGTTCTCTGTTCCAAGCATCCAGAAATTTCAACAAATCCACCGATATCATTTACTTCCACATTTCTTGAATCATATATGCATAAATACAAAGAGCTCTGAAATTTTCTCCAGATTTTTTTATGAAAAATAGCCAATCCAATAGAGATAAAAATAATAAATCTCCAAGATAGTCATGAATTATTTTGTCTGGTTAAAGTTGCCCATATGGGTAGAAACTAGTTCCCATTAAAACTACAGTACAGATTGCAGCAGAGATTAACATTTTGGTGTGCTCACTAAGATAATATTGCATGCTCAAGGTATCATTTGGAAACATCTATAACAATTGATACATGTATTGAGTAACAAAAAGTATGGATCTTGATCTCAAACTGTTCTAGATTTCATGTTACTTCTAACTACATTAAGTTGGTAGCAAATTGACAACATGATCACCATCCCATGGCCATACTCCAGAATATGAGTATCTATGTAGAATGCATACATATGAAACTCATAACTAACCTGCCAATATAATCATGGTAGACACAAAATAGTGCACAGAAAATAAGGTTTTCATCTAGTATATCAGTATACGTCTATATTTAATTAAGCTGGAAAAAAAAAGTAAGAACAGGTATCCACAATGCTAGACGACATACGTACTTTTGAAGGGCTAACTGTTGATGCCCAAATACATGTACCTTTGTGCATGCTACTGACTATTGAAGTTGATTGGAATGGGCCATCCAATGCAAGACTTTAAGATCTTAAGTGGAGAGGGCTCCTCAATGTGAGACTATTCTAACACCCATTACATTCTATCCGTAGAATATTGTATGAAACCTGTAGAATATTGTATGAAAGCAAAGTTGAAGACCAAATTAAGATCATGGGATGTCTCAAAGGCATTTTAAGTTGGATACTTCGTGCATTCTAAGAATGTATATCATTAAAATTGTCATGAAAAGGAAGCATTCGAGAATGTTGGACATTATTTTGTATTTAAAGTTATATTCTCTTTCAAGTTATATTTTTAGTAACTATAAGATAATATATCATTGAAATATATTCAAGTTATATATAAGTAAAATTCCCATTCTACACTATTTTTAGTCTGCACTAATCGAGAATGTTGACATCATTTTTCACAGGCCAGTCTTCTCCAAATTGGCTGGTCTGTCGGTTTTTTTTAAGATTTCTGACTTGATTGGCTGAGCTGGGTTGTCCTTTTGTCAGCCATTCCCATGTTTTGGAGTATTTTCTTAAAGAAAAACATAAATGAGACCAACTCCAGATACATATCAGAGGAATGAGGAATTTAATACAATTTCGTGGAGAATTTTGTGAAGGTGATATTTGAGCATATCAACGTCTGGTCCTCTTGAATTGGCCAGTTAGATTGTGGTCTTGCCCAGTCACCCAGGGACAGAGAATTGCATTGGGAGGCACCTAAGAAGAAATACAAAAAGACGATAGGGGACTGAATTGGGCAGATCAGTCCTATTAGTGCATATTGGGGCCAATATGTTAATAGCTTCTTTTTCAGACTTCTCAGTTCATTTGTCTTTCCTCTTTTTTTATATGTAGAACTAGAAATTTTAGATGACCATGCTAATGTCATTCCTCTTTTAAAGCCATATTTTTGTATGTACATGTTTAGAATGACATGTGTTTTTATTGTTCCTCTAGTAGGTACTATCTCATCCCTTAGGTCATTAGCTATATTCATGTCCTCTTCTCTATATAAAAATGCAGCAACTCTAGATCATTCCATTCCATGATATTGTTGCAGATAATTATCTAAAGATTCTGTATGTTGGGTTTCCGTATCTTTTTAGAAGTTGTTGTGCCTATCTTCTTCATGATTAGTTAGCTTCTGCTTCTTGTCTTGTTTCGATATCACTAATGTCTGTCTGTCCCTTTAACTAAACTTAGGCAATATATCATAAAAGGTCTCTCCAAAATTGACAAATACCTCGCTGTGGTTTCAGCCTACGAAGGAATTGAAAGGGACATTGCATTTTGTGATGAACAACAAATTGATAATAACTTTTTTATATCTAAGCCCATGAAAGTGACATTTCTACTTTTCTCTATTCTGATTTGTAACCACTTATGCACTCAAACCACTGGTATATTAAAAGGTGTGCAGCAGTACACTTTGCGTGAGGAGAGTCCTTGGACTCAAACCTCCGCCTAGTACCAGCTTATGTGAATGACACAGATTCTTAATAGCTTTATCCTTATTTCTTAACAGATTCTTAAAATGATCATGATAAAATATTTTTTTGAAAAGATTTATGGTGACGAAGCTGATGGATAGATAGTAGAGGTGAAAATGGGGCTACCTATCACCATTGGCAACAGGTGAATATTTTAACCTATGCAAAGGTCCCTACCTATCACCATTCCCTCTATCCTGTGGGTGAAGCAAACCTGCTGGTCTAAGTTTTATTGTTGTATATTTTGAAAAACAGCCAACATGTTGCAGCAATTTGAGTCTTATTGATCACACTCATGTTGGCTATGGAATTCTGTGGCATAGCCCAAAACCTATAGAGATGTATTTAGTTGAGCATCGGGTATGAACCTGCATGGGAGATCTGTCATCCACACTCCTCTTTAACAAAAGGAAAGGAAACAGAATGATCAGTTAGTTACTAAAAATATAACTTGAAAGAGTATAAAACTTTAAATACAAAATAATGTCCAACATTCTCGAATGCTTCCTTTTCATGACAATTTCAATGATATACATTCTTAGAATGTACGAAGTATCCAACTTAAAATGCCTTTGAGACATCCCATGATCTTAATTTGGTCTTCAACCTTGCTTCATACAATATTCTACCGATAGAATGTAATGGGTGTTAGAATAGTCTCACATTGAGGAGCCCTCTCCACTTAAGACCTTAAAGTCTTGCATTGGATGGCCCATTCCAATCAACTTCAATAGTCATTAGCATGCACAAAGGTACATGTCTTTGGGCATCAGCAGTTAACCCTTCAAAAGTATGTATGCCGTCTAGCATTGTGGATACATGTTCTTACTTTTTTTTCCAGCTTAATTAGATATAGACGTATACTGATATACTAGATGAAAACCTTATTTTTGTGCACTACTTTGTGTCTACCATGATTCTATTGGCAGGTTACTTATGAGTTTCATATGTATGCATTCTACATAGATACTCAGATTCTGGAGTATGGCCATGGGATAGTGATCGTGTTGTCAATTTGCTACCAACTTAATGTAGTTAGAAGTAACATGAAATTTGGAACAGTTTGAGATCAAGATCCATACTTTTTGTTACTCAATACCTATATCACCTGTTATAGATGTTTCCAAATGGTACCTTTAGCATGCAATATTATCTTAGTGAGCACATCAAAATGTTAATCTCTGTGCTGTAATCTATACTGTAGTTTTAATGGGAACTAGTTTTTACTCTCATATGGGCAACTTTAGTCCGACAAAATAATTCATGACTATCTTGAGATTTATTATTTTCATCTCTATTGGATTGGCTATTTTTCATAAAAAAATCTGGAGAAAATTTCAGAGCTCTTTGCATTTATACATATATGATTCAAGAAATGTGGAAGTAAATGATATCGGTGGATTTGTTGAAATTTTTGGATGCTTGGAAAAGAGAACTCTCATGTCTATTTGTTGAAATTTCTGGATGCTTAGATGTTTGGAACATGAGACAATAGATCCGAAGTGCCCAAAAGTTTTTGGATTCAATGCAATATATTAATATATGTGGATCCCTTGTGGATCTATAATTGGTACAATTTATGAATGGCTTGGAACAAAGAACTCTCGTGTCTATTCAAAAATATTTTTGTATGTGGGCTTTTCTTTAGACTTGCACCATGTTCATATGCCCACTAATATCGTGTATAGTATTTAGATTCGAAAATCTGGATATGAATTCAATCCCAACATATAAATTTGGATCCCCTAATTCATGACCTATTAAAGATGTATAAGATAAGATTTCGGGTTAGATCCGAATTCGAAAATTTAAATTCGATTAGATCTGAATTTGAAATATTATTTTATTTCGAATTTGGGTCAAGTTCGGATCTAATATTATCGGATCGAATCTGATCATGAAAGATTTGACCCGAATTCGACCCGTTTACACCCCTAAGTATTGATGTACAGTGAAGTTATTCATGACAGAGATGTAAGACAGAAATTATTCGATTGTTCAATTAAGAGGGCAACTTTTAATATAATTTTATATTTATGTGACACACAAATATGATATTTAACCGTATTTTATGTCAAATCAGACGACTTATCGAAAGATCACCCTTCATAGGGTAACCAGCAACTACTCGTTGAACCAATATGAACATCTCCTCGACTGTAATACCTTAAGGGTCCCTTTGTTTTTAGAATAGCGGAGACGGATACCGTATGAAAGAGAAAACACTGGGACTCACCTCCCAATCTCACACACATCGTTCTTAATCGACCCCGAGTATCGCATTCAACCCTTTGGGGTCGAATACGATACCCTTGCTTGTTTAACAAAGAAGGCCTAATATGTGAGGATGGGGTGGACTGGCGAGCTCTAGGGACGATGGGCCGGAGGAATGGTGACGAGGAACTAGCAAACGGCTTCATTAATGTGTGCAGGCAGTGATGTAAATGGAACGAGTTAGTTCGGATAGGTCAATGTCATACATTATTCATAAAAAGTATATAAATATGGTACTTAGATAATATCTTATTATTTTTGTCGATATGAATACGGATAGTTTCATCATAAATATGAATATATCCTTGGATATTTGTATAACCGCATATATTTATATCCATTTAAATAACATGAGTTTACGTCCACATTTAAAGAAATGTGAGATCTATGAAGTGAGAAAATAAAAATTTAGTCATTTTTTCTTCTTAAAATAATTTTTATATTTTATAAAAATATTCTTATAATTTTAATACTAAGATCAAATTCAATTACTCAAAAAGACGACCAATAGATTAAATCATGTCAATATTATAAGACGCGATGAGTTATCAAGAATGAATTGAGTTCAAATATAAATTCGGATGTATTGAATCTATGTATGATCCGAATATGAATATGAAACGTATATTTTTTAAAATATCTAAATTTAAATTTATATTCATTCATTCAGATATTACGCGATACGTGTAAATAATTAAATTTACGAATATTTTTAACATCCCATGTGCAGGCGGCAGTGCCAGCCCGAATATTCAGAAGCCTACGTCAGCAAACTGTAGGAGCTGAGCACGACACTTCCAGCCTTTCCATTTGGCTTTGCCTCCGAGTAGGATCAAGCTGTCATACTCGAAGGTGATCTCGCCCATCAGCAGTATGAGTCTTCCCCCCCACCCCCACTCTCACCACACAGGTCGATGCCAACTGAGCATTTCTGTCAAGGGTTAAGAATATCCACTGCCCTGTGAACAGGGCCCTCCTTGGATTCATCCGAAGATCCCAGAATGAATCAGAACCCCGTGAATTGGATGACATTACTTGAAACTCTCAAATCCTTGATAAACATGGACGGGTAAATGTACGGGTTGGCTTGCCGAGGGGAATGTTGTGACGACCAGAATGGCTTGCGAGTTCTGTCTTCTTCGCAAGCGCCGGCCCCCTGCAGGGAGCGGTCGCCCATCCATCATCTGTTCGCTATCCCGGTTGCTTTGCGTGGGCGGCGCCGGCCCCCTGCAGGGAGCGGTCGCCCATCCATCATCTGTTCGCTATCCCGCTGCTGCACCATACGGATAAAACTCCCCCCTTCCGCCGCAATCACGAAGAAGAAGCACCAGCAGGAGGCCCACCGGGAATGCGGCAGGCCAGCTTTGCGTGGGCTCGCTGTGCGAACAATGACCGTGACCACGGCCTCCTCACCGTTAGCCGTCTCAATGAGTGCGTTTAGAAATGAGATGTGATTATAAATTATTTTTTATAATTTTTAAATTAAAAAATATAAAAATTATAGAATTATGATAATCTATGTTGACTGTTGATAGTCAACTAAGGGTTATTAAGAGTTTTTTTTAAAAAAAAACTTTCGTCCCCATTGAATGTAGGTTTACTTTTATAAATATATATCCTCCTTATATGTAAAATATCAAAATTATAACATTTTTTAGATAAGTAATTTGTTACTTAACGGAGAGAGTGTCCACTCCGTCACATGTGAGAAACCAAAATTATACTTCTTAGACTCTTAGTTGTTAAATATCTATATATCAGTATTATTAATCAAAAGTTTTAAAAATATCACAAAATGACTAAAACATTCCGGGGGTCTATGTGGGGGAGGTTTGTGATTGATACTAAAGTGTAGATATTTTTTATTATTTAATGCTATTTTAAAACTTAATTAATAATAAAAATATATATTATTTTACAACTAAAGATGATAATTTTTTATACTCTTTCGTGTAGAGAGAATATATATGAAATTAACCCTTAAATACAGGATGTAGTAACATATTTTAAAAAGTTCTCTGGCTCGAACTTGGATAGGTATTGGCCAAGGATCACCTGTGGCCGTAGATGATCTTCGTTTCGTGCACCCAATGTCCATAAATTAACCTAATCGTATGCCTGATCTGTCATGATTATTTGGGTATGCCTCTGACGTAATTAGATTTCTTAGTCAACTCCTGAGTTAACTAGGGTCACTTTGATAACGGGTTAAATTGAGTTAGGGTGGGTCAAATGAGGTCGGGTGGGTTACTCCTTGTTTGATAGTTTTTTTTTAACCTGAGTCGGATAGGATTAAAGTGGATTAACTCATTCCTAAGAAATAGGTGGAATGAGTTAATCCACCCGAGTTAGAGTTAGGAGTGAGGTGAGCTAACCCGAGTAAATCACCCGCCCCTAACCTAATCGTTACCAAAATGACCCTTATAATTTAATGGTCATTTAATTAGAGATAAATAGCAACTTAAAAAGAGTAAAGATAGAAATAATAAGAGATTCTTAAGGAACGTAAGTTGATGGTAGAAGAGAACAATATGCATATGACATATATTTGTTTTAACTTTAGATTAATTACTAGAATACAGATATGAAAATGCTTTCTTCGCTTTTATTTTTTGATAGTTTTTATAATATAGAAGGTAATTTTGGACACCACACCCAACTTTCAAATGAGAAGCAAAGTCAAGTGTGGAAGACTCGGACTCACCATGAAAAAATTCCTTTAACAACCCATATACGCTGATCACGAGAACAAACAACATGGCACGGCAATGCAACACATCCAGCCAAAAATATGACGTCCTTAACCTATTCTAATTCTAAACATGACTGGAAGAGACCTTAAAAAATATATTTAGGAAAAATTATTCATAAAAGGAGGAATAGTTACATATAGATCCCTAAAATCTTTCGTGTCTACCCCGTCTCTCATATTCTTGGTATTATCATATATATTCTTACATTAAATAATAATATTTTAGTTATATATCTTGGGTTTTATATGTCATCGCCAAAGTTAATTAAATATTCTATTAAAAATATAAAATATACAATGTTGAAGAGGTATACAAAAAAATATCAAAGATCATAAGAGATATGTTTGTCATCATATTAACCGTGTGAAAATACTAAATATGAGTGTAAAGGGTGACATATGAATCTCGAACCACACTTTTATGATTTTTTGAAGAGGAGAGAAATCAATCGCTCCGAGAAAATCTATAACAATTGAACGACTATGTCAGAAGGAGTATGGAGTGAATACTCATAGACAACTCTCTGATGACTAAGTCAGCGAAGAGTTTGGGTAAAGAGAAAGGAAGGTGAAGAATACACAGACGAGTGCTCGTACGAAAAAAAGAGTGCTCGAAAGTGGGTGGCCAATTGTGTAATCTAGATTACGTATCTTGGTTGTCTGTTGAGGATGTTATTTATAGAGATTAGTTTGGGGGCATCCGTGTCCTAACTTAGCGGCATGGTCATCGTGAGATAATGGGTTATCCGATTACGGAGTCGGGGGTTACTCATTCACCCACTCTTTGAGAGTGGAAGGGCAACGTTATGGTGAGTTCTCCGACGAGGTGCGTGTGACGGTGAGCGTCCTGTTGGTGTGAGTGATGACCCGACACTCTTTGGGATAACCTCCGTGGTTATGACGATAATGGTCACTCGATTGAGGGTTTCGTGGTGTTTGGAGCGCACACGTACAAGGGATACGTAACTTTTCTTGACTTTGGACTGACGTATAATGGGTCGTAATGAACCTGACAATTTTCTCCCTCCTCAACGAGTAAATTAGTTATTTTCGTTTCTTAATCTATCTAAAATTAAGTTAAACAAATGACATTAAAAGTGTGCAATGTAAAAATAGTGGTTATGAAGATATATATGTTAATACGAAAATATAAAATATTAAAATAAATTAAGATAAATTTCGATGAAATTTATATAATTAATTTAATAAAATATAATATTAAAAACCTAACACGATTTAAAAGAAGAGAATCAAAGATTACTCGTTAAGGCGGAAGACCACATAACCCCATGGGGATGGGGTGTTAAAGCGATACCATTGAGGAGAGTGATATGGCTTGGATAGTTTTCTAATTGGAACGGCCAGCCGTTGTCCTCTTTTCCACACACACACACACACACACCCGTTGGCACACCACCACTTCCTCCTCCCACTATCCTCATCTCCAGATCCTCGTCTCCAGCTAGAGAAACCTGTAACATCGGACAAAACCGAAGCCAACCAGACGCCAACCCATCAGCTCTCTCTCTCTCTCTCTTCCTCTGCTCTGCCTTCCTCTTCTTCCCTCTTCGGACTATCTCTCTCTCTCATCCTGCTCGGTACGGCTGCACCCCTATCTCCTACTGTGGGACTAATCTGCTTTCTGCAAACTTCCATAACCAGACCAAAGGCAGGGTTTCATACCACCGAAGGACCCATATCTTCCTCCTCCTATCTCTGCCTCTCAATATCCGTGAATTGATCCCTTCACGGCTCCACATCTCTGAATTTCACTGCAGATCAGGTCGCAGTTGGATGGTTTTCTGCTGCACGTGGATTTAGAGTAAGGAAAGATCAGTCTTCATAGGGGAATCTGTTCTCTTTCCTAAGAAAGGTATCACCTTTCTTGTCATTGCAGCGACAGCCGTGGCTGGCAGCTGTAGCGGCGGCGGCTGGGGAGGAACGGAGGGAGGGAGGGGGAGATGTCGTTCTTCGCGGGGGACTTCTTGAACAGCGAGCTGTCCAAGCCCACCCCCATATTCGGGCTACGGCTGTGGGTCGTCATCGGCATCTGCGTCGGGGTCTTTATTGTTCTCTTCCTCTTCCTGCTCTCCCTTTGCTGCTTCACCTCCCGCCGCGGGCGGCGCCAGCACCCCTCCTCCCCCGTCAAGCGCCACCACCGTCGCGACGTCACTCCGGTCGTGTCCAAGGAGATCCTCGAGGTCGTCCCCCCGCCCCCCGACCGCCATCCCGCGGCCGTGGCCGCGGCTCCGGCGGTAGTGGCGCCGCGCCCGGCCGCCGCGGAGATCGTGGTCGATATCGGGGGGAAGTCCGACCACCGCGTGGTGCTCTCGGGCCACGGCGTGCAAAGGCCGGCGTGCGGGTCCACGGCCACGAGCGGCGGGGAGAGCGGGCGGTCGGAGGCGGCGTCGGTTGCCGCTTCGCTGGGAGGGGGGAGGGGCCCGCCGGAGGTGTCGTACCTGGGATGGGGCCACTGGTACACTCTGCGGGAGCTGGAGGAGGCGACGGGTGGGCTGGCGGAGGAGAACGTGATCGGGGAGGGAGGGTATGGCATCGTTTACAGGGGCGTCCTTGCCGACGGCATCATGGTCGCCGTCAAGAACCTCCTCAACAACAGGTGAGTTTGCTGCTGCCACCCTTTTCCAAGTCCCTATCATTTGAAATATGTAGCTTATTTGGTCCCTAACCGTCTTGTGTACATTTCTACTAATTTGTGTTGGTTTGATTGTCGATGGACGTCCAGCTTGAAGCATTTTCATGGCGTTTTCAGAGAAAAATACCATTAATATTGATTGATTGCATCTAATTTCTACCAGAGTTATTGGTTTGGTGTTGATGGGCACCCTAGTTTTGAATTCTTTCGTGATTTTTCCAGGAAAAATTTCAGCTTTTGTCTTATTGCATGCTTCATCTGCCCCCCTGGGTTGTACTTATACATATTCCTACATCTTTTCAGTCTCACTTTACAACTGGAGGGTTCTTCTCCTTGTCTCCTTATGTTAATCTCTGTCCTTCACATGCTGCCTTTTTGCGCTTTTGGGGTTTTGTTTCTTATCTTATTTATGCTTGATTTAATGGTTTTAGATTGCAAGTCACGGAAGGTATTTGTCTGCTTCCTGTTAGTGCAGGCTGGTTTGGTGGGTTGCTGGATGGCCCAGTTGAAATGTTCTTTGGGTCCTACCTCATTACTGCACTTGATTCTGGTTCAAAGATGATTTCTGTCCTGGGTTCATCTTTTAACCTTTCCCTCACATTCAGGAGTTTACCGTGTAGTGAAATTGGTTCACTGCATTTGATGGAATGTTATTTTAAGAAAGTTGCCTATCTGTCAGCTAATTCTCAAATTTGGGGAGTATGATCAGGGGGCAAGCAGATAAAGAGTTCAGGATGGAGGTTGAGGCAATTGGACGTGTTAGGCACAAGAACCTGGTGAGATTGCTCGGTTACTGTGTCGAGGGAGCATACAGGTACTCCTTGGTTGCTTGTTGGGCAATACGTTTGGATCAATCATGTGGGGACTACTTTTATTCAGTTTGGTTGGACAATGCTTATGAACTGTTCATCTGCCTAACATTGCTTATTCTTGACACTAGGATGCTCGTGTACGAATATGTGGACAACGGTAATCTGGATCAATGGCTTCACGGGGATGTGGGGCAAGTCAGTCCCCTGACTTGGGAGATTAGGATGAACATCATCATCGGAACGGCTAAAGGGTGTGAAAGTTTGACAAATCATTTGTTTCTTCCTTTTGTTAGGACTGGGTGATCCTGTCTGTTGCTTCCACTTACACTTCTATAATGATGTATGCATGAAAAACTGAAAGGATCACTCTTTACAGTTTGGCCTATCTGCATGAGGGGCTCGAGCCAAAGGTTGTTCATCGGGATGTGAAGTCTAGCAACATACTTCTCGACCGACAATGGAACCCTAAAGTGTCTGACTTTGGACTGGCCAAGTTGTTATGCTCAGAGAGAAGTTATGTTACAACCCGTGTGATGGGCACATTTGGGTGAGTTACCACCTGCCCGCTTCTGACGTGAATGATTGAACTTTTTCTTTATTTTCTTTCCAACTGTGATCGAGAAACATTACTAAATTTGTGTCAACAATGCTGTTTCATGGTTAATGCAGCTATGTGGCACCTGAATATGCTAGCACTGGCATGTTGAATGAGAGAAGTGATGTTTATAGCTTTGGGGTGCTTATCATGGAGATAATATCTGGTCGAGTACCTGTGGACTATACAAGACCACATGGAGAGGTTTCCAACTTGTCCATGACTCAACTCCTTTCCTGTAAAACCCTTGTCTTGAAGCCCGAATTGAATCAGTTGCATGTTGTCTGAAGGTGAACTTGGTTGAATGGCTGAAAACTTTGGTTGGAGAACGGAAGGCCGAAGAAGTGGTGGATCCGAAGTTGGCAGAGAAACCTTCACCCAAGGCATTGAAACGAGCTCTCCTTGTGGCGCTCCGCTGCGTTGATCCAGATTCGCAGAAACGCCCCAAGATGGGTCATGCAATTCACATGCTAGAAATGGATGAGTCGACAGGCCGCGATGTATGTTTGATCATTCCCTGGAGACCGACCCATCATCGATTGAAACCTTTTTGTTAGTTGATCTTCTCATTACTTGTCACATATTTGTTTTGCAGGATCGAAAAGTTGACCGAGAAGGACCTGGTTCACACAATCATGATCATTCAAAGCGGACTCTTGGTAGGTTCAATATGGGTGAAGGAGAAACAAGTCGCAACAGTGAGCCTCCTGCATGGAGGAGATGATATCTCACAAATGGGCTACTAATGGTGCTTGAATCTGCGGGTGCTTTTTTCCTATAACCAACATTTTTTGGCCACATCCCAGGAAGATATTAATCTATGCTTGTCCTGAATCCTGCAGCTTCCTAAATTGTGTTCTCCTCTCACTGTGCCCAGGTTTCCTGTTGGAATCCTTTTGCACGGTATCATAGAAAACATTTTTTCCTCGAGTAATAACACCTGATGATAGTTTTGGCAGACTCTGTGCATCACCATTAATGTCCTTTACGGGATTCTCTTTTCCTTTCCCATCTTAACATTTGAATCACCCTGAAACAGGTAGCTGCCAGTTCAGCATGGTAACTCTATGATTTGAGCGACCATTTTTATCTTCTTTCTTCACAGTGTTCTTCCTTCCCGCTGGTTCCACTTCCTACTAGTGCATTTTTGTACAGGTTTTCAACTCCTTGGAACTTTGAAGAACTACTACATAAGGTGAACCGATCTGCAGATGGATCCATCAGCCACATGTCACAGACGTTGACGTGCACGCGGCACCTCCTAAAATAATGAGACTCTGAACTGGATTAATTGGCCCTGTCCGGGCCCGTCACAGCATATGGGCGGTGTAGAAAGCCTGTGTGTGAACTGTGAACATAACAGAATAGGTGGGAGATCTTGGTAGCAGAAGTTTTTACTTGAATCAACTTGCTCATGATCATGACTAATGAGTTTGGTGAAACTTTTATTTCGAAGCTACTTTTGTCTTCTCTTGGTGCTAGAGTGAATCTAAGTAACTAGTGTTGGACAGTTTGGTTAGTCAAATTGACTCCCTCCTCTCTTTCTCCTGGAAGTTCTGAGTTTCTAACTTCGAATTTTTCGATTTCAAAGCTAAAATTCTGTAATGTACGTGACAATTTTACTCCCAGAATTTACTTCTCAATACTTGTTCCACAGATCCTATGTCCATCGAAGAAGAAATCACATAATAGATCGGGGTTGAAACTCGGAGAAAGCCAAAAAAAAGTGCTTCCGCTGGGAGTGCTTCTTGCTTGCCGTTTTTTTTTGTCTTGTTTATAGTATAAAATTGTGGGTGGGGGCCACGCTGGCACGGTCGCCGTCGCACATGTCATGATACTTGCCAACTTGGTGGGGTTGGATTTTTTTGAAACCCATGCACGCAGTGCGCCAGTGCGGTTTTATTTTATTTTGTATTTATTAGAGAGTTAGTGTAGCCCGTGGGTTGACCGTGCCGTCACGTGATCCCAACCGAGCACAGCTGCTGCGTTTGTTGCTGCAAATTTAATTTTAATTTAATTTGAGAGGAGAAAAGAGAAGAAGGCGACGCCGAGGTTAAAAAGCCGACGCCGGCGACGCCATCTGGACGCTGATGTTTTGACTGCGATGCTACTTTTCAAAGTTAACGCGAGAGCTGGGTCGAAATCGCGTCCACATAGTTCAAGTTGCAGTAGGGGGGGGGGGCGAGTGGGGACCACCGAGGAGGGGTGCGGACTGTGGGGCAATGTTTTAAAACCGGACCAGACCGGTTGGTTTGTCAGGGTAGGAAATGAGACTCACCAAACCATTTCGGTCTGGTCCATCATAAAACATACTTTTTAAAAATATGGTGAACCATTTGTATATTGACAGTTTAGCCAGTCAAATCAAATTCACAGTCAAATTTTATTTTATTTTTTTTATAAAATGTCATGAATCTCTTAAGATCCCATCAATTAATTTTAAGCAATCAATTTAAAGTAGATAGGACCGAAGATTTCTTAGACTTAGGCCCGAATATGGTCTCTCGTATACATCCTCCATATAAAACTTCTTGCGGTGGCGCCCCCTTCCCCTATTGTTG
Organism: Amorphophallus konjac; assembly: GCA_022559845.1. Classification (NCBI taxonomy): domain Eukaryota; kingdom Viridiplantae; phylum Streptophyta; class Magnoliopsida; order Alismatales; family Araceae; genus Amorphophallus; species Amorphophallus konjac. The sequence goes on along the minus strand of CM040121.1, from coordinate 583,257,952 downwards.
GTTTGTTACCCCCAAATTTTGTTACATATTTTTTCTACTATTTTTCTCAATATTACTTAATAAATGTTGATTAAGTACGTTGAGATTTAATCTCACGTTAGATAATTTAAGAGCACTTTTCTCTTTTTCTATCGAGGATTCTCTTAACTCGACGTTTAGATTTTAAGTTCGAGTTCAGACTTTTAACGTAGCATCACAGTTGAACTTTCTTAAATTTCATCTTATTTGTTCAACCGTGTCACTCGTTCCGTAATCATTCGGGTTTGACGCGTTCAATTACGTCTTTCGTATTATAATCAAGTGTTGAAGTTTAATCTCATTAAATAATCTTGTAATACACAACTTTACATAAATATACATGGGCGATCAACAATGACACACACATATGTATATGATCGTATATACTGACAGACTGTCGAAAGAATTGATGAATGGATAAGAGTTTTCACTCTGTCATAACATACAAAAGATGCCTAAAAGACATTTTTCTTCCAGCATCGTTGATTTTGAATTCTTAGCATCTTACAAGATAAATAAAAGAAGGATAACTTAGAGCACCCAGCTACTTGTTAATTTAATATTTTTTTTAGATTCAAATTTGTGTCTTATGCTTCCAGGGTAATGTAGGTTACTTTGGTGAACTTAAAGTCGGTTGGCCATGGATATCATTTACATGACATCATTCTCAAATGGAAGGAGAACAATTGTGATCAACCATTTCATAAGGTTATGATCATCATCATGCATCATTCAGAATTGGGGTTGAATTTCCCATGTCCGTTGCACACCCGTAAAACCTCTGCTACCAAATGAGTTCCATGGATTAGAATTGTGCGTTTCAAAGGCACAAATCTTCTTTACATGTGCACGGAGAGCCCGACTCTTTATTCATCGCCTTTGCACTACTGTTCTATTTTGATAAAGGGGTAAGTTCGATTAGGGTGAATTATTCGACACGAGATGACTTATTCTTGTTGGACTCTTTTTTCTTTAATCGGAATCGAGTAAGGATAAATTTGAATTTTTTGAATCCAATCAAAAAGATAAAATAAATCGCTCGAGATGAGTTAGAGGTGGGTCACACGAGACGATGTATCCGCCCTTAACCCGCCCTTAAATGAATATCTTTGTTAGGAGGAAGAGATAGGATTTAAAGAAAATGGCGGACTGTTGATATATGTCTTCTTCATTCCTTATGAATTACTTTGATAATGGAATAAGCGTCAGTTAAGATAAATTATTCTATATGTTTGTCTTTATTATGATTTGATAGCAATGTTACCGTAAAATTAATTCACTTAATTTGATATTAATTCACTTCACCTCTTTTATAATAACATCTTACTAGTTACGATAAATTATCAAATCAATAATTACTCTTAACTCAAGGATAGACTAACATGGAGCCACCCCGGTTACATCATCCTAACTTGTAATCAATCTGGTGGTCTACTCAAGAGAGAAATGGTGTGGTATAAACATAAAGATGTAGAAATGATGTGAACGTGATGACCTGGATGGCGGGGGGTCAACCAGACATGTCTGGCGAGGACTACGGTGCCTGCCTGGGAGGGGGCCCGGATCCAGAGTTCCGGACACGTTAGCTTGGACTTGGAGAGTGGGCAATGGAGAAGAAAAACACACACCGCCGTACATGTTTAATTAATTGTAACAGTGAAAAACATGGCGAAGGTTCTCTCTCTCTCTCTCTCTCTCTCTGAAGAAAAACACACTACCGTACATGTTTAACCATAACATTGAAAAAGATGGTGAGGGCATGGCGAAGGTTCTCTCTCTCTCTCTCTCTCTCAAGAAAAACACACTACCGCTGTGTGAAGAAAAACACACTACCGTACATGTTTAACCATAACATTGAAAACGATGGTGAGGGTTCTCTCTCTCTCTCACACACACACGCACACGAACACGAAGCTTTTCTTGTGGGATGGATATCTCTTTTTAAAGCATCGCGTCTTCCTCTTGCCGATTGGCTTCCATTGACGGAGTACCCGGCATTATCCCATCTCACTCTCATCAGAACCAAAACCAATCTAAGCCCGTTTCCGACGACTGGACTACGTTTGTGTCACGGTAAGAAATGGGCCTTTTCTTAAGTGGTCGAATCACTTCTGCTATCCGAAATTATACACGGTTCCACTTGCTGGGTGGTGCAGTGGTTTATTCTGCCTTTTCGTGGTGCAGTAAAATTGTTTTCTTTTTTTAAGTAGCTCCCTATGCAAACTATCCATCCATATTGTCCCATCTTAGATCGATTGATTAGAATATATATATATATATATATATATATATAAAGAATGGAAAGATTTTTCATTGTAAAAAATGGGCTAACCAAGGTTAATATATTAACTTCGTCCATTCTTTTTTTGTAGATTTTTTTTAAATATATATATCAGATGATGTGAATGGGTAGTTTGCACAGAAAAATTACTATTTTCTGTGATTTATTCCTCTACAAGTCTAGGTTATTTATAACTCCATATCTCATTATATCCATTAAATACATCAGTCTCTCAACGGTCGGATCCCAGTCACAACATTTGACAGATTAGATTAGCTTCTATGTTTCCACCTATGAGGTGACAGGTGAATCAGATCTTTTGCTACCAAAAATCCGTTAGTTTGTCTAATTTTTTCTTTTGTACAATTTGTCTCCCTAATTGTTGCCATTTGTATGTCTGAAACAATGTTAAAAATATTCCTCACATGCAAGGATATGAGATAACGTAGACAAATTCAAAATGCAGACGCTAGTAAAAAAAGTGTGTAATAAGTGATGCCAATTTTTGCACATAAAAATATATCTTAAGATATTGGGTGATCTAAAAGAAGATTATAAGATGTATTTCATGTCTTGGAAATGGAAGAATATCCAAAATGATGCTACACATTTAATGTGGTTGTATTTTTAAATATTCAAGGTTGTATTTCAAAATGTCTTAGTATCAATGATTTTATCGGCAAAGGCACTAAATATAGTTCATGTGCATTGTATTGTAGAGTTTAAGTGTTGTGTAGGCACTTTACTATATAGTTTATCGTTTAACGCGATCAATAAAATATATATTTGACCAAGTCAAAAGAATTACACATGTGACGCCTTATAAAATTAAGGTGATGAGTTTTATCTTTTAATGATAATAGACGAAGTATCGTCTATCCATATGTCTAAACATTTTATTTAACTTTTCATATTAGATGAAACATCATATATCCTTACTTTGGTCGTTATCTCCTTAGATAAAGTATCGTCTAACATTTCTCTTATCTGTAATTCTATTCGTCTAATGCTTTCAACTTGATAGTTTAGACGAAGTTCCATCCATCTCAACTTTTGTCATTTGCTACTTAGACGAAATATCATCCAACTCATCGTATATCGTGAGTTAGATGAAATTTCGTCTAACACATTTTCGGTATCGTCTATGCCTGCCTTTTGTCATTTTCTTTTTAGGTGAAGTATCGTCTAACTCATCTTCAGTTAGACGACGTATCGTCTATCTTGAGTTTTTGTCATTTTCTATTTAGACGACATATCGTCTAACTCATCTTTAATTAGATAATGTATCGTCTATCCTGAGCTTTGTCCTTTTCTATTTAGACGAAGTATCATCTAACTCATCTTCAGTTAAACGATGTATCATCTATTCTCATTTTTCGTCATTTTATTTTTAGACGGAGATTCGTATATTAGCTCTTCGCATCGTATATCCCATCTTATTTGGACGATGTATCATCTAATACTCTTTTTTCACTTAGACAATATATCATCTAACCATTCGTCTATCCTAAGGACTTAGACGATTTATCGTCTAATCATTTATCTATCCTATAAATTTAGATGATTGATTATCTAATCATGTTTCTTGTCATTTTGCTCCTTAGACGGAACATCATCTATGATAAGTTTGATTAGACGATGTATCGTTTATCACTTAACCTTTTGTTTACTTAAATGATATTCAATTTGTTTGAGTTTATCCCAGATAATTTAATTAATTCTGATCAATTTAAGTTTATATGGACCCGAATTATGTTAAATATGTACTCTTATTTAGTAAGACTATGATTAATAATTATTTATTTTATCATAATCTAAAATAATAAATTTGTGAGAAAAACTCTCAACAAGTCATATGAAAATTTGAAAATATAACATACATGAATTCCGTAAAAAATGATCAATATATGTTCTGTTCAGTTAAGTATATTCATTTAACTTATGTTATATGTTTAGAACATATTGGAATTACAATTAATTAAGAATTATGATATGATTTGTAACGCCTATTATGTAGCAAACATGGGACTTATTTTTTTATGACTAATGAGTCTTAAGACTCACATGCTTAATTTCATTATTTTTTGAGAAATCGATAAATAAGAGTTTGGGACTCCAGAGGAGACCAGATCAAAGGTTGGTCCAAATAAAATTTTATGGTCCGCTGCATAGACAATCAGGGTAGGAAGAAACCTTTTAAGAATTGTAAGTCAAATATTATTGTAAATGAATGTAAATTAATGAGTTCTGAATTGTAAGTCAAATATTATTGTAAATGATGTAAATTAATGAGTGGTTGTGTTTTCATGATTACGTAGATAGTTTGGCGTGTAGTATCTTGTAGATATTTCTAATTTTCACAAGAATTGTGTATGATGTGATAGTATTGAAAAATGAATATGAGATCTAGAGAAAGGGCATCAAAAGAAGACCAAGAAAAGAAAGTGGATTTGCAAGAACGAAGTAAAACCCTAGCAAATCGACTAATCAAATTCTAAGTGCTACGAGTAACCTAGTCTTCCACCATTAAAGCACATAATTAAAAAACTCCAACTTTAGTTAACCAAATCCTAAACAAGAGGAGCCTTAAAGAGTTGAACCCATTGCGATCACATTACATTCTTTCTCAATATTCTTTTTGTGCTCATTTCTTTCTATGCTTTTTAATTCATTCCACATTTGCCTATTGAAACCACGTTGTTTCTATAGAAAACTCTTCTTTTTTTCAGAGTTAAATTTACTATCAGAGTGTAATTAAGGATATAAGAATCCTTGTGTCTAGATTGTTAGTAGGCATATCTTTATGGTGTGTTGAATACTCGAGCAAAAAATCACTAGGTAGATTGCTTACAGTCAAGTCCTTGTGGTATGCTAAACACCTGAGCAAAAAATCAACATGTGGACTGCTTGTGGGTAGATCCTTGTGGTGACCTAATACTTGAGCAAAATCCAGTTAGTGTTTGAGTGAAGGCAAGTGTTGGTGAGCTAATACACTCAGTTGGCTCTAGTGTAAAGTAATGAAACCCGTGATAGTGGTATGGATACTACATGTGAGTCACCAAGAGGGTGATTGAACCCGTATTAATAATGGTGTATCCATGTGATTAATGTGATTATCCAATTTACATTTTGATATTTCATTCTAGGCGTAAATTATTTAACATTGTAATTTTTATTTGGCACTATCATATATCTCTATCTAAGAGCTATTTCGCTACTAACATGATGTTTAACACGGAAAAATCTAAAGATGTTCATTTGTTGAACACGAATGCACATTTATTGCTATTTAAATACCATGCGCATTATTCATTCTACGAATTAGGTTTATCAGATAATTTAAGGTTTGGGTACTGAACATTTTTCCACCGACCGCAGTTAATGTGTATTTACATTGGCATAAAATTCGCATGCCCTTATTTAAATGTCAAATATACCTTTTCGACCTCTATAATATCCATTATGATATTGTGGGTTTTATCTAATAGATATGATCTTAATGATCATTCATTAGAGATATATTGTTGCAAGAAGCTTGAAAACTTTCATTTCTTGAATATATGTAATTTGGATTACAATCGGTCCTTTGAGACTTGTACATTTTGTCCCGAATATATAATCGGGTCTTCGAGTTTACATTCGGTAACATTCCAACCGTTGTATGAGCTTCTGCTTACACTTGGATCTTTGTATTTATTTTGTCGACGATAAGACCATTGAATTAACTTTGATCTATGATCAGACTATTAAATTTGTTTCAGGTCACGGGCAAACCATTAAGTTTGCTTATTTTCTCACTCAGACGACTGAATTTGCTCCTGGCCATGATTAGACTGTTAAATTTGCTCATGATCAAGATATGACCGTTAGATTTGAATTTCATTGAGATCAAACTCTTTTAGGGTATTTCTGTAATTTTTAATACTTCTTGGGTATCTTTGTAATTTTGACCTTTCTTGGGTATATCTATAGTTTCTGACCTTTCTTGAATATTTTTACAATTTTTGACCATTCTTAGATATATTTTCAATTGTTGACCCTTCTTGGGTACTTTTACAATTTTGACTATTTATAGATATTCTTGTAGCATTTTACCATTTCTAAGTATTTCTGCAACTTTTAACCCCTTTTTGGGTATTTCTACAGTTTTTAGTTCTCCTAGATTTTTCGGGGTATATTTATAATTTCTTAATTTTCTAAACGTTACTGTCATTTCTTGACTGTCATGGCCTCCTGGGTGTTTCTACCATTTATTGACTTTTCAAGAGATTTCTATCATTTCTTGACTTTTTATGATATGTTTGTAATTTACTCTTTTTTTTTGATAAATTTACAATTCTACTCCCTTTCTGGATATGTTTGTAATTTTATCTCTTTTTTGGATATACTTGCACTTTTATGATTCTTATGAACTTATTTATCATTTCTTAACTTTCTAAGATATGTTTATAATTTTCTAATTTTCGTGAACATCTTTGTCAATTCTTGACTTGTTAAGATATTTCTGTAACTTTTCGGCTCTCCTAGACTTATCCATCATTTCTTGACTCTCAATAATATATTTGCATTTTTTTCATTTTCTTGCACATTTCTGTCGTTTATTGACCCTCCAGGATATATTTGTAACTTTATGATTTCTCTTTATATTTATGTCCTTTCTTGACTCTCCATGGTATATTTGTAATTTTCTGACTTCCCTTAGACTTCTCTATTATTTTTTTGACTTTTTATGATATATTTGTAATTTCTTAATTTTTTCTTGGGCTTTTTTACCATTTCTTGACTTATCATTATTTATTCGAAATGTTTAGACTTCCTTGAGTATATCTATCTTTTCTTGACTTATCATGGTTTATTTGTAATTTTTGACACTTTTAGATTTTTGGGAATAACAATTATTAGCCATGGAAGGGCACGTAGATTTAGATGATCAGCCCTAAGAGAGTTCAGGAGAGCACACACTACTTCAGAGAAGCAACATCGTCCCGCTCCATCGAGTCATGTAAAAGGCATGGACCATAACATGAGTATTTTGATAACTTTGGAATAAATATATGAGCTTTGTGCAATTTTTGAATTGCACATGGGCTTTTGTGTATCTTTTGTAAAGTTTAGAGGTTTTTATGTAAATTTTGGATGGACCAAGGTTTGTTTGTAATTTTTAGACAGACCAAGTAAGGAGGGAGAAATTCGGCAGGCCCATTATTGCCAGTATATGTCAGTCCACAGTTGAGGAATGTCGCCAACCAAGGTCTGCTCGAGATTGGCCAGCCCACGAACACGTACGTGTACGTGCGCGCTCTAGACGCCATCAAGGCCCTCAATTGAGCAACTGTTATCGCCATGACCACGGAGGTTACCCCAACAAATGTCGAGTCTCCACCCACGTCGTCAAAGCCCTTGTCGTCATGCGCACGTCGTTGAAGAACTTGCTATGACATCGCCCTTCTGTCTCTCAAAGAGCGGGCGAGTGGGTAACCGCTGATTCCATGGCATGACAGTCGATTATCCCACGATGACCATACCGCTAAGCGAGGGCACAGATGCCCCCGAGTCTATATAAATAATGCCCTAAACAACTAACCAAGATACGCAATCTAATCTACACAACTGGCCACCCAGTTTCGAGCACTTCTAACTGTCGTCGAGCACTCGTCTCCGCATTCTCCATCCCCCTTTCTCCTTACATGACTTATTTGTTGACTTAGACATTGAAGGGTTATCCCCTAGGTATTCACATGGGGCTCTTTCTGACGCGGTCGTTCAATGATTGTAGGTTTTCTCGGGGCGACTAATCTCTCTCCCATTCAATAAATCATAACAATATTGTTAGAGATTCTAGATACCATACTTTGACCTCTACACCCGGAATATTTTGATAATATCTGCGCTGAACAAGTTTTGTGTAATTTTGAACAAATAAGAGATATTTTTGTAATATCTGAACATGACAAAGATTTTTGATATAATTCTTAATGATTTCATAAAATTACAACATTTTTCTCTCCAAGCAATCACAAGGGATATAATCACATGGGCATATGTGCAACAAGGCACAACCTCCTTATTGGAGATACAAAATAAAACAAAGCTCTACACTCAAGGATTTTCTCCCGTCAATTCTCGGTGTGTGCCACAATGAGTTGACGACCCTTAGGGAGGATATTTATAAAGCCAACAGGATGGGGGGACCCTACCCGGTACGGGTAGGTCGTTTGAATGACCTACCGGGTAGGTCCATGGGATGACCTATTTGCTCCGGGCAAGTCCCCCGACTTTTTAAAAAATTGGATAGAGTGAGAGGGGGAGAGAGAGAGAGAGAGAGGGAAGACCCACCTGATCCGAGTAAGTTCTCACCTACCAGATCCTGGTAGGTTCCCTCCCCTTTTTTATTTTTATTTTTTATTATTGAAGAGAAGGAGAGAGGAACAACCTACTTGATCCGAGTAAGTTCCCACCTACCCGATCCGGGTAACTCTCTCTCTCTCTTCTTCTTCTACCTCCCCTTTTTTATTTTTCATCTTTATTATTGAAGAGAGGGAGAGAGGAACAACATGTTAGTGTTGGTGTGCTACAGGCCAATTTCGGGTCGGGTAGGCCCAATAGTTGTACGATCTTGTTCATTATTAATAAAGTGGTGTTTGAGCGTAAATATGCGATTGTGTTACTTTACGTTATCCCTAAGATATGTGGTTGTAAAGTCAGCTCGAGATGGAATCTCGAACATGAGACTTACTTTACATGAACACATACCTTAAACTGTTCCTAGTTGGAGGGTAACCACTCGGGGACTTTGATTACCTATTAAACCAGTACACATGATGTGTCAGTGACCAGTCTCATGGTCATTGGTGCGGGGCACCAACACATATGTGTAGGTGTATGTCCTTGGAGGATGTGCACTAAACTGATCCGCTATTGGATCTTCAGATGGTTGATTATACCTAATGTCAACTGAAGATCCAACAGTCACAGTAGCATCGTTGGTCCTTTGACCTGAGACATTGATCGGATCTTACACGAGGACTGGAATAGTTTAATTACTTGGCTAAGTGACTTTAACCATAAGTCATGAGTTGCCGAGTCATTAACCACTCTAGGATACGTGTGAAGATCATCAATGGTCAAGAGGGGATCACTCACTGTCGGGTATATATCAGGCAGTTAATGGGTCATGACATTGACGCTCCGTTAAATCCCTGGCCAGGGTCGTCTGAGTTCGTTTAGAACGGACGTCATAAACTTTAAGGAGGTCATAGTCAAATGGCACGATCATGGGGTTTGACAGATACCGTACCCTCGATCGTACCAGACTCATAGAAGGAGCGAGGGATTATATCGATGCGGTAACTGTGGACTTACAGGTACCAGACATGCTGGTTTAAACCCGGCGTCCTCTAGGATCACGCGGATTTGCTTGACCCAGCGTGATCAAAGGTTCGGAATAAATTAAACTATTCTTCGGCTCTGGTAGAAGCGAAGAATACGTTTAATTTACTTCTAATTGAGAATTAGACGTTAATGGGCCTTAAACTAGAGTGACTAAGGGCCTAGAGGATCACACACAATGGATTCTTGGGTGACGGAATATTATTGTACAAGTGTATGTATTAATTCCCTTTAATTCCTTTTGGAAAGGACTGTAAATGGGACATAATACATATGTATAATAATGGAAAGGTCATATATACAATTTTGGTCCTTTGGAGGTCTTTAGAAAAGGGTCCAAATCATATATATATGGCACCTACGTGAGTTCAGTCGAACTTTTGGCTTCTCTTCCAACCTCTTAAGCTTAAGCAAGCACATAAGTTTAAGAGAGGAGGATTAGCCTCCCCCCTTTCTTCCCCTTGCTCTCTCTCTCTCCAGAAGGTGATAGAGTCGGGGAAAGTTACGCCGGGGAGGTACCGTCGCTGCGCAAGGATCCGTGTGGATCTGCTCTAGAGGCCGTACAGCTGTACGGCTCGGTTTCTCTGCATCGGGCTTAGCGGACAACGTCGTTCCGCGCAAGGTGAAACACGTAACCCGTAATTAGGGTCTTAGAAACACCGATTAGAGCACAGATTAAGCTTTCCATAACACCGGGATCGGACAAATGAAATTTTTGTTATCCGCTGCATCGCCCGTATGTGCTGTGCGAAACCTTACAGTGGTATCAGAGCCAGGTTCGGGCTCTGGTCGGTGTTTTTATCGCCGTTTAGAACCATGTTTTAGGGGCAATCTAAATCTTCAATTATTATTTAAAGACAGGAGTGCTGGGCATTTCTGTTCTTCCTGGATGTTGGGCTTCAGGGCAGCAAATTTTTTTTGTAAAAATATATATGTATATATATTATCGTCGCCGGGTGCACTGTGCCGCTAGGCGCACTGCGCCGGCGGGCGTCGCCCACGCGGGACGCCCGCAGGCGGGGGTGAACTCCCGCGCGCGCGGGCGCAGCCCACGCGCGCGGGGTTGACCCGCTTATATATATTTTTTAAATTTAAAAAAAATTGCTTTTTATTTTTTTAATTTATAAGTGCTAAGATAATTTTATATATATATAGGATATATATATAGAAATGCACCGTAAATTAAATCAGATTTTATTTCATAAGTTAAATAGTGTTATCTCAATAGTAAATGTCGAATGGTAAATTTTATTTAACCGATTTGAATTTACCCAGGTGAGATAATTACTATTTACCTTGAGATAAAATGATAATAATTGAAGTTACTTCAGTAAATTTTAATTTTTAAAATTTTATTAGATAATTAGAAAAATTCAAAATTTGAAATTTATTGAAGTTAAATGTGAAAAATTCAATTATTTGAATTTTAATTATTAGATAATTATTAAATTCAAATTTTAAATTTTAGAAAATAGCTAATTGAGGATAATTGCATTATTTTAAATTTACTTTCAAACAAAAATTATTGGATAATTAGTTTGAATTTAAATTTAAATTATTGACGTGTTTAAATTTTGAATTTAAATTTGATTATTGGATAATTAAATTTACATTTAAATTTAATTAATTATCTCAATTAGATGCCCCTGTAGAAAATGATGGTTCTTTACGTGCTTTACTTTATTTACCTTGTATTGTCCTGCTTGTGTGTTTAATTTTAGTTAATCATGCTTTGATTTTTAAAATTAAACAAAGCTAGCCTATTTTTGTTTGCACATCCCATTTTTAAATTCAAAAGTAAGGATTATTTTCAGAAAATAACCCTTGATTGATTTTATTTGAATGGGTTGGCAAGTGATCATGGACTTGGATTAATGTAATTAATTGGGGTCTGCGAACCTCCTTTCTCTCTCTGTTAAAATTTCAATGTACTTCTATCTTCCTCCGTTGTTGTACTCGCCCTAAGGGCTGCTGGAATTTGAGTCACATGTAATTTAATTTTTTCGGCCTGCGTGCCGTGTAAAAGTTATAATTGATGCGGCGTTGGAGTTTGAAAGCGCGGAGTACACCCGACGAGGACGATCTAGCTGCTTCGGAAGGGGGCCGTATGTCTTAGTTATATTAGGGTTAAAGTCCATGATCACTTGCGTTTAATTTTGCATTGGATGCATTTACTTTGTGCAAACGACTAGGTACGATAAATATATTGGATATATTTATATTACCACCTAGGGTGAGATCAAGATAAAATTAAATTCCCTCGCGATTAAATTTTAAATCTGGTAAGCGTGGCTCTAGGAGTCGTCGTGGCCCCCATCATTATGGAGTGAATGAACGTCTTCATTTCATGGATTTGTTGTGCTTTCCACAAGGTCCATGAGTTTGGGGGCGGGATTAAACTCCAAGGCTCGGCCTCAATGGGGTGAGGAATTGAACTCGGTTTTGTTGTGCTTTCCACAAGGGTCGGGTCATGAACTCATTGCTATGTTGTAATGATGGTTAGATCTAACCGAGAATATCTTTTATTGCGCTTTCCACAAGGGGATGATTTCTCGGGGGCCGAATATCAAATATTGCATTAGATGCAAGTGCTTGTTGACTGCCCTTGAGATGATGTATGGTTTGTTGTGCTTTCCACAAGGTCGAACATCACTCTCGTTGGGATTCCGACCCACTAGGTTGATCTCGCTGATCTCCCGTTCTATATACTGAGGGTTATATAGTTCGATCGAAAAATAGTGGGACTAACTAAGATAGAAAATCACATCTAAGTTAGAATTTGAACACATGCTAAGTTGTCTTTTATTTCTTATCCAGATTATAATGTCGTCGTCCAACCCCCTCCGCGGTATCTTGGATGCAAATAGATTAACTAGACCGAACTACTCGGATTGGCTGCGTAATCTACGCATAGTCCTTACCGCCGAAAAGATTGTGTACGTGTTGGACACGGTTCATTCTGAGCCAGCTCCTGATGCCGACGAGGGCGAGTTACTGGCTTATGCCAAGTGGTCAGAGGACTCCTCCCTTTCCCAATGTTACATGTTGGCCTCTATAGCTCCCGAGCTGCAGAGGTAATTCGAAAAGACTGATTGTAGAAGTATACTTTTCAATCTACGCCAGTTCTTCGGGGAGCAGTGTATGATTGAGAGGTATGACATCTCCAAAAGGCTTTTCAGGACACGGATGTCTGAGGGCTCATCAGTACCGGCCCATGTACTGAAAATGATGGAGTGGATTGAAAGACTCAATGCATTGGGGTTCAAGTTGGATCTTGAACTATGCATTGATCTTATGCTCCAGTCATTGCCCGATTCCTTTTCTTCTTCATCATGAACTTTAACATGAACATGATTGAAGCAACTCTCCCAGAGCTGCTCAATATGTTAAAGAGTGCTGAAGGAACCATGCAGAAAGATAAACCATCTTCGTCTGTAATGATTGTTGGCCGGGCCAACAAGAAAAGGAAGGCCTCTCAAATATCCACCACAAGTAACAAAGGGAAGGGAAAGAAAAAGGCCACGGGTAAGCAACTCGTCAAAGTTGACAAAGGGAAGGGCAAGAAGAATGAAAAGGAAGACAAATATTTTCGATGCGGGGAAACTGGGCATTGGAAAAGGAATTGCAAGGCAATTCTAAATGAAGGTATTTTTGTCATAGACCTTAATTTGTCATATATGGAATCCACATCATGGGTATTGGATACTGGATGTGCATCTCATATCTACAATTCTGTGCAGGTGCTGGCAAATAGAAGGCGATTGGGCAAAAAGGAGATTGAACTGAGGATGGGAAATGGAGCTTTGGTTTCTGCCAAAGCTGTCGGGACTGCACGCCTCAGTTTACCTTCAGGAGTCATTCTGGAGCTGAATGACTGTTATTATGTTCCTAATATTATTAAGAACATTATTTCAATCTCTGGCTTGTATAACATTGGATATACATTGACTTTTAATAGCACTGGGTGCTCTATAATGAATAATGGTTTGATTATAGCCGATGGTTCATTAGTCAATGGTTTTTATGTATAAACTACACGTTCTAATGTTATGTAAATTTCCAATGCTGATGAAGTGAATTCTGCATATCTATGGCATTGCAGACTTGGTCATGTAGGTGAGAAAAGAGTCTCTCACTTACACTCAAATGGGAATTTGAATTCGTTCGAATACAAGCCATTTGATACATGTGAGTCGTGTCTCATGGGGAAATGACCAAGGCTCCTTTTGGTGGACATGGTGAGAGGGCTGTTGACCTTCTCGAGCTCATACACTCGGATGTGTGTGGACCCATGTCCATATAAGCAAAAGGAGGTTATCTCTATTTCATTTCTTTTATTGATGACTTCCCTAGATATGGCTATGTGTATTTAATGCGACATAAGTCACAAGCCTTTGAGAAGTTTAAGGAATACAAGAATGAAGTAGAGAAACAGACAGGCAAAAGTATTAAGGCTCTTCGATCGGATCGAGGAGGTGAATACTTAAGCCATGAATTCACTTCTTATCTTAAAGACCATGGAATAGTTTCTCAGTGGACTCCACCGTATACACCACAACACAATGGTGTATCCGAAAGGAGAAACATGACCTTGTTAGACATGGTCCGATCCATGATGTCTATGTCAGGACTACCCTTGTCACTCTAGGACTATGCGTTAGAGACTACGGCTTATTTATTGAATATGATCTCAAGTAAATCAGTTCCTTCTATACCATATGAGATATGGAAGGGTAGGAAATCAAATTTTAATCACATTAAAATTTGGGGGTGTCTTGATCATGTAAAGAAGAACGAGAGTGATAAGCTTGAGTCGAAAACCGATAAGTGTAGATTTGTGGGATATCCAAAGGAGACGTTTGGATAATATTTCTATCACCCTTCTGAGCAAAGGGTCTTAGTGGCCAAGAGAGCTGTATTTCTGGAAAGAGAATATCTACTCCAGAAAAATAGTGGGAGCCAGATAGAATTGGACGAGGTCCAAGAACCACAACCCATAGACACAAACTCATTATATGAGACGGTATCGGTTGATCCTATTCAAAGTGAGACACTGACACTACGGAGATCTGGTAGATTACCTAGAGAACCTGAGAGATATGTTGGACATGTCTCAGAGGGGTCCTCTAGGGTATGTATCGATGAGGATGATGATCTTCAGTCGTACCAGGAGGCGATCCGTAGTGTAGAGTCCGAGAAATGACAAGAGGCAATGGATTCAGAGATCCAGTCCATGTACACCAACAAAGTTTGGAACTTAGTTGATGTACCCAAAGGGAAGATCCCTATCGGCTGCAAATGGATTTTCAAAAGGAAAATCCGTGCAGATGGACAGGATGACACATACAAGGCTAGACTAGTGGCGAAAGGATATCGTCAAAGGCAAGGCATTGACTATGATGAGACGTTTTCGCCGGTAGCCATGGTTAAGTCAATCAGAATCCTCCTTGCCATTGCTGCATACCTGGATTATGAGATCTGGCAAATGGATGTGAAGACAGCTTTTCTTAATAGAAACCTGTCAGAAGAGGTGTACATGGTACAGCCTGAAGGATTCACCTCCAAGCTACATCCTAATACGGTATGCAAACTTCAAAGGTCCATTTATGGATTAAAGCAGGCATCTAGAAGCTGGAACTTAAGATTTAACGAGGCTGTCAAATCTTTCAACTTCATTCGGAATGAAGATGAACCCTGTGTTTACAAGAAAGTCAGTGGGAGCTCAGTGACCTTCTTGGTCCTTTATGTTGATGACATCTTACTCATTGGGAATGATGTAGGGATGTTGACATCAACTAAGTCTTGGTTGTCCAAGACCTTCTCCATGAAGGATTTGGGAGAAGTATCCTATGTGCCGGGCATAAGGATCTATCGAGATAGATCTAAAAGGATGCTAGGATTATCTCAATCCATGTACATAGACACTATCCTCAAAAGGTTTAGGATGAAAAATTCCAAGAGAGGTCTCATTCCCATGAGACATAGAATTTGCCTATCCAAGGGGATGAGTCCTAAAACTTCTGAGGAGGTGGCACACATGAATAAGGTACCCTATGCTTCGGCGATAGGGTCAATCATGTATGCAATGCTATGTACACGGCCTGATGTTGCCAATACTTTAAGCATTGTCAGTAGATATCAGGTAAATCCAGGCGAAGAGCACTGGAAGGCAGTAAAGGGTATCCTTAAGTATCTGCGAAGGGCTAAGGATCTTTTTCTGCTTTATGGAGGAGAGGACCTACAGCTTAGAGCTTACACGGATTCAAGTTTCCAGTCAGATCCAGATGACTGCAAATCCATGTCTGGATTTGTATTCATGTTGAATGGAGGGGCAGTCAGTTGGAGAAGCTCTAAGCAAGATACGACTGCAGATTCGACGACGGAGGCGGAATATATTACTGCAGCTGAAGCTGCTAAAGAAGCCGTCTGGATGAAGAAATTCATCTTGGAACTTGGCGTAGTTCTCGAGATATCAGCTCCCATCCCATTATTTTGTGATAATAATGGGGCCATCGCCCAGGCGAAGGAACCGAGATCTCACCAAAGGTCAAAGCATGTTCTGAGGCGCTTTCACCTTATTCGGGAGATTGTTGATCGTGGAGATGTGGCGGTAGAGCGTGTACCGTCAGAAGACAACATAGTAGATCCACTGACTAAGCCTTTGACACAGACTGTGTTTGAGCGTCATCGGGATAAGATGAGCCTCAAAGTTGTGGGCAATTGGCTGTAGTTCAAGTGGGAGATTGTTAGTGTTGGTGTGCTACAGGCCAATTTCGGGTCGGGTAGGCCCAATAGTTGTACGATCTTGTTCATTATTAATAAAGTGGTGTTTAAGCGTAAATATGCGATTGTGTTACTTTACGTTGTCCCTAAGATTTGTGGTTGTAAAGTCAGCTCGAGATGGAATCTCGAACATGAGACTTACTTTACATGAACACATACCTTAAACTGTTCCTGGTTGGAGGGTAATCACTCGGGGACTTTGATTACCTATTAAACCAGTACACATGATGTGTCAGTGACTAGTCTCATGGTCATTGGTGCGGGGCACCAACACATATGTGTAGGTGTATGTCCTTGGAGGATGTGCACTGAACTGATCTGCTATTGGATCTTCAGATGGTTGATTATACCTAATGTCAACTGAAGATCCAACGGTCACAGTAGCATCGTTGGTCCTTTGACCTGAGACATTGATCGGATCTTACACGAGGACTGGAATGGTTTAATTACTTGGCTACGTGACTTTAACCATAAGTCATGAGTTGCCGAGTCATTAACCACTCCAGGATACGTGTGAAGATCATCAATGGTCAAGAGGGGATCGCTCACTGTCGGGTATATATCAGATAGTTAATGGGTTATGACATTGACGCTCAGTTAAATCCCTGGCCAGGGTCGTATGAGTTCGTTTAGAACGGACGTCATACACTTTAAGGAGGTCATAGTCAAATGGCACGATCATGGGGTTTGACAGATACCGTACCCTCGATCGTACCAGACTCATAGAAGGAGCGAGGGATTATATCGATGCGGTAACTGTGGATTTACAGGTACCAGACAGGCTGGTTTAAACCCGGCGTCCTCTAGGATCACGCGGATTTGCTTGACCCAACGTGATCAAAGGTTCGGAATAAATTAAACTATTCTTCGGCTCTGGTAGAAGCAAAGAATACGTTTAATTTACTTCTAATTGGGAATTAGAAGTTAATGGGCCTTAAACTAGAGTGACTAAGGGCCTAGAGGATCACACACAATAGATTCTTGGGTGACGAAATATTATTGTATAAGTGTATGTATTAATTCCCTTTAATTCCTTTTGGAAAGGAGTGTAAATGGGGCTTAATACATATGTATAATAATGGAAAGGTCATATATACAATTTTGGTCCTTTGGAGGTCTTTAGAAAAGGGTCTAAATCCTATATATATGGCACCTACATGAGTTCATTCGAACTCTTGGCTTCTCTTCCAACCTCTTAAGCTTAAGCAAGCACATAAGCTTAAGAGAGGAGGATTAGCCTCCCTCATTTCTTCCCCTTGCTCTCTCTCTCTCCAGAAGGTGATAGAGTCGGGGAAAGTTGCGCCGGGGAGGTACCGTCGCTGCGCAAGGGTCCGTGTGGATCTCCTCTAGAAGCCGTACAACTGTGCGGCTCGGTTTCTCTGCATCGGACTTAGCGGACAGCGTCGTTCTGCGCAAGGTGAAACACGCAACCCGTAATTAGGGTCTTAGAAACACCGATTAGAGTACAGATTAAGCTTTCCATAACATCGGGATCGGTCAAATGAAATTTTTGTTATCCGCTGCGTCACCCGTAGGTGCTGTGCGAAACCTTACACAACCTACTTGATCCGAGTAGGTTCCCACCTATCCGATCCAGGTTACTCCCCTTATTTTTATTTTTTATTTTTATTATTGTAGAGAGGGAGAAAGGAACAACCTACTTGATCCGAGTAGGAACCTACTTGATCTGAGTAGGTTCCCACCTACCCGATCCAGGTAACTCCCCTTTTATTATTTTTTATTTTTATTATTGAAGAGAGGGAGAGATGAACAACCTACTTGATCCGAGTAAGTTCCCACCTACCCGATCCGGGTAACTCTCTCTCTTCTTCTTCTTCTACCTCCCTTTTTTTATTTTTTATTTTTATTATTGAAGAGAGGGAGAGAGGAACAACTTACTTGATCCGAGTAAGTTCCCACCTACCCGATCCGAGTAATTCTTCTTCTTCTTCTTCTTCTTCTTCTTCTTCTTATTTGAAGTTTCTTTGAATTTTCTTTGAATTTGAATCAATCATGGCCCTACCCTTGTGAAAAAACGTTGAGATACAAATTATGATTCAATTTTAGACATTTTTTAGGTCGTGTTTGGAAACATACTTGATTATGAATTATTGCCATAATCCCTAAAGAGATAAGGAAATGGGTTTCAACAATTTTAAGATTTTAAAAAATACCTTTCTTGAATTATCTCTTTTGACCCGTCACAATCCTCATTTTTTGCAAATTACATATTGCATTCGTCATTTTGAAAATGATTATGAGAGGTGGGGTTTTCAAGAAAATTACGGTATGCTTCCTCATAACATTTTTTATATTTCTCAATTGTGAATTGGTTTGTGGACCTATCTAATAAAGTCACTCATCTATAAATGAAAAATTGACAATAGATCAGAGATATAATTACAAATAAGTTCTTATTGTGAGAAGGATATAAAAACATATGCATCTTTACTAAAGTGGAGTCCACAAATTCTCCAGTGGAAACATAAATTCTTCGGTGGAAACTGGTAAGCGAAGTATCTAGTGTGATTAGCCGTTTGAGATTTTTGTAAATATAATTGTTACAATGTGAGCGACGTCACGCGGTTCGAGGAGCGAAGAAGACGCGGAGTGCGCGGGCTCCTCTTGTTTGCTGTAACACAGAAATAAGAGAAAAGAGAAGGGGCCACCACGGGAGATTGCTCCGGCGGGGCGAGCGGGAGAAATGCAATATAGCAAGATATGGGGGTTAAACGGCCATAGCGGGAAGTGACTCGCCGCGGCCTCGGGGGGGACGAGAATGGTGCAGAAATTAAATAGCAAGAATTGAAACGGACATTGGGGAAGTGACTCGCCGCGGCCTCGAGAATATGAGCAGATAAGAATATAACAGAATATAAGGAGAATATAAAGAACGGGAATTTAAACGGTCATTGGGGAAGTGACTCGCCGCGGCCTCGAGAATATTAGCAGATAAGAATATAACAGAATATAAAGAGAATATAAGAACGGGAATTTAAACGGCCATTGGGGAAGTGACTCGCCGCGGCCTCGAGAATATGAGCAGATAAGAACGGGAATTTAAACGGCCATTGGGGAAGTACTCGCCGCGGCCTCGAGAATATGAGCAGATAAGAATATAACAGAATATAAAGAGAATATAAGAACGGGAATTTAAACGGCCATTGGGGAAGTGACTCGTCGCGGTCTCGAGAACATGATGTGATTCCCAGGGGCCAAAAGACCGCAAAATAAAGAAAGTGATCGCGCCTACCTCAAGAGCGGGAGATGGCGGGTTGCTTCTTCCTCCCCCTTCGGCCGGTCGACGGAGAGGGCTTTCCTTGGGTACCCTTGTAAAACAACGACAAACAAGTAACGAGTGGATTAGAAAGATGAAGGTGTAGTATTCAAATCCTTACGATAAAAATAACGAAATAATGGCAAGACACACACATGGTTGGTGTTGTCTTTTAAACCCCTCTCGGATACGAGTAGGAGGAAATGCGATGGTGGATGCAAGAAGCATATACGAAGAGGCACCCTTATGAAGGGGGATAGAGGATGCGAGATGATGAATGCAAAAGAACTACGAAGAAAAGGAAAGGATTGGCTTATTGGATGTGCCGAGGGTGAAATCCGGCGGAGCTCCGGCAGCGTAGGGACGACATGGAAGCGCGGTGGATGAAGACGACCTTCCTCTCGCGATCGTGGGCACCCGAGAAGCCAGAAGAACCTCCACCTACAAAAGACCCCACGGGTTAGAAATGACTCCGGCAGCCTCTGCGCTCCGGCAACCTATCGGACCTCTTAGAAGCTCTCCTATAACTGAGGGGGTGGGCCTCTATTTATAGAGCTCCGGAGGCGTCCAAGACCCTGGACACCTCTATCAGGGCAAAAATAATATTTTATTCTATTTTTATTCATTTTTTTGAATATTTTCATGGAGGCGTCCATGGTCCTGGACGCCTCAATAAGGTCCACCGAACTCCACCGAAAGCCGCACGCGGTTTGACACAACGCGTGATTTTGTGAGCGGCGCCTCGTGATTCGGAAATGGGCGCGTCCAATTTTCTGGACGCTTCCACAATTGACTTTTTTCACACACGCCAAACCGTCGGACGGTGGACGGGGCCCGGTGGGCAAGTTGATGGAGGCGTCCAGGGTCTTGACGCCTCCATAAATATATTATTTTTATTTGATTTTTGTTTTGTTTTTTATGATTATTGATATTATTTTTATTGTTTTTTCATTGATGGAGGCGTCCAGGCAAATGGACGCCTCCATGATTTTGATTTTTTTTATTTTTTGGTCATTGATGGAGGCGTCCAGGCACCTGGACACTTCCATGATTTTGATTTTTTTATTTTTTTTTGTCATTGATGGAGGTGTCCAGGCGCCTGGACACTTCCATGATTTTGATTTTTTTATTTTTTTGTGTCATTGATGGAGGTGTCCAGGCGCCTGGACACTTCCATGATTTTTCACGGAAAAATTTAAAAAGATGTAAAAAAATTCATAAAAATAGGAAATCGCCAGAGTAATTAAAAATGTGAAGGCCGCCTTGGGGTATCATAGTGTAATATGAGATTTATTCACGGTAACGTCAAGAACGGTATGTCTACAGCTGTCCCGCCTTGGCGTCTACTTTGCAAGTGAGTGACACGTAATGGAATGGTATCGAAGTGGAGTGAAATGGAGTGGGAATGGACTGATAAGTTGATGCCAAGGTGTGATGAGACACGCTTTTGAAATTACTGTTTGGAATTTTTCCTGGTGTTTCAGTGAGGCGACCTTGAAGAAGGACTTTCAAATTTTGACGATTGCTTGGACAGGGTTAAAATAAGGGAGGGTGAGATGTGCACTCAGGCACGAAAATAAAGGAGACCAACTTCTCGGTGTGGAAGTACCTGGGTCATAAACCTGCAGGTTTCACCTTTGGGGAACTGTTACCAGCCAATGTGGAAGTGCTGCGGTCAAGGTGGGTCAAACAAAGTAAAGGAATATTTGAGGGTCTGTCTAAACAAGGGTCTCCTTTTTTTTTTATATATATAAATGAGACCAAAAGGCAGCTAATGTTGAGCCACACAAGGAGTGATAGCATCAACAAGAGTGCCCGGCCCTATTTTTTTTCCTCATTAATTGAATTATAAAAAAACCACGGGGCATTCCCCTGAAAGGAAAATGAAGATTGAAGTGGATACACAGCAAAAAACCACGGGGAAACCTGCTCTAAAATTACATCCTCCAGTTAGGGAGACCGGCCGCGTCAACGGTAAGAAGCCCTCGAACCTTAAGTGGGAGCTCCTTCCAACACCTGAAATCTTTATTGGATTGATTGTAGCAAGCAAGGCTGGCTAAGGCATCCGCCACCGAATTTCCTTCCCTGTAAATGTGTTGAATGTTCCACTTATTTTTAGCAATCAAATCTTTCATTTCTTCCCACCATTTATAGGCTGTCCATGGGGGTGGGTTGTTTGAGAGGAGCATGTTTGTGAGTGTCCTGGAGTCATAGTAGATGACCTCCGTTTGAATACCACTATTTGCCAAGAATCTCATACCATCAAGCATTGCTCTGGCCTCTGCTGTCATGTTTGATCCTATCCCATAGTAGTATGAGAAACCAAAAACAAACTCACCTCTGGTCCCTTTGGAAGAGCAGCGTAGGGCCGCTTCAAGGAAACTCAGTATTTCATTTGGAATGGAATATCTCATATTTGTAAGAATTGGAGCACAACGGCTTTCACAATAGAATCACTCGAATGATCTTCCGCAATAAATTCAAAGTCCTATATGAATGCATGCTGGGTTTAAAGAAAAATTTAAAACAAACTAAAATAAAAACTAGCCAAGGATAATATTGTCAACTCGTTAAGAATGGGTTAGGATACCGATCCGGTGAGCCGACACTGGGCTGGGGCCCGTTTATCCGCGCACCAACTCACTGAATGGAATCGTCGTCCCCATGCTACCACAAGTTAACGGCCTATCCGTACAACCCAAATTCTTCCGGGATCATCACTATTTTTGTTGAAGTGGAACTCAAATCCTAGATTCGTTCGGGCTGCAAGGTCCTTGACATGTTCTAGTAGCGTAGGTATCATATACTATGATGCATGACATGGTGGGACCAACCATTGAAAGGTGGGACAGGAGATAGGACAAAGACGTCCGTTAGTAAAACCTGCACAGGCCAGCATGGATTAATAACATCAGAAAGTAACAGAATTGTAGCAGAATCGCACCACAGTACAAGGGGGTCTAGACAAAACTCTGACGACTGACCATTGTAGCGCCTCTCCTTTCCTACACTTCTTCTCTTGCACCAAGTTGTTTCGAGGCACGTCTTACGAGACTTTTGCCCTGGACAGAAGGGAACTACTTTGCACGGAGGGATTCTGTTGCTTTCTTTTGGGCGCGTCCAGGCGTGAGGACGCGTCTTAACCCTCGAATTCAAATTTAAAGCGCCGGACGGCCTTTCTTCTCCCGTGCCTTACCCGCAAACGAGCCCGCCTTCCGCCGAAACTCGCTCGATCGATGGAGTTCGGTGGGCCGGACCATGGTGAAGGTGGAGAGGGACGAGGGACTCCTCGCCCGAGGAGGGACACGCAAGAGCACGGAACGGCGTCCATGGAGGAGGAAGGGCCGCTTCGGGCCCCCGAGGGACCCGAGGGGCCTGATGGTGCGGAAGCAGGTGAACACAGTCTGGTAGGTCCTCGGATCTTCTCCTTTAATTCATTTTGAGTTTTGAAGCGAGCCGTGCGAGGGGGGAAAGGGTTCGGCGAGTGTTGCACTCAAATGATGGACGCGTCCTAGACAGGGGACGCGTTCTTTGTTATGATGCGAGGCCCTTCTTTCTTGGTGCAGGACATGGCGAGGACCCTGGGCCTGGCCGATGAGTGGGCGAGTGTAGACGAGCCGAGCCGCGTCAGGAAGGAGAGTCGCGGCAAGGCGAAGCTTGAAGACTGGCGCATACGTCTCCCTGGACAGCAAGGGAGCGTACTGGTGCAGGATAGTGCCGACTTCCTACGGCAGCAGAGAGAGAGTTATGCGGGGCTTCCCCAAGCCGGTATACGTGCGACGTCAACGGCTCGCGTGCCCAATTAGCCGAGGCCAGACGGCAGCTGGCCGCCACTCAACAGGAACTGTCGCTCCTGGTAAGCTAAGTGCTGCATTTTCTATTTTTAAATGTGGAGCTTAGCTGACGGCTGTTGTTTGTTCGTTCCAGCGTGCCTAGCAGACAGCGATGGTGGGAGTGGCTGGCGGCGCATCTTCCAGTTCCTCGGCCCCTTTTCTTGAGATTGCCTCCCTCCGGGAGTAACTTGCCGGTGCGGTGGCTCGGGCTGCCCGGGCGGAAGAGGAGCGTGATGCCTGGGTGGCGACTGTAGCAGAGCTGGGACATCACGGTGAGGAGAGACCTTCTCGAGACATCCTTGAGTTAAGGGTTCTTCTGCAGATGACGAGGCGAGAGGCAGAGAGAGAGAGATCCGAGAGAAGGGCCGAGCGACAGCGGGATCAGACCGAGAGGAGGGCCTTGGAGGCCCAAGTGAGGGAGCTCCAACTGGGCCTTTAGGTCGCGGTGCAGAGGCTAGGAGCGATGGAGACGCGCTACGAGAGAGCGCGAGAGTTTGGGGAGCGACTCCGCCAGTCCAGCCGCTTTGCTGCTAGTGGCTTATTCGCCACGCCAGGGGAGGAGCAGCGAGTCATTGTTGTGGAGCCGGCGCCACGAGGGGAGGCGGGTGCTACTACAAGGGGATCCAGGAGGCTTCTGAGGGACCCTCACCTCAGGGGAGAGGAAAGGGACGCCTAGAGAGACGAGCATGAAGATAATGGCAAGAGTTGGTGAGCTAGTGGACTCGCCTCCTCTCTATGATTGTGATGTTTATGGCAGCTTATGTAGAATTGAGTGATTTGATTTTCTGCTGCTTGTGTTCTCTTTCACGTTCCTTCTTCCCTACACTTCTTCTCCTTTGCACTGTTTCCATGTGATGGGTCTGCCGAGACTCCACCCCAAGCGGAGAATCGCGTCTTGTTGTGACCATTTTCCACGGGAATCTGCCGTCGAAGTCAATAATGACGCCCCTAGTCCCTTTTCCCGGATGTTGTGTCAAATTTTGCGGACGTCCTCCAAAACATGATAGGGTATCCCTAGACAACATAGGGGGCTAGTCGTCATATTCTTCGTCCAATCAATCACCCTGTGCGAGCGGTGAAGTGACACACGGGACCGCATGGTAGGTGCCTCGTCGCGAGGGCTATCATTAAAGGTGATGGAGGCAATCTTGGCCTGCACTCCTTCCATTTCTATAAATTCTTGTCCCTTTTATCCTCCCAGTTATATCGAGAGCTAACTCGAGGAGCACAAGTTCTCACGGGAGAGGAGGAGTTCAAAATTCCGAGAGTTGGATGGAGGGTGAATCTTTCCACTCCTCGAAGAGAAGGAGGTCCAGTGGTAGTAGTTCCAGGAGGCTTTCGGACCTCGAAGGGCACTTCAGCGAAAGGGCACAATCACAACTCGTAAGTTGAGCTTTCCTGCCCCTTTTTCCATTCTTTTTTCTTCCTTTCGTTCTGACCAAACCTCCTCTCCATTCCCTGCATGCGTAGAGTGTGATGAAATCACAGATCTCATGGGAGTTGGTAGTGGCAGCATACCGAGGTCTCTCAGATTTTCAGAAGGCGAGGCTAGACGTGATGAGATTTGGCACCTTTCTTCGGATCGAGCCGCTCGAGGCCGACCTGGTCTTGATCCAAGCCTTGTGTGAGAGATGGGACCCAGTGAGTCGGACATTCCTGATGCCCTGGGGGCACATGGTGCCCAGTTTGGAGGATGTGGTCCGGATCACAAGCCTGAAGGTGGAGGGCAAGGCAGTGACCGGGGTCACTTATGCGGATTACCGAGAAGGTGCTCGGAAGCTACTGGGTTTGGACCTAGATGGTCGGAAAAACAGGTCGGTAGCTAGGGCGTCCCTCATGGATGCATTAGGGCTCATCGACACTCGTCGACGGGATGACGAATCCTCAGAAGAGTTCATGGAAAGGATGAAAATAGGATGCCGTGCCGTGTACTGCACAGATTTCGGCAACTGGGAAAGATGCAACATAGATTTGAGGAGATTTCTCCTCTTCCTTTTGAGGAGATTGGTATTGAGCTCGAAAGGGGACGACATCCAATGTCGCTTCCTGGAGCTGCTATCAGACCTTGAAAGAGTAGGATACTATGTCTGGGGAGCTGCCATGTTGGCACACTTGTTTGCAGGCATGTTCCAAGAAGTGGATCGTGAGATGGCTGTGAGTGGTTTCACACCATTCATCCATGTATTTTTGGTTTTGCTTGTTTTGTATTTTTTTCTTATTTTTGCAAGGTACTGATGACCTGCGCCGAGCAGCTGTGGAGCTATTATTACCTCCCCATGGGGAGAGCTCGGCATTGGCGACCCACGATGGTGCCGCTAGCCAGGCAGTGGGAACCCATCATGAGTGCGGCACCCCTAACCTACCAACTGATGGTGCTAAGGCGGGAGCTACAAGAGTTCCCTGCAGTGATGGTAAACTGGAGACCCTACTCAGACATGGTCGATGCCAACCAGCCATGGGTTCTAGCAAGTCGTGCCCGGTTTGGACGGGAATTGTGGATGCACTGCTTGAATGAAATCGAGCCGCTTCAGCTACGATTGGTTATGAGGACTTTAGGACTGGCTCAGGAATAGGTGGATATGGCTGCGCCACCTCGTGTCGGGAGAAAGACGCGGGGACCAGTGACCTGCATTGACTGGCGTGTGCGATTCCCTGAACTGTATGAAGACTGGCAACGGGGTGGCACGATTCTAGAATCACATGCGCGGGATAGCGAGGACTACTTGCGTCTATATAGGACAAAGTACGCAGAGCGGCTCCAACCCCGGGGACGTGTGGAGGTAGGTTTCCCCTTTTTCTCTTTTCTTCTTTCTCCTTTTTTTTGGTTTTCTGGTGAAAATGCTGACTCGTATGGCTGCAGGATATCCGTGATATGATGATAGCGACTTTATGAACTCGCTTGGCAGAGATGGAGCAATGGTTGGGCGATGCTCGCGGAGCTACAAGTACCTTGGTAGGTGTACAGTGCGTTCCTAATTAAAACCGCAGATTCCAGATGTTGGCTGCTAATTCCGGCGGTCGTAGCATGCCCAGATTGGCGCGGCTTCCCCAGCGATGGGAGTAGGCGGTGTCCCTTCCAGCTTGTGGATTCCTACCTCAGAACTCGATTTACTTCACGAGCAACTTGCTCGTGCCACGCAGCGTGCCGCGGAGGAAGAAGGGATGCTCTCTATACAGGTAAGAGTCTCAGTGTTGAGTTCTCTTTATTTATGCCTTGCCGCGTATCTTGAGATGGTACATCTGGCAGGAAAATGAGACGGAAGACGTGCTTGCCCAAGCTGCGCAGAGGGCGGCTAGGATAGCAGAGCTGGAGGGGGAACTGTAGCGTCGTCCAGATGACGACTCTTCCAGGGATGCTATGGCACTGAGGATCACTCTCCAGTTGGAGAGGGAAGACCGTGAGAGAGAACGGGCAGAGAGAGAAAGAGACGCAGAGAGAGAAAGAGCCAACAGATTGACTGAAAGGGAGGAACGAAGGGCCATGGAGGCCCAGTTGTTCGAACTCCGAACCAGCCTTGGTCTTGCTGAACAGTGGCTGAGAGATGGTGAGGAGCGCTACCGAAGAGCACGAGAGCGTGGCTTTCGTGTTGGTAGCTTCTCTGCTGCTTCCGTGGATCAACGCCGGGGTGTGGGAATAGGAAGGGGAGTACAGAGCGGTAGGAGTACCACTTTTCGTAGTTGGATAGCACCTTTGAGAGCGTTTTATCCGGAGAGTAGCGGGACGAGTAATGCAGAGAGAGAGGGCGAAATTTGATGTAATTTTTTTTAATTTTTT
Organism: Amorphophallus konjac; assembly: GCA_022559845.1. Lineage (NCBI taxonomy): Eukaryota > Viridiplantae > Streptophyta > Magnoliopsida > Alismatales > Araceae > Amorphophallus > Amorphophallus konjac. Next base: position 583,230,596 of record CM040121.1, on the reverse strand, counting down.
GGAATAAAATACAAGGTTCGGTTTGTTTGGTTTTCACCTTTGCTTCTGTTGCCTGAATCCCTGCACACATCACTGAAACAAACAAATCAGAATTTCTGTTCTGACTTGGCCCCTTGCTCAATAAGCAAATGGTCACTGTGATTGTAATATCCCGGACCTTTCGGATCATTCTTCGTGGGTCCCGGATCTGGTTCTCGGAGCGTCCAGCTCCGTTGTGTCCGAAATTTCGTTTCGGACATCTTTCGTGTTCGGATCGGCGCGATCCGGAGTAGTTTCGGAGGCCCGGAGGCGTTCCGCGGCTTTTCCGCGTGTATGTTCCGATTCCCGGTGTGTGTTTCGGCTTTTCCTTCGGAAGCTCGCTGCGGGCGAACCGGGCAGTTCCCCCAGGCACGAGTGGTACCGTTGCGATCGGTGCGTTCCGAGGATTCCGGAAATGTATTTTTCTATTTTTCGATATTTTTCCGAAAATTCAGATTTTCTATAAAGCCCTAATCCTTTTCCTTTTTCTTTTCTCCTTTCTCTTTCTTCTTCTTCCTCTTCCTCCGTTTCTTCCCACCGTGACACCCTCCTCTCTCCCTCTCTCCCATTCGGACACGGCGAACCCCTCTCCGGCTACGGACGGCGGCGGGGCGACGGCGCGGACGTGTGGGCGGCGGCGAGGCGAGCTCGTGGGCGTGCGGCGTGCGTGGGAAGCGTGGGGAGTTCGTGAAGTTTAAAGCGTTCTTCGCGATCCGTGGTTGATTCGGCGGAGCATTTGCTCCATTGAGGTAGGGTGACGTTCCTTAGCCTCATGCCGATCTTTTCCGTGATTTATAGGCCGCGGGGAGGCCGAGAGGGGATCGTTTGAGCGTTTTTGGGTTTTTCCATGATTTGGGGAGAGCTCGCCCGATCTATGGATTTGATGCATGGATTCGTGTTTTGATGGCCTAGGATCATGCTAGGGGTCCCCAGGGGTCTTCCCCCTTGTTTTCCCCCTCTCCTATGGAGGCATGGGGGCGTGGTTAGAATTTTTGGGCGTTTCTACCATTTTCGGCCGCGGACTGAGAACGCGCTATACTCCAATAGCGCGTTCTTGGAGGTCGCGCTGTCCCGACCGAGCGCGTTCATCGGAGAAGATGAACAGGAGGCGGTTCCTGTCGCGTATGGGGTCCTAGCGCGATCATCCTTGTCGCGCTAGGCATCCCTAGCGCGACATGCCTTGTCGCGCTAGGCATCTCTAGCGCGACATTCCGTGTCGCGCTAGGAGGCCCTAGCGCGATGTCCCTTGTCGCGCTAGGGGACCCTAGCGCGTTCTTCCGTGTCGCGCTAGGTATCCCTAGCGCGATCTGGCTGTTGTTGGGTGTTTCCCTTGGGCCGTGTGTGCGTCCCGGGCACCCCGTGGAGTTCCGTGACCGTGTCCTTGGTGTCCGGAGGTTCCGTTTGCCCTGGTCATGCGTTTGGCCGTGGGCGGTGCGTCCGTTTTTCTCCGACCGTGGTCCCGTTGACGGAGCTAGTGCGTGGGGTGATTCCCACATGTTGTCGGGCTCGTGGGTGGCGGTACGAGTCTCGGGTTATCGGGACTTCCCGGTAATCGGATTCTCGGGTCGTTACAGCTGGTATCAGAGCGCGGTTGTGGAATTACATGAGAATCATAGGTAATTGTAGTGGTCCACTAGTCCACAGCGATGATGTACATGTGACGCTGGCATTGGGCACCGTGTGTTTATTTTGACATTGCCGTTTTCGTGTTTTCTGTCTTTTGCTTCAGGAGCGAGTATGGCGCCGAGGAGGAGTTCTCGCTCTCAGCAGGGGCAGTCGGCTGGAGATCAGGAGATCCAGCAGGGGGTCCAGAGGGACCAGGAGGAGCATAGCAGAGTTCCGGGAGCTACCGAGGCCGCGGATGCTGCGAGGGCTCCGGGGGCCGAGGATTTCTTCCGTGGCATGTACCATCTCATGTCTCAGCAGTTTGGCGGAGAGGCCGGTGAGGGCTCGTCAGCTAGGGGTGGGCCAGGCCGAGCGGTGAGGGACTTCATGCAGTTCCATCCACCTTACTTTAGCGGCCAGGCAGACCCTGATGCGGCTCGTGATTGGCTTGATGAGATGGAGCGGGTGTTCAGTTCCGCGAGGAGTACTGCCGAGGACAGAGTGGTGTTGACCTACAACCAGTTGCAGGGTACGGCTCGGAGGTGGTGGTCTTCCGAGTGGAAGACGTCCTTTCAGCTTCGTCCACTTGAGCAGATCGAGTGGGATGACTTTGTCAGTGCTTTCGAGCGTACGTACTGTCCAGATGTTGTTGCCACGCAGCGGATGCGGGAGTTTCTGGAGCTGGTGCAGAGTGACATGTCCGTGTTGCAGTACAGGGCCCGATTTGTCGAGCTGGGTCGGTATGCACCTCACATCATGGAGCATGAGAGGGTGAGGACCGCGCAGTTTATGCAGGGCTTGAGGCTGGAGCTGAGGCACCATTTGATCGCGAATGGGGCCACTGATCTGGAGACAGCGTCTCGTGTTGCGATTTCTTTGGAGATGGATATGCAGAGGACTCGAGGACCGATCAGCCAGGGGCAGTCCTTGTCAGGTCGCAGCCAGCAGTCGGCTACCCAGCAGCAGGGTTTCTTCCAGCATGCGTCGGGTGGTTCAGGAGTGCCGGCATCAGCAGCTTCGGTGACAGGATCTGCGTCCTTCGGCTCGAAGGTCAAGAACTTCTTCAAGAGAGGGTTCGGCAAGAAGAAGTCCAGGGATCAAGGGCAGGCTTCATCGGGCAGTGTGCAGCAGCCGATTCCTTTGCAGCGTCAGGGATCAGTGGGTGGATCGCGAGGACCTTGTCCACGATGTGGTGGTACCCACCCAGGCAGGCAGTGCACGGCGCCGATTATCTGTTTTCGGTGTGACCAGCCAGGGCATATGGCGCGTGACTGTCCTCAGAGGCCGTCGCAGCAGTAGTTTCTTCAGCAGCAGCAGGTTCCCCAGCAGTAGAGGCAGCAGCAGCAGCAGGGACAGTATCCGCCGCTACCCAGGTCAGCTAGCGTGGGAGGCAGGCAGAGGGCTCGTGGCCAGATCACGCACTTGACCAGGGCAGAGACAGTGGCGTCGCAGCTCGTGGAAGGTACCGTTCAGATTTTGGGTTGTGCGGCTCGGGTTTTGTTCGATTCTGGCGCGTCTCATTCGTTTATTTCGGAGGATTTCGCGTCGAGCGTCGAGGAGCCGGTGACCCAATTGTCCTGTGATTTGGCAGTGGAGTTGCCTTCGGGTGACTTTATGGTCACTCCGTATTGCTTTGACCAGGTTCCGATGTGGATCGATGGGCGGAGTATGCCAGGCAGGTTGTATGCGTTGCAGCTTCGGGATTATGATGTGATTCTAGGCATGGATTGGCTCGAGACTCATGGAGCGGTGGTGGATTGTGGAATGAAGAGGGTCTACTTCCAGCATCCGAGCAAGAGGACCTTCTATTTCCAAGGTATCCGTTCCACCTCTTCTCGATTCCTTATCTCTTCTATTCGAGCCCGTCGATTGCTTGATTCAGGTTGTCAGGGTTTTCTCGCGTCCGTGGTTGTGTCGGACCGGATGGAGCCGGATGTCGAGGACATTGCGGTGGTGTGCGAGTTTCCCGATGTTTTTCCCGAGGAGTTGCCTGGATTACCTCCCCAGCGGGAGATCGATTTCGTGATCGAGGTTGTGCCTGGTACGGGACCTTTGGCGAAGGCTCCCTACCGTATAGCCCCCGCTGAGTTGAGGGAGTTGAGGGCGCAGTTGCAGGAACTGCTGGCCAAGGGGTACATTCGTCCGAGCTTTTCCCCTTGGGGTGCGTCCGTGTTGTTTGTGAAGAAGAAGGACGGTAGTCTGCGGTTGTGCATTGACTATCGGCAGCTGAATGAAGTGACCATTAAGAACAAGTATCCGTTGCCGCGGATTGATGACTTGTTCGACCAGCTTCAGTCTGCGTGAGTGTTCTCGCGGATTGATTTGCGGTCCGGTTACTATCAGCTGAGAATTCACGAGTCCGATGTGGAGAAGACTGCGTTCAGTACGAGGTACGGGCATTATGAGTTTCTGGTGATGCCGTTCGGGCTCACCAATGCCCCAGCAGCCTTCATGGACTTGATGCAGAGGGTGTTTCATCCGTATTTGGACCAGTTCATGGTCATCTTCGTGGATGACATCCTTGTTTATTCGCAGTCTGCTGAGGAGCATGCGTACCATTTGGGTGTGGTGCTGCAGACGTTGCGAGATCACCAGTTGTATGCGAAGCTCAGCAAGTGCGAGTTTTGGCTCAGCGAGGTGCACTTTCTGGGGCATGTGATTTCTGGTGATGGTATTTCCGTGGACCCCGCCAAGGTCGAGGCAGTGATGCAGTGGCCGAGGCCGAGGTCGGTGACGGAGATCTGGAGTTTCTTGGGGCTTGCAGGGTATTATCGCCGGTTTATCCAAGATTTTTCTCGCATTGCGACCCCGATGACGAGGCTCACGCAGAAGGATGTGCCTTTCGTTTGGTCCGAGGAGTGTGAGCAGAGCTTCAGTGAACTGAAGAGGTTACTCACCTCGGCTCCGGTGTTGGTTTTACCTTCTGGATCGGGAGGTTTTGTGGTGTGTACAGATGCTTCCGGGGTCGGATTGGGTGCTGTTCTGATGCAGCATGGTAGAGTGGTGGCTTATGCATCTCGGCAGCTAAAGCCCCATGAGGAGAACTACCCTACCCATGACCTAGAGTTGGCGGCAGTGATCTTCGCGCTGAAGATCTGGAGGCATTATCTGTACGGCGAGAAGTTCGAGGTGTTCACTGACCATCAGAGTTTGAGGTATGTGTTCTCGCAGAGAGATCTGAACCTCAGACAAAGGCGTTGGATGGAGTTCATGAAGGACTATGACTTCACCATGTCTTATCAGTCGGGCAGGATGAATGTCGTTGCCGATGCCTTGAGTCGGAAGGTTGCGGTCAGTACCTTGATGTTGAGGAAGTGGAGGCTCTGGGAACAAGTGCCCGAAGTTTCTTTCAGGCTCAAGATTCCCCAGGAGCCAGGGTTGGCGGTGCTTGCGAGTCTGACTGTCACTCCTGCTATCCGTCGTCAGGTGACAGAGGCTCAGCATGCAGACCCTGAGTTGCCCCGGATTCTGGCGATGGCTGATGTGGAACTTGGCGGGGACGGTGCTGCGAGGTTTCGTGGCAGGCTGTAGTCCCAACGGAGGAGCAGGTTCGTCGTGCGGTGTTACGCGAGGCTCATGGGAGCAGGTACACTGTGCACCCGGGTGCGACGAAGATGTATCGGAACTTGCGGAGGCAGTTCTGGTGGCCTGGCATGAAGAGAGATGTCGCGGAGTTTGTGGCCAGGTGCCTGATCTGTCAGCAGGTGAAGGCGGAGCATCAGCGATCAGGAGGTACTCTCCAGCCCTTGGATGTTCCTGCTTGGAAGTGGGACCATGTGACCACGAATTTCGTGGTGGGGTTGCCAAGGACCCCGAGTGGGCAGGACAGTATTTGGTTGCTGGTGGATCGGCTGACGAAGGTGACGCGGTTGTTACCGGTCAAGGTCAGCTGGAGCGTGTCCAGGTTGGCTCGTTTGTATGTGGAGCGGATCATGCCGTTGCATGGGGTTCCCATTTCGATCGTGTCGGATCGGGATCCGCGCTTCACTTCTGGATTCTAGAGGAGTTTCCAGCGAGCTCTTGGCACGGAGTTGGCGTTTAGCTCGGCGTATCTTCCTCAGTCAGATGGTCAGTCTGAGAGGACCATTCAGACTTTGGAGGACATGCTGAGATCTTGCTGCCTGGAGTGGCAGGGGAGTTGGATTCACACCTACCGTTGGTGGAGTTTGCCTATAACAACAGCTATCATTCGAGCATCGGCATGGCTCCTTATGAGGCGTTATATGGGCGTCCTTGTCGGACTCCACTTGATTGGTTTGAGGTGGGTGAGCGTGTTTTGACGGGACCGGAATTGGTGCAGCAATGCGTGGATGTTGTGCACCTGGTTCGTCAAAACATGTTGGCGGCCCAGAGTCGGCAGAAGAGCTATGCTGACCGTAGGAGGCAGCCCCTCGAGTTCGCCGTGGGCGATCATGTGTTCTTGAGAGTTTCTCCGATGAAGGAGGTGATGCTTTTTGGACGGCGTGGGAAGCTGAGTCCCCGCTATATTGGTCCTTTCGCGATTGTGGAGCGCATCGATGAGGTTGCTTACCGATTGCAGTTACCCTCTGAGTTGGCGTCGGTGCATGACGTGTTCCACGTTTCAATGTTGCGGAAGTATATGCCCGATGACTCTCATGTGCTCGAGTTTTCCGTTTGGCCTGAGGTGACTCCAGATCTTTCTCTCCCAGAGTTTCCGATCCGCGTGGAGGATAGGCGAGAGCAGCGCCTGCGGAACAAAGTCATTCCCTTGGTAAAGGTCGTGTGGCAGCGACACTCTGGTGGGGAGGCTTCTTGGGAACGTGAGGACGAGATGCGTCAGCAGTTCCCGTATCTGTTTGAGTGAGTCTTCCTCTTCTTTCCCCTTGGGTTGTTCTCAATTTCGAGGACGAAATTCCTTAAGGGGGAAGGGCTGTAATATCCCGGACCTTTCGGATCCTTCTTCGTGGGTCCCGGATCTGGTTCTCGGAGCGTCCAGTTCCGTTGTGTCCGAAATTTCGTTTCGGACATCTTTCGTGTTCGGATCGGCGCGATCCGGAGTGGTTTCGGAGGCCCGGAGGCGTTCCGCGGCTTTTCCGCGTGTGTTTTCCGATTCCCGGTGTGTGTTTCGGCTTTTCCTTCGGAAGCTCGCTGCGGGCGAACCGGGCAGTTCCCCCAGGCACAAGTGGTACCGTTGCGATCGGTGCGTTCCGAGGATTCCGGAAATGTATTTTTCTATTTTTCAATATTTTTCCAAAAATTCGGATTTTCTATAAAGCCCTAATCCTTTTCCTTTTTCTTTTCTCCTTTCTCTTTCTTCCTCTTCCTCCGTTTCTTCCCACCGTGACACCCTCCTCTCTCCCTCTCTCCCATTCGGATGCGGCGAACCCCTCTCCGGCTACGGACGGCGGCGGGACGACGGCGCGGACGTGTGGGCGGCGGCGAGGCGAGCTCGTGGGCGTGCGGCGTGCGTGGGAAGCGTGGGGAGTTCATGAAGTTTAAAGCGTTCTTCGCGATCTGTGGTTGATTCGGCGGAGCATTTGCTCCATTGAGGTAGGGTGACGTTCGTTAGCCTCATGCCGATCTTTTCCGCGATTTATAGGCCGAGAGGGGATCGTTTGAGCGTTTTTGGGTTTTTCCATGATTTGGGGAGAGCTCGCCCGATCTATGGATTTGATGCATGGATTCGTGTTTTGATGGCCTAGGATCATGCTAGGGGTCCCCAGGGGTCTTCCCCCTTGTTTTCCCCCTCTCCTATGGAGGTATGGGGGCGTGGTTAGAATTTTTGGGCGTTTCTACCGTTTTCGGCCGCGGACTGAGAACGCGCTATACTCCAGTAGCGCGTTCTTGGAGGTCGCGCTGCCCCGACCGAGCGCGTTCATCGGAGAAGATGAACAGGAGGCGGTTCCTGTCGCGCTATGGGGTCCTAGCGCGATCATCCTTGTCGCGCTAGGCATCCCTAGCGCGACATGCCGTGTCGCGCTAGGAGGCCCTAGCGCGATGTCCCTTGTCGCGCTAGGGGGCCCTAGCGCGTTCTTCCGTGTCGCGCTAGGTGTCCCTAGCGCGATCTGGCTGTTGTTGGGTGTTTCCCTTGGGCCGTGTGTGCGTCCCGGGCACCCCGTGGAGTTCCGTGACCGTGTCCTTGGTGTCCGGAGGTTCCGTTTGCCCTGGTCATGCGTTTGGCCGTGGGCGGTGCGTCCGTTTTTCTCCGACCGTGGTCCCGTTGACGGAGCTAGTGCGTGGGGTGATTCCCACATGTTGTCGGACTCGGACGTTATTTTCCGTTGACTTGAGAGTCTACTCCTTCAGTGACCCTCCACTAGTCGTAGCCTACTAGTACGCGGGTGCTAGTCGCACCAGGGAGTGGTGTACGGGCCGACCTTTCGAGACGGTTTGTGGACCGGTTACCGTTGGGCCCCACGTCTTGCAGCCAGAGTCCGGCTGAGGGGAAAACCGGTCAGAGGGCCAGACCTGGGACGCGTGGTCTGTGTGTGCACACGTGGTTGGGGGCGGTTGGACCCACGTCGACGGGCGTGACCCCAGCTAGTCACTTGTTCGTGGTTACTTGTACGGTGTCTGTGCCTCGGGTCGGACCTACTACGTCAGGCGGTTCACCTGCGGTGCGGTATAAGACGTCAGGGGATGCTAGCGGCTGTACTTCTAGTGGGTGGTACTCCTGTCGAGTACGGAGTGTCAGACTGTCAGTCGTGTGTTTCCGACCTTCAGGTTTTGGCAGTTCGACCGTTGAGTTTTCGGTCTTTTCGTACCGTGGCACGTGTGTCGGTTTGCGTGCCGTAGGGTCTAGTTCTGTAGAGTACATGGCTTTCCTTTCCGAGGTACTTTCCTATCGCTAGAGTAGTGGTTTCTCATTTTACGATGTAGGGTTCGAGTGATCCCTACTGAGTCTTGTTCCGAGACTCATTCCCTGCGTGTTTTCACCGTGTTTCAGGTGAGACGCCACCTTCGAGGAGCGCGTCAGGAGCGCAGCGTGGTGCGGGTGCCCAGAGGTAGTGCCAGAGGTCAGAGCCGGGGGATGCCCCGTGTAGCTGTACTTTTCTTTCTTGTCACTGTACTAGTCGTGGACTACTATCTCTGTTGTTATTTTCTTATTGTGGACCATGTAAAATGTTAATTTATTTTCTGCTTAATATTATATCTGTTTAATTTCTGCGATTATCTGTGATGCTTATGTAGTTTCCACACCATCCTTTTAACCCTTCCGAGTCTTCGGGCTCGTGGGTGGCGGTACGAGTCTCGGGTTATCGGGCCTTCCCGGTAATCGGATTCTCGGGTCGTTACAGTGATTATCCTTGATAACTGGTCAAGGGGCCAAGCCTTTATTTAACGAAGGCAAGGGAAAGATGCAGTGATGATAAATGCGACAGGCAAGCACACGAATGCAAGCGGTATTAAAAGTGAGATGCTGCACGTAAATGCAATCATGCAAAATTGATTTGTTTTCTTTTTTCTTTTTTTTGTTTTATCATAAAAAAGTTTTTTTTTTGTTTGCAAATATGTACATTTTCTCTTTTCCATTTTTTTTTTGCTTTTATTATAAAAATTTTTTTTGTTGCTAATGCCTGTCAAGCACCCAAATGGCACCCAACCTATACGAGAACAAGGGTTTCTTACTAACCTCCCAAGTATCCTAAGTGCACATCTAGGTTGATTTGGGCCTCTAGACCCCTCGAATGATGATCCTGCTAGTTAAGACTTACCCTGATGACAATACCGTCATGCCATGCTTAGGCTCCCAGTCGCTTCCGACCACAGGGATTCACCCAAAAGATGTTTGAGGTAAATGATTTGCCCGACCCGGGTCTGTTTCCTCACAACTCTAGATGGTATATGATGGAACACCCTGGAACCCTAACGACCAACCGCGCGACGCTGACCCGGAATCAGACGCCGTCGCACCCATAGGTGACGCGCTTGCATTAGCCTAAGCCCAACGTTAAGCAAGAAGACATCAAGGTGGTAAACATGGGTCTTGACTAGCCAGAAACACGGAGACTCATTCGCAGCGATAGTTTTTGCTTTTCAAAGTAGGCAACCAAATGTGTATATCTAATTAAGGTCGCAGACCCTGGCGGGTTTCGCCCTTTAGAAACTCCATTTAGCTTTCATCTTCAAAGGAAGAAGGAAGAGCGTGGGGGATAAACCTCCTGAGAGGATCGGCAAAACCGTTAACCCGGCGAGCCAATAAGGGTCTAACTCTCTCCTTTCGGACAGCTTCGGACCAAATCTCGAGCATTTACATTCCACGGCCCCTTTTGTGGATTCAGACTTTTACTTTGAGGGGTTCCGTTTTTCGCAACTGGCACGGTCACGACCAGACTTTTCTCTTGATTTTGATTTTGTGTTTTCTTTTTGCGAGGGAAATATAGTCGTTTGACGTTATGGGCTTCCTTTCGTATGCCTGCGGGGACACTGCCCTCTTCTCGTGCTCTGATGGATGCTCGAGGAAATGGATCCTACTCTTACCCTTGGGGTTTGAGTTTCGATTTCTCATGGTCAGCGTTATAAGGGCGCCGACTGTCTCATTTGGTCGAAGAGAAAAGAATAAAGATTACAGCTTCCGGAGATCTTCTGGGTAGGGCCCCAGCGTAGGTGATGCTGCCGACTTTTTTTGTGTGAATAAAATACTTAAGTGAGCACATGTTAGCTTCCTTCGAGCGAGCATAGGCCGACGTGGCCGGACATGGATCTCCACGGTTCTGGCAAACCAAGACCCGGTGCCTACCAAGCCTTAATGGGCCCTATCCTAACATGAAGGTTAGATGCAGTGACTTGACTACATGGTGACCACCAGGCATTGGCATTTTGAATTTTCCATATTTTTAGTGGTTTTCAATATTTCTTTGTTTTTGATGTTTTCTATCTTTTCATCATTTTTTTTATTTTATGCTAAGGGTAATATTTCTTAAGATAAAGTCCATTCCAAGGGTGGGATAACTCGGTCCCTTCGGTGTTGATTAGCTTGTAGGCATTGCCAGGGTACACGGCTTGAATTACAAATGGTCCTTCCCAATTGGGTTGGAGCTTAGAACGCGGCCCTCCAGGTTTGACAAAAATTCTTTTTACGACCATCTCACCGACTTTGAATTTTCTCTCAACGACTTTCTTTTGGTAAAAGCAAGAGAGTCTATTTTGATACACACGCGCGTGTTCGGTAGCGGCCAGCCGCTTCTCATCCAAGAGTTCCAACTAGGCGAGGAGTGAATTACGATGATCATCGAGGGGAAATTCCTCGTCCAATTGTACCCTGAGAGAAGGGATCAGAGTCTCGTACGGGATTGCCGCTTCCATACCATAAGTAAGGGCAAACGGAGTCTGCCCGGTGGGGGTACGGATTGAAGTGCGATAGGCCCATAGAGCTTCGATAAGCTTTTCTGGCCAGTCTGAAAACTTACTAGACTCGCATGTTTTTTTGATGATTTTGAGCAATGTTTTATTGGTGGCCTCCGCTTGGCCATTACCTTGTGGGTAATAAGGCGATGAATGATGCAATGCAATTGCGTACCTTTTGCAGAGGTCGTATAGGTCCTGAGAAATGAACTGTGGCCCATTGTCGGTGACGATTATGCTTGGGACGCCAAATCTGGCGAGGATGTTCTTCATGATGAACTTGCAGACTGTTGACACCTTGATTTCCGCGTAAGCTTCGGCTTCGGCCCATTTGGTGAAGTATTCCGTCGCAGTAAGGATGAAAGATTTTTACTTGGTGAGGGAATTGGGATCACCTAGGGGACCAATGATGTCGAATGCCCACATGGAGAAAGGCCACGGGGAGGATATTGGATGAAGTGAGGAAGATGGTGAATGGATTTTATCGGCGTGAAGTTGACACTTGACACACCTACGGACATAGACAGCACAATCCTCTTCCATAGTGGGTCAATAAAAGCCTTGGCGAATGATCTTCTTGGCGAGCATCTGACTATTCACGTGGCCACCGCACACACCCGAGTGCGTCTCCTCTACACATTTCCAAACCTCATCGTCACCAAGACATCTTAACAGAATACCAGTAAGGCTCCTCCTATAGAGTAGACCTCCAACCAATGTGTATTTCTGAGCCACCCTTCTTATTACTTTCTTGTCCTCTGTGGTGGCCCCTTCAGGATAAGACTGATCATGGCAGTATTTGACGATTTCATAGAACCATGGTTTCTCTTCATCAGCCAGTTCTTCTTCGGCCTCTGCCAACATGATTTCCCTCTTCTCAAGGATATCTTCCTGCAGGATCTTCCTTGCTATCCTGTCTTTGATATTTACGTAGGAAGCATCATCGATTGTAGGGGCGTGAAGTTTGCAGATGGAAATGGACTCAAACCATCTTCCTAGAGGGAACCTTATGGATGATGCCAACAAGGCAAGGGCATCGGCGAGAATATTCTGATGACGAGGGACATGAACAAAGATCAGTTTGGTGAACAATTTGGCAAAGGCAGCAGTGAGTTCTTGGTATGGCTTGAGTTTGGGATTCGCGAGTGTGATATTTAGTGAGCACCTGGCGAAGGATGAGTTGACTATCACCTACGACTCGCAACTCAGTGATACGAAAAGAATGAGCGAGTTCTAGGCCAGCTAGAAGAGCTTCATATTCGGCTATATTGTTGGTAACTGGAAATTTGAGCTGGTATGCCAATGTGAATGTGAGGCCTTCAGGCGACAGGAGGGCGACGCCGATTCCTCTCCCTTGAGAATTCAGAGCCCCATCAAAATATAGCGTCCACATTGGCTCATCTGATTGGTTGACGGACATTAGTTCCTCATCTGGAAACTCTGATTGCACGGGATCGAACTTGGGAAGAGGATGGTGCGCGAGATGCTCGACTATGGCATAGCCTTTAATCGCCTTTTGCTGGATGTAGGTGATGTCGAACTGAGAGAGAAAACTTTGCCAGCGTGCTAGCCTATCCGTAAGGACGGCTTTCTCCAGAAGGAATTTGATGGGATTCATTCGAGCAATCAAGTGGACCTCATGAGCCATGAAGTAGTGCTTCAATTTATGCACTACCCAAACGAGGGCAGCACATGTTTTCTCCATGACGATGTACTTCTGCTCACAGCGATTGAGAAGTTTGGACAAGTAATAGGTTACCCGTTCCTTACCTTCTTCATCGGCTTGTGCGAGGACGGCTCCCACAGAGTCATCCAAGACTGAGACGTAATGTAATATCCCGGACCTTTCGGATCCTTCTTCGTGGGTCCCGGATCTGATTTTTGGAGCGTCCGGCCCCGTTGTGTCCGAAATTTCGTTTCGGACATCTTTCGTGTTCGGATCGGCGTGATCCGGAGTCGTTTCGGAGGCCCGGAGGCGTTACGCGGCTTTTCCGCGTGTGTTTTTCTATTCCCGGTGTGTGTTTCGGCTTTTTCTTCGGAAGCTCGCTGCAGGCGAACCGGACGGTTCACCCGGGCACGAGTGGTACCGTTGCGATCGGTGCGTTTCGAGGATTCCAGAAATGTATTTTTTTATTTTTCGGTATTTTTTCGAAAATTCGGATTTTCTATATAGCCCTAATTCCTTTCTTTTTCTTTTTCTCCTTTCTCTTTCTTCTTCTTCCTCTTCCTCCGTTTCTTCCCACCGTGACACCCTCCTCTCTCCCTCTCTCCCATTCGGACGCGGCGAACCCCTCTCCGGCTACGGACGGCGGCGGGGCGACGGCGCGGACGCGTGGGCGACGGTGAGGCGATCTCGTGGGCGTGCGGCGAGCGTGGGAAGCGTGGGGAGTTCGTGAAGCTTCGAGCATTCTTCGTGATTCGTGATCGATTCGGTGGAGCATTCGCTCCATTGAGGTAGGGTGACGTTCCTTAGCCTCATGCCGATCTTTTCCGCGATTTATAGGCCACGGGGAGGCCGAGAGGGGATCGTTTGAGCGTTTTTGGGTTTTCCATGATTTGGGGAGAGTTCGCCCGATCTATGGATTTGATGCATGATTTCGTGTTTTGATGGCCTAGAATCATGCTAGGGGTCCCCAGGGGTCTTCCCCTTTGTTTTCCCCCTCTCCTATGGAGGCATGGGGGCGTGGTTAGAATTTTTGGGCGTTCTTACCGTTTTCGGCCGCGGACTGAGAACGCGCTATACTCTAGTAGCGCGTTCTTGGAGGTCGCGCTGCCCCGACCGAGCGCGTTCATCGGAGAAGATGAACAGGAGGCGGTTCCTGTCGCGCTATGGGGTCATAGCGCGATCATCCTTGTCGCGCTAGGAGGACCTAGCGCGATGGTCCTTGTCGCGCTAGGGGACCATCGCGCTAGGGTTCCCTGGCGCGATGGTCCCTGTCGCGCTAGGGAGACCTAGCGCGATCTTCCTTGTTGCGCTAGGGTTCCCTAGCGCGTTCTTCCGTGTTGCGCTAGGTATCTCTAGCGCGATTTGGCTGTTATTGGGTGTTCCCCTTGGGCCGTGTGTGCGTCCCGGGCACCCCGTGGAGTTCCGTGACCGTGTCTTTGGTGTCCGGAGGTTCCGTTTGCCTTGGTCATGAGTTTGGCCGTGGGCGGTGAGTCCGTTTTTCTCCGACTGTGGCCACCGTGCGATGGGGCTGGTGCGTGGGGTGATTCCCACACGTTGTCGGTTTCGGATGTCGTTTTCCGTTGACTCAAGAGTCTACTCCTTCAGTGACCCTCCACTAGTCGTAGCCCACCAGTACGAGGTGCTTGTCTCACCTGGGAGTGGTGTACAGGCACCCACCTTTCGAGACGGTTTGTGGACCGGTTACCGTAGGCTCCTCGTCTTAGCCAGAGTCCGGCTGCGGGGGAAAACCGGTCAGAGGGCCAGACCTAGGACGCGTGGTCTGTGTGTGCACACGTGGTTGGGGGCGGTTGGACCCACGTCGACGGGCGTGACCCCAGCTAGTCACTTGTTGTAGTTACTTGTACGGTGTTTGCGCCTCGGGTAGGACCTACCACGTCAGGCGGTTCACCTGCGGTGCGGTGTAAGACGTCAGGGGACGCCGCCGGCTGTGCTTCTAGTGGGTGGTACTCCTGTCGAGTACGGAGTGTCAGACTGTCAGTCGTGTGTTTCCGACCTTCGGGTTTTACGATTCGACCGTTGGTTTCGGTCTTCTCGTACCGTGGCACGTGTGTCGGTTTGCGTGCCGTAGGGTCTAGTTCTGTAGAGTACAGGGCTTTCCTTTCCGAGGTACTTTCCTACCGCTAGAGTAGTGGTTTCTCGTTTTACGAGGTAGGGTTCGAGTGATCCCTACTGAGTCTTGTTCCGAGACTCATTCCCTGCGTGTTTTCACCGTGTTTCAGGTGAGACGCCACCTTCGGGGAGTGCGTCAGGAGCGCAGCGTGGTGCGGGTGCCCAGAGGTAGTGCCAGAGGTCAGAGCCGGGGTATGCCCCGTGTAGCTGTACTTTTCTTTCTTGTCACTGTACTAGTCGTGGACTGTTCTTCCTGTTGTTGTTATTTTATTGCGGACCATGTAAAATGTTAATTTATTTCCTGCTTATCATTATAACTGTTTAATATCTGCAATTATTTGTGATACTTGTGTAGTCTCCACACCATCCTTTTAACCCTTCCGAGTCTTCGGGCTCGTGGGTGGCGGTGCGAGTCTCGGGTTATCGGGCCTTCCCGGTAATCGGATTCTCGGGTCGTTACAGCTGGTATCAGCGCGCGGTTGTGGAATTACATGAGAATCATAGGTAATTGTAGTGGTCCACTAGTCCACAACGATGATGTACATGTGACGCTGGCATTGGACACCGCGTGTTTTATTCTGACATTGCCGTTTTCGTGTTTTCTGTCTTGTGCTTCAGGAGCGAGGATGGCGCCGAGGAGGAGTTCTCGCTCTCAGCAGGGGCAGTCGGCTGGAGGTCAGGAGATCCAGCAGGGGGTCCAGAGGGACCAGGAGGAGCATAGCAGAGTTCCGCGAGCTACCGAGGCCGCTGATGCTGCGAGAGCTCCGGGGGCCGAGGATTTCTTCCGTGGCATGTACCATCTCATGTCTCAGCAGTTCGGCGGAGAGACTGGTGAGGGATCGTCAGTCAGGGGTGGGCCAGGCCGAGCAGTGAGGGACTTCATGCAGTTCCATCCGCCTTACTTTAGCGGCCAGGCAGACCCTGATGCGGCTCGTGATTGGCTTGATGAGATGGAGCGGGTGTTCAGTTCTGCGAAGAGTACTGCCGAGGACAGAGTGGTGTTGGCCTACAACCAGTTGCTGGGTACGGCTCGGAGGTGGTGGTCTTCCGAGTGGAAGACGTCCTTTCAGCTTCGTCCACTTGAGCAGGTCGAGTGGGGTGACTTTGTCAGTGCTTTCGAGCGTACGTACTGTCCAGACGTCGTTGCTACGCAGCGGATGCGAGAGTTTCTGGAGCTGGTGCAGGGTGACATGTCCGTGTTGCAGTACAGGGCCCGATTTGTCGAGCTGGGTCGGTACGCACCTCATATCATGGAGCATGAGAGGGTGAGGACGACGCAGTTTGTGCAGGGCTTGAGGCTGGAGCTGAGGCACCATTTGATCGCGAATGGGGCCACTGATCTAGAGACAGCGTCTCGTGTTGCGATTTCCTTGGAGATGGATATGCAGAGGACTCGAGGACCGATCAGCCAGGGGCAGTCTTTGTCAGGTCGCAGCCAGCAGTCGGCTACCCAGCAGCAGGGTTCCTTCCAGCATGCGTCGGGTGGTTCAGGAGTACCGGCATCGGCAGCTTCGGTGACAGGATCTGCGTCCTTTGGCTCGAAGGTCAAGAAGTTCTTGAAGAAGAATTTCCGTAAGAAGCACAAGGATCAGGGGCAGGCTTCATCGGGCAGTGTACAGCAGCCGTTTCCTTTGCAGCGTCAGGGATCGGTGGGTGGATCGCGATGACCTTATCCACGGTGTGGTGGGACCCACCCAGGCAGGCGGTGCACGGCGCCGATCATCTGTTTTCGGTGTGACCAGCCAGGGCATATGGCGCGTGACTGTCGTCAGAGGCCGCCGCAGCAGCAGGTTCCCCAGCAGCAGCAGCAGCAACAGGGACAGTATCCGCCGCTACCCAGGTCAGCTAGTGTGGGAGGCAGGCAGAGAGCTCGTGGCCAGATCACGCACTTGACCAGGGCAGAGGCAGTGGCGTCGCAGCTCGTGGAAGGTACCGTTCTGATTTTGGGTTGTGCGGCTCGGGTTTTATTTGATTCTGGCGCGTCTCATTCGTTTATTTCAGTGGATTTCGCGTCGAGCGTCGAGGAGCCGGTGACCCAGTTGTCCTGTGATTTGGCAGTGGAGTTGCCTTCGGGTGATTTTATGGTCACTCCGTATTGCTTCGACCAGGTTCCGGTGTGGATCGATGGGCGGAGTATGCCAGGCAGGTTGTATGCGTTGCAGCTTCGGGATTACGACGTGATTCTAGGCATGGATTGGCTCGAGACTCATAGAGCGGTGGTGGATTGTGGAATGAAGAGGGTCTACTTCCAACATCCGAGCAAGAGGACCTTCTATTTCCAAGGTATCCGTTCCACCTCTTCTCGATTCCTTATCTCTGCTATTCGAGCCCGTTGATTGCGTGATTCAGGTTGTCAGGGTTTTCTCGCGTCTGTGGTTGTGTCTGACCGGATGGAGCCGGATGTCGAGGACATTACGGTGGTGTGAGAGTTTCTCGATGTTTTTCCTGAGGAGTTGCCTGGATTACCTCCCCAGCGGGAGATCGATTTCGTGATTGAGGTTGTACCTGGTACGGGACCTTTGGCGAAGGCTCCCTACCGTATGGCCCCCGCTGAGCTGAGGGAGTTGAGGGCGCAGTTGCAGGAACTGTTGGCCAAGGGGTACATTCGTCCGAGCTTTTCCCCTTGGGGTGCGCCCGTGTTGTTCGTGAAGAAGAAGGACGGTAGTCTGCGGTTGTGCATTGACTATCGGCAGCTGAATGAAGTGACCATTAAGAGCAAGTATCCGTTGCCGCGGATTGATGACTTGTTCGACCAGCTTCAGTCTGCGCGAGTGTTCTCGCGGATTGATTTGCGGTCCGGTTACTATCAGCTGAGAATTCGCGAGTCCGATGTGGAGAAGACTGCATTCAGTACGAGGTACGGGCATTATGAGTTTCTGGTGATGCCGTTCGGGCTCACCAATGCCCCAGCAGCCTTCATGGACTTGATGCAGAGGGTGTTTCATCCGTATTTGGACCAGTTCGTGGTCATCTTCGTGGACGACATCCTTGTTTATTCGCGGTCTGCTGAGGAGCATGCGTACCATTTGGGTGTGGTGCTGCAGACGTTGCGAGATCACCAGTTGTATGCGAAGCTCAGCAAGTGCGAGTTTTGGCACAGCGAGGTGCACTTTCTGGGGCACGTGATTTCTGGTGATGGTATTTCCGTGGATCCCGCCAAGGTCGAGACTGTGATGCAGTGGCCGAGGCCGAGGTCGGTGACGGAGATCCGGAGTTTCTTGGGCCTTGCGGGTTATTATCGACGGTTTATCCAGGATTTTCTCGCATTGCGACCCCGATGACGAGGCTCACGCGGAAGGATGTGCCTTTCGTCTGGTCCGAGGAGTGTGAGCAGAGCTTCAGGGAACTGAAGAGGTTGCTCACCTCGGCTCCGGTGTTGGTTTTACCTTCTGGATCGGGAGGTTTTGTGGTGTGTACAGATGCTTCCGGCGTCGGATTGGGTGATGTTCTGATGCAGCATGGTAGAGTGGTGGCTTATGCATCTCGGCAGCTAAAGTCCCACGAGGAGAACTACCCTACCCATGACCTTGAGTTGGCGGCGGTGATCTTCGCGCTGAAGATCTGGAGGCATTATCTGTACGGCGAGAAGTTCGAGGTGTTCACTGACCATCAGAGTTTGAGGTATGTGTTCTCGCAGAGAGATCTGAACCTCAGACAAAGGCGTTGGATGGAGTTCATGAAGGACTATGACTTCACCCTGTCTTATCAGCCGGGCAGGATGAATGTCGTCGCCGATGCCTTGAGTCGGAAGGTGGCGGTCAATACCTTGATGCTGAGGAAGTGGAGGCTCTGGGAACAGGTGCCCGAAGTATCCTTCAGGCTCAAGATTCCCCAGGAGCGAGGGTTAGCAGTGCTTGCGAGTCTGACTGTCACTCCTGCTATCCGTCGTCAGGTGACAGAGGCTCAGCATGCGGACCCTGAGTTACCCCGGATTCCTGCGATGGCTGACGTAGAGCTCGGCGAGGACGGTGCTGCGAGGTTTCGTGGCAGGTTGTACGTCCCAACGGAGGAGCAGGTTCGTCGTGCGGTGTTACGCGAGGCTCATGGGAGCAGGTACACTGTGCACCCGGGTGCGACGAAGATGTATCGGAACTTGCGGAGGCAGTTTTGGTGGCCTGGCATGAAGAGAGATGTCGCCGAATTTGTGGCCAGGTGCCTAATCTGTCATTAGGTGAAGGCGGAGCATCAGCGACCAGGCGGTACTCTCCAGCCCTTGGATGTTCCTGCTTGGAAGTGGGACCATGTGACCACAGATTTCGTGGTGGGGTTGCCAAGGACCCCGAGTGGGTAGGATAGTATTTGGTTGTTGGTGGATCGGCTGACGAAGGTGACGCGGTTGCTACCGGTCAAGGTCAGCTGGAGCGTGCCTAAGTTGGCTCGTCTTTATGTGGAGCGGATCGTGCCGTTGCATGGGATTCCCATTTCGATCGTATCGTATCGGGATCCGCGCTTCACTTCTGGGTTCTGGAGGAGTTTCCAGCGAGCTCTTGGCACGGAGTTGGCATTTAGCTCGGCGTATCATCCTCAGTCAGATGGTCAGTCTGAGAGGACCATTCAGACTTTGGAGGACATGCTGAGATTCTGCTGCCAGGAGTGGCAGGGGAGTTGGATTCATCACCTACCGTTGGTGGAGTTTGCCTATAACAGCAGCTATCATTCGAGCATCGGCATGGCTCCTTATGAGCCACTGTATGGGCGTCATTGTCGGACTCCACTTGATTGGTTTGAGGTGGGTGAGCGTGTTTTGACGGGACCGGAATTGGTGCAGCAATGTGTGGATGTTGTGCACCTGGTTCGTCAGAACATGTTGGCGGCCCAGAGTCGGCAGAAGAGCTATGCTGACCATAGGAGACAACCCTCGAGTTCGCCGTGGGCGATCATGTGTTCTTGAGAGTTTCTCCGATGAAGGGGGTGATGCGTTTTGGACGGCGTGGGAAGCTGAGTCCCCGCTATATTGGTCCTTTCGCGATTGTGGAGCGCATCGGTGAGGTTGCTTACCGGTTACAGTTACCTCCTGAGTTGGCGTCGGTGCATGGCGTGTTCCACGTCTCGATGTTGCGGAAGTATATGCCCGATGACTCTCATGTGCTCGAGTTTTCTGTTTGGCTTGAGGTGACTCCAGATCTTTCTCTCCCAGAGTTTCCGATCCGCGTGGAGGATAGGCGAGAGCAGCGCCTGCGGAACAAGGTCATTCCCTTGGTAAAGGTCGTGTGGCAACGACACTCTGGTGGTGAGGCTTCGTGGGAACGTGAGGACGAGATGCGTCAGCAGTTCCCATATCTGTTTGAGTGAGTCTTCCTCTTCTTTCCCCTTGGGTTGTTCTCAATTTCGAGGACGAAATTCCTTAAGGGGGGAGGGCTGTAATATCCCGGACCTTTCGGATCCTTCTTCGTGGGTCCCGGATCTGGTTTTCAGAGCGTCCGACTCCGTTGTGTCCAAAATTTCGTTTCGGACATCTTTCGTGTTCGGATCGGCGCGATCCGGAGTCGTTTCGGAGGCCCGGAGGCGTTCCGCGGCTTTTCCGCGTGTGTTTTCCGATTCCCGGTGTGTGTTTCGGCTTTTTCTTCGGAAGCTCGCTGCAGGCGAACCGGACGGTTCACCCGGGCACGAGTGGTACCGTTGCGATCGGTGCGTTCCGAGGATTCCAGAAATGTATTTTTCTATTTTTCGGTATTTTTCCGAAAATTCAGATTTTCTATATAGCCCTAATTCCTTTCTTTTTCTTTTTCTCCTTTCTCTTTCTTCTTCTTCCTCTTCCTCCGTTTCTTGCCACCGTGACACCCTCCTCTCTCCCTCTCTCCCATTCGGACGCGGCGAACCCCTCTCCGGCTACGGACGGTGGCGGGGCGACGGCGCGGACGCGTGGGCGACGGTGAGGCGATCTCGTGGGCGTGCGGCGAGCGTGGGAAGCGTGGGGAGTTCGTGAAGCTTCGAGCATTCTTCGTGATTCGTGATCGATTCGGCGGAGCATTCGCTCCATTGAGGTAGGGTGACGTTCCTTAGCCTCATGCCGATCTTTTCCGCGATTTATAGGCCACGGGGAGGCCGAGAGGGGATCGTTTGAGCGTTTTTGGGTTTTTCCATGATTTGGGGAGAGCTCGCCCGATCTATGGATTTGATGCATGATTTCGTGTTTTGATGGCCTATGCTAGGGGTCCCCAGGGGTCTTCCTCTTTGTTTTCCCCCTCTCCTATGGAGGCATGGGGGCGTGGTTAGAATTTTTGGGCGTTCTTACCGTTTTCGGCCGCGGACTGAGAACGCGCTATACTCCAGTAGCGCGTTCTTGGAGGTCGCGCCGTCCCGACCGGGCGTGTTAATCGGAGAAGATGAACAGGAGGCGGTTCCTGTCGCACTATGGGGTCATAGCGCGATCATCCTTGTCGCGCTAGGAGGACCTAGCGCGATGGTCCTTGTCGCGCTAGGGTTCCCTAGCGCGATGGTCCCTGTCGCGCTAGGGAGACCTAGCGCGATCTTCCTTGCTGCGCTAGGGTTCCCTAGCGCGTTCTTCCGTGTCGCGCTAGGTATCCCTAGCGCGTTTTGGCTGTTATTGGGTGTTCCCCTTGGGCCGTGTGTGCGTCCCGGGCACCCCGTGGAGTTCCGTGGCCGTGTCTTTGGTGTCCGGAGGTTCCGTTTGCCTTGGTCATGAGTTTGGCCGTGGGCGGTGAGTCCGTTTTTCTCCGACTGTGGCCACCGTGCGATGGGGCTGGTGCGTGGGGTGATTCCCACACGTTTTCGGTTTCGAACGTCGTTTTCCGTTGACTCGAGAGTCTACTCCTTCAGTGACCCTCTACTAGTCGTAGCCCACCAGTACGAGGTGCTGGTCTCACCTGGGAGTGGTGTACGGGCACCCACCTTTCGAGACGGTTTGTGGACCGGTTACCGTAGGCTCCTCGTCTTAGCCAGAGTCCGGCTGCGGGGGAAAACCGGTCAGAGGGCCAGACCTAGGACGCGTGGTCTGTGTGTGCACATGTGGTTGGGGGCGGTTGGACCCACGTCGACGGACGTGACCCCAGCTAGTCACTTGTTGTAGTTACTTGTACGGTGTTTGCGCCTCGGGTAGGATCTACCACGTCAGGCGGTTCACCTGCGGTGCGGTGTAAGACGTCAGGGGACGCCGCCGGCTGTGCTTCTAGTGGGTGGTACTCCTGTCGAGTACGGAGTGTCAGACTGTCAGTCGTGTGTTTCCGACCTTCGGGTTTTACGATTCGACCGTTGGTTTCGATCTTCTAGTACCGTGGCACGTGTGTCGGTTTGCGTGCCGTAGGGTCTAGTTCTGTAGAGTACAGGGCTTTCCTTTCCGAGGTACTTTCCTACCGCTAGAGTAGTGGTTTCTCGTTTTACGAGGTAGGGTTCGAGTGATCCCTACTGAGTCTTGTTCCGAGACTCATTCCCTGCGTGTTTTCACCGTGTTTCAGGTGAGACGCCACCTTCGGGGAGCGCGTCAGGAGCGCAGCGTGGTGCGGGTGCCCAGAGGTAGTGCCAGAGGTCAGAGCCGGGGTATGCCCCGTGTAGCTATACTTTTCTTTCTTGTCACTGTACTAGTCGTGGACTGTTCTTGCTGTTGTTGTTATTTTATTGCGGACCATGTAAAATGTTAATTTATTTCCTGCTTATCATTATAACTGTTTAATATCTGCAATTATTTGTGATACTTGTGTAGTCTCCACACCATCCTTTTAACCCTTCCGAGTCTTCGGGCTCGTGGGTGGCGGTGCGAGTCTCGGGTTATCGGGCCTTCCCGGTAATCGGATTCTCGGGTCGTTACACGTAAAGGATCAGAGGTTTTTCTGGTTTGGGTGGAATGAGAACGGGTGGACTAGCCAGATATTCCTTCAACCCTTCAAAAGCTTTCTGACATTTAGAATTCCAGTGGAATTCTACTCCTGGCTTGGTCAACTCGTAGAGAGGCCTACACCTTTATGAATGTTGGAACACAAACCGACGAATAAACTGCAACCTCCCGATTAAACCTCGGACTTCCCTCAAATTCTTGGGAGGCGGCATATCCCTGATAGCCTTGGCTTTGTCGGGATCTATCTCGATCCCTCTTTTGCTCACAATGAAACCCAGCAATTTACCCGACGACACACCAAACACACACTTCTTCGGGTTCATTTTCAATTGGAACTCCCTTGACCTCTACAAGACCTTAGCCAAAACTTCTGGATGTTCCATCCTGGTCCTTGATTTCACCAACAAGTCATCCACATACACTTCCAGGTATATATGCATCATGTCATGAAATATGGCCATCATAGCTCTTTGGTAAGTAGCTCCAGCATTCTTTAACCCAAACGGCATGACCACGTAACAATATGTTCCCCAAGGGGTAGTGAATGACGTCTTCTCCTGGTCCTCTTCTGCCAAACGAATTTGATTATATCCTGAAAATCCATCCATAATGAGAGGGTCTCATAACCTGCCGTGTTATCTATCAACACATCAATGTGAGGCAAGAGAAAATCATCCTTTGGACACGCGCGGTTAAGGTCCCGGAAGTCGATACAAATCCTGACTTTCCCATCTTTCTTCATGACCGGGACAATGTTCGCCACCCATTGAGGATAAAGAACGACTCTAATGAACCTGACTTTATGGAGCTTATCGATCTCTTCTTTCATTTTCAAAGCCATTTGAGGGTGGAAACGCCTTAACCTTTGTTTTACCGAGACAGACCCTGGTTTTATGGTTAAACGGTGTTCGACCAGGGTTGGATCCAGACCCGGCATATCATCGTAGCTCCATGCAAACGTGTCCTTATATTCCTTGAGAACCTCAATTAATGTCTCTTCTTCAGAGGGTGGTAGGTTGTCACTTATGAGGATGATCCTAGGGTCTTCCTCAGTTCCCAATTTGACTTCTTTGGTGGATTCTTCTACGGCGGTTGACGGCTCGTCGAATCTCCTCATTCCACTAGCATATGCGCCAGCCGCGACCTCATATTCCTCGCCCTCATCTTCGGTAGGGTATTCTTCATCCGTGATCTCGTAGACTCCGTACCCTTCATCAAATGCACCGTCGCCCTCACATTATATTTCCCGTAGCCGGATGGGATTTTCTAACAACTGGGGGATGGCAAGAAGGGCCTGACATCTGGCGGCTAAATCCAGAAGGAATCGACGAGGGATCTGCCTACCCTTGGATTTCTTCCTAGGTACTACCCTTGACCTATCATTCCTAGATTGACTGACAATATTTACAGAAGAAGAGGAAGACGAATAGGATGGTGTAGAATGTACAGGAGAAGACCCCTTAGAGGAGGGGTAGAAAAAGTCACTCATCGGACCTTGGACGGGTGGTCCGCAAGGGGGGACGCACTCGTGGGAGATGTAGGAGGTTTCCTCAACGAAGATATGTTGTTGGGGAGTTTGAAAATTGATGTTTTTTTTTCGTTTTCATTTTTGATGACAAAGCAGTGAAAATAGATTGGAGGAGAGAGAAAGGTGGTTATGACTAGAGGATTGCGAGGCTCATAGAGCAGATCATGGTTGAAGACCTGGCGCGGGTTGAAAAGCCCGCGTAGGTATGTAAGCAAAGAAGGGGACCTGGGAAGATCATCAGACAACTGTCTGGCCCAGGAAGAAAATATCAGCAAAGGCTGAGACGAGTGGATGGAGAAGATGGCGACTAATGAGCCGTCGACGGTAATGTTGAGAACGGATGAAGATTCATCGATGATAGGGTCCTTCTGGCGAGGACGAGGATAGTTTGGAACCTTGGCAAGAGTTGTAATATTCTCTGGTATTCCGGAGATCAATGGTGGTCCTTCAAGCTGCGGAGACAAGAACATCCTTTCCAGTGCAACGGAAATGTTCCGTATGTCGAACCATTTGTTCCACTCGCATTCCG
Source organism: Amorphophallus konjac (assembly GCA_022559845.1). Lineage (NCBI taxonomy): Eukaryota > Viridiplantae > Streptophyta > Magnoliopsida > Alismatales > Araceae > Amorphophallus > Amorphophallus konjac. Next base: position 583,206,022 of record CM040121.1, on the reverse strand, counting down.
GATCTTTGATCTTGCCTCTTTTGGTGATCCTCGGATATTTTTCAGCCAACAATACAGCATGTGATCCCCCATATGCTTCTCGTGGGTAATCTCCCATCTGAACAACGGGTCCTCTGTTGAAGTGGTTTGATAGAGTCCATGTGAGGGGCTTCCAATCCGCCTCGAACGGTCCTTTGAAGCCTAGGCCAAACCTGTGGTTCGGCCTAATTTCCTTTGGCGGTTTGAGCCTACCCTGTAACTGTGCGCCCAAACCTTTACCCTGTTGATAGCCGATATTCCTCATAATCTCCCAACCTTTGGAGTGAAAAGGGAGACATGATGTTGCGGTTGCCCTGACCGGCTCCTTTGGTGCTAGTGGAACGTGAGATGAATCACGTACGTCCAGTAGTGACAATATGGGCCGATGAGACGGCCAAACAGAGGGCAGAGAAGTGTTGATAGTATCCACTGTGTGAAGGATAGGTGTACTGACCACTTTAATAATCCTTCCATTGTAAGGAAACTTCAGGCACTGATGGTTGGTGGAAGGCACAGCGTCCATGGCTTCGATGTAAGGGCGACCCAGTATACCCTTGAATGTGGGGTCCATGTCGAGGACATGGAATTCCGTGGGAATTGACATGGGGCCTAGTTCTGCCTTCAGAATAATCATCCCCTGCGGCGGCCTTTTGCTATTGTCATAAGCCGTGACCGTGATCTAGGAAGGTCTTATTTGTTCCTCGTTGACCCCACACAACTGAAGGGTGTCCATGGAGATCACATTTATGGACGCACCCGTGTCCACAAGACACGGGTTTATGGATACCCCATTAATTTTTATTGAAATGCACAATGCATACTTCCGAGCCTCCTTGTAAGTGAGCTCGTAGTTGTGGAACATGATGACCGGTTGTGTGTCTGTTGGGGTCAGGACGGTCGAAATCTTCTCCACGAGGAGGTCTTCATTAACCATGACTTTTTGAAGATATTCCATCAAGGCCGCCTGGTGGGATGTGGATCTTTGAAGTAGCTCCAGGATGGAGATCCGAGCAGGTGTCTTGTCCAAGTGTTTCAATAGATCATACCGTGTTCCAGGGATAGCTCTTTCTGGTTGTTCTCCATCATCCTTTTCTGGCTAAGATTGCTCAGGATTCTGACTGTTGTGGGGGAAAACCCTGTGAAAAATCCTTCCACTCCGGAGCACCATTGCCAGCGACTTTTGTACCTCTGTGGGGGTAGCAGTGGATTTTAATAGAGATTTGAGGGGTAGTGGTGGAGGAATGGTTGATGAAGCAGGGGTGATGACGGGAGCAGGGATTCTGATGAGGGGTTTGTTAGGTGGAGGCATGGTGAAAGTAGAGGGGATATCACACGGGTTATAAAGGATAAGAGGTCTGGGAGGTGGAGGCTGAGGTAAAGTGGAAGTGGGTAGGGCTTGAAGCGGGCAATGATTTTAAGGTGGGTGATGGGTAATGAGTGGTTTTGAAGGCATTAGTGGTGATATGGTGGAGAAAGACGGGGTTATGTATGGTTGACGGATGATAAGGGGTTTAGAAGGCATAGGGGTAAATGTGGTAGAGGTGGATGGTAAAGTGGGGGAGTGAGAGAAGATAAGAAGGTGTGAAGGCGTAGTGGAGAGTGTCGGTTGATAGGAGATCGGGGTGCGGATGAGAGGGCGTAATGGCAGTGGAAATGGTGAAGGCGATACTGACGCGGGTTGATGAGAGAGAGGTGCTACCCGGGCAAGGCAAGGGTGTTAAGTGATGATAGAATTGGCGGTAGAAAGAATGGAGGTACTTTCTGGGTGCCACACCTGCTCTCTCCCGACTTTCGAGAAGGAGGAGATGGGGTTAACCTGATGATTGGGCTGTTGGTGCTCCGGTAATGGATTCTGGATTATGCCCATGTTGGGCTGTTGTTGTGGGGCCTGCTGAGGCTGCTGTTGTTGTTGTGGTTGCTGCTGCTGCTGCTGTTGTAACTGCTGCTGTGGCCTATGAGGAGGTCTCCTAGCCTTGAGAGCGGCGACGTATCGTCTCATTTCATCCCAATCTATTTGATGTTCATCATTCATATCGTGGATGTAATCTTTGAAATGGAAGCAGTAATCTACTGTGTGTCCTGACTGCTTGTGGTAGACGCAGTATTTGGATGTATCAACATTCGGGGGCCACACGGGCCTTTCCCTGGATAGCACAAGTATGTTTGAGGCCATGAGGGCGTTGAAAATATCCGCCAGAGTTTCTGGCAACGGTGGATAGTAGGCTCTCTTGGGACCGATCGGCCTCCTTTGTTGCTGTTGGGGACCATAATTCCCCAGGGGTGGAACTTGGTTGTACTGAAGTGGTGATTGTTGTTGCTGAGGTTGTGGTTGTTGTTGCTGGGGTTGACGTAATGGAGGCATATTATCCTGGGGTGGATTATTTTGGGGTGGAGGACGAAGAGGGAAAGGACCTGGTTGGAGGGGAAGTCGGGGCATTTGTGGAGGCCTTGGGTTGACTGCATAGTTGGCATTGTTGACCGCACCCACTTGCTCATTTGTCACGACCCCTTCTGTGGCTCCGCCCGGGACACCAGCGCCTGTCTTTCTGACCACTTTGGGCTTCGGCGACTCAAACATGTTCATAATGGGGGAGTATTTTAACTGGGTTTGGATGTACCGGCCCCTTTCATAGAGTTCCTCAATTGTAGTAAGTTTATTCATGGCTAGGACGTGTCTGAAATGTGGGGTTGCATTAGACACAATCATCTTCACTTGTTCGGGCTCGGAGAGGGTATCCCTTATTCTTTCTGCCAGAGACCTCCATCTATCAGCATAGCAGACAAAATCCTCGTCGGGCTTCATCTTTTCGGCCACTAGGTCGGTAATGGAGAGTGAGGGACCGACCCTATCCCTATATTTCTGCAAGAACCTTCTCTGGACTATTTCAAAATTCTCGGCCTCGCGGGGCTCCAAAGAATAGAACCACTCTAGCGCGGGACCATCCAATGATCTCCGAAAGAGGTATGCCAGGGACCTCTGATCGTTTTGCCAATAGGAGGACTCATACATGAAATCCTTGAGGTGAATGAAGGGGTTGCCGGTACCATTGTATCTGCGGTACGTGGGCATTTCGGAGGGAGGAAGATGAATGACGGGAAGGATTGGCAAAGCAACCTCTGGGGTGGCTTTCACGTCCACCATTCTTCTCAGATTTTGAAACTGCTCGTCCATGCGATTGAACCTATTGAGGAGCGATTGGGCGAGCTCCTCTGGAGGTGAAGGTGGCACTTGCCACTGGGGGAGAAATTGTCTCCCGGAGACTTGAGGGGGGAACCCCGAATGAGAGGGAGCTGCCGGACCGCCGACAGTCGGCCCTGGCTGAAGCGGTATGTGGGGAACAACGGGAGTTTGAGATTGTGATGGGAACTGGAATGAGGGTGGTTGTTGGTTCGCTTGTCCTTGAAGTGAGGGAGACTGGATGGCTTGTGCCAATGAAGGAGATGGAATGGCCTGCACGGACTCTTGGAGAGGTGCGATGGCCGGAGTTGATTCCTGGGGCGTGGGGGAAACAGATTTCCCCTTCAGAATGGCCTGGAAGGCCCGGAGCTGTTCAGAGGTAAGCTCCATGTTGACGAGGACGCCCAGTAAGGAAGAGATATCCTGTGGTGGGGATGTGTCCCCGGTAATAACCTGCACCTCATGCGAGGGCTCAAGAGAAGGACCCGAGTCCATAGCATAGACTCGCGGGTCGGCTGACAAACCACGACTAGGGTGGTTCTCCTCAAAAGACTCGTGAGCCATGCTCACAGTTTTCCCAGAACGCAAAAACATACACTAGCAAGCAGGTAGCACAGATTATCAAACAAGTGGATGCCTTTACGCCTTTTTTGTGTTTTGATTTTGATGATTTTTTTGTGTTTTTAGCGAGATCCGAAGTTCACACAAAATAGGGACCCTAGTTTATTTTTGTTTCACCGCCGTGTCAGCTAGGGTCTCTCATCTAACCACAAATGGGATGACTAACTCCGGGGAACTTCAATGGTACAACCAGCCCAGTGAACGAAAAGGAGATTATTTGATGTCGGGGACTTACGGACGTCCCAGTGGAGGAGATTCTAGTCCGTTGAGAGGAATTCTCAAACGGTGAGTCCTTCCTTCACCGGGAAAGGGTGATCCTTAGAAAAAATGAAAAAGGATATAAAAGAGGGATGAATGTATGCAATGGAATGCTGACAGAGATATAGAGTAAGAAAATAACAGAAATAACAAACATATAATAAACACCCAACCAATCACAACTGACAGTGCTGCCGTGAGCACAACGGGGGCGCGCGAGGGCGCCAAGGTGGAGAGGCACGGACGGTGACGAACTTGCAAGGGTAGCCAAAAGGAAGCAGTAGAAGTCCCACCGTGATCGCTAATCTGTGAGCGACGTCACGCGGTTCGAGGAGCGAAGAAGACGCGGAGCGCGCGGGTTCCTCATGTTTGCTGCAACACAGAAATAAGAGAAAAGAGAATGGGCCACCACGGGAGATTGCTCCGACGGGGCGAGCGGGACAAATGCAATATAGCAAGATATGGGGGTTAAACGGCCATAGCGGGAAGTGACTCGCCGCGGTCTCGGGGGGACGAGAATGGTGCAGAAATCAAATAGCAAGAATTGAAACGGCCATTGGGGAAGTGACTCACCGCGGCCTCGAGAATATGAGCAGATAAGAATATAACAGAATATAAGGAGAATATAAATAACGGGAATTTAAACGGCCATTGGGGAAGTGACTCGCCGCGGCCTCGAGAATATGAATAGATAAGAATATAACAAAATATAAAGAGAAGAGAACATGCTGTGATCGCCAGGGGCCAAAAGACCCCAAAATAAAGAAAGTGATCGCGCCTACCTCAAGAGCGGGAGATGGCGAGTTGCTTCTTCCTCCCCCTTCGGCCGGCTGACGGAGAGGGCTTTCCTTGGGTACCCTTGCAAAACAACGACAAACAAGTAACGAGTGGATTAGAAAGATGAAGATGTAGTATTCCAATCCTTGCGATAAAAATAACGAAATGATGGCAAGACACGCACCTGGTTGGTGTTGTCTTTTAAACCCCTCTCGGATACATGTAGGAGGAAATGTGACGGTGGATGCAAGAAGTATATAAGAAGAGGCGCCCTTATGAAGGGGGATAGAGGATGCGAGATGATGAATGCAAAAGAACTACGAAGAAAAGGAAAGGATTGGCTTATTGGATGTGCCGATGGCGAAATCCGGCGGAGCTCCGACAGCGTAGGGACGACGTGGAAGCGCGGTGGATGAAGACGACCTTCCTCTCGCGAGCGTGGGCACCCGAGAAGCCAGCAGAACCTCCACCTACAAAAGACCCCACGGGTTAGAAATGACTCCGGCAGCCTCTGGGCTCCGGCAGCCTATCAGACCTCTTAGAAGCTCTCCTAGAACTGAGGGGGTGGGTCTCTATTTATAGAGCTACGGAGGATGGAGGCGTCCAGGACCCTGGACACCTCTATCAGGGTAAAAATAATATTTTATTCTATTTTTATTCATTTTTTTCGAATATTTTCATGGAGGCGTCCAGGGTCCCGGACGCCTCAATAAGGTCCACCGATCTCCACCGAAAGCCGCACGTGGTTTGACACAACGCGTGATTTTGTGAGCGGCGTCTCGTGATTCGGAAATGGGCGCGTCCAGTTTTCTGGACGCTTCCACAATTGGCTTTTTTCACACACGCCAAACCGTCGGACGGTGGACGGGGCCCGGTGGGCAAGTTGATGGAGGCGTCCAGGGTCCTGGACGCCTCCATAAATATATTATTTTTATTTGATTTTTGTTTTGTTTTTTATGATTATTGATATTATTTTTATTGTTTTTACATTGATGGAGGCGTCCAGGCAAGTGGATGCCTCCATGATTTTGATTTTTTTTATTTTTTGGTCATTGATGGAGGCGTCCAAGCGCCTGGACACTTCTATGATTATGATTTTTTTTATTTTTTTTTGGTCATTGATGGAGGCGTCCAGGCGCCTGGACACTTCCATGATTTTGATTTTTTTATTTTTTTGGTCATTGATGGAGGTGTCCAGGCGCCTGGACACTTCCATGATTTTTCACGGAAAAATTCAAAAAGATGTAAAAAAAATCATAAAATAGGAAATCACCAGAGTAATTAAAAATGTGAAGGCCGCCTTGGGATATCATAGTGTAATATGAGATTTACTCACGGTAACGTCAAGAACGGCGTATCTACATACAATATATCACATTTGTATTTATACTCTTTCTTTTAATAATTATTAAAAAATCTCTAAATATATTCAAATAATAATTATACAATGGGTCACACTTTTGTCACTCTAGTCTCGGCCACCTATTATCATAGTTAAGGAGATAGAAACAACTCAAAACTTAAGCCACGTTTGGCATCACTCTTAGGGGGATTTCAATCATTGGAATCTCCGAATAAGAATTTAGCGGAACTAAATGAGCCATAGTTGCCTTGACTTCTCTGCACATTTGATTTTTGCCAAGAGAGAGAATCAAACACATGGGTGTCTATTTCGCTCAACGTGTGAAAGTTTCTTTTTGTGAGCTTTCAATAGTTTGTCTAGGATTTTTTGGCACCTTATTTGTATCAAACCCCCCCTTCTATGCATTTTACATTTTTTTACCACCCAACAGTAAGTGACCTTCACAAGGCCAATCTTCCCTTTCCCTTCACCTTCGCATAACGGAAGCCCCTTCGTCGGCCGACTCCTCCTCGCATAGTAGCAGCCCAAGTCTCTTGCACGCAGAGTTTGGCCATCGTCTCTTGTCGGTGGAGGAGGTCGCCACAGAGCTGGAGCAATGGGAGGAGGCGACGACGATCAGGGAAGTATATGGGGTGGCATTGGTAGGCGTGGTGGAGGGGAGATCTTGATGCCGGTGTGGAGGAAGCGACTATGCTTTTTGGTAAGATCGTTGGTGATGTGGATTGGGGGCTTCATAGTCCCTATTGACGGTGCCAAAGGAATAGGACATGAAGAGAAGGAGGAAGGCAGTGACAGTATGGTAGAAGGCATTTTCGTAATCTCGACCGCCGGGGTGAGGAAGGATTAAGGCCACGGCAAATGTTCCATGAGTCCTTTAAACCATGTCCTACAAATCCTTACCCTGTCAGAGACCTTGCCTATAATATCTCGGGGCTTCATAGTCCCTATTGACGGTGCCAAAGGAATAGGACATGAAGAGGAGGAGGAAGGCAGTGACGGTATGGTAGAAGGCATTTTCGTAATCTCGACCGCCAGGGTGAGGAAGGATGAAGGCCACGGCAAATGTTCCATGAGTCCTTTAAACCATGTCCTACAAATCCTTACCCTGTCAGAGACCTTGCCTATAATATCTCGGGTCTTCGGATTGACTATCCGCATGTTTCAGTGTGTTTCCACGGGTTTCAGATCATGTTCCAAAATAAAATCAAAAATTTTAAATATTAGATATTCGGATCCCTAAATGTAATATAATAATCCATTTTTGGTCGATGTGGCGTAACATGGAGAGTTCCGCCTTTTTCTAAGGATCGTAGGGTTAATTTTTATGATTTTTTATTTTCTGGATTTTTAAACCTCAAAAATCAAAACCTATAGATCCCCCACCCTCTCTCTTCTCTCATTCTCTCCCTCACTCTCTCGTTTCTCTCCTTCTCTTCCCCCCATTCTCTGGGTGATTGACGAAGGACCAGGAGGGTGAGACAGAGGGCGACGTGGGTGCGAGCGGCGAGGAATGGAGGTGGAGCGACGAGGCGAGCATTCGCAAAGTTCGCGAGCTAGCCATGGGGATTTCATCGATTTCACTATGATCTAGAGTTTTTAGCGCGCTAATGCTTTGTGAGAGGTAGGGGAACAGATCCATGGCCTTCCTATGTTATTTTCCCGCAATTCCATATCATGGTGAGACCGAGAGAGGGCCTATTTGATGTTTTGGGAAAAACCATGCCCAGGGTTGTGCAACAGATTTCAACCAATTTGGGTATCGTTTTGTAGTTAGATCATAGTTTTCCAGTGGTATGAATGTCTGGGGAGTGATCACCTATTGTTTTCCATTTGTTCCGAGACAAATGGGGTGTGGAACGACACCCCCGTGGGGTGTTCTGTTTAGAGAAACCCAACAAAAGGTGGCCACATCGATGGCCGCCAAGCATTATGCTAGGTGGCCAGAAACTTGGCCGCCTGGGGGGGACACCGGGCCCACTACCGGACCCAATGCTCGGAGCCGACGCCGCACCGCCACGACTGCACCGAGCCTATGGCTCGGAGATCCGACCTCCTGAAGACTCGGCATATTTGTGTGTATTGAGTGATACATGTATTTGTATGTATTTGTGTATATTCATCTTATTAGACTAGTCAAAAGACATGTGTGTATTTTGTATATTTTATTTGATTAAAATCGACAAGCCAAAGTTAGGTGGGTGGGTTTTGTTTTATTAGGCTAGGGTATAAACACAATTAGTGTAAGTGTGAGGGTATTATTGTTATGGCCTTCCCTATAAATAGGGGGCTAAGGGTGTTACGTACGTTATGATGAAATTGAATGAAAGAGTGTCTTACGTGAGTGCCATTCTCACTTGTTCCTTTCCCTTCCCTCATTCTCTTTTGAGTGTGAGTGTGTCACCCGGTGTGAGACTGTCCGGCGTGAGGCCGAGCTGCGTGAGGTAGCAAGTTATTTGTTCCCGTCTGTGTCGTCAGGAGTTACCGTCGATCCATTTCCACGTCGCCGCCGCGTCAGATTTGATATCAGAGTCCAACAACGGCGTCTCTGACGACCCCGACGTCCCCGGCATCGTCTCCCTTTCTCTCTCTAGATTGCTAGAAGTGGAAAAAAAAGAAACAAAAAACTTGCTACCTCACGCAGCTCGTGGAAATGGATCGACGATAACTCCTGACGGCACAGACGGGAACAGATAACTTGCTACCTCACGCAGCTCGGCCTCACGCCGGACGGTCTCACACCGCGCGACACACTCACACTCAAAAGATAATGAGGGAAGGGAAAGGAACAAGTGAGAATGGCTCTCACGTAAGACACTCTTTCATTCAATTTCATCATAACGTACGTAACACCCTTAGCTCCCTATTTATAGGGAAGGCCATACCAATAATACCCTCACACTTACGCTAATTGTGTTTATACCATAGCCTAATAAAATAAAACCCACCCACCTAAATTTGACTTGTGGATTTTAATCAAATAAAATACACAAAATACACACATGTCTTTTGACTAGTCTAATAAGACAAATACACACAAATACATACAAATACGTGTATCACTCAATACATACAAATACGCCGAGTCTTCAGGAGGTCGGATCTCCGAGCCATAAGCTCGGTGCAGTCGTGGCGATGCGGCGTCGGCTCCGAGCATTGGGCCTGATAGTGGGCCCTGTGTCCCCACCAACCCTCCCGGGGCGACTGGAACTCGACTCCGTTGAGTAAGGGGGGACACTGCTGTGGTAGTGCTCCAGTAGATCTGGATCGAGGCGCTGGAGATCTTCCCGGCTGATCCAGGAATCATCAGAAGGTGAACGGTCCCGCCAGCGGACAAGGTAGCGCTGGTACACCCTACTCCTTGTAGTGGTCACCTGCTCATCCAGTATCCTCTCAATGTGCTCGCGCGGTACTCTCGAGACTGTGGGACGCACAGGGGTGGGCTCACTCTCAATGGGAGGAGAAGGCTCGAAAGGGTCACTAGGAATTGCTGTGGGTTCCTTGTAGGCCACTAGGTCTGCCACATTAAAAGTCGAGCTAATCCCATATTCGGGAGGTAAGTCCACAACATAAGCATTTGAGCCAATCCTCCGCAGTATCGGGAAGGGACAATCACTACAGACTTGCGACTTTTTAATGGCTCCCGAGGGGAGTCGTTCGGGTTGGACCCGCACCATAACCAAATCACCTTCTTGAAATTCATGGTGACGCCTATGCGAATCAGCTGACTCATGTAGACTACTGACGTGCAGTGCAAACTCTTCGGCTGACTTGGACATTCTAGACTCGAGGGGAGGGGGAATGAGATCCACGGCACAATGACTCTTGCTCACCCTAAGAAAACCCCTTTGAATGAGGTCCTCGACAATTCGTCGGAGCTCAGGATGCTCCTGGGGGTTCAGTTGGTAATGGGGTATGTTGGGTAGGGTGGACCCGGGGACAAGCTCAATAGCGTGTTGTTCATCACGCATGGGAGGGAGTCGAGAAGGCAAGTCCTCGGGGACGATGCCTTGGAAGTCTTGCAGTATTGTCGGGACTTCAAGTGGGACTGAGACTCAGGACTCCTCGGGTGTGATGGTGACGTCAACAACATGGGCACCCTCAGCAACCTCTCTGTTAAACTCACCGACATTTATGGAGTCAAGGCTCCTAACTAGGTCATTACCAACCTTAGGGACCTTAGAAACGGGTGTGATAGTCGCAGGAGAAGAGGGAAGGGGAGGTTTCCCTTCAGTGGGAGTTTGGAGATTCTCCTAAATTTTGGGAGTTCTAGTGGGGGTGGAGGTGCAACTCTTTCCCGGGGTCACATTTGGGGGTGCCGGGTACAACTGAATCTTCTTCCCGTTGTGGGAGAAGGAACACTGATTGGATCGACCAAAGGTAGCGAGGTCTACATCATAGATCCATGGTCGTCCTAAGATGACGCTCCCGACCTTCGTAGGCATTACGTCACATAAGATTTGTCCTTGGTAGGACTAGAATTGGATGGGAATGACACATGTGGTGGTGACTGGGAAAGAAGTGTCATCGACCCAAGCCACGTTGTATGGCCTTGGATGAGAGTGCGTAGGTAGACCTAAACGGGAGACAAAGTCTGAAGAGACTGCATTGATACAGCTCCCGTTGTCAAGGATTACCTTGCAGGGATGAGAGTTCACCATGATGTAGGTTTGGAAGATGGAGGTTCGATGCCATTCGTCCTCCTGGGGTGTTGAGATACATCGAATTACACCCAATCTTTTCTGACTATAACTCTCGGCAATGTCTCCAACCTGCATGTACTCGACATGCGTGCCATCAATATGACATCCATTTTCTCAAACTGGGCGATGAGGTCAGGATCGGCCATATATCTCTCCTGATCCATGGTTGTTTGTTGAGTTGAAATGTGCTCTAGACGGCCTGATGAATTCCTAGACCGACGTGGCATGCACGAGCTTGAACCTAAATGATGCAGTCCTGGGACCGACAATTAGCAAGTTGTAGACCCGATTTGTTGGCTGATAGGCAAAGGGTCAATTTGAAGGGACCGGTCAGGGAGAGTTGCTCACCCGTAGGTGAAGTAGTTGTGAAACTACCTCCTGACAATTAGGGTGCCCTAATGCGGCAGTCTAGGGCTTAAGGATGGATGCAAGCAAGCTCTCTCTTTCCGTACACAGCGATGCACTCAGGAGACTGATTGTATAGACCGGGCTCTCTCTCACTTCGTCACGCGGCAATTGATAAAGATACTAAATAAGCAAATGATTGGAGCACGTACCTAGCTGACTGAGAAGTCAAGATCCGACCGGAGATGAAGGTGAGCGGGGACGTGCATGCCCGCACGGCATCGACGAAGCTTCACGGTTACAATGAATTCACTCCGCGCAGGGAGGATTTAATTATTACAAAATCACTCAATGTTAAAATTTTCCCATGTAAGGGAACAAATCAATCCAAAATTTCTCCGGACAGGGAGACTCACGGTCACTTAAATTCCGTAAATCACGGACCGTCTGTCGACGACCAAGTGACTCGAGTGTTATTCGAGCATCCGTTGCGGACTTCGGGTGCTGCAATAAGTTAATTAGATAAATTTACATATATAGACATATATATATGTAGCTATATAATATTATATATATAATAGTATATATATTTCACACACACACACACACACACACACATATATATATATATATATTTAACACACCTTTTTTTTAAACTCTTTTTTTTTTCAAACCCTTTTTTTTCAAACTTCTATTTTTGACTATTTTTCAAACCCCCTTTTTTTCAATACTTTTTTTTTTCAAACTTTACATACTCTCTCTCTTTTTTTTATTTTTCTTCTCTCTTTTTCAATTTTCAAACTCCTTTTTTTTTCAAACTTTAACTTCCTTTTTTGACTTTTTTTTCTCTTTTTTTTCTATTCAAACCTTGCCTATTCTTCCAACAACTTTCAACCTCTCCCGACTGTCAACAAGGCCGGCCGCGTGGGCGGTCAAAGTGGATGGCTCACGCGGTTGAAGGCGTCGGCGCACGCGGGCGCATGTGGGGAAGGATGAAGGAGACGTTGTTGACGGTCCACCGCGTGCGGTTGTCGATCCTGTTCTGGGTGTTCAGGAAGATGATGACCATGTCCGCAGTAGGCGGCGGTGGGATGGAGGCGTGGCTGCCGAGGGTGGTGGCCGGAGGGTGTGTGCAGGCGACTGGGTGTTCGCAGGGGTGTGGATGGTTGGCAGTGAGGGAGGGAGGGCGTGACGGTGTGAAGTAGAGGGAGATGGTTAGCAGGAGGCGGAGTGAGGGGTCTGTCGGTTGTAGCAGGGGCGACAGTGGGTGGTGGAGGGTGACTGTGGGTCGGCGAGGAGGTGGAGTGCAAGTGGCCAGCGGGCTGCGACTGGGGGGTGAGGGAGTTGGCTGGAGGTCGGAGATGTCGCCGGTGGAGGTGGGCGACTGTGTGACGTTGCCGGGGCGGCGACGAGGGGTGCAGGGCGCTGAGGAAGGTGGCTGGAAGTCGCGGTGGTCAGAGGTGGGGGACGACGGTGGCAGCGGTCTGGTTAGCAGAGGGGAGGACGATGGCATGGCGTGGCGGGAGGCGGATCCACGGAGGCGGCTCTTGTCGTGTTGTTGCCCGAGATTGCCTCCTTGGCGTGGTGGTGCGGGGACGGTAGCGTCAGGCGGCGGGCTGCCTCCTTGGCGTCACCGGGCCTGCAGAACGGGAGGGCGGCGAGCTTCGCAGCAGCAGACGCACGGTGGAAGGAGGCGGCTGGAGCAGGGTTGGCCGGCAGCGCGGCTATGGTGCCGACCGCGGTGGCGTTAGCGCGGGGAGTGGAGAGCCTGGCCGTGGGATGAAACACCGGTGTGGAGGCCGGCGGTGGTTGCTCCGCAGACCACTGCAGTGTCGCGGGGTTGGGTGGTGGTCGACCGTTCTTGCACTCGCCTGTAGCCGTGGGCGTGAGAACGGAGGGTGGGGGGGACGAACGCACAGTGCCAGGGGGGACGCACAGGGACAGGGGGGCACGCTGGCGCTGTGCGCGTCAGAGAGAGAAAGAGGGAGAGAGTAACAGAGAGAGGGTGAAATCGAGAGAGAGAGAGAGAGCGGGAGAGAGAAACGCGCGAGAGAGAGAGGGTGCGGGAGAGAGAAAGAGATCACGGGAGAGAGAAATTAACAGAGAAAGAAAAAAATGGGGGGAGAGAGAAATAACGCAGGGGTTTCTTCCCTTTTTTTCAATTTTTTTCTCTCCAAAACTCCTCTCAACTAATATCTTTTATGCTACTCTTCTATTTTTTTGTTTCTTTTTTTTTCCACTTCTAGCAATCTAGTGAGAGAAAGGGAGACGATGCCGGGGACGTCGGGGTCGTCGGAGACGCCATTGTTGGGCTCTGATACCAAATCTGACGTGACGGCGACGTGGAAATAGATCGACGGCAACTCCTGACAGCACAGACGGGAACAGATAACTTGCTACCTCACGCAGCTCGGCCTCACGTCGGACGGTCTCACACCGGGCGACACACTCACACTCAAAAGATAATGAGGGAAGGGAGAGGAACAAGTGAGAATGGCTCTCACGTAAGACACTCTTTCATTCAATTTCATCATAACGTACGTAACACCCTTAACCCCCTATTTATAGGGAAGGCCATAATAATAATACCCTCACACTTACACTAATTGTGTTTATACCCTAGCATAATAAAATAAAACCCACCCACCTAACTTTGACTTGTAGGTTTTAATCAAATAAAATACACAAAATACACACATGTCTTTTGACTAGTCTAATAAGATGAATACACACAAATACATACAAATACGTGTATCACTCAATACACACAAATACGTCGAGTCTTCAGGAGGTCGGATCTCCGAGCCGTAAGCTCGGTGCAGTCGTGGCGGTGCGGCGTCGGCTCCGAGCATTGGGCCCGGTGTCCCCACCACCGCCCAACTCTGGTGGGCGGCCACATAGGCTGCCAAGCATTATGCTAGGCGGCCATAAATTTGGCTGCCTAGCTCTAATGGGCGGCCAACTTACTGCCAGTGAAAGTGCACTAGTGGGCGGCTAGCTCTATGGCCGCCCAATCCTCGTGGACGGCCAGCTGGGTGGCGCCCAGTCTAGTAGGTCCCAGACACCCCCGCTGATTTGGTTCTGTGTTTCTAGGTGTCTGTAGCCTATGTGGTTTCACGAAGGGTGTACCCACACGGGTTTAGTGAGCCGACAATCACTGGTTTATGTTGTCCGGCCTAGGGTGGCATAACTCCATAGAGCTGTATCGTACCACAATCTTAATGCGTGTGAGTAGTCGATAGTTTCCATGTGACTGCGTCGGTCAAAGTTATTTCGGAGTAGTACCTCGTTAGCGTAGCTTCCTGTGTGTCTTGAACTCGTCGGCCGTATGGCCGAGTGCTGTAGCTTACTGAGTGTAGACACTTGCTGACCGCAAGGTCGAGAGCTTTCTCGTGAGATGGTGTAGACTAGTTACTGTGCGACCCCTCTTCTGTTGCGACCTGAGTTTGGGTTTGAGGGGAAAACCGGCTATAGGACCTTGACGGGGGGGGGAGTCCGTTTGTGTGTGCACACTTTGTTCGGGGCTTTGGACCCATACTAACGAGTACGACCCCAGCTAGTCCTAGAGTTGTCGTGTCTCTGGCACACTTCTAGAGGGGAGGTGGATAGGTTGGGACCCTCATTTCTTCGCCACACTTCTTGAGGGAGGGGGACATGCGTGAGTTAGGCGGTATGGTATAAGATGTTAGGGGACGTGTCTAACCCAGTTCCTTTGCCATACCCCTTGAGGGAGGTGGACAGGCAATGGGACAATAGGTGTGGTGTAAGACGTTAGTGGATGCATCCAATCAGTACTAGCGTGTGGGTTCTCTGGTCACCCGCAATTTTAGAGTTTCTTGACTATGAGGTTGTGGTTCTTCAAAGGGTGGAGGTAGTGCTTCTTGATCGGGTGGCTTTAGTTGTGATTTCCGACAACGTGGTCGAGGTCCTCCTGACAGAGGTCTCGTGGGTTTCCGACGGTGTAGATGTGGGTTTTTCACTGGCTAGTTCAATAGTTGTTCGACCGTGGAGGTCGAGATTTCCCTGTTGAGTGTAGGAGTAGTTTAAAGTATTGTGCTCCACCGCCTATTGCTATTCTTAATGTCATTGGTGTTGTTTATTATTATTGTATTGTGGTGGAGATCTGCGGGACCCTTACTAAGCCAATGAGATAAGCCTTATCAATTCTTTTTCAGGTGCGACATTCCTCCTCCTGGTTCCAAAGTTTGGTGCGGTACCTGCGGAGGTTTCTAGTTACTAGCTTGCTAGAGTCGGGGTATGTCCCTTGTCAGTGTACGCTTCCTTTTTAGTTGACATTATTTTGTGAACTGGACTCTAAGTTGTGATTATTTAAATATAAATTATATTCTTATTATTTAATTAATTTTATAATTACTTTCCTATATTTATTTTAAATTCCGATACACTCCTATAACATTAATCTAACCTTTATGAGTTTCATGGCTCGTGGGTGATATGTCAAGATTCGAGTTACACCAGCTACTTTTCGATACGCTGATCTTGGGTCGTTACACTGTCAAAAATGAGATTCTTTGATTTTTTTTCCTCCATCGAAGTGTTACCAAACACGGCCTTAAATCTGACGGTTTCAAATTAGGGGGCACTAAACCTACTTCTTCCCCATTCATATTTTAAAAAGGACAAAAAATATAGACAAGTTGATTTAAAAAAGTGACTATGTAGCAATTATCTCCAAATAATTACAATTATGCATTTTAGATTCTCGAGTCACAAAGTCCTATGAAATTCAACCCTAAGATTAGTCCCTTATTTTAGCATGTAAACCATAGATATGTTCTGGTTAACTAAACTAAAGTTACCTGGGTCTATTCAAAAATATTTTATAATTACAACAATTAAAAACTATGAATATAAATGTGAGAGCACATATTTACAAAATGTAAATATAAATTGTTTCCAACTCTGTCGTTGACGAGAGCAATAGTCACATATCCCAACTTTGATTGGGGTTATTCTCGTAGAAGAAAGAACTATAACTAAGGTATCGTTTGGTTCGACGATAATATTTGAGGAGAAAAAATATAAGTCATTATGTGTTAATTTATCTCTATCATTATTCTCACGTATGTTTGATGTCGGAGAGATAAATACGATGATATTTTTATTACTCGTTTCGTAAAAAATAGAGATACAAATGAGAACAAATATTAAAAAGAAAACGATTTTATCATTCTTATTAGTTGCGATTAATACTAATATATATTTTATTTATCACAAGTAACACTAATATTATTAATTTTAGTTAATATATTTATTCTTAATAATCATGATTAGCACTAATATTATTAATTCCAACATGATTAATTCTTCATTAGTAATAATGAGATGGTTATAATTAATTATTTAATGACAATTATGTAATATATTTATTAATTAACATAATTAAGATTAATTTGTATGATTAATTAGCACTAACAATATTGATTGGCATATTAAGATTAAACATTGCCATAATAATTAAATAATAAATTTATTAATTATCACTAATAAGATTGATTAGCATGGTTAGTTAACATTGACAACATTAATTAGCATAATTAATTAGCATTAATGATGTTACTTAGTATAATAAGATTACTTAGTATAATGAGATTAAGTAACATTGTAAGAATTAATAATTTAATAATAATTAATTAATATATTTATTAAATAACATTAATAAGATTAATCAGCACGATTAATTTGCTCTAATAAGATTAATTAATATTGTTAATTGACATTAATAAGATTAAGTGACACCATTATAATTAATTATTTAATAATATTTAAATAATATATTTATTAATTAATATTAATGTGATTACTTAATATGATTAATTAGTAATAATACTAGTAGTCTAGTAATTAATATTAATAAGGCTAATCATTACTAATGATGGAGAGATAAAAGTAGAGATAAGGAGATGGGAGTAAATTTTATTTTTGAGATAACTCTATTATCTTTAACTTGTTTATTTCCGTAGATTTTAACCTAACAAAACGAAAAATAAAATTGAGGCGGGAGTAGGGGATACTCCCGCCTCATCCCCGAACCAAACGGGGCCATAATCCCTATTATTCCTCGCAAGTCGCACCCCACGAAGAACAACAGGTGTGGTCAACCATCGGCCGCCATTACCCCCACGCTTTCTCCTCTCTCCCTCTCTCTCTCTCTCTCTCTCTCTCTTACAGGATTTCAGTTTCTGCGGCGACTGTTGAGGCAGTGGTGGTGGGATGAAGGAGATGAAACGGCCTTCGAAGCGCAGTGGCAAGAACTCGGCGCACGCTGCCTCCTCTTCGAAGACGGCACCCGCGACTTGCCAAGAGCTTCAGGAAGGCGACGTGGTCCTACCCGATGCCTCCGCCGCCGGGGGTGCCGTCGGGCCGGCGATCGTTGGCGGCGACATGGCGGCGTCGGTCGCGGCGCTCGAGTCCCTCCTGGGCTACCCCTTCCGCGACCCTCGGCTGGCGGAGGAGGCCCTCACCCACCCCTCCGCCCAGCGCGGCGTCTCCTACCAGCGCCTGGAGTTTGTGGGGGACGCCGCCCTCGGCCTCGCAGTCGCCAACCACCTCTACCTCACCAACCCCGGGGAGGGCCCCGGCCGCCTCACCGTTCTCCGCTCCGCCAACGTCTCCACGGAGAAGCTCGCCCGCGTCGCGCTGCGCCACGGATTGTATGGCCACCTCCGCCGGAGCGCTCCCCCGCTCGACGCCCTCGTGGCGGACTTCGCTGCCGCGGTGGAGCGGGAAGAGGACGAGGACGCCGAGCTCGCCGCCATCTACGGCGGCGCCTCGGTGAAGGCGCCCAAGGTGCTGGCCGACATGGTGGAGTCGGTGGCTGCGGCGGTATTCGTGGACGCCGGCTTCGACCTGGACGCGATGTGGCGGGTCTGCCGGGGGCTGCTGGATCCCATGATCACCGCCGACACGTTCCACGAGCAGCCCGTGTCGGTGCTCAACAGGCTCTGCCAACAGCGGGGGTGGGCTCTAGATTTCAAGAGCTGGCGCAAAGGCGACCGCGCCGTTGTCAATGCCTTCGTCAATGGGGACTTGCTCGGCATTGGCACCTCTGATCAGAAGGAGATTGCCAAGCTCAATGCGGTTCGCGACGCTCTCCGAGAGATCTCGCGCATCATCCGTGAAACTGAGGCCAACGAGATGCAGGTGGAGGAAGAAGAACTAGGAGGGGTCGACGGTGATGTCGCCGCGATTGCTGGTGGGGAGGAGACGGACGGCGGCGAAGACATGGTTATGGATATTGCTGTTGGTGGTGGAGAAGAGTCGAAGGATGAGAAAGGGACTGAGGAGGGAGGGGGTGAAGCATGTGGGAAGGATGATGCTGTGGTTATCGGCTGTGAATCGCCTGAAGAGGAGGTGGAGAGGGCTAAGTCTTTGCTTAACAACATATGCGGGAAGAACCATTGGCCTAATCCCGTCTACAGGCATGATCTCTGAGACCCACAGTTTACTCCTGGTTGAGCTTCTTTCACATTGTGACATATATGAGTGTTATTTTCATATTTCTGTTTTGAGTTTTTTAAGACTGGATGGTTCTGCCCTTTTCTCCCCATCCCCATAAACTCTGATGATCCCATCGACATTCCTGCAGATGCTTGGCATTCTGTCCGTCTTTCCCATGCCTGCTCTCATAATTCCACAGTGCCACAGGAAATGTAGTATGTCATATGTTGTTGTATTGCTTGCTCCATTGGATGTCTTATTTTGTAGGACAAGGTGATGAAGGTGTTTATTACTTACAATGCTTGTACGGTGATTAGCTTAGGTAGATTGTTTAGCAGGAAATATCTGGAAGGGTCTTATTCTAGTAGGTATGCATGAAAGTTTTTCCAAGACCTTCTCAAGCAACCGAGGAAATGGATAGGATGAACTGTTTCCATTGGAGAAGAAGGCATTCCCACAAAGCAACAAGTTGTATGAGTGGTCTCTGCTCCCAAAAGATAATGAAAGACAAGTTCCAATGTTTCGGCTTAATTGAGCTTACAGCTTTTGTTTATATCTTGTCTAAGATCTTCATATGAACAAACTATGAGCCTTGCTTTTTGATTCTTGTGAGATTTTGGGAAATGCAGTGTTACAATCATTTTGATCTCCATATAAAACATTTTTCTTGAGTTCTGGCTTTTAATGTGTAAAGTTCTGCATCGAAAAAGATTGCCATAGATATTTGTTCTATTTCTTTAATACCTATCACATAGCACAACTTGTGGAACAGCATTTTTGCTATTCTCATATTCAGCCCAACTTTGGAGTCCTAACATTTTTCCTAAAATCTCATGGTAAACCTTTGACTAATAGGTCATGGGTATCCAAGCAGAATCAATTGTAAACCAGTCCTTGATTCCCATGATATCTGTGTGTTAGGGCTGCCTATAGACCCTATACATGTCTTTTCTCTATCTGCGTGTGTTTCTTGTTTTTTTATACCTACACATGCTTTTGTTTCATCCTGTGGGAACATGAGTTTTAACAACAAAAATTAATAAATATAAAAACATGAAAAAAATGATGTTATGTTGTTTATGCAAGTGGCATCACAACATGCATCAAAGAAATTTGGGTTTAATATATCTGCGCACGTTGGAGCCTTTGGATCAGGCTATGGATTCACAATCTTGGCCTCATTCCCCACTGACCTCGATTGTTGTTAATTACATCGGCCTGACAACAGAAAGCCCTTGATTAACCGCACGATTAATACCTTACTCTATGTGCTATGAAATTGATTCATTGCTCGTCACTTAATTACTTGGATAGGTCAAAATAGTAAGATGCCATTTTCAGTTAGAGTCCTACTTCGACTAAGATTCTTGAGTCCTGATTCTATTGGGATTTTTGTGACAAAAGATTATCCTTCTATCCTCATGTAAGTCTAAAATGGATCTTTGGTCAGTTTGGGGAAGAGTCCTAGTCCGATTAGGACTCTAGGGTAGGAGTCCTACTCAGGTTTGATTGATCAGACTACATAGTCGACGTTCCGTTAATTTCTTTGGTGCAGGAACAAGGAAGCGGGAGGTGGATTGCTGCAGTCTTTTCTTCCTCCTCCTCTTGTTGGCACAAGACCCAAGGAGAACTGCCACTGCTGTTTTCTTTTTATTGTTGGTGCAGGACTTGCTACCTCTCTTTGCTTCTTTTCTCTGGTACGGTTAAGGACATACTGCTGCTGTTCCTTTGTTTCTTCTTCGCTTCCCTTAGTCTTTGGTGCACTAGCAAGGGGACAAGGATGCCCACTTCACAGCTGTCTCTCTCTCCCCCTCCCCCAACCCCAGGAAAAAAAAACCAAAGAGGGAATTACTCTCTATCAAGGTATGTACACTTGACTTGAATAAGTCAAAGGCGTGCCCCATTGCACCTATGTTTCAGAAAAGTGTGCATTTTAGATCTACCCTTTATCTCAAGTTAACTTGTTCTCAAAGTAGCAGCATCAACCCTGGATTCAAACGTCCTGCCCTGTTGACTCATGACTTGTCAATGTCATAAGAGTTGTTTGACAAAATGCCTATAGCGGACTACAAGGCTTATTTACTTGTCACTCATGTCACAACCTCTTTTCTTCCTTTCTTTAGTTTTCCATAGTGCACTTAATGGACTCACGTTAAATTAGTACTTCACAGGTTTATCTTAAATTTTTTTTAAAAGTGGTTGGTACCACTAAATTGTATTTAAGTAAAAAGGAGGGATGTACAAATATACCCATGTAGTTCCCAAAAGATCCCTATACAAGAATTCTGCACACCAAGCTGATGTGTCACCCACTGACCCCCCAACAAAACAAAAAATGAGGAGTTATGATAGACCACATTATATAAAACTGAAGTCCACTCTCTCACTTTCTCCACAATGAAAGAAGCAATCCTGTCTGAAACTCTAGCTTCCCTTTCTGAAGAGTCGACCATTTCTTTCTCCCCATAAAGCTCATAGGGTCGCATAGGGAATGAGCCCACAAAGGAGCCTATCTCCTTTAAGAGCCCATCTCTTGTGCCATTTTTCCATCAATTGCTTCACATTGTCTTGAAGGCTGGTGGCATTTGAGAACCTGCTCAAAACCTGTGACCAAACCTCTTTAGTGAAGGAGCAGCCTATGAAGAGATGGTCTAGTGTCTCCTCCTCCTCACCATAAAGGGCACATTGTTGTGATACTTGCTAGGAATGGAGCCAACCTATCAGAAGTTGTCAGACACCGATGTGAGATCCTCTATATGAGCAACTTCACTTTAAGGGGATTTATAGGCTTCCATATTTGTGAAGCAAGCCCGTGTCTCATTCCTCCGTCTGAGATAAGCTTGTAAGCCGTGGTGACTGAAAACATTCCTTATTTATCCCATCTCCACCACCATCTGTCAATGCTACTAGCTTCCGAAGCAAAATCAAGGAGAAAAGAGAGGAGTTTCTCCAGCTATTCAGTCTCCACCCTGATATTTCTTCTAAAGGATGGAGTCCAAGTTCCCCCTGATAGATGTGACTCAAAAAGCTAGGAAACTATTGTCACGTGTGTAGAGGAAATTGCAAACAGCTGCGGAAAGGAGTCCTCTAGTGTAAAGTCACCACACCACCTATCTTTCTAGAACAAACATTTCTCCCTACTCTCCTGCCGGACCCGTGCACTAGCCAAAATGATATTCTGCATTGCAATACTTCCCTCCAGATGGGAGAGATATTGTATTGAGCACATGGGATCAAGTCCTTGTCCCTTACTCTACCATAGTATTTTTAACGGATGATGTGCAACTATAGCCCATTTTCTTCAGAACCAAGCTTCCACATCTATTTGCATTGTAAAGCCTGATTAAAATATCTGATATTTTTGATGCCCAGGCCTCCCATCTCCTTGCTCTTACAAATTCTACCCTATCCTATGTCATGCCATCCCTTGCTCTTACCTCACTGCTATGCCAGAAAAATCCAGCTTGAATAGACTCTATGCAGTCAGAGGCGCGCCTAGACGCTTGTCTAGGCCTTATTGGCAGTTTCGGCCGAAACCGATACGTTTCGGTCGAAATGTATCGGTTTCGGCCAGACCCGATTCGAAAACCACACTGATCACTGTAGCTCAACGAAACGGTATAAGTGTATCGGTTTTGGGCGAAACCCCCGTGAACTTGAGTTCCCCCCCCCACCTGATCGTTCTCAGTTGAAACCCACCGGCCTCAGCCGAAACCCTCTTCTGCTGTGCCTGCGCTGTTGCCTGCCGCTGCTGCCGGCCTTGCCTGCTGTTGCGCGCGCGCGCCTGCAAGAGGTGGCCGCTGCGAGCCGCTGCTGCTGATGTTGCGCCCGCGAGGTGGCTGCTGCTGCTGCTGCTGCGAGCTGCTGCGACTGCTGCTGGAGGTGGACAGGAGAAGCCAGCTACACCTGGAGGTGGCAGGGAGAGGGAGCTGCGTTGGCCAGCTTGAAGGATCATTCATCAAGGAGGGTAAAATTTTGGTTGTCATAATTTAGGGTTTGATTGTTTTGTTTTAGGTTATTTTGACTGTCATAATTTAGGGTTTGATTGTTTTGTTGTGTTATTGACGAATGGGTCAAAATTTTGGGGTGAGCAAGGAGGGTAATAGCTAATGAAGCCATAATTCATGCAAAAAATTTGGGGCTTTCATCTAATTCGGCTTTCTTAGCCACAATTGAAGGATAGATAAGTTTCATTGACGAATTTGGGGTGCCTTCATGCTGGGATTATATTTTTATGAAGGGTAATTAGGGCTTAATTAGTAATTAAGACTAATTAGTTCATAAAAATTAGGGCTTTTGTCTAATTCGAGTTTCTTAGTCACAATTGAAGGTTAATTAAGTTTCATTGACGAATTTGGGATGGGATTATACTGGGATTATATTTTTTATGAGGGGTAATTAGGGCTTAATTAGTTCAAAAAATTGGGGCTTTTGTCTAATTCAAGTTCCCTAGCTACAATTGAATGTTAATTAAGTTTGATTGATGAATTTGGGGTGGGATCATGCTGGGATGTCATTTTTATGAAGGGTCATTAAGGGTTATTTGGTAATTAGGGCTTAATTACCTCATAAAAATTGGGACTTTCGTCTAATTCGGCTTTATTACCCACAATTGAAGCTCAATTAAGTTTCATTGACTAATTTGGAGCTCTTTCATGTTCAATTGCCTTTTTTTCATTGTACTTACAAGAGATTGTCTTTGACGGTCGTAATGCAGTATCATGCCTAGACGTCAGCAAACACAGGAGCAGCAAGGGCAGGAGGATCCGGGGTGAGCCCACCTGACCTTAGTTGATGCTAAGAGAAGAAAGGTGAAATGCAATTACTGTGGTATGCATGTCGGAATAACTAGAGGAAAGCAACATTTGACACGGGTATGAGGAGAGGTGAGACAATGTGACCACTGTCCCCGAGAGGTGCGAGAAGAGATGCGCTAGTGCCTTCCGGGGAAAAAGGAGAGGGTGCAACAAAGGGCTGAGGATGAGACTGAAATTGCTGAGGAGATTTTTGGCAGAAGGGTTAGGAGAGATGATGATGAGGAAGGCATTGAGGATTCTGATCCAGAGCTGACTGAAGCAAGGGAGCGTGAACAAGCTGCTCGAAGGAAAGGGAAGGGAGCCATGGGTTCAGGGACCTATGAGAGTACAGCTGCACGACGTCCTGGCGTTGGTGTTGCCCCACATATGCAGGGAACAGGTTCCATGGACAGCTATCTCCACAGAAGGTTCCAGGCTACACAACCTAAAATCAAGTCTGCATTGAGAGGGGTCAAAAAATCAGCAGAAGTTGCAGGGCATGCATTTAAATCTATCTGCAAATGGTTTTTTCATGCAGGTGTCCCTGCACATGCAGCTTCAAGTGAATATTTCTAACCTATGATAGATGCCATAGCAGATGCTGGCCCTGGCTTGAAGGCCCCCTCACGTCGAGACATATACGGGCGTGGCCTTGAGGGAGAGGTTGAGGAGCTCCGTGATTGGGTTGAAAGCTTCAAGCATATATGGGTGGAGAGAGGATGCACCATCATGTGTGATGGTTGGACTGGTACCACGAAGAAGTCCATGATAAACTTTTTGGTCTATTGCATCGAAGGTACAGTGTTTGTGAAATCAGTTGATGCATCAGATTATGAAAAGAATGCAAATTATTTGTTTCATTTGATGGATGGCATGGTAGAACAAATTGGAGAGGAGAATGTTGTGCAGGTGGTGACTGATAATGAAGCCAGTTACAAGGCTGTAGGGAAGAAATTAATGCAGAAGCGCAGTCATTTATATTGGCTCTCATGTGCAGCACATTGTCTGGATCTGATGCTTGAAGACATAGGGAAGGAAAAGCATGTGAAGAAGACAATTGACAAGACACAAAAAGTCACACAGTATATCTATGGCCATCCTAGGATACTAAATATGTTCAGGGCGCATGCCAGTGGAGGGCGAGATATCATCCGTGCAGGCCCAACCAGATTTGCTTCCAATTTTATTTCTTTGGAGTCTTTGCACAGGTATAAGATTGATATCAATTCTTGATACTTTATCTTTAGTGATATGTAACAGTTGATGCAGCTTCAAATTTCATTTATCTGCACAGGTACAAGAATGAGTTGAAAACTTTCATGTACCACAATGCCCTGTGGGACTACATCGACAAGGGCACAGTTGATGCACAGATGGATTATCTGGATGTCTGCCACGTCGTGGACGACAACAAATTCTGGGACAGGGTGTCACGGTACTTGAAAGTAGTCACACCCCTCTTGAAGGTCTTAAGAATGGTGGATGGCGATGAGAAGAATGATATGGGCTATCTGTACGAGGCTATGGACCGTGCCAAATTGGAGTTGCAGCATTCCCTTCCCAGACATTATGCAAAATGGTGGAAAATTATTGACCAGAGATGGGACAACACATTACACCACGACTTGCATGCAGCTGGTGAGTGATTAATTGTATTGAAATTGGGGTAATGCCTTTATGTTATTTTATAAATTTCATTTAGTTAATTATACACCAATGCATGTTATTTCCTCAACCCTCGATTTATGTACGGTGCCGATGCACATGTTGATGGCGAGGTGCTTCAAGGGACTTTAAAAGTCATTGGTCGTTTATCGAGGAATCTAGAAAAGAGACTAGAGGCCGAAGTAGAGGTTCGCCTTTATTTGATACTTTCAAGAACATGTATAGAATTTATTCAAGTAGTTATGTTAATGTATTACTTTATGTTTGTGGATGAACCATTACATAATGAGGACTGGGACATATGCTGACTCCCAATTGCAATACGCTGTGGGAAGAGTGAGCCCAGGTATATTTTTTTTTTTTGGATTTCTTAACCTGAAGGATATATATATTTCTACAACTAAAATGCATTTGTTTATGGTTGGTGGAACAGCTGATGGGTGGATAATGGTGAACAACCGAGATGTGGGCAGCAATGCATTGGCTTTCATTGCTGTTAGGGTGCTCAGTCAAACAACATCGGCAAGCCAATGTGAAAGAAATTGGAGCACGTTCAGCCTTATACACTCGAAGGTTCGCAATCGGCTAAAGGCTGAACGGTTAGAGAAATTAGTGTACTGTCACTACAATATGAGGTTGAGACAACAACTGCGAGACAAACGCGCCGTCGGAGATGCCGCCGCAGAAATTGATGTGGATGCCTTATTTGATGATGAGGATCCGTTGCAGTCTTGGGTGGAGACACGAGAGCAGGTTGATGAGCCCGTTTTTGATGATGATGATAGAAGATGGGCAGATGACATACTAGATGAAGATGGGCCAAGAGATTCCGAATTAAGAAGAAAATTAAAGAGGGCCAGAGATACTCATGCCCACATGTCTAGGGTTGTTGAGGATACTGAGGAGCAGCATGATTTTCAGTCAGCTAGGCACTCCGACTCAGATAGCAGGCCAGTCACTCCTAGAATGGGTAAGGCACCTACATTCTTAAGAAGAAGTACATCAGTGCATGGGCAAACTGAGAGAACAAATGTTGCTGCTTGAGAGGACCCGGCAATTGAGCAGTTGAAGCAGATTTATTTGAGGCACACGCCAAGGGGAACATGATTCATGTCAAGGGTGCAAGAAGAAAGCACACCGACACAGGAAAAAGCATCCCCAAAGGCCAAAAGGCGACTGGAGACTGCAGGTTTCGTGATCCTTTGGTTTTTTGTTTTTGCTAGTAACTTAAATTCTTATTATCAGTTCGAATCAGAAAAGGTTTTGGTAGGAGATAAATTCTATATTTTCGTATGTGCCAGGTGCTACAGGTGCTACTACTGGCGGTGGGGATGCTGGTGGTCCTTTCTCCTTCCACGCAGACACAGGCAGAGGATACAGTCAGGGTGAGGGAGGACATGAGTCACAGAGTCAATATGGGCATCCATCAGGTTATGGAGGTGGCCAACAGGAGGCAGTGATTTATGGGTCGTGGGGTTATGAACCATCATTCAAGTTCCATCCGGCCAGTTCCTCTTCTCTTCCTCAAGATTCTTATGCTGATACTGGATTCGGCTCAAGCCAACCAAACACTCCAAGAGGGATCCAAAGAGGGATGCAGGACTTGGCTACCTCATTGTTTGATTATAGTGAATATAGACCATACATGTAACCTGGTTATGGGTATCAACATTAAGGGCCAGACGATGAGGGAGAAGGTTCTTCTAGTAATTATTATCCATATTAGGTAAGAATCAATGAATTTTTGTAACATTTATTTTGTCTAATTTGGTTTATTGTACTGCTCGTATTAATGTACAATGGAATATTACTTTAACTTTCACATATTCAATGTTTGAAGTTCAATTTTTGTAGTTGTCTACTTCAAGGTTATTGCACTAACTTATACAGTCAAATGCATGTGTAATGATTTTTGTGATTTTAAGTGATCATTTATATTTTTTATGATTTTTTATCAGATTTTTTAGAATTAATTTAATTTTTTAACCTTTTATCTGGGTTTCGGCCGGTTTCGGCCGAAACCGAAACCGATACCGAGTCGTATCGGTTTCGGACTCGGGCGAAACCGAGTCCGAAACCGAGTTTGCCATCCTTGTGTCTAGGCCTTCGAGGTGGTGAGGCGGTCCCAAATCGCCTCGCTTTCGCCTCATATGCCTCACTTTCAGTATTCTTCTTCTCTTGGTCCAGTCTTGGTTTAAACCTCCTTTATTCAAATCTTTGCTTATTTGTATGTATGTATTTTTATCTCAAATCTTGATTATTGTTAATTTTGTTGAAAATCTTGATTGTATATATGTATTTTTTTTGATATTTAGATATATATTTATATTTTTTGAATTGTATATATATATTTTTAATAAAACGTCTAGGCCATCGCCTAGGCGCTTGGGGCATGAGACGACCACTTGGTCGCCTCACGTCTCGGGCTACATAGAATAGACTCAGGTTTCCGAGCAATGGCCCTCGGAATCTGGAAGATGAAAAGGTAATAGATAGGGAGACTATTCAACACCGATTTGCA
Source organism: Amorphophallus konjac (assembly GCA_022559845.1). NCBI lineage: Eukaryota > Viridiplantae > Streptophyta > Magnoliopsida > Alismatales > Araceae > Amorphophallus > Amorphophallus konjac. The sequence goes on along the minus strand of CM040121.1, from coordinate 583,178,319 downwards.
TAACAACGTCCCCCCCCCCCCCCAAAAAAAAAATAAAAATAAAAATAAAAATAAAATAAAATAAAAAAATATGAGAGGACTCTTGCCATCCACCTTGTTAGTCTGGACTCATATCTCTGTATCACTCTATTAGTCACCATAACGAATGACCCTAGTCCCAAATAAGAGATGGGGAAATCTTTTATATGGCAATGTAGGATACTGGCTGTTGCTAAAATTCGCATTCAACCCACTGACTTCTTTTAGCAACTCCAATATGAGTTTAGTGACAAATAGTTGTCTCTCATTTTTTGCTCGGAAGATAATGGTATCATATACGTACTGTAAATGGGAGATATGAATGCCACTTGTTCTGACTTGGAAGCCTGTGATCAGCCCGTATGTCTCAGCGCTCATCCACATCCTGCTTAGTATGTGTGCAACCAGAACAAAGAGTAAAAAGGACAAGGGACCCATTTGTCGAAGACCCTTACCACTATGAAAATAGGAGGAAGGCTATCCATTGATTAAGACTGCAAAATTGACTAAGGATACACAATCCCGGATCCATCCAATCCACCTTTCATCAAAGTCCTTCTGTAGCATAGTCAATAATCAATTCCAGTTGACCCTATCATATGTTCTCTCAAAGTCCATATTGATTACCACTCCTCTCTTCCTCTGAGTCTTGATGGAATGCTAAGATTCATGAGGTACCAAAAAGTTCTCCTGTATGTGTCGGCCCTTGATAAAAACCCCTTGATAGTCACTGACCTTTTTGTCAATCAAAGTGTCAAGTCTTATGGTCAGAAGCTTGGAGATGATTTTATATGCTTCATTTAAAAGGTTGATTGGCTTGATGTCCCGAAGGCTCTGTGCACTTTGCTTCTTATGAATGAGGACTAAGATAGTCTTATTTACACCTCTCAGATTTGCCTTCACTCCTAGAACTCCTGTACTGCAAAAAAGAGATCAGCCTTTATGATATCCTAGCATTTTTGGAAGAAGGCCAAGGGGAAACCATCAGGCCCAGGAGTTTTGTCGCCTGTCCTTGAAAAGACAACTTTGTGGACCTCCTCTTCCGAGAAGTGGCAAGAAAGAGCTACTTTTTTCTCAAGCGAGAGACTAGGAAGAAGATCATCAACTATGAGGGGCCTAGCCGTATCCTCCGTGAAAACGTGTTAGAAGAACTTCCTTACCTACCTTCTGATATCCTCATCCCTAGAAAACAATTGGTCACCAACCTTGATACATCTGATTGACTTGACTTTTCTCCTTTTCGATGCTATTAGTTGGAAGTAGGTAATGCTTCTGTCACCTTCCTTGAGCTATTTCTCTCTAGATCTGTGCTTCCACTACGTGTCTTCCCTCACAAGGATCTCATCAAACTCTGCCTTGACTCTGTCCCTAAGCTGTTTATTTGGTTCATCCATAAGTCCCACCTCCTCTAAATGGTTTTCTTCCCAGCTGATCAATAATCCTATCTTTGGCAGCTTGTCCAGGAAACATCTTGGTTGCACCCCATTCCTTTAGCACTTCTGCCACATGCTTTAATGTTCACACAAATCTAGCCATTGCTGACCATTTTTGCGTCTATGTCCTAAAGTCCATCTCTCTGAACTAGTATCTTTCTTGTTTGAAGATAGGCTTCCTCTGAAATTTGCAAGAAGTCTTCAGCAAGATAGGTTTGTGGTCGGGCACCGGTCTAGCTAGTCAACAAGATTGTACATGAGGGAAATGATCCTCCTAGTCAACTGACACTAGGAATCTATCCAAATGGGAACATGAGAGTTTAGCCCTCATATTGGACCACGTGAAATGAGCATCAGACATTTTGATATCAATCAGAGCAACATTAGCAATGAAGTCAAGAAAGTCCTCCATTTCCCTTGTACGAGGCTGTCACCTGTCCTCTTCCAAGTTGTAGTAACTACATTGAAATTATCTCCCACACACCATGGCTGACCTGAAGAATGATGATAACGAAGTAGATCCTCCCACAGGAGTCTCTTTCCTTCCCTACTTTATGGTTCACAAACTCCAAAAAAGTCCTATGAAAAGTTGTCCTTAACATTACGAAAGTGTAAGGATATAGCTCCACTGTCAACCCGTCTATCATCCACCACTTCCTCTACCTCAAACTATTTCCAAGTGGCCATAATGCTTCTTGCCCTCCCCTCAACTGAGAAGGCTACCCTCTTTGAGAGTCTATCGCCCCTAATCTCCCTCATAATTAATTCCTTATCTCCCTCACACTTGGACTCTTATCGACACAGAATGTCAATTTTGCATCTTCGTACTAGCTGTCTCACCACTCTTCTCTTGTCACCCCTGCAGATCCCCTTTACATTCTATGAAACAATCCTGATGGGGACACAAGTGTAAGCCTTTCTTTCTCCTCCTGAGCCTCACTCTTTCCCTCCTCTCCCACCTTACTCACCCTTGCCACCCTCTTCTGTGACTTCCCTCCGTTGGCCTCCCTGCAAGGCTAATTAGTCACCTCTTCTATACCGTAATGAACACCTCTCTTAGATCCCTCTCCAACCCCCTAAAGGATACCCCCACCTTGTCTGCCAAGTCCCTGACTTCCGCCTCCGTCAGTCTATCCACCTCCCCCACCAGTTCCTTCACCTCCTCTCTTCCCAATCTGCTCTTGTCTGCCATTTCCTTCCCGTCTGATTCCTTGACTCCTCTCGGAGTCTTCGGAACCGTGTCCTGTCACGCCCCGAGCGCGGAAGGAACCCGGAGACGTGACGAGTTTATATCATTCATGTCAATCAAGCGATAATAATTTCGACATAAAGACAGAGTGCACTAAAGACAAGAGTAATGAATAACAATCATATTCCACTAAGTCAATTGCCACAACATAACCAGACCCAAAAAATGTCAATAACCACATAGCTAAGATCCACATCCATAAACAGGCTACAAGCCTGGATAAATTTACATTATGACTTGAATAAACAAGAGATATAGGACGACATGGACTCTAACGGAAAGACACGACGCAGCAAGATTTGACATAATGGCACGACGCTTGGAGGTTCTATGCTCTTCACTCAGTGTCATCCCCATCCGGTTGCGAGTCAGTGTCTGAGTTACCTTAAAAGTGGGGAACAACTAGGTGAGCGAATGCTCAGTAGGAATTATATCTCTTCTCCAGACATTGCTTTAAGTAATTAACCAATCAATTAACGTGGCATGCTCATGGATGCAAGAACATTAGAGAATATTCGAGAAAGGAAATTTCAATAATATTGCATGTTTTCATGAGGAGATAACATGGGTCTAAGCAAGTAATATCAAGTATACAAGTACGTAATATCAAGTGTTCCAAGCAAGTGCTAACAAGTCGAGTCATGAGAATAGGCTATATAAAACAAGCAAGTACTCGCCCGTTCCGGGCCAAGCAAGTAATATCACGACAAGTCAAGTCAAGCATAAGAGAGTGTGGAATGCCATAAAAATCTAGATAGACAAGTACTTTGGTGCAATGTCACACCGTGATCAATAAACTCTCATGGGCACAAGTACTTTCGGGTGCTCCTCCCAGGACCAGATCGGGCCCTATATGCACAAACATTGGGTCATGTAATATTTAGACATCCACTATAGTTTTATAGCCAATAGAGTTCCAAATGAATAAGTATTTGTAGGATGATAAGGTAGATTCACAGAAATTTTAGATTTCAAGGACAGAATTCATGGAGGGATGGCTTATGTAAAAACCCGAGACATGAGAAAATCTATGAAAATGGCGTCCAACATCGTCGCCGCCAATTCAGAATTCGCGTCCACTATGGTGGCCGCTCATTCTTCAACAATCGTGAAACAGGGACTCCATCTACGGATGTGAGACGAGTCCCAAAATACCCGCGATATGGGTCAAAATCGGAGAATCAAGCGGTCAGGAAAATTGGCGTCCTTCCTGGCAGACGCTCATTGAATTGGCGTCAGTAATGGAGGTCGCTCATTAGTCCAGAATGTAGCGTCCATATTGGTGGACGTTAATTTCCGTGATTTTCATGTTATTTTTCTTTAATAAAGACTTTACGTCTATATTTTAAGATGTCGTTTCATATTTATTAATTTAGAAAAGAGCATCTCTTTAAAAGGACACATACTTTTTAGTGAAAATTTAGAGAAACAAAATATATGATAATTAGAAGAAAAATCTAAGGATTTCAAAAATATATATTTTATAATTTTTATTTTACATAAGTTTATAGATATAAAATTTTAAAGATACGAGTAAGATATTAACATGAACGTACGTTATATATATATATATATATATATATATATATATATATATATATAAAACGTATATATTAACATGAACGTTATATATATATATATCGTTATATATTAACATGAATGTTTTATATATATATATATATATATATCGAACGATAGCACCGGTCGTCGTTAATTAAATTAACAAAAATGTCAGCCTCTTTAAATTTCCAGTTCTTGACGCACTTACGTCGGAATCGCGCAATCTATATACCAAAATGAAGGGCTCAAAAAATTCTACCTAACTTGATGTTCAGAAAATTTTTTGCTTGAGAGTAGGGCTATCTTGAGTTAGGAGGACCGAAAAAGGAGGTACCAATCTCACTACCTCGGTCACTATCCCAATAACACACCCATAAAATTTCATGGCCAAAGGTCACTCCGGCACCCACAAACAAATCGTCAAAGCAAAAACCCATAACTATCGTGCTACAATATCTCTTGTAATTCGCTGAGTAACTTGATAGAATATATTAAATTGTTTAACTAGTTAATGCTTATAGTAAATACACCATATAAAGGCATGGAAATTTAGGAATAATCATGAGGATTTTAGAAGTATATTTATCCAGAATTTTTGATATGTGGTTACATGGTTATAAAATTTAAATCATATGTTAATATTTACGTAAATGAACAGGCTACGTGAACACATGGGAGATCATGTAGGGTTTAATTGTTTAACAGTTTGGCTTGGGGAGAGAACATCTACGTAAAACGAGCAGAAAACATGCTACATGCAAAGATTATACAAAATTTTATTATTAACAGTTTTGCCTGAGGAGGGATCACCTACCTTTACGTGTAAAGGAAGTGGACGAAAGACACTCTAGGAAGAAGAGACGAAGCAGACGACGAGCCTTGTCGCACCAGGAAGACTGCTACGCACAGGAAGGGGAGGGGAAGAAGACCCAACGATCCCTTCTTCCTCTGAACGGTGCATCACGGTTCTGCTATCGCCAGGGGTATATTTATAGTATTTGGGCTCTAACAATCCTAATATATGCACGAAGTCTTAGCTAGTCTTAAACTTCCCGTTACTATCCTAATCCTTCTATAACTCCATCCGGTTTCCTTGTTTGATTCTAACACATCATGCAACCGTCGAACCATGATAATGGGTTTTGCGTTTTTAAAAAGATAAACTCCAGCCGGTTGACCTGTTTTGATCTTGAAACCTTTAACGTCGAACATGCATGTGGGTTGGGCTTTTGGTTTAGAAATAATATGCGTACGTATGCGGCTTGCCCATTAACTGGAGTTGCTCTCGTAGGGCTTTACAGTAGGTCACAGTGAAGGCCCATATAAGTACATATGTATATACATATTAGTTAATAAATATATATATATATAAGTATATATATAGGTTTAAGCTTATATAAGTTATGTTTCTCCTTATTATTTGTGAAAGCTTAGGTTTAGGCTTATATAAGTCGTGTTTCTCTTCATTTAACTTCCCTTATTATTTGTGAAAGCTTTAATTATTAAGAAATGGCTAATTTTTCTTTATTAAAAGTCCGGGGTGCTACATGTCTTCTGCCTTTGTCGACTCTTCCCCCCCCTGTGGACCTCACTGAAACCCAGGAGGTAGCTGTCCTGCTGCACAGGGTATCCCAGGGATCCCTCTGAAACAAGCAGGGCCGTACTCTGGTTGTCAGCAGCCTTTGTCGGCCTGGGCTCCGGAAATCCCTGCAGTCCTGCCATTGCTCTGCTTGTCTCCAACTAGTGTGCATCTGAGGGCCGGAGCTGCAAGGTTGCCGTATCAGCCACAGAGTTAGCTTGCCTTGAAAGGAAGGTTTCCATGGGGCCCTGCAAAGATGGCCCCTCCCAGGGCTTGTCTGTATGCTGGTAAGAGAGACCAGCCGTCGGCACCTGCTGCGAACAGTCGCCGGCGTCAAAGGTGGAGCAGCAGATAGGCTTACGGCCCACTAGCACGTGCCGTGATCCCATTTCCAGCCACTCCGCCAGGTTGTCTGCTTCCTCAGTGGGCAAGATGAAGGAACAAGCCCCAGCAAACTCTGGCCATCAGCACTGCCAGCATACAGGTGCTGTAGCTGCCGAAGGACTTGGACCAGCTCCATTGGGCATGGCAAGGCCTGCACCGTGAGCTGCCGATGAGGTTCCACCTGAGGCTGGCGACGGCTGACGGCCGGAGCCGCCGCTCTTTATCTGTTGCTGCACTGGGTGTACTGTAGAGGAGGCCGGGTGGGGGAGAAGGGCCATTGCGGGTATTAAGTATCCATGGTGCAACACATCCTTAGGCATTTCTTGTTTCATACACTTTGTCTCTTGTAACTTTAGCACTGCAGCATCAATGCTTCACTCTCGTCATGATAGTTCACAAGTTTCTTTTTCAATGTATATAGATGCTTGCATTTGTCAAAACAGCAAGATCTGCCTAATCTTGTTTTTGTTGCCCAAGTATGGCATCTCTTTCTCTCAAAAACCTTTTTGTCAATGTAAAAAATCATATGATTTTTATGGTACTTACACAAAAGCCTGGAGAATGATTTCTTGTAGTTTCTCAAATCTTTTTTTCTATTTTACTGACACTCTAGCACAGCTTATTGGCAGTCTTATTTGTCCTTTAAGTTTGTAGGCAAATAGACATTAATGGTGTCATGATTACTCATATAGACCAATGATGCTAGGGATCCTTTGAGAGATGCATACAAAAATATTCCTTGATTTCTTTAGAAAGTTGTGCCAATTCATACAAAGAAAATCTAGTTTCTTTAGGGAAACATCTGTATGCTAGTGTGTTACCATTTTGATGCGTATTTTTATTTGTGGAAGTCAAAGTATATCACAACTTTTGATGCAAATAGGAGAATTCATTTGGTAAGTTGGGATGTTGCATGTAAGAGAAAAGAAAAGGGGTCTGGATCAAGAATTTGAAGGTTTTTAATTAGGCTATCACCTTGCCTAAGATCCATGGTCAATAAAACCTCTTGTTGGTTAGCTTAGTGGAGGATAGTTGAATATGATCTATAATACAACATAGAAGGAAGAGTTCATTTTCCTACAGTTTGCCTTTTGTATTAACACCAGGAGGGGGCAAGATATTAACCTCTTCTTACATATCACCATTGAAAAAGACACTCTTTACGTCCATCCGACACTAGGCTTATGACTCTTGCAGAGCAAGAGATAGAATCACTTTGATGGACTTGAGTTTTCCCACAGGTGCAAAAGTCTCATGATAGTCAATTATATAATTTTGAGTGAATCCCTTTGCCACTAATGTTGGTTTATACGTCAATATCACATCCTCTGCATTGTACTTGATGGCGTAGACCCATTTAGATCCAATGGGAGTCATATCTCTAGGCAAATCAACTAACTTCCATGTCACATTCTTAGTCCACTCAACTCCTCTTCTATTGTTTGCTGCCAATTAGGATCTTTAGCAACCTCAAAAAAGGAGTTAGGTATGGAAACAGAAGAGAAGACAGATAAAAGATATGATAATGAGAGATGCGGGAGTAATTCACTAATTTGGAGATGGGATACTTGGCACAACCACGAACTCCTTTATGAATCGCAATAGATAGACCTAGGTTACTCTCTGGAATTAGGGCTGTCAATGGGCCGGGCCGGCCCGATAGGCCCGCGGGCTTGGCCCGATTTCGGGCCGGGCCGCAAGGTCATTTTCGGCCTGCGGGCTTTTAGTCGGGCCTAAAAGCCCGGCCCGATTTGACCCGCGGGCCGGGCTCGGGCTTTGAGTTCGGCCCGCGGGCCGGGCCGGCCCATTCTTTTTTTTATTCCCACATCAAAATTTAAAAATTATTTAGTTAAAACTATGTTATTTTACTTAATGATAAATTTTAAAACTCTCTTTTTACACAAATTATGTAATTAATATTAAAATTTTAATTAATTTAGTGAGATTATATGTTTTATATTATTATTTTTATTATTTTATTTAAGTTATCGGGCCGGGCCGGGCCTTAGTCGGGCTTTGAAATTTTTACATAATGTCGGGCCCGACCCGGCCCGGCCCGACATAAGTCGGGCCCGGGCCGGGCTCAGGTCTTAATGTTGAGAAGTTGGGCCCGGGTCGGGCCGACCTAAGCCCGGCCCGGGCCCGGCCCATTGACAGCCCTATCTGGAATTGGTTGATCAAGATCTGGGGGCGTAGCAACTTCTGAAGTTGGTTGGTCGATGACTGGTCTATTTTTTGGAATTTCTCATTCTGTATGTAATCATAGGCTTTTCAGAACCATGTGTACAATCATCAATTGGACCATAAGATTGAACACCCTATATGGTAGAAGTAGAGGGCAAAGACATGGGAGGCACAACAGGAGCAACTGTGTCAGTGTCAACACCACCACCTAAACTCTCCCCTTGAGAATGAGTTCGAGGAGAATAGTAGGACTCCGACTCGAAGAAAGTAATATTGTTACAAACAATAGTACAACTAAAGGAAGAGTCATAACAACGGTACTCCTTAATAGTAGAGTAACCAAGTAAGCCACTCCTAACAAGTAACAACACGTGGATCAAGATCGGAGCCACCAGGCCCAAGGGAATGAATAAACCAAAGACAACCAAAGACTCATGATAATAGCCAAATGGTTTTTTGCATGAAAATCATTGTTAAATGAAAATTCGTAAAAAAAAAAATCATTCCTTCAAATGGATTAGCAAGTATATCACTGTGTAAATTTGAATTGTGCGAAAATGACATATTTATTTGCTGATATATCACTTCTTTTTGTCAAAAACTTGCAAAAAATCACCTTAAATGGCATTTATGCACTATTTGAATTAATCCAGTGATATGCCTGTTAATATATTTCTAGGAATGATTTTTTTTGCAAATTCACCTCTAACAATAATTTTTATGCAAAAATCTCATAGAAAAAACATTGGTTTGTCTAGATAAATGATGGAGATGGGGCAACAAATTTGCAAGGTCTTAGATGGCATCCGATTGATGAGATAATTGGTAGCTAAAACAACGTCATCCCAAATTTTTTTGGGAAGATGACGGTGAAACAAGAGTGTCTTGGCTGTCTCAAGAAGATGATGATTTTACGCTTGACAACACCATTCTACTTTAGAGAATAAATGCAAGAGGACTCATGGATGATACCCACATCTTGAAGAAAGACATTAATGCTGCAAGCAAAGTATTTCCTTGCATTGTCATAACAAAAAACCTTTATAGGTTTATCAATTGAGTTCTGACCATGTTGCAAAACAATTAAACAACACTGAGAACTTCATCTCGAGATTTCAATAGATAAAGCCAAGTATAATGTGAATAATCGTCAATAAATGTGATAAAATATCGATAATCATTCAAGGATGAGATTGGAGAAGGATCTTTAACATCAAGATCTACAAGTTTGAAGGAAGAAGTACTTTTATTTGTGGAATAAGGAAATGAGTTATATATTAATTTGTCAACTGGCAGACTTGACACTGTAAGAATTGGACATCAATTGACTGGAATGATAAAGGAAACAAGACCCTCAGGGAATGAAAAGAAAGGTGCTCTAAATGAGAATGTCATAACTGGATTTCCCGTAGTCTCTTGTCTAAGTTGGGAGGCACAGATGGTCGAAGTGCACTCTTTCACGTGGTTGGAAAATATAGAGACCATCTATTTCATGGCCAATCCCAATCGTTTGTCTTGTTCACAGATCTTGAAAAGCACAATGATAAAAAAAGAAGGTTACTGAACAATGCAATTGTTTAGTAAGGCTGCTTACTGAAAACAAATTAATGGAAAATGATGGAACATGAAGGATGGGGGACAAAGTTAGTTGATCAAAAAGATGAAATAGACCCTTTGCCAGTTACAGTAGCATCGGTGCTATCAGCAATGGTAATCTTATTATGGCCAGAGAGCAGTGAATAAGAGGTCAATGACGTAGGAATATCAGTCGTGATTTGTGGCACCTAAATCAATAACCCAGGCATGATTAGAGAGCCTGGTGAAGGTGCCTAAGGCTACACCGTGTGTATCTGAGGAGGAAAGAGTAGGAGTGGAAGCCTAAAGTTGTGAGAGAATCCATTGCAGTGTAGCAATATTAGAGGGGGAGAGTGCGGCAGAAGATTGAGGAAAAGCGGGAGTAGAAGATCCTCCCTCTTGAAGCAGGGGTGGTAGTGCAACTGTTGCCACATTGCCTTGGGCTTGTTTTTCCTACTCCGTTCTTAATTTGTAGGGGTTCTTCCTTGGAAACTTTTCCTAGTAGAAATTACTGTCATGATTGGTATGACCACAATACTCACATTTCTTTTCACTTTGCATCTTGCTACTCCCAAGCGGAGGTTTATTGATTGTGGAGGCAAGAGCAGAGTATTCAGTGACATCTAAAGTAGGGAAACTAAGTTCCTTGCTGCTAGTAACTTGACGGTGTTGTTCCTCGCTTAGAATCTTGAAATAAGTTTCTTCTAAGAAGATATTAGGTGCATGTTAAGAATTTGCCCCCTGAGAACATCGTACTCTGATGCGGGAGTGGTGCAACATTCGGGGACGGTTTCGATACCTCAGACGACCATGGGGAGTTTTTTCATGTAGGATGTTTCTATCTCGAAGGGAAATTGGATTGACTCGACAGATTCCTTTGGGCATCCCCTATGCAAGGTGCAGTGGAGATGGAGGCTGTGAGGGACTTGATGTTGGATAGGTGGCCATGGGGTAGACCTTGGGTCGTCCAGCGGATGCATCGGATGGGTTGTTGCTGGTTGGGTCCTCTGTGGAAGCAGTCAAGGAGGTGGAGGCTACCAGTGTTCTATTGTGTGGATGCTCCATCCTTCGTGTTCGAGACTGGGCATTGGCTCGTGGGACTTATCCCAACCCTACAAGTCTTGATCTTAGGGTCAAGCTTGTAGGGGTGCCACTCCGCCTATGCAATGAAGCGGGTCTGGGTTTCCTGGTGCGAGGTTTTGGGCGGGTGAAAGCAGGCTCCTTCAGGATCATTCCGGAGGGGTTGTTGTGATGTTTTGGTGGAGGCTATGTTGTCTCAGACGGTTCCCAACATCGTTGGTCAACCCCAAATTTTAAGTTTTCGGTTCCCGAACACCGTTGGTCAAGCCTCAAATCCCAACTTTTTGGCTTCCCAACAACGTTGGTCAGCCCCAAATCTCATGTTTTGGTTTCCCAACGTTGTTGGTCAACCCTAAAATTTACCCTTTTCTGCTCCAAAACTCTGTTTTGTTAGCTCCACGATTCAAACGTTTGAGATTATGTTATTGGTTCTCAAAAAAAAAAAGGAAGAAAATGAGGCTTAAAATAGAGGTGCCCTGACAGACTTGAGCAACTGGTTTACTGGTTACTCAAGGGCAAAAAGGTCACGACCCGATTGAGGTGAAAATCCGAAAGGGTATCTCAGACAAAAATGGGTAACCCCTCGACGTGAAAATTCGAAAGGGCGTGCTGAAAAAAGCGAAAGGGGGCTAATCTTGGTGAAAACCAGTAGGGGCACTATGACTAGTTAAGAAAAAAGAAAAAAAAGACTGTGATAAATGAAGGACTATGTGCAACATCAAACCTTTTTCAGAGTCTTTAATACTGAACTGCTGCTTTCATTTGGCTGTAAAATGGGAGCCTGAGATAGACCCTCCGGCTAACCATAAAAATGAAGGATGGAAAAATAACAACACAGAACCTCATACGTGAGGGGTTTTTTTCTTCATCAAATCCCCAATTTCACTTTGCCTTGCCACAATGGCTTGTTGTATCACCTGGCACTCTGAAACAAGAGAATCCTCCCCGACTTGTAGCTCCTGAGTGGTTTTGGTGTCAGATTCGGCTGTGGTCTCCAACTCTTCAACCCGCTGCAAGATGCTCTGCACTGTCTTCCGAAACAATATGACCTAGTTCTTGTTTTCAACTATACCCGCCTCAAGGGAGACCCGATGATCTCGAACTTTCTCGGCCCTGGAATGTAGTTCTTCCATCTTGCTGGATAAAGTATGGGATTCTACTTCCAGCTCTTGAATTTTCAATTTGCAAGTCTCCCTTGTGGAAGCTGTATGCAGACATTGAGATTCTTCCCAAATGCTTTCCACAGTCGTCATCCAGGGCTCTTTGGGCAGCCCCAATGCGTGGTAACCTTGTGTGCCAGTCCGAAGTGTATCATGCATTGTCTCCACGGGAGGGAGGCTCCCCCTTTGGAACAAGGCTCGGGCGTCGTTGATAAGCTTGTCAACCATCAATTCGGCCCCCACAAAAGGCACGGGTTGAGGGTCGGTCGGCCAAGCTATCCCATGTGTCGGGAAGTCAGCGTCGAAGGCAGATTGTTGCTCGCCTGCAACCATACCCGAGCAAACACCCTCTAGGAAGCCTGCAAAGAGAGAGGGAATTTTCAACATGGTCATCATGACTGAGTATAGCCTGCCATTTTCACTAATAAAGTCATTATTGCCTTACCTGAGGAGGTCACCTCTCTCAAAGCTTCGCCCCTAGGGTGAGGCCCAGACATGCCTCCCTCTGTGGCATTAGGATGAGTAGGTGAAGGAGATGCATATTGATCATCGAGAAGTTCCGTTCCTCCTGGCAAAGTGCAAAGCATGATATTCATTAAAAGATATATATAGGTGTAATTAACACCGATGGTCTCAAGAAAGGGTCAATTGCCTGATAGAGGGCTGTCAACTCCCGTTGGGTCCTGAGCGACATGCCCTGTGCTAAAGCAGGGGTACCCTTCCTCCCCTGCGTCCTGGTCGCTAGTAAGCAGGGGTGTTGTGGCATTCCCTAAAAAAAAGAAGAAAGGAGAGACAGTGATAATCATTCGACTACAGTATAGAGCGGAGTGCTACAAGAGAATAACAAGTGAATGAAAGGCTCAGTATCCTTCAAATCAACATCCTTAGCTCCTTTGACGGCCAGAGTCGCCGAATCAAATGGAAGGGAGAAGCCTCCGTGTGAGGTGTACTCTCCCTCTCTGTCAAGAGTGACCCGCTACCTCCAGTTGTTGGATCGTATGAGAGAAGAGAACATGGAATTGGATTATTTATGGGCCGGCCCACGCCCTCTAAAAAACAATAATAAGGGTGGGAAGTGTGGATGCTCACCAAGTGCTACCCCACCGGCAGAAGATGGGATTTCTGCTGCATTAGGGGGCTCATCATTTGCGCCTCCCACCACAAGGGTGGATCCACAAGTCTCGTGGTAGACATCAGTAGGCTCCTCCAGCGTCAAATCATCCCTGTCGGTCTCTCCCAACGCATTGGGCAGCCCCGCCGCTGGTGAGACAACTACAAAGCAAGACGTGAGCGTCAATAACCAAGTCTACATTACATAGGACAACAAATAAAAGGAATGCGGTAAGCATCCTGTTGACATTAAAAATAAAAAAAAAGAAATGAAGAAGAAGAGAAGAAAAAAAAAGAGAAGAAAAAAGAAAGAAAGAAAGAAGAAGAAGAAAAAGGAAGAAAAAGAAGGTTCTCTCTCTCTCTCCCATTCTTTCTCTCTCTCTCGTTCCACAACCGGCACACTCCCCGCACCAGGTGGCCACCACACTCCTGCTCCCGTTGCATCGCCACTCGCCACGGCACACTCCCATGCTGTTCCCACCTCGACCGCGCCGGACCAACCCCCCTCCACGGCACACCCCCGCACCTCCCATATGCCTCACGTTGCCTCATCGGATTAACCCCCCATACGCGTCACCGTTTCACCCATGCGCACGGCACACTCTCGCCCTCTCGTCCCACGTTCCACACCCGCTGCACCGTTTCACCGCACGGCACACCCGCGCGCCGTATCACCCCCTCACACACAGCACGCGCCTCACCGGTTAAGCCTTCTCCGGCACCCTCTCCTTCCGGGCACCCATCGTGACCGCCGGCGTCACTTCCCTCCTCTCTTCTCCCTCTCGCGTCCGGCTCAGCCGGTGCCGTTCTCCCTCTCTCTGTTCGCATCCGGCTCCACAGTCTCCGCCCTGCGCTGCCAGCCCGTCCGCTACCGTTGGAGCCCGCCACCACCGACGCCATTCACGCCAGCCCGTGCACGCCGACCACTGCCATGTTGGACGTCATCCCAGCCACCCCGGGGAGAAGCACAGGCATGCCGTCGGGCACCATCGCGAGTACGTTCTACCGGCAGGGGCCTGGCCCCCTCTTGTCCGGCAGGGCCACCGCTTTGGCCATTTAACCAGTGGAGGAGTGTATATCCGGCAGCCCACCGTCCTGTTCATAAACAACCATGGTGTTATCCGGCAGCAGCTTCTCCGTATGCCAGCATAATCGGTGGCGGGGCAGTATGCTTAACCGGTGGCAGCAAGCTTAACCGTTGGCTACCCTCCCATCCGGTGGGGCACTGTAGCATCCGGTGATGAGTTCTTGCTCTTCATCCGGTGACCTCCCAAGTGCTCGTCATCCGGTGCACCTCCACTGCACCGTTAAAGCCTTCATCCGGTGACACGCCCCAGTCGCTCACCCGGTGGCAACGGCGGGAGCCCGAAGCTGGCCATTAACCGCTGGGCATTCTCGACAATTGGAGATCATTGACTGCTCCAATGGCACGCAGCGAATGATGGAGAGAACGAAGACGACGCCTGCAGTATCCGGGAAGGCGCCGTCCACCTGTCACCATGGGGCTGACCCACGCACGAGATGTGGCAGGGGGAGGCGGCCGGCGGACCCAATAGTGCTCCATCCCCCTTCGAAGTCCACACTGCAAGCAGTCGTATAAAGGCTGACGAAGAGAAGAAAAAAGAAGAAGAAGGCCAACTCGAGAAAAGGAGGGAGGACTGGTTTCGGCTTCAACCAGTGTCGCCACCGCTTCCATCTGTGTGAGGGAAAGAAGAGAAGAAGAGAGCTTAGCAAAGAGAAAAGAGTGAGGAAGGAGCGAATGCTCCATTATCCCCCTGTGAGACACGGAAAAAATCTAAATCGACTTTTTATCGTAGATAAAATATAGATTTTGTTCTTTTTGAAAAGAAACATCCCCCTCTAAGTATAGAGGGTGATTCCGTGTGTGCGCATAGTATCAGACGATTTGGGTTCGAGTGCTGGACCTCTCCCCACCGACCGGAGTCAGTGTTGATTTACATCGGCCTAACGTCCGAACACCTTTGTTTGACTGTCGAAGAAATCCCCAACTTCTTTTACAGGGTTCTAAGGTTGAGGGCAAACTCTCTTGAAGAGCTCATGATGTTCACTCACTCACCACCGACCAACAGAAACAATTGAATTAGGGCTAGGTTTGAGCAAAACCCTTGGATTTAAGAATGGAAATGCAAATATATAGAAGCCATAGGCATTTTTGAAGTAGAGAGAAGTTTTCTGGACCCCGAGGGTATTTCAGTAATATTCCCAGGCCAAGGGTATTTCTGAAATTTCTGGGCTGGAATGAAGTAGGATTGGGTCCCTGACTCCCCAAGGCGCTGAGGCTCTTTTTAGAGGGTTTTGGGAGGCTGCTGGGCCATTTTTTGGATGTAGGGGTATTTTGGTAATTTTTACCATACCTTAGACCTAGGTTTATAATGATACCCGAGTGTCGGACTGAGCTGACAACACTCCCAGACCGAAGTAGTGACAAGGGGGCTTGATAGAAGACACACATCTGTCAATTTGATCGAAGGAGGGGTATATATGCAATTTTTCGAAGTCGGGGGTTTTCTTATAATTTTCACACCCGAGGGTACATATAAAACATGCTGAGTGCTTCTATAGTTCAAATGAGTACAAGGGTTGTCGGCGAGTTGTCGACTGTACAAGAGTCCGCGTAAGAGCGGGAGATAGGGACGTAGTCCTAATTACAAAAGTCGCAGGGTATAACTGCAAATTATAGGACTTGGGTCTTTTACGATCCCGGGGAGGACATTCTTGTAATTCTGCCATTATAAGGGCAGAAAGACATGACTTAGTCATCCCGAGGCGTAAAGACTTACAAACATGGTCCGCTGAGGGGCATAAATGTAAATATACCTCGTAGGGGTATAAGTACGAGACCCGGGGACTTACCCCACACGGGCTGAAACAAACGAACAAAAAGTTTCAAGTGTGCTCCGTAGGTTGTTGCTTGTAGTTGCTTTTTTTTGGACCTCCGGGGGTCTATTTATAGAAGTGGGGAACCTCCCCGGGAGTGTTCGACCCCGTACGGGTCCAACGGGATGAAAATGACCCCGGGGAGGTCACATTTTCAATTTTTTTTAGTCCGTGCGGGGGAATGGGACCTCCCTGGGGTGGGAGGTCCCCGGGACGGTCCGGGACCTCCCCGGGGTCGCGAACCCCCAGGGGGGGACCTCCCCGGGGTCTCAAACCTCGGGCAGGATCTACCCGGGGTCGCGGACCCCGGGTGGGTCTCCCCCGGGGTTGGGCGACCCCGGACTGGTCCGCCCGCCCAGGGGCGGCCCCGCGCGGGTTTGCCCACCTCCGGGCGGACCCGTCCGGGTGAGGGCGACCCCGTACGGGTCCCTCCGACCCCGTACGGGTTCCTCCGACCCCGTACTGGTCTTCCATCTCCAAGTTGGCCCATTTATGCTCCAACTAAATAAAAGCGGAGGTGTTTTTACAAACAAAATTTGCTTCCAACAAATGTCCCCCACGGAACGTTCGTCAAAGCCGGGGCGGAGGCGGACGGTCCGTGCCTTCTGTAGAGCTACACCTTACTGCTTCATTGCTTTCCAGAAAGCTGAGGGTTGATGCTGGCTTGCTTCGGAGAGGCTTGTTGTCCCGGAGTTGACGTAGGCCTGCTTCTGAGAGACTTGTTGGCCTAGAGTTTATGGGGGCTTGCTTCTGAGAGACTTGTTAGCCCGAAGTTGATGGGGGCCTGCTTCTGAGAGACTTGTTGGCCTAGAGCTGATGCGGACCTGCCTCGACTAGGCTTGTTGGCCCGACGTTGATGTAGGCTTTTTTCTGAGAGCCTTGTTGGCCTAGAGTTGATGGGGGCTTACTTCTGAGAGAATTGTTAACCCGTAGTTGATGGGGGCATACTTCTGAGAGACTTTTTAGCCCGAAGTTGATGGGGGCCTCTCTCGAAGAGGCGCATCCATCTGAGTCGTCGTTGATTGACTATTGAGCTGTGATAGCTGAAAATCAACATTGGCCGACCCTTAGGGGTGTGTTGACCATAAGTCGTGGTGTTGGCTGAACACTGAGATGCCACTGAAGACGTGTCGGCTAACCGCTGAGGTGTGTAGCCGCAAGTTAAAGTTGGCTAACTGCTGAGGAGGAGCGAGTCCAGTGCTTGAGGGCTTCAGCCACTTCTTATATATAGGGCCCTCGCGCCCCATTTTTGTCTGAGTTATCCTCGAGGGCTTGTCTCGGGCTCCCTTGATGACATTAGTGAATAAAGGATAGAGCTTAGCATAACTGTTTCTGCTTCCATCCTCTTGCATGTATGTCTCTCTTTTTTTCTATATCACTTTACTAGCCCTACCGCCCTTTCGGGTTTTCGTCAGGACTAGCCCCCTTTAGCTTTTTCCAGTTCGCCCTTTCCAATTTTCACACTGAGGGGTACCCATTTTTGCCTAAGGCGCCCTTTCGGGTTTTCACCTTAGCCGGGTTAAAGCCTTTTTGCCCTTGATTGCTCTTCTAACAGAAACAATCAACTCTGCTGGGGTCTCAATATTTTTTGACCCCGTTTTTTTTTTGAATCTATAATGCCAAAAGGCGAGGAAAAGGTGGCATTTCCGTACGGACGTGTGTGCCACAGAGGTGGGACAAATGGGTAGATTTGATTGTCCAGGTGGGACGAATGAATCAAATCTGTGAGCCGAAAGGCGAAACGGGTTGGTAGCTTGAGAGGGCGTACTGAGACCGAACCCAAGAGGATAGAAACGAGCCGAAAGGCGTAATGGGTTGGCAGCCCGAGAGAGCATACTGAGACCGAACCTGGTGGGATAGAAAGGAGCCGAAAGGCATAGTGGGTTGGCAGCCCGAGAGAGCATACTGAGGCCGAACCCGGTGTGACAAGATGGGTGGATTCGACTGTCCTAGTGGGACGCAATTAGCCAAATCCAAAACCGAAGGTTGATCGAGTTAGCAACCCGAAAAGGGTGTGCATATGCCAAGCCCGGTTGAAACAACAAAGGAGTTGGTTTAATAGTCCAAAAGGGATATGAGGGTTAAACCTGGAGGCCGATAGACGGGATAGGTTGGCAGCCCGGGAGAGCATACATAGGCCAGACCTGAAACGATGACAGGAAGGGATTCGACAGCCCGGGTGGGACGTATAAGTCAAATCCGTGAGCCGATAGGCAAATAGGGTTGGCAGCCTGAGAGGGGATGTTGAGGTCAAGCTCGTGGGGACAAAGGAGTAAACTTGACGATCCCGGTGGGATATATGAGTCAAGTCTAAAGCCAAGAGGCGAGATGGGTTGACAGTCCGAAAGGGGCATGCAAATGCCAGACCTAGAATAAGAAAAAGGGTGGACTTGACAGCTCTAGTGGGACGTGAGAGTCAAATCCGAGAGTCGATAGGCGAGATAGGTTGGCAGCCCGAGAGAGCATACTGAGGCCATTCCCGGTGGGACAAAGATTGGTTTGACCACCCAAGTGGGACGTGAAAGTCAAACCTGAAAGCCGATAGGCGAGTAGGTGGGTTGGCAGCCCGAGAGGACATGTTGAGGCCAGACCCGGTGGGACATGTGCCAGAAGACACGATGGATTGGCAGCTCGAGAGAGCATACTGAGGCCAGATCCCTAGAATGAAAAGGAGCTGAAAGGCATGATGGGTTGGCAGCCTGAGAAGGCATATTGAGACCAATCCCAAGAAGATAAGATGAGCCGAAAGGCCTGAAGGGTTGGCAGCCCGAAAGAGCATACTGAGGCCCTTCCCTAGAATGAAACAGGAGCCGAAAGGCATGAAAAGTTGGCAGCCCGAGAGAGCATACTGAGGCCAGTCCCAGTAGGACAACAGAGTAAAAGGGTTTAACTGCTCAGAAGAGACACGTGAGCTGACCCCGGAAGCCGATAGGCGGAATGGGCCGGCAGCCCGGAAGAGGTATGCATAGGCCGAGCCCGATGGGACAAAGTATGACACCGTCAGAATGCCAGTGGGACTAGGTGTCATAGGATGACATGTAAGGTGTAGCCCTGACATCAATATGATGTTTTGGTCGAGATGGGGTGGAGTCATTGACTTAGAGTCACCCATAGAATAGACAGAGAGAGGATTTTTTTTTTTCACATTACCAAGCTTACCGCCCTTTCGGGTTTTCGCCGAGGCTGTCCCCCTTTAACTTTTTCCGGTGCGCCCTTTCGGGTTTTCACACCGAGGGGTTGCCCATTTTTGCCCGAGGCGCCCTTTCGAGTTTTCACCTTGACCGGGTCTGTGGCCTTTTTACCCTCAGCCAACCGTTGAAGGCTGACTGAGTCCGCCGGGGTATCACTATTTTTAACCCCCCCTTTTTTTTTTGAACCTTCACTGAGGAGAGGTATTGTCCTGTGAGGACTGCTGTAGAAACTCTTGCGGTGGCGCATGGTAGAGCTTCATATGTTTGCCGTTGAGAGGAGGGAAGGGATTATCTCCCTTGTGGTCAAGGACCGTATAGGCCCCTACTTCATAGACCTTCTGGATGACGTAAGGTCCACGCCAATTGGGCTGGTGTTTGCCGCTAGATCTTCCCGCGAGAACCTCCTTTTCTTTGACCATGACGAGGTCGCCTTTATTGAACGCCCTTTGCTTGACCAGCTTGTCATAGGCACGTGTCATGCGGGCTTGATACACTTGTAAGTGTTTGTAGGCTTTGAGTCTTTGACCCTCAAGGTTGGATAATTCCTCGAGCCTTCTTTCAATTTCAGATTGGTTTTGGCCTGGCAATCCGGCGTGCACAGCAACGCGGTAAGATGCTAGCTCGATCTCCACAGGGACCACCGCTTCAGCTCCATAGACTAGGGAGAATGGAGAGCAACCCGTGGGGGTTTTGTAGATGGTACGATAGGCCCATAGGGCTTCGTGGACCTTCTCACCCCAATCCCGCTTACGGCCACCTACTATCTTGGACAGCAGCTTGTGGAGGGTTTTGTTGAAAGTCTCGGCCAATCCGTTGGCTTGGGGATTGTAGACTGATGACGTCCTCCAATCGATATGGAACTTGGCCGCCAGAGCATAAACAGTCTTATTCTTGAACGGCGTGCCATTATCGGATATAATCCGACTAGGGTGCCGAATCTGTATATAATATAGTGCCGCACAAAACGAGCAACTATCTCCCCTGTAACTTCCCGTAGCGGGACGGCTTCCGCCCATCTGGAGAAGTAATCGGTGGCAGCAAGTATGAACTTGTGCCCCTGGGACGATGGTGGGAATGGTCCCACAATATCCATACCCCACTCTGCAAATGGCCAAGTAGGCGCTGTTGGATGGAGCGAGTTAGGTGGCCGCCGAGGGACTGGGCCGAATGCTTGGCATTGATGACATGTACGAGCATATTGATTGCAATCTTCCTACATGGTGGGCCAGTAGAACCCTTTGAGCTTGATGTTACTTTTCATCTTAGCTCCTGCCTGGTGAGCTCCATACAATCCGGAGTGGACTTCGTGCATGACGGTCTTCGCTTCCTTGGACGAAAGGCACCACAGGAGGACCGATCGGTCTTTCTCATGGATGAGCCTAAAGAGCAGACCGTCAATCAGCAGGTAGGATGTCGCCATGCGTAGCAGTTGCACCATCTGAGCCCGATCAGGAGGGAGCCAGCCATTCTTTATTTTTATAATTGGCTCACGCCAATCTTCCTCTTCGGGAGCATTCTCCTCTTGAATGTTGTCGACCTCATAAACAGTGAGGCCGGATTCTTCGTCGAGCACACTTGGCATGAGCCTTCGGTGTCTGACAGTAATATTTAATTCTCCCTCAGGCGGGAGTTTTAGGGCTGCTGCCAACTTTGCAAGAGCATCAACCTGGGAGTTGCTGCCTCTGGGGACATGGTCTATTTCAAATCGGTAGAATTTTTCTTTGAGCCTCATGACTGCTGCATAATAGGGGACGAGCTCCTTCTTCCGGACGTCATAGACGCCCAGTACTTGTCGGATGACGAGCTGAGAGTCCCCGTACACTTTGATGCACCTGATGTCTATCTCCAGTGCTAGTTGAAGCCCAATGATCAGTGCTTCATACTCTGCCTTATTATTAGTCAGTGACTTCATGAGAGCGCAAGAGTTGTGGAGGATGCCGCCTTGTGGAGACACAAAGACTACCCCCGCACCTGAGACATAGTCTGTAAGGCCGCCGGCCCTTTTGATTGTCCGAGAGGCGCCATCAAAATATAACTCCCAGTATGGGAGGTCAAGAGTGAGGACACCTGACTCCATCTGTGGTGGGACTTTTTCAAAATGCTCCCCGATTTCTTGAGAAGGCACTAACACCTCTTCGTCGGGTAGCTCAAAGTTGAGTGGCGAATCTTCTGTCATAGGGTGCGCTGCTAAGAACTCCGCCATTCCTTGTCCCTTGATCGCCTTGCGTGGGACGAAGGTGATGTCGAACTCCATAAGGATAAGTGCCCATTTACCAAGCCTACCAGAAAGGACAGGCTGGCTGAGCAGAAACTTGAGTGGGTCACATTTTGAGATGAGCTCCACCCGATGGGCTAGAAGGTAATGTCTCAGCTTCTTACAGCAAACACCAAAGCTAAGCACACCTTTTCCATGGAAGCGTACCGGTGCTCAGGCCCAATCAGTTTTCGGTTGAGGTAGTACAGTGGCTGCTCCTTGCCCTCTTCATTGATCTGGGCTAGGAGAGCCCCCAAAGAGGCATCCATGGCAGCAATATATAAGATAAGGGGCTCCCCTCTGACAGGTGCCCCTAAGACAGGAGGAGTCAACAGATATTCCTTGATTTGCTCGAATTCCTTCTGACAGTCTTCGTCCCATATGAAGGGTGCCCCTTTCTTCATCAGTCTGCCGAAAGGTAGGCATCTTCCTGAGAGGTTCGAGATAAACCGCCTAATATAGGTGTTGGCAGCAAATTTTGCTTTGCAAAAATACCTCCGCTTTTTTTTAGTTGAAGCAGAAATGGGCTAACTTGGAGATGGAAGACCCGTACGGGGTCGGAGGAACCCGTCCGGGGTCGCCCTCACCCTGACGGGTCCGCCCGGAGGTGGGCAAACCCGCACGGGGCCGCCCTTGGGCGGGCGGACCCGTCCGGGGTCGCCCGACCCCGGGAGGGACCCACCCGGGGTCTGCGACCCCGGGCAGGTCCTGCCCGGGGGGTCGCGACCCCGGGGAGGTCCCCCCGGGGGCCGCGACTCCGGGGAGGTTCCCCCGGGGGTCCGCGACCCCGGGCAGGTCCCCGGGGGGGTCGCGACCCCGGGGAGGTCCCCCCCGGGAGAGCTGCGACCCCGGGCGGGTTCCCCCCGGGCGTCCGCGACCCCGGGACGGTCCAGGACCGTCCCGGGGACTCTCCACCCCGGGGAGGTTCCTCTCCCGCGCACGCAAATCAAAATATGACCTCCCCGGGGTCATTTTCATCCCGTACGGGGTCGAACACTCCCGGGGAGGTTCCCCACTTCTATAAATAAACCCCCAGAGGTCCAAAAAAGAAGGAGAAGAAGAGAAGACACAAGTGACAACCTACGGAAGACACTTGAAGCATTTGTTCGTTTGTCTTGGCCCGTGTGGGGTAAGTCCCCGGGTCTTGTATTTATGCCCCTACGGGGTATATTTACGTTTATGTCCCTCAGCGGGCTTTGTTTGTAAATTATGCCCCTCAGCGGGCCATGTTTGTGAGTCTTTACGTCTCGGGACGACTAAGTCTTGTATTTCTGCCCCCTATAATGGCGAAATTACAAAAAATATCTTTCTCGGGATTGTAAAAGACCGAAGTCCTGTAATTTGCAGTTATACCCTGCAATCTTTTGTAATTGGGACTACGTCCCTATCTCCCGCTCCAAGGCGGACGTTTGTACAGTCGACAACTCGCCGACAACCCTTGTACTCACATGGAATTATAAAAGTATTCAGCATGTTTTATATGTAACCTCGGGTGGGAAAATTATAAGAAAACCCCCCGACTTTGAAAAATTGTGTATATATCCCTCCTTCGGCCGAATTGACAAATGTGTGCCTTCCATGAAGCCCCTTGTCATTCCTTCAGTCCGGAAGTGTTGTCAGCTCAGTCCAGCACTCGGGTATTATACCAAACCTAGGTCTAGGGTCTGGTAAAATTACCAAAATACCCCTGTAACCTAAACATGGCCTCAGAGCCCTTGAAACCCTCCAGAAAGAGCCTCAGCGCCTTGGGGAGTTAGAGATCCAGTTTCACTTCCATTCCAGCCCAGAAAATTTCATAAATGTCCCTGGCCTGGAAAATTACCAAAATACCCCCGGGGTCTAGAAAACTTCCCTTGCTTTAAAAATGCCTATGGCTTCCGCATATTTGCTCCTCTATGCCTAAATCTTAGGGTTTTGCTCAGACCTAGCCCTAATCTAGTTGTTTCTATGTGGTGGTGGTAAAATGAGTGGTCATGGAGAGTCTCTCGAGTGAGCTTGCCCTCCACATCAGAACCTCTGTAGAAGTCTTTTGGGACCTCTTTGACAGTTAAACAAAGGTGTTCGGACGTTAGGCCGATGTAAATCAACACTGACTCCGGTCAGTGGGGAAAGGTCCAGCACTCGAACCCAAATCGTCTGATACTATGCGCACCCACGGAACCCTCTCTACGCAGAGGAGTGTTTCTTTTCAAAAAGAACGAAAATCTTCCTTTTATCTACGATAAGAGTATTTCTTAGATTTTTTTTCCGTGTCCAACAATAGGCGAGCCTTTCCTGAAGAGATCTGAGCTCTGTCAAGTTCTTGGGCGGAGGTAGTCCTCTTATAGCCTTGATTTTGTCAGGGTCGATTTCTATACCTCGATACCTGACGATGAAGCCAAGGAATTTGCTGCTAGAGACGCCGAAGGCGCATTTCATCGGGTTCATCTTGAGCTGATATTGTCGAAGCCTTTCAAAGACTCGACGCAGGTCAGCTAAGTGATCCTCCCGCTTCTTTGTCTTGACGACCAGATCATCAACATTGCATTCGACAAGGTCATGCAGCATCTCGTCGAAGATCTTGGTCATTGCCCTTTGATAGGTTGCGCTGGCATTCTTCAGACCGAACGGCATCCTTTTATAGTTGAAGATCCCCTTAGGAGATCGGAAAGCCGTATGGTCTTTGTCTTTAACGGCCATGCGGATTTGATTATAGCCCGACGACCCGTCCATGAAAGACAAGGCTTCGTGACCGGTGGTCATATCAACCATTGTCTCGGTGATCGAGACAGTCGTCCTTTGGACATGCCTTATTCAAATCTCTGAAGTCGATGTAGACTCGGACTTGGCCATTCTTCCTCTTGACAGGGACTATGTTGGCGAGCCACACAGGATACATGCAAGGCTCTATGAAGTCCACATTGAGCATCTTGTCAACCTCAGCATTGACCTTCAGCTCCAGCTCGTGGCGCATACGCCTTTGAGCTTGCTTGACTGGCTTGACTGTTGAAAGTATTGCCAGTTCATGTTCAGCCACAGAAGAATCGAGCCCGGTCATTTCTTTGTAAGTCCAGGCGAAACAATCCCTGAAGTCTTCTAGGAGCTGTCGATAGACTGCCTTTCTTCCTTGCTGAGGAGAGCACTTATGAAGGTGGGACGATGGTCGCTTTTGCTTCCAAGATTGATCTCAATCAACTCGTCCACAGTTGCTTGACCCCCATCTTCAAGCTCTGGTGGAGCTGGTTGGAGGTCGACGAAGTCTCCCTCATCATCAGTGTTGGCTTCATAGACATCAAATTCTTCGAAGCTCTTTTGCTCGTGGCTTGAAGCCGTAGGGCTTGCTTCATCTTGCTGATGGTTAGCAGGCTGAGCTGCTCCTTCCTCTGAAGGGTGGTTGTTGTCGACTCCTGGTGAAGGTGATGGTGTCGTAGACACATCAGCGGACTCCCTTACAGAGTCATCAATCTTAGGCTCAGCTTTTGCTTGCCCGTGATGGAGAGGTAGCAGTCCTATGGTGTTGACTGCAAAGTGGACCTCGAAGTCCGTCTCCTGGTCATAGCCAAGGCCCCTTGTATCTTTGCGGGAGAAGGGAGGTTGCCCACGGACCTGCGGAGGGTTCCACAGTTGATGGAAATACGCCGCTCGAGCAGGGTCCAGAGTTTGCGGGATGTGCTGCTTTTTGCACATTTCCCTAATATATCTCGGCATATCGTCCATCTCCTGGACTGGATTTGGCACCACATCGGCGGGAGTATCCCAGCCGAAATTATCTTCAGGAGGGCACGGTGGGACTAAATCACCTTTGTAAAAGATGATCGGCTTGTCCCCCTTGCTCTTGTTGCGTCTCCTTCTTCGTTGATAGGAGACTGAAGGTCTTCAACTGCTCCACCTCATATTCTTCCCGTTGGGATGAGAGCTGGAGGCACTTCGGTGGTAAGGAGATACTCCCGTCAATGACCCGGCTGATGAGGTTGGCTTCAAAGTCAACATTCCGCCTTTCTGGTTGAGTTGGCTTGGAGGCGGCACTGAGGCTCAACTTATGCAGCTTTATCATGTCTTGGTTAACAGTGAAGAGTTGCCCTTTTTCAACTTCAAGGTCCCCCTTTTGCTTCCCTTTGTCTTTTAAAGACTCGGGGATTGTTAAAGTGGGCTTCCCAAAATATAGTGAAGCATCGGCCAGATGGCACTCATTGGGGTGAAACGGGGTTTGATCTGCGAAGACCGTATGTTGCTCCCCTTCCTTAGCATATTTAATGCACTGGTGCAGAGTTGAGGGAACAACCAAGTTTTCATGCAGCCAAGGTCTCCCAAGCAATATCTTGTAAGATGTGTCGGAGTTGATGATATAAAATGTCGCTTGGGTGATAAAATCGCCTAAGGCAAGCTTGACCATAACCCGACCAAGTGCTTCCTCAGAACCCTGATTGAATCCCGAGATCTTAACATCAGTCACCTTTTGTAAATAAGGTGCCAAGTATAGGGACTTAAAAGTCTTCAGAGGCATGATGTTGACGGCTGCTCCGGCGTCAACCAGATGCGATTCACATCATGCCCATTAATCGTCCCCTTCATATATAAGGGGCGATTATGACACGGAGAGGACAGCAACATGTCTTTGTCCGTGAAGGAGATGTTGGCTGTGAGTGCTTCATATGCCTGGGCTTGCAACTCTGCAACATGGGCTTCATATGCCTCTGGATCTTGAAGTATCTTGACAAGAGCCTCTCTGACGTCTTTGCTCCAGGCAATGGCTTCCCAAATAGTGACATTTGTTGGGAACCGCTTCATATGATGAATGATTTTGCGGTCTGCCCGAGCACGGGTCTTATCAAATGGCGGGATGATCTCCGCCAGAGTCTTCGGCGCCTGGCGAGGCTTCTCCCGCTTAGAAGGGCGCTCCTTTGCATTCTGGCCCTCCGCATCTTCTTGGAACAGCGGTGCCAAGGATTCCTATGGAGGTGGCAAAGGCTCATCAGGCTGGTCTTCATTAGAAGGACCTGATGGGCTTGTGGTCTCGACCCTGTTGGAGGGGCCGGCCTGCTCTGACACCTCCTCGCACACTGGCGACTTGGCTGGCTCCTCTTCTTCATCGGAGGATGTGATTATAAAAGGGACTCCACCCGGCTTAGCCGTTGAGGCGGGGTTTGGACCCTCTGAGGAGTTGAGGATGAAAGGGATTCCCCGAACTTGGGTTTCTGGGACAGGACCCGACTTCTCCCCTCTGAATATTATGACACAGTCGAGAGCTAAGGGACCCTCACGTCCACGTCCTCGGCCACTACCTCGGCCACGTCCGCGGCCATTTCTTGCCGAGCGACGCTGATATGTCGCCATAGGAGCCTGGCCTTCAGTGCTATCAGCTGTAGGACGGTAAATATTGTCGGGCGGCGGGATCGCCACCATGTTGCAGGAGAGCTCTTGCAGCATTTCCTCGAGCATCTCGACAGTGAGCTCCTCATCTTTATAGAATAAGCAGAGCTCCTCTGGGATTGGGAAGTCTTCGCCCTCTTCAAGGCGGTGGGCCATTTCCCGGAGCCATTGCAGAAGACGGGCTTTGCGCCCAAGTTTATCCTAGGGAATATATTCGTCTAGAGTGACGACCCTGGTGGGGCGAGGGGGAGTGTACTCCTCCAGCTCATCTATGAGCTTTTGAAGTCTTTGTAGAGGAGTTGGCTCCTTAGGAGCCTTCATAGCAGCGGCTTGCTCGGCTTGCTTCTTCAATCTCCTCTTTAAATTCTTCCTACGGTTCTTCTCTTGCTTCTTTTGGCGTGTTGCCTCTTGAGAAGAGAGAGGAGTTTGCTTCGACAGTGGGACTCGCTTGCCCCCAGAATTTTGCTTCTTGCTCCGGGCTGACTCCTTAGGAGTTTTAGCGCCACGGCTCTTTCTGGGGGCAACTTTGGTCCAATTGGCTTCCTTCGGCTGAGCTTGGAAGGTGGCATTGATTGCCTGAGCAATTATTTCAGGAGACAACTCCTGGAACTCTGCCAGTCCGCAGTGGGGCCTCTGGGAGCTTTGTGGTTCCACCGACTTTGCTTGGACCGGTGGGTTGGCTTGCTTGAGCTGCTGAGGCCTTTCTACAATTGGCGGCTGCGCCAGCTTGACAAAAGCTTTCACTGCGGTCTTCGCGGGCTCAAGAGGTCGAGTCCTCTCCACGACTAACAGCTTTGCTGACTGGGCAGGAGCTTTGGCTGAAGGCTCTGATGTCTTGGCTTTGCCTTTATTGTCTGGCCGAGAATTCTCTCTTAGGACGATGCCAGGCTGACTCGACCTGGGATGGACCTTGGAACTCTCCCGTGGCTTGGCTTCCTGGGTTCTGGACCTTAGGCCCTTTATAGGTGGCCTTGCCTCTAGTGAGTAATGGGAATTCATCATTTTCCGTAGGCTCACTTGGTCGGGTTAATCGGGAGAAAGCCTCAGTTTCTCGCCGGACCTGCTGGAGAGTCTCCCTAGTGGCCTCTGCAAGACGCAACCCTGTCATGGAGTTCCCATGAGTATCGACAACCCCTCTCTGGATGAGGGCTTCAATGAAGTCTTGAACCTCTGGACATTGCCGAGTCGGGCGAGACACCCTTGCATGATATTTGCAATAGCGGGGGTGCCTCTTGGCCGTCTCATTGTAATAAGACGGCGGGTCATGTGTCAGCACCCAGCCATCCTTCAGGAGTTTATCGAAAATCCTCTCAGTGTCTTCTTTAGGAAAAGAACACTGATGGGAAAGTCGTCACCCCGGATACCATAGTGTGGATTTGGGAGGCTGGGAACTGGCTCCCTCCTCCTGCGGCTCCGGGAACTGGAAGGCTGTTGCAGCATGAATGACGTTGACAGAGAAGTGGAGAGTCCTCCGTACATGCGGCTGTGGTGGATCGACCAGGAATTCACCCATATTGACTTTCCCTCGCCTGATTAGGTCCTCGGCGAGGTCCTTGAATGGCTCGCAGTTGTGGATAATATGGCCAACAACTTCATGGTAGGGGCAATAGCCCAGATGAAAAGCAGCACCTGGTGTTTGCTCCATGGGTGATGGGCTAATCAACCCCGCCCGCTGACATGCGAAGAAGATATTGGGAGTTTTCTCCAAAGGGAAGGAGTATAACTTCTGTGGGAGCTCGGCTTGAAGTGGAGCCTCCACGTCTTCCGGTGAGTCCTCCTCGTCTTCAGATGAATCTGAGGATTCTTCAGAAAGCCAGCCTCTGAGCGGAGCCCGACCGGCAGGTGATACACCTGCCTCCCGTATGTGGGCTGGAGCTAACCCCCTGGCAAATGGGCCAAAAGGGAAAGTGGACAACTGCTGATCAATGCTCTCTAGGAACTGCAGCAAGCGCCTTTGTTGCAGTTGCAATTGCCGGATTTCCCCTCGGATTTTTCGAATGGTTCTTCGCAATGCTAGACATTCAGGGAATGGAGGAGGAGTGGCTCTGGGACCACCATTGGGCTGTCGACTTGAGGGCCCGGCTTCGGAGGCATTGGAGCTTGAAGCCATCGCCACCATATGGACCACGTTGGCCGACCGGTTCGATCGGCTCCAGTGATGAGGCTGAGGTGGGTCGACTGCGTGGCCCAACATATTTACCAAGCCCTTTTGAATGAGCTCTTCCACTATGTTCTTGAAAATATAGCAGTCGCCAATGGTGTGACCCAACCTTCGGTGATACACACAATAGGTAGGATCTTCTGTCTTGTCCACCTCTGAGGGCTTCCGCAGATCTTGCAAGGTAATGAGCTGCTCTTTCATGCATAGATCAAAGAGCATTTTAGTATGCTCTTTCTTGAAGGAATACGGCGTCTTTATGTTCTCCGCCAACCAAGACGCGCTTGCCTTGGCATCAGGCTTCTTGCCATTACCTTTAGACTTTCCTTCCCCTTTATCTCCATTCGTCGGGGAGAAGTCAACGGCATTTACCTCCTTGCCGCTAGCCAGATGGTCTTTGGAGGATTTGCCCTTGGCAGAAGCTTGTGTAGGGTGGTCGGCAAAGAACATCTCAATCTCCGCCACCACTGTGTTCAACTGGTGAAAGCTTCTGATGTTGGAGCCCAGAAGCTTTTCACTGACTTCTGCTGAGAGACCCCTGCGGCAGATGGTGATCGCATCTTCAGGCGTCGGAGGGTTATCGTAGCGCATGCTGACGTCCCTCCATCGCTTGATGAAGTCCAACGCTATCTCACCCTTCTTCTGTCGAAGGGAACAAAGCTCTGCTAAGGAGACTTTGCGTTCGACCATTTGGAAGCGGTCGACAAACTTCTTTTGCATATCAGCCCAATCAGATACTGAATTGGGCTTTAACCTTGAATACCATTGGAAGGCGGTCCCAGTCAAGGACGTGGCGAAATACCGCAGCAAGTATGTCTCTTCCAAGGCTAATTCGCCCATGGCCATCATGTAATAGGCCAGGTGTTCATGCGGAGAGTCCTGCCCGTTGAACTTCTGGAGTTTCGGGGCCTTCGGACAATCTGGTGGAAGCTTCTTGAATTGATGATGGAGGGGATATGGCACGTTGTACAAATCAACGGTAGCCACACCCTCGCCATGTTGAGCGAACTTCGCTTCCACGATGCGCTCAATCATCTGCTTCTGCGCCATGAGGCTTTCTGCGACAGGAGTAGCAGACGGCCGCACATTGGCTTCATGCGGCGGGACTTCGAAGTCCACTGCCAGCGGGAGTCTTGCAGCAGTGGCGGAAGCGTTGGCTACTGCTGGAACGGGAGAAGGTTGCTGATCCGCTCCAGCCGGTGCCGCCTGAGGCGGAGAAGGAACCTCCTTTTCGCGCAAAAGCGATTGTAAGAGGTTCTTGAGCTCTTGGTTTTCCCGTCGAAGCTCGTCCAATGTTGGGGCCCGTGGCTCTTCCCCCAGCTCTTCTTCGTGCCGGGAGCGACTATCCCCATCAACACTGTGGACGTCTACCTGGCGCTCTTCTTGGCGTGCCGGCTCGGGTTGAGATGTACCGGCGGCCGGCGCCTGTTGTGTTTGTGCCAGAATCCGGGAGACCGGCCTTGACCTTCTCAAATATTGGATGGGCTGGTCGAGCTCTTCCGAGGTGTTCTCGGGTTGTTTGTCGCCGGAGGTGGCGTAACAGGTGAACACTTTGACAGTGTCATCGGTCACCTGGACCATCCGCTTTTTCTTGGGCGGTTGTCGCTCCGGCTTGGGCGGCCTCCCAAGTCTGTCAAAGACAGACACTCGGGATGTGGATGCTTGAGGGGAGCGATCCTCTTCCGTGTGCGTGGAACTGGCACACGGGGAGGTCGGCCGCACCTTCTTGCCAGCTCCACGACGCTTCTGCCCCCGTAGGGGCTGATTTGTAGATTTTGGAGAGACTGAAGCCTCAGTGCTTGTCGGACTCCGCATTCGTCGTAGATCCGACATGCGGAAAGGCTCATCCGCCATGGCATGTCTTATAATCCGGGCCTCCTCCTTGGTGACCCAGATCTTCTTCAAGTGGAGCTGGCGCTCCTCCACTTGGTTACCCCCTGTCCTTGGACGTGGAGCTCGTGGCTTGGGCCGTTGCAGAAGGCCCTGAGTTGCCGCCGGTACGGCAGACTTCTCCTTCTTCGCTCCTTTCTCCCTAACTTGCTGGAGGGGCTCGAAGCGGTTGGAGGTAGAAATGGTCGGGACGTGACGATCCCGTGGCAGAATCGGCTCGCCTCCATCGAGCCGGATGTGGATATCTCCGACAATTATAGTCTTACCGGAGCGCGAGACAGCCGCTTCGGGCCTTGCACCCTTGCGGCTACAGCGTTGCCCCCATTGGGTAGGGGCGGTGGTGGTGGCGCCCGCCATAGGCATGGCGTCATCCTGACGACGGTGGCGTTGCCCTCGTTGAGCAGAGGCAGCACCTCTGTGGGTGGCCGCAGTAGGTTTGGCGCCGTTGCGGCGGCGGCGTTGCCCCCGTTGAGCAGGAGCGACGCCAGCAGTGATTTGATTGACCAAGAAGACTCGGCCAACTACTGGGGCAGAAGGCCTGACACCTTCGGCCGTTGACGTAGCAGCCAAGGGAGCTCGACTGGTTGTCGGGATGAAGGTCTTGACACCCTTAACAGTTGGAGAGTTGACCGGATGGACCCGGCCAGTTAATGGAGCCGAGGGCCTGACGCCCCCGACAGTCGCGTTGTTGACCGAGCGAACCCGACCGGCTGTTGCAACAGAGGGTCTGGCACCCTCAGAAGCTGGCTTGTTGACCGAACAGACTCGACCAATTGTTGAAACCGAGGGCCTGGCACCCCCGACGGCTGGCTTGTTGATCGGGCGAACCCGGCCGACTCTTGCGGAGGGCTTGCCGCCCTCAATAGTTGGCTTGTGGACCGGACTGACCCGGCCAGCTGATGGGGCCGAGGGCCTAACGCCCCCGACAGTTGTCTTGTTGACCGGGCGGACCCGATCAGTTGTTGGAGCCGAAGGCCTGACGCCTCCGACAGTTGTCTTCTTGACCGGGCGGACCCGATTAGCTGAAGCAGAAGGCCTAACACCCCCAGTGATGGTCTTGTTGACCGGACTGACCCGGCTAGTTGCTGGAGCCGAAGGCCTGACGCCTCCGACAGTTGTCTTCTTGACCAGGCAGACCCGGCCAGTTGATGAAATAGAGGGCCTGACACCCTCAGTGATGGTCGTCACAGCCGCGGCTGAGCTGATCTCTACCACGGGCACAACGCCCAGGAAGAAGGGCGAGCCGACGACCGCTGGGAAGTCGCCGAAAACAAGTGGCGTTGTCAGGTAGCCGACCCTGGCATGGTTGGCGACGATCTCTGGGCCGTAGGTAACGGCAGCCATCGCTGTGCTGTTGTTGGTGGTGGTGGTGCGTAGCACGAAAGGAGTGGCGTGCAAATGCACAAAGAACTCTCAAATGAACAGAGAGATGTGCCCTCCGCTTCCCGTCCTGTAAGAGGAAGAGGGGCAATTAGAACCTTGAAGAAGGTTTAGGGGACTTTCTTTGACAGAAAGAAGAAAGGCGGGAAAAGTCTCACCGGGCGTGCCACTCTGTGAGACACGGAAAAAATCTAAATAGACATTTTATCGTAGATAAAATATAGATTTTGTTCTTTTTGAAAAGAAACATCCCCCTCTAAGTATAGAGGGCGATTCCGTGTGTGCGCATAGTATCAGACGATTTGGGTTCGAGTGCTGGACCTCTCCCCACCGACCGGAGTCAGTGTTGATTTACATCGGCCTAACGTCCGAACACCTTTGTTTGACTGTCAAAGAAATCCCAACTTCTTTTACAGGGTTCTAAGGTTGAGGGCAAACTCTCTTGAAGAGCTCATGATGTCCACTCACTCACCACCGACCAACAAAAATAATTGAATTAGGGCTATGTCTGAGCAAAACCCTAGGATTTAAGAATGGAAATGCAAATATATAGAAGCCATAGGCATTTTTGAAGTAGAGAGAAGTTTTCTGGACCCCGAGGGTATTTCGGTAATATTCCCAGGCCAAGGGTATTTCTGAAATTTCTGGGCTGGAATGAAGTAGGATCGGGTCCCTGACTCCCCAAGGCGCTGAGGCTCTTTTTAGAATGTAGGGGTATTTTGGTAATTTTTACCATACCCTAAACCTAGGTTTATAATGATACCCGAGTGTCGGACAGAACTGACAACACTCCCAGGCCGAAGTAGTGACAAGGGGGCTTGATAGAAGACACACATCTATCAATTTGATCGAAGGAGGGGTATATATGCAATTTTTCGAAGTCGGGGATTTTCTTATAATTTTCTCACCCGAGGGTACATATAAAACATGCTGAGTGCTTCTATAGTTCAAATGAGTACAAGGGTTGTCGGCGAGTTGTCGACTGTACAAGTGTCCGCGTAAGAGCGGGAGATAGGGACGTAGTCCCAATTACAAAAGTCGCAGGGTATAATTGCAAATTACAGGACTTGGGTCTTTTACGATCCCGGGGAGGACATTCTTGTAATTCTGCCATTATAAGGGCAAAAAGACATGACTTAGTCATCCCGAGGCGTAAAGACTTACAAACATGGCCCGCTGAGGGGCATAAACGTAAATATACCTCGTAGGGGCATAAGTACAAGACCCGGGGACTTACCCTACACGGGCCGAAACAAACGAACAAAAAGCTTCAAGTGTGCTCCGTAGGTTGTTGCTAGTAGTTGCTTTTTTTTTGGACCTCCGGGGGTCTATTTATAGAAGTGGGGAACCTCCCCGGGAGTGTTCGACCCCGTACGGGTCCAACGGGATGAAAATGACCCCGCGGAGGTCACATTTTCAAATTTTTTTAGTCTGTGCGCGTGAATGGGACCTCCCCGGGGTGGGAGGTCCCCGGGACGGTCCGGGACCTCCCCGGGGTCGCGAACCCCCGGGGGGAACCTCCCCCGGGTCGCGAACCCCGGGGAGGACCTCCCCGGGGTCGCAAACCCCGGGCAGGATCTACCCGGGGTCGCGGACCCCGGGTGGGTCCCCCCCCGGGGTCTGGCGACCCCGGACGGGTCCGCCCGCCCAGGGGCGGCCCCGCGCGGGTTTGCCCACCTTCGGGCGGACCCGTCCGGGTGAGGGCGACCCCGTACGGGTCCCTCCGACCCCGGACGGCTTCCTCCGACCCCGTACGGGTCTTCCATCTCCAAGTTGGCCCATTTATGCTCCAACTAAATAAAAGCGGAGGTGTTTTTACTG
This sequence comes from Amorphophallus konjac, assembly GCA_022559845.1. Lineage (NCBI taxonomy): Eukaryota > Viridiplantae > Streptophyta > Magnoliopsida > Alismatales > Araceae > Amorphophallus > Amorphophallus konjac. Next base: position 583,144,046 of record CM040121.1, on the reverse strand, counting down.
ACAAAATTTGCTTCCAACACCCCCCACTATATTTCTTGTTCCCGTTTTTTTTCTCTCCTCCCTACAATGCATTAGCGGTGTATTTCCCTCGTCATGAAGAATGAATGAAAAGTCTGTGAATGGTTCATGTTCCCGCATATGTTCCTTCCGTGCTTGCAGTCTCTGTTGTCTTACACTTCCGCCGCAATTTCTATCATATACTTCTAAGCACCGCAGCCTCTCTCAGGTGCTCTACCCCGCCAGCCGTTCCTCCCTCATAGGATGGCCTGGTGGCTTCCTGCTCTCTCTCTGTTTGAACCCCGTAGGACTCACACTCCAACCCTCTTCTACGTGGCCGGTTTACATCGTGTTTCTGGCTTGACCGTTTTAGGTGTTGCCGTTTCCAGGCGCACCTCCACTTTTTTGGGGCCGTCACTTCTTGTGGACGCGCACCTATGTTATCCCCCAATCATCCTGGGTCCGGGGGAGGTGTTGTCGAAATTCCGCCGGAATTGCAGCCAATAAAAAGAAATAAAGTGTCATATAATTTTAACTCTCAAAACATGGCAGATAAAAAATATGCATGAACAGATGATCACCATCGCCCCTGCGGCTGTAACAAAGAAACGACTGAAAGACCCGAGTAATGAAAGAGGTCTACATGCAGACGCAGAGTCCAAAAGGCCTTGGAATTTGAGAAAATGCTGGAAATTGCAAAGTTGAATGTAAGGGGCATGGAAAATCAGATGGGTTCAATGCAGAAGGAGCTGAAAGATTTGCATGATAAGGTCACACAGGGTCAGCGTGCTGAGGAAGCACTCAGCAAAACCAAATTAGATCTTTCAGGGGGGGTTCATGAAGAATTAAAGCTTTCAAAGTCACGAGTTGCTGAACTAGAACTCAAAGTTGCTTTTGAGGAAACTGCTATTCGGGAACTTACACAAGAATCAAACCTCGGTAAGGCTTCTGAAGGGCTATTGATAGAAGGTATAATAGCTATGAAAACTTCACTTCCAGCTTCTAAAGAAGATGTTCAAACGAAGGATTATAATCTCGAGGGAATTGAATTGAAGCTGCAGGAAGAGCTAAAAGAAAAAAAAACTTGAAGGGAACCTCAAAATCCAAGAACTGTAGATTCTAAACTTATGGGAGGAATCATTGCAATCACCGTAGGAGAACTAAATGGTAATTTGTTGTGGTTCAAGGAAAGATGCAGTGATCTTGAGAATAAGTTGAGTCTATTTGAAGAGAATTTCATCAAAACTGACTCACTTTTGTCCAAAACTCTGTCCCTTAACACAGAGCTTCAACAGAAACTTAAGTCTCTTGAAGAACTGCAAAAAGAATCTGGTGCTGTGGCTGAAACATTGTCCCAAAAGAACATTGAATTTGAAGACTTGCTCAAGGCATCTAATGCTGCCTTAGATGAAGTGAAAGATCAATCGACAGAAAATAAAGTTAGAGTGAGTTCAGTAGAACAGAGAAATGTAGAGCTTGAGCAACAACTGAATTTGGCAGAGCTAAAGTGTGGAGATGGTGATAGAGAGGTAAATCGACTTCGTGAGAAGGTGTCAGGACTCTTCGCTTTATTGAAATTCTCTGAAGAGGAAAATAAGATGTCCAAATGCCATTTTCAGGCATATCAGGACAGGGTGAGCCAACTGGAATTTTCTTTGGACAAGCCATCCTTGTTAGGAGGCCCCCTGTCATTTGGTCACTATGTATCAGTATATTGGTGGGCATCCTCCTTTTAAAAGAAAAGAAAGAAGATTGACTAAGTTTTCCTAAGAATGACTGTAAATTAATGGCTGAGAATTGCAATTTAGAAGGGTGCACCATGGATATTGACGATTCTGCTGTTCATAGTGCAGAGTACACATCAATTCACCTGAACGCAAGGGTTCATGTGCTGGCTACTCAACAAGGATTGTCTGCATGGATTTAGGAAGCTTGGCAGAAAGCTCTGAACAGTCTTCCAGTTCTCTTTATGATCCTCATTTAGTTTCACCAGCTGCGGCCCTTGAATTGGCTGAAGAACCTGTACCTGAGGATGACCATGCACATGGTGGTGGCAAAAATTTCCATTGCAATCCTGTTGGCCACAGAAAGCACTCTCCACATCTGCGGTTGTCAGCACAAAACAAGATGGAAGATGCTTTTGTGAAGGAAAAATATGCAATTGCTAGAGGGCTGGCTGGCATATTTACTAGTCTTTGTTTGCACCCTACTGATGCCGTTCAGACTGTAATTCAGGCAGATGGCATGGGCCAAAGACCCATTTCTCACAGTCCAGTCAGTTATATCTGAAAGAGGTGTGCTGGGTCTCTATCTTGAATTTGCAAGCAATATTGCCTTCTCAGCTCCAATTTCTGCCCTTTATACTTTCACACATGGAGCAGTAAAAGGGGCTCTGTTGTCAATCTTACCAAAGGGGCACCATTCTTTGGCACGCTGCACAGTAAGAAAAAAGGGGAGGGGGTCAACCCTTGGGGTCGACCCTTTTCAATTCTGGTGGCTGTCCCACTTGCAGATGAGGGTCAGGCCAGTGTTACCTAAAGACGCACTGTCATCCGTGATCTCTCAAGATCCACATGCCTTGGATATGCTGCAGCAGCAGTGCTTGTCATATCAGCTGCAATTGCAGTCATAAATGCTCATCTTCCATTCAGTTATTTTCTTGGACAAGAGCCTTCTCATGGAGGAACAGTAAACAAGAATAACAGCAACATTTGTTGTTGCAGCCACAGCGCATGCCTTCTCAAGTCCACTGACTGCTCCCTGAGCAGCGGAGTTTCCTCTTCCTCCCCCTTTCGCATGCATGAATAAGCCTCAAGAAAACCCCCATGCATGACCAAATTCACAAAGCATATGTGCATGGCTTGATCTATGAGCATTCATGCATTTTCGTACAAATCTGCAGATCTGAGCGGCAGGGAGTCGACTCCCCCCGGCCTCAGCTCTGCCTGGCCCCTGCTGTGCATCTGTGCGCCCAGGAGTCGACTCCCAGAGTCAACTCCCTGTGGGCCCAATCCCCAGGTCAAGATAATCTGCCCGTTGCATCAACCCAATGGAGTAATGCACATGCATTAGACCGATTGCATCAAAAGTTTGCATCAACAACCCCCCCTCATATACCACTGTTAATGTGCACATGAAAATTGTAATTGGGTCAACCAGCACACCTAAAGCAAGAGAATAGCATGGGCATTTAGGCATATGGCATGTCACTGCCTCTTATGAGAATGCTGTCCGCCAACAGACCTCCAGACCTGCTGGCTGCCCCCAGGGCGGCGAGGTCCTTTCCCTCTCCCTGCACGTACATATGTGCATACATTCATGCCTTGAAAAGGGAAACAACACACGTGAATGGAATAAAATCTACACTCATACGGAACTAAAGCTAATAAAATAAAAACGCAAAACATGCATGCCTTGGCATACATTTCAGAGATCTCTCCTCCCCCAGGCTTCGGACACGGGAACATATGCAGCGTCTCGGTGAATCGGGCTTTGCGTCTTGGGAATTTCCTCCAACATGGCCACGACCCGATATTGCCTCGAGCCAACATCTTACCAGAGCTGTCTCTTTTCCGCTGGAATCTGACCCCACACTCTCATCTAAATTTCCGCGTGCTCGACAGACATTTGTACGGGTTTACTTCCATTTTCACCGCGCTGTCTACATGGACTTTCGTCCGAACAGAAAATGGTCTATGAGTGACCGATATGATTCGAGCACTTACACCCTAATGTGGGTCTTTTAATGCGATTTAAGTTCTTATTATCTTATTTCATCAGCATAATTTTCTAGGCCGAAGGGCCCTTATTCTTGGCGATTAATCAAGGGTGTTCCCCTCGGAGAGGGGATGTAAATAACGTCGTGACCTTTATGGCACGACGGGTTTTTGGTCCCGACACGAACTATACAATTGTCTGACCGAGTCAGATCGAGCGCACCAAGGGCTTCCATGAAGCCCGAATAAACCGTCACTTCGTGACTGACATGCCCTCGCACTAAATAAACAAATAGGCCCAATCAATCATGCTATTAATTTAGAATTTAAATTCTTTTCAAAATTTAGTGCGTCCACACATCCTTACTGGTAGCGCGGATAGCCTGAACCGCACCCGAGCCAGGAGGGGCAGCCGGGCCCCTATCAATTTCCGCACGAGAGCTTGGTTCCCCCTCCTTTCTCTGCGTATAACTCAGCTAAAAGGGCTTTCGAATACTGGGCTATTGTCTCTCCATCCGTGGGAAGAGTGGGTGAGAATTCTGGGACTTCTTCATTTAGCCCTGAACTCATGAGCGTGGTGAATTCCTTTACAGAAACTCCAAAGTCTCCGCTCAGTGGACCTGAAAGTAAGAAATGTCAAAGTAACTTCACAGCTTAAAGGAGCTAGATCTTATGGACGGAACTCTCGGGAAACTCACTCAAGGAAGCTGGGTCGACATTTAATCCCATTTCCTCCGCGAAGGCTGTGACTGCATCATTCCCTCTGCCAGTCTCTCCTGAAGAAGAGGAAGTTACGAAATCACAAGCCAGTCTAAGGAAAAATGTTCATGATCAAGTACATAAAGAGTAAGTTTACCAAGGAAAGCTTGACTAGAAGGCTCCCTGCCGGAGAAGGGCGGCGAAACGCCTGTCACAGGGTTGTAATCATCATCCTGTAGTTCGCCTTCTTCTGCGGTCTCCATCACTCCCGACGAAGTGGTTTCGTCCACAATAGGGGGATGCCTCTCCCCTTGCGTATGAGAAGAACCTGAGAGCTAGCATGATCAGTAGAAGAACTCAATGAAATTAATCTACTGAAGATAAGCAAAGCTACGTAAAATATGCGACCTGGCTGCTCCCGTGAAGCACCCTTGCAAGTGCCAGGACGGGACACCCGAGTACTAGGACCCCGTATCATCGACAGACCGCGACCTCTTTAACGAAGCGGAGGCTCTTTTTTCCCAATTTGGGGCACTCTTTGCAGCAATAAAGCTCCCTGTAAAAAAAGAGAGAGAGCATTACGAACACGACAAGGTTAAGAAGCACTCAAAAGTAAAATAAATTCTGGGTAACTGAAAGATGGAGAAGTATTAATCGCATATCGTCTGGGGTAGGAGAGAATGTAGGTTGTAAAACCATCTCCTCCGGTCGTACACCAATGACCTTGCCAGCCTTTGCCACCCCATCACAAAGATCTTGAAGTGTGCTCGCACTTTCTACAAGAGTAGCATACTCAAAAGGCCCGGCGCGGATGATGGAGCCTATCAAATGCCTCTCCCATCGAGGCCACAGATCACTGGTGTGTCCCTCTGGATGAAGCTTGGTGGACATCTGAGCATCCTGTGGGTAGCCACAGTCTGATAGCAAGTGAGCCCACCATGAATACACTGTACGAACTACTGTGGCTTTAGCCTGCCCCAAGGAAGTCTCCACCTGGCGCTTCATAGGCTTGATTGCCCCTGCATATGGCCGCCAATCTATGGTAACGGCTCCGTTCTTTGCCTCCCACGCTGCACAGAACTCCCTCACAGTCCTCGCCATCCGTGGAAAATGGGCATGAAGGAAAGAATGTTCAGTAGAAAGTGGAGGAAGATCAGTTCTTGCAAGATGGGCTTCTTCTACCTCCTTTAATTTTTGAGGAGGCTGTCTGAACACGTTATTGTGCTTAAACCACCAATGAGCATAATACATGTCGATCCAACCAACCCGCCTCCCCTCGGGTAGAGTATACCTCTGATTCGGCACGCCCCTGAAAAAATAGTCCCACCAGCTGCTAGCAACAAGGTGGGTATTTTGGCTTCGACATAAACGTCCCTCTATGGCAAAATCAGCATTTGGAGGTACTGATTGGTCATAGTCAAAATTCCTTCAGAAGCGATGAGGGCAGTAGGGCTCCAAGATGGTGGTGCTGTCCTTCCTGAACACATGAATGCTCGGCCTGATACAACATAACCAATCTTCATAAAAAGAAATGCCAGAAGACTCACAATGAGGCAAGTTGTAAGATGGCCCATTTGGGCCTTCAATAACAAATGGTCGGAAATCGTAAGAGCTGTGGGCGAAATTGAGGCCCTCGTTCCCATGAATGGGGACATATGATAATAATCTCCATGCTTTTGACAAATGCTCAAGCAGGCTCTGGTCGGGGCGATTCCGAAACAAGAAGATCAAGGGAGCTGTCGAATTATCAACGGGAACATTTTGACATAACCCTGGGAGAAGTAATCCGGCACATGCACTCAAGTAATGGGTGGCCATGCATACACTTCTGTCTCTGGGAGAATTGTGCGTTGTCAAGTTCCCTAGTCCATGATAAATGTTTGCCAAGGCGGCAGGGGCAGTAGCCAATCTATGACCATCAGCGAGGAGGCAAGCAGGATAGATAAGCATGGGCTGCACTAGGCCCTCTTCACCATATAGCATGACAAAGGTAGCAAGCCAATAAACTAGATAAGTAGCAAGGTAAACCTGATCAAGTAATCCCCGGGGGTTCCACCCCGCATTTTCTGGCGTCGACAAATATCTTTTGTTCTCTTGAGAGGGCAGAATAAGTTGTTGATACTCGTTCAGAGATCTGTTGTCCTCAGCAAATCTTTCATAAAAATAGAACGGTCCATTATAAAAATACTTGACTCAGGCATTCAGGCTGACCCTTACAGCTCCTGTAGAGGCAGAATGAGTCTTCTTCTTCCCAAAACGGGACAAATCCTGCCATACTTAAAAAATCTGAAATTCAGTGGAAGCCCGTATTCCCCCGATCCTGTGGAATAATTTCTATGCAAATCATCCGTGGTTACTTCCTCATAAGGCCGACTTGAAATTGGAAGTCCAGAGATCCTGTGGAAGCTTCACAAGTCAAAAGCTGTCTCACCCTCTGTTGTGCCAAAAGTGTTGAACATGCGGTTAAAACGCTCAGCCAAGGCTTGCAGAAGACCGCCGTAGTAGGGATAGCAGTACAATGCAACAGTCACGGCATACCAATACCAATGTGTTCAAGGAGCCTGTCGTAATGGTGAAGAATTCCCATGAGTCACTCGGTGGCTCCCAAGTGAAACCTGTGAGAAGAAACGACGGCCCATTTGCCATACCAGCTCGGAGTGGAGCCACTCATAATTCTATCCAGAAGGCACAGCTTATCATAACTTTTAGAAGCCCAATTGTGAAGCAGTAGGAAATTGGCTTTGCGCACCAAGCCCATGGGAAAGCTAGGGTATGAAGTGCCACAATAGCCAAGCATGCTGTCTCGCCCAACCAGAATGGCCATTTCTAGCTGGATGCGCTCCGCCATCAAATAGCCGTCATCCTCATCCATACCCTCAGGGATGAAATGTTGAATGAAGGGGAATATGTACTCATCCAACGAAAAATGCTTTGGGTAACCCACTGGCGTTCATATCTGTAAAGGGCTCCACGCCTCACAATCAAAGACAAGTCAACAACGCCTTCTCCAGACTCGTCTTCAAGGAGTGGACTCGATGTGATCACACTCAACCCTCGGTCAGGGGAGAATAAATTCTCCATTGTAATTCTGGGAGGATCCAGCAAAGGCATCAACTTCTTGCAAACAATCGGGACATTTTCCCTGTCACGCCCCCTCGGCACGCGGGCACAGCTCTCTCTCATATGGGACATGATGGCTGCCTGTGGAGAACAAAAGAAAAAGGCTTTGTTAAAGACCAATCCAATGAATATATATGAAGAAGTGTAAAAATCATATCAACATTCAAGCACATAAGGATATCGTGGCGCAAGTACAACAAAAATCAAATGCACGGGCCGCCCGCCTCGCTTCCGGCTCTGACGGACCCCCCCCCCTGTGGGGGGCATTTGTTAGACCCTAAAATCATTCAAGCTTTAATTTCTGATAATTTCAGAAATTTTCAGAAAAAAATGAAAAATAAAATGGCCAACGAGCGGCCTCGAAATAATAGTCTTATGCAACATGACATGTGTTTTATGCACGAAAAATTCCAAAAATCCCGTAGGGCAGCAACCTCGCTCACCTGCGTGGAAGGTTAGCCACAAACACTTGTTTGGATCTCCCCGACCCGTAACACGGTCAGTGGGGTTACTCCCTCAACAAAGCAAGCCTAAAATAACCCAAGAGGGGCTCCACGTGTTGTAGTTCGCGGCCCTTTTCAACAGTAAAAAAATATTTTTTCAGAAGTACGACGGCCTTTTATAGGCTTTGAAGCCAAAATGGGTAGAACCCCCCCCCCCCCCCCCCCCCGGCCCCTTCTCTCTCTCTCGCGAGTGAGAACAGACCAGAGCGACCCCCCTCCGGTGGTAAACGACCAGACGGACCACCCTCCGGTGCATAAGATCGGAGGGGGGTGGTCCTCCGGTTTACACAGGGCCGGAGACCCCCCCCCCCCCATCCGGTGCCTGTAGCAGCCGGAGGGGGTGCCTCTAATTTGTGCCAAGACCGGAGGGACATCCCTCCGGCCTCTTTCGCGTGGGCCTCCGCCCAAAAAGAAAAAAAATAAAAAAAGCAAAAAAGCAGGGGGGGTTACATTCTCACCTCTTGGCCTTCCACTGGAGGAACCTCTAGCCACCGGAGCTCCACCTTGCAACCCTATAAAAGGGTGGTAGGAGGAAGAAGAGGACAAGCAAAAAAGTGGGAGCAAGAAGAGAAGGAAGAATGGTGCGCCCCCTTCCTTCCCCAAGCCCTTTTGAGTTTTTTTGAAGATTTCCAGTATTACAAAAAAAATACCCTCTTGGGGTGTGTATTGACAAAAACGCCCTTGGGACGTATGAAGACGGTTGTATTTATATTTCATGGAAATACATTGTACCAAAGTTATATAAGTTGAAGATTGATTGGATCTCTCAACTTGTCTTTGGCAAAATTACGCAACGGCCCCATGGCCTCAAAATTGCGTTTTTACCCCGCGTTACTTCGAAATTGTATAAAAGTGTGTCGGCTCCAACAAAACATTTAGAAAAATCGTGAAAGTTCAAAAAGGGTATTTTTGTTCATGGGGAAAACTTCCCCACTTATAAAAAAACTCCTCTTAAAGTTGAGTTCTAGAAATTGCACTTCTATCCTGATCTTTCTCTAATTGTGTATATACCCGTGAAAGGAATTTCAAAAATGTGGAAAAATCCACTAAGGTTGCAAAGACCATGTGGTCCCTAGCGGTACGAGAATAAACCTTCTTCTAAATAGAAAGCCATGGTTAAACTCTCGTAAGAATAAAAAAAAACTGCGAATAAACTCTCGCTTGGGGGAAAACTGTAGAGGCTTCTCCCCTACTCAGGGGTATGGGTCATAAGGGCAACAAAGGACCTTTAGCAATCTAATCAAAGGTATTCGGACTTGTCCGATGTAAATTAACATCGACTCTATTTGGTGGGGAAAAGTACAGTATACGAACCCTAATTGTCTGATAAACCCGAAAAGCGCAGAATTAATGAATATGCCTCTAATAAAAAAGGGGGGGGGGAGAGACAATAACAATATGCATACTCGTCCATCGAAATAGATATTCAAAAATTTCGCGTGTAAACACCGGCTCTCCCTGGCGACCTCATTGTCTCGCGGGGGGCTGTGTTTTCGACCTCCTTACTAGCACCTGTAGGGTCTTCCAGTGGGCAGGTGGTGTAGGGCGGCAGCTCCTCGACGGTAGGGCTTCGGGCGGGAGTCTAGGTTAGAGCGGCTTCCTCCAGCAACATTGTCATATCGCAGGCGACTTTGCTGTCGACCTCTGTACTAGGTTCTGCGGGGACTTTCGGAGTGCGGGTGTAGACTTCTCCCCTCGCCCTGCTGTGGTGGGGTCCCTAGTAGGTGGAAGGAGGTCTTCGCAACAACATGCCGAGAGATCCAATTTGCTCGCAGACGTCTCAAGGGGCCATGGAGGAGGTCAGGCTCCTGAGGTCGCAGGCTCCACTAGCAGAGGAGGCAGCTGTTGCGGTCCCGAACTGCAGCAACTTCCTTGCGAAGGCAGTGGGCCTTCTTTAGTGGTCGAACGAGAATGATCTCTCAAGCACTCTTACATTTAGGGATAGATACTTGAAGTAGGAGATGGAGAAGATGGAGGAGAGAGGGGTTATTGGCAAGGAAGAGTTGATGGCTATGGTTGAGAGGTTGACAGAGGATCACATGAGGGATCTGACGGAGAAGTTGGGGGTCTCCTACGAGGGGGTGGAAAAGGGTCTCAGGGGGTCTCTCATCTTGATCAATCGAACCGGTTTGAACCGTGATGTCACTATAATATTGATATATAGTCCGACCCGATTCTATGACCTAAGATAATAAGAAATAAGATATAATGATCAAAATAAATAAACATACATGTATAAATATTAGTCCTGATTATGTAACTACTAATTATACAAGTAAAAAAATAACAATAACATGGTTAAATAAACAGACCTTAAAATTTTGTAATATTTTATTGGTGTTCACTCTTCACAATTGACATTTATACTCCTTTAAACATTTAAACTTTAAATATATCTAAAATAAAATGATAAATAACAACAAATCAATAATAATAAGACATTTTTGTTCACATATACATATCATTTTGAATATTTAAATATTTAAATATTTTTTTTGAAGGGTGAATCGGGTCGAATCGGTTCGGACCGGTTCACCGGTCGAACCGCGGTTCGTCCGGTTCTTTAACATTAGACCGGACCGGTTCCTAGACCGGTTCACCGTTGAACCGGTTCGACCGGCCGGTCCGGTCTGATTCTGATAACACTGGTTAACAATATTGACGAGGGCTGCAAGGTAGGAAAAATCCCAAATGAGGGCGGTTTGAGGTAGCAAGGAGGGTGAGGGGGTGGGAGAGTAGTAGGAGAGGGGAACGCTAAGCAATCTCCATGAGGATCATCTCATGGAATGTCAGCGGATTGAGGGGAGGGGAGAAGAGGAGGATGGTGAAGGAGATTGTGAGGAGGTGTAAGGTCGATATCTTTTGCTTGCAGGAGACGAAGTGTGAAGGGGATGTTGAGGGGCTGATGAGAGAAGTCGGTGGTGATAGGCTAGTGAAGGGGGTGGCCTCCCCGACAATGGGAAGGGCAGAATGGATAATGGTGTTGTGGAACCCATTTAAGGTGGAGGAGGTGAAGGCGGAGAGGTAGGTTGGTCGATGGGTCATTTCTCTTCACTTTCGATGCTTGAGGGACGGCTTCTCCTTAGACTTCTCTGGGGTCTATGGTCCTTAATTCAAGGAAGGTAAGAGATCTCTGTGGTAGGAGTTGCTGGGAGTCCACCTCATCGGGTCGCCTCTGGTGTGTAGGTGGAGATTTTAATGCGGTGATTATAGTTTCAGAGAGGACGAGATCCCATCCTTATGTAGGGGAGACACAGGATTTCTGTGACTTCATCTAGCAGGTTGTTTTCGTTGATATTGGATTGATGAATATTCAGTTCGCTTGGTCCAATTTGAGGCAGACTCCATCTTGTTGCAGGCTCGACAGATTTTTGGTGTCCGTGGACTGGGAGAACCACTTTCCACATGTGTTGTCTTCTTGTTTGGCTAGACCGACCTCAAATCACAATCCTATCCTCCTAATGACCAGCCATGGCCATGAGAGGAGACAGACTTTCCGATTTGAGAGATTCTGATTCAAAGAGGCAGATTTTTTGGACACAATATAGGGGGAGTGGTCTTGTTAGAGGCCACAAGGGTCTTGTATGGCTATTTTGATTGACAAATTGAAGCACTTGACCTAGGCTCTTAGAAGATGGGGCACGAATAAACGTCTACCAGGTAGCCAAGTGAAGGAGGGGATTCTTTAGCACTTATAGGCACTGGGCCTTCTAGAGGAGGTAGGTTTGATGGATGATGCTAATAGGATGAGTAGAGATTCTCTTCGGGCAGAGTATGATGAGATCCTCATCAGGGAAGAAATTTACTGGAAGCAAAGATTTAGGGAGAAATGGCTTAAGGAAGGGGACAGAAACATAGCTTACTTCCACAGGATTGCATCGGGTAGGAGGATGAATCATATTGCTTCCATTAACATAGGGGATCAGACTGTACACATGGACGATGACATCAGAAGACATGCCAAGGAGTTTTTGTCAAGCTTTTTATTGAGGAGCAGATGAGCAGATCAGACTTTGCGAATTATTTGCTTCCTCACCTCTCTTTGATAGAGTGTCGCTAGTCCCTTTCAAGAGGAGGAGATTAGGCAGGCGGTTTTCTCTCTTGCAGGTGATAAGGCCCCAGGCCCATATGGCTTTCCTATGGTCTTTTTTCAGCATTGTTGGGGCTTCGTCAAGGGGGACGTCATTGTTGCTATCATAGAATTCCAGGAAGGCAGTGCTCACTTGAGAGGTATCAACAAAACCCTCTTGGTCTTGATCCCTAAGTAAGGTGCAAATGTTTTGACAGATTTCAGGCCCATTAACTTGTTGAACAACACTTATAAAATCATTACAAAAGTATTATGTAGGAGGCTAGATAGGGTTTTGGACAGCTTGATCAGTGGTTTCTAGGGGGTCTTTATCAGGGGAAGACACATACAAAAGAATTTTCTTGTTGCTCATGAGTGATTACATGTTATGAAACTTCACAGGAAAAAATGAGTAATTCTCAAACTGGATTTTGAGAAAGTTTATGACAGGATAAACTGGACTTGCCTCCTTCAGGTGCTAGTGAAGATGGGTTTCATAGATACGGGAGTGTATTTCATATGCTTACTTTGAAGGGCAGCCTTCCCTCTACTTTCTTAGTGGGAGAGGGCTAAGACAAGGAGATCCACTTTCCCCATTCATGTTTGTTTTGGTGGCCCAGATATTGAGTAGATTGTGGATGAGAGTTAAGGCGGCGGGGGTTATTAGAGGCTTCTAGGTTTGGCCAGCTCAATAGTAATATCACCTATTTACAGTATGTCGATGATACTATCATTTTCTTGGTCGAGGAGAAGTAGCAATTAGTAGATGCAAGATTGATGCTAGAGATGGTGTAGGATATCAGTGTGCTGAAGGTGAACTATAGTAAAAGCCAGTTAGCGGGGATCAACATAGAGGAGTAAGCTATCAGGAGGGCAGCTCTCATTTTTGGGTGCCAGATTGGGGAGTTCCCCTTCTCTTATTTGGGCCTCCCCTTGTCTCCTGGGCCTTTTCGCTGCAGGGATTGGTAGAGGGCGGTGTACAGATATGATTCCAGACTTACCGGATGGAAGACTAGGCTGTTTTTTTTTTTTTTTGGAGGCCGTCTGATTCTATGCAGATATCTATTGGACAACTTGTCGATCTACTTTCTCTCCATTTTCAAAGTCCCGAAGACGGTGGTAAAGAAGCTTGAGACCATTCAGGAAATATTCTTTTGGCATGGTAGTGGGAGTATAGATATAGGATGGCATGATATTTTTCGGGATAGAGTCTGCCAGAGTAAGGAAGCAGGGGCGTGGGCATCAAGAACATCATAGATTTCAACTTGACCTTATTGTGTAAATGGTTGTGGAGGCTTGGGGCAGAGGATGATGGGTTGTGGGCTCAACTGATCACACAGAGATACTACTCTTCCTCCAAAGTGTGGGATTTACTCTCGCCCCATCTGTATAATGTCTTCCCGATTTGGAGAGGTATACTACAGTGTGCAGACTTCATCAGAGCTAGTGTTCAGGTCAGCCTGGGTGTGTGAGAGAGATGTTTGTTCTGGCAGGATAGATAATGTTGTGACTTTACAGTTGCAGAGGCTTTTCCGTTGTTATACGCTATAACAGAGGCTCTCGGGGGTTCCGTGGCTCAGTCTTTCGATGGTCAACTGTTTGGGGGTATTTGGGCACCTCGTTTAAGAAGGAATCTCACCTTTGAGGAGATGGACCAGCTGGAATATCTCCTGACTTTCTTCCTTGACTTCTCTTCAGATGCCAGCAGGGCAAACTCATGGGTTTGGAGATGGGAGGCCAGTTCTCACTTCGGTCTGCCTACTCTCTCCTATCTGATGGTGGACTGTGCCACTCTTTGGCACCGCAAATCTGGGCTCCCAAGGACCCAAGAGCCCCCTCAAGGTGAAGGTTTTAGTTTGGAGGATCTCTGATGGTCGACTTTCGACTTGTGATAGGGTGGTATCTTTTCTCCAACATGTTTCTACCATATGTTTCATGTGCAGAGACGAGGAGGAGGACTTGAACCATCTATTCACGAGATGCCCTTTCGCGAAGGATATTTGGATGAGGATTGGACATAGTTTCCAGCATCTCTTTGGGCATTTTGATACGGTGCGGCACCTATTCACCATTTGGCATAGGATGTGGACTATTAAGGGCGATAAGATCATTTGGTGGCTTATCCTCCATGTCACTCACTAGGCCTTGTGGAACGAAAGCAACAATAGAATCTTCAGAAGGGAAGCGAGACCGGAAGAGAGGGTTTTTGCTTTTGTTTGTGTGATAGTGCCTTTTTGGGCTAAGCACTTTTGTAAAGTGGAGAATCATGACTCCTCACTATTTTTGTTTTTGGGGGGTTGATGGAGCACACCCTCTTGGTGTGGTGATTTTTTGTAAGGGGCTGGGTGCACTATTAGTTCATTCATGTACATCCCTTTCTTTTTAATATATTTGTGATACCACCCACATTTCAAAAAAAAAGAATTTTACAATTTTGTCATCTTCTTAGCAAGGAACGTCTATTTTGCAATACAGTAGGTATCCAACTCACTCCAGGGAGAAGTGAGGCCAGAAAAATACTGACAGAGAGTGGGCCCTGCTTCAACTTATGGCTATTATGACTCAGCTGATAGAGACGAACTTTGTTTTTCTTCCGACTGTAAAGACCAGCAGAGGACTTCCACATATCTACAATAGTCGACTTATGTATAATAGTTGGTCGGAGTCTAGGATTAATAGAGTTCAATAGCCAGGACATCACCATATTGTTGGCCTGCCTCCAAGCAGGAAAAAGAAGGTACATTGGGTCTGGCATCTTCTGATCACCAGTGAAAAAGCCTAGTTTATCACATCCAGCGGTGTAAAGCTCAGCAGCGAGAGCTCAAGAAGGATATTTATCCTCCATCAATTTCTCTGAGGTGATCTACAGTGTAGTTTGTATAGTCATGGACACCTGCACAGGTTGAACAATGGGAAATGACATATCCGATGCTGTAGACTGATTATCAGTCATGGCTGAAGATAACTATCCAGTTGTGAGCAACCGTTGCATCAAAAATAAACGCTGGTCTCAAAAGGCAATGTAATGCAGCAAACCGTCTATGAGGTGCAGCTAGGAGGAGGGCGGCAGTGGTAGCCTAAGATCAGATCCCACAAAGACGGAAAAAAAACACTGTGATCCTCACAAGGTGAGCACATAGACTAAGCACACCAAGGATCGGCCTATCTCCCCTGGCAGAGAAACCCTTGAAGGGTCATAGGAGGGCAAAACCTCACCAAGAGGAATAGAGGGACGGTCTGCTCCTCTGTTCTGGGCCAAAGAGCTATAGGAAGGGTGTGACTATCGGAACTCTTGCTTCCGCTCGGATCTGAGACCAGTGGCAGCAACAAGCAAGGGTTCTGATGGAGAATGCTGCGGCTTGGAGAGGGCTGCGGCTTGGAGCTCTCTCTATCCAAAACCGGGCAGCAGCACTTGGAGAGGGCTGAGGTTTGTTCAGAGTGGGCTTCAGAGTGGGGCGATGGAAAGGAAGAAGAGATCCTAGGCCGATTTCTCTGATACCATGAGAGAGAGAGAGAGAGAGGCCGAGTGGGAGAAAGAAAGGGTAGGCCAATACAATCCAGAGAGTCACCCTGCTTCTTTATATAAATAGGTCAGTTCTGAAGGTACAAAAGCACAGAAATACGCTCATAAAGAGAGCGACCAGAAAGAAGGGGGAAAATTACATCAGTCCATTAGGAACAGCAAATTAGGAAAATGTCCAAACTGTCCCTTTAACTGTTCACTTCTCTACAATATTCAAAAGTGGGATGGGGGTGGGACACCAAGGTGAAGGAGACAAATATGAGATATTCTCCTTTGGAAATTGGGAGGATATTTTAAAGGCAGTAGATGATTTGGAAGAGTGTTTTAAGATCATGCAACAGCAGACAAACCTGGTTTTGGATATAGACAAATTGGAGGGGATGGAAGGATTGCTTAGATGGTGATATGCATCCACATCCGATCCATGTTGCAAAAGACAAGGAGCAAAGATCTGATGACTACATGGAAACTGGCAGTTGATGTGTGATGGGCCTCAATTAACGATCCACTGAGATTTTAAGGCCTGACCAACAAGACATGTTGCTGACTGCAGAACAATAGATCTGGGCTTCACTTAGTGCATTGCTTCTATTTATATCCGTTCTTGCATGCTGTAGGAAGACGAATGGCTTAATGCATTGGGACTGATTTAAATTGGAGCCTTATGGACTGAGTTGGAAGGTTCAGATAGACATATGGGTTGGTTAATGAAGTGGATCTTACTTTATGTTAGGAGGCCGCCTGCTTATGTATGGTGTGGATCTTCCTTGGCTTTAAGATCATAATGTGTTGGTTTATCTGCAGAATATGTGGTGTAACTACAGGCATTGGGTTTCCCTTTGTTTCCCATGAACGGGTCAATGGTAGAGCATTTCCTTTCATCATGGGAAGGGAAGCGGGGGGATGACTGGTGGTGGCTGTCTTTCTTGGCAACAAGGCCCCCATTGCTGGACAGTAGCAGCAGCCAAAAGCTCTTCCAACTACTCTGTTCTTTCTTCCTTTTCTCTACCTTCTGTTTTGTGTTTTTTCTTATACATCTTGGGGAAGGGAGTCACAGGCGTCTATGATGGTGGTTGTTAACGGACAAGTTTGAGGAGTGCAGCTGTGCAAGGAAAGGTAATGGAAAGAATGGGGATGAATATGATGATAGGGGAAGAGGATTTATGGAATGACAGTGAAGTAATGTTCTTTTTTAAAAAAAAGTGGGACAAAAAAAGTTGAAAATAAGAAGCTGATAGAAGAATAAGCAAGTAAAGGGAAGGCAGCAAGCAGAAAGTGAACACTAAAAAATTATGAAATAGAACATTCACATCATTCTCCCAATGTGGTCATCTTTCACCATCATGTGCTTGTGCCTCTACCTCAGTGAAGAGCTTTTGCATTCCAAGTAGAGAAAGCTCTTCAAAGCTCCATGTATTTTCTGCGTACACCTACTTCTAAGCTCCGTTGAAACATTTTCAGTCAACATAATCCATGGTGTTTTCTTGCATTTTGCCAAGTCAAACAGTGGGTTCAATAACCACTTAATTGCCTCAGCAGTTCTCATGTTAGTTGCCTCGCATTCGTCCGAGTGTACTTCAATCATCTTGTATGATAAAGGTATTATTAATTTAGCTTTATGTAAATGCATACTTTCATTACACGACAAGCATGTAAAAAATGGATATGCAAAGCAGAAACTGAAATCATGGCACAGTATGAGTAGGGGATCAGCGTCAGACTGGCAGATGGAGGGCAATTGCCTCCATTTCTTCTGGGATGCTCATGTCTTAAGCTAACTTTATATCGATGGGACAAGGCTTTATGATGATGATGATGTTAATGACTTTTGTATGCTGCTTGAGCACTTTTGTGTTCAATGTCGCTGCAGAGCCATTTGTATCATGATTACCTTGGAATAAAAGCTTAACTTGTCAGACGTTATTGTGATTATGTTTTCACCCGTCAAGCGGATGCATACTTGTTCAGAGATTGGCAGATTAAAGACCTCTATTTTTGTCTCTGTGGTGGTATGCTATTTTACAAGCTTCTCTTTGGAAAATCTGTTGATTTGAAACCCGTGTTAAATTTTATACGTATTGTTTGTGCACTGTGAAACTAGAAGTTAGAGATTTCTATCAACCTTTAGACGTTTCTGCTCATGAATATAGTTCGTACATAGATATATATTTGGTATATGTCTTTGGTATAACAACGTACATGCTTAGTGCTACCTGGCATTGAAATCTCATTAATGGAAAACTTCTTTACCCCAATAGGATGTTTGAATTTATTATTTTGCTAAACGTTACAGAATCGATAGTGAACTGGGCCCTCCTCATGATAGAAGATTTATGTGTTCTGTTCGAGTGGAAACACCCGAAGGTGTGTATGAAGTATCCGGAGGTTCAAAATCGAAGAGAAAAGATGCCGAGAATGCCGCAGCTTCTAATTTGATCAAGAGCCTATTAGGCCTTCATATGAGATCGAATTCTTGACAGTTGTCTGATCCTTGTACATTTATAAATATATTGCTGTAAAAGGGTTTCTCTGAGGCATTGCTTTTGTTCCATTTTTCTTCTTTTTTAGTTCCCCCCTAAAAAAAATAGGGGGGAAATACTTGCTGGATCCCATAATATTTGTCTTCTTTGTATGATTTTAAACATTCACTTTAAGTAATGGCATTGATGTAGGGAGGGGAAACAAAAATCTCTGGATACTTTCAAACTGGATCCCATAATATTTGTCTTCTTTGTATGATTTTATACATTCACTTTAAGTAATGGCATTGATGTAGGGAGGGGAAACAAAAATCTCTGGATACTTTCAAAAACAAAGAAAAAAACCAAAAATCTCTGGATGTAGTAACTGGGTGACCAATAATAAAATTTTTAAAAGGTGGTAATTGTAGGGTCCAGGTGCAACTTAGACTGAGGTTACCTGTGTGTTTGTGCACTTTGGTTTCTCTGATTCACTTGTAGTGAGATGCCACTTCCGTTAGCCAACTAGGCATTGTGCAGGTCTGGCATCACACTGGCTGAGTTGTGTGAGACTTACGGAGGCGGTGAACCCGGAGGTCCACCGTTATTGAATGCCGAAGAAACTCGCAATCGCATTGAAGTCTCAAACAAAATTTGACCCTCCATCCTTTTGGCAGAGCATTCTTGACCATCACAATCGCTTTCCTCGAGATGGTTAGGAGTCATGGATATATTACGATGGTGTTCCTAAAATGTAAATCTTGAACAAGTTTATGAGGCAGTCTAAGATTGAGATATACAATTTAGATAATAATTTATACAATAAAATAAAATTTTCATTTTAATTCTTGTTATTTTTTTTACAATATTTTGATCCCACGCGAATGATGACATATGTAGTCCTACCACCAGTCTGGAATATTCCACAATATAGTTCTTTCCAAAAGAATGGAAGAATCAGTACAGATGTGTCAGAAATGGAGATGGGATTTGTCCAGAACCTATGACTCTAGCCTTTTTTAAAATGCCACCACATTCTCCACCAGAGATCTCGATCCAAATATAGTTAACCATTTGCTTCAAGCAATTGCACGAATCTGTCTCAACTATGCAGTCAGAAGGAGCTGGATGCGTCTTAGGTGTAGGTAAAGTGAGATCCACTGCTCCCTCGGTAAAAACCTACGGAGGAACATGGTCGTCATGTGATACAAAACTGTACATGGACACAGGACATAAGGATATATCCTGAATAATGGGAAGCTGATATAATGTGTATAAAAAGTGAGACATTAAAGTAAGTCATCTGGTACCCATGAACAATGGGACGACGGCAGCACAAATGAAGCATGATCATTAAAGATATGAAACGTGCAACTCAAGCATTGCAGCATGCTAAAGATGTTTGATCATAGATGCTCAATAGGGACCATCTGCACAAGATCCTCTGGGCTGCTTGCACCCATGGGCTGGCATGAGATTATCTTGAGCAGCTCTTTTTGTCCGCAACTGCAAAGATGACAGAAATGAGAGGCTGAGAAAAAGAAAAGGAAAGTATATCCAAGATGCATGATTCACAAAATGGTTGCACATAAATTTTGTAGAACCTTATCTTCTCTTCTTTGGTAAAATTGTCTCAGTAGAATATTTGCTGTTTCAGTTGATATTACTGAAAGAAGATAGAACACTGTTAGGGAAAATCCATTATCGAACTGAAAATCATACCATCTTGCTGCATGAGAGCATAACATTATCCTGCAAAGCAACAAGAAGATAGTTCATGTATGATGTTCTGTACAAAACAGGCGTGTCAGGATGGCTCAATGCTGTGTTCAGGATTTGGATGTCCCCAGCTCAATCTCCAGATAGGATGCTTAAATGGTGGGACAACAAAATCCCACATTGGGCCTGTCGTAATAGGTGGCTAGTGGGGCTGAGGCCACATGCTAGAGAGATTATATTTGATGACTGAGATAGTTCATCATCTTGGTCACCAAATCATCGGATTGTCTCCCAAGAGAGCAAAGGGGTTCTACTGACATCACCAATGTCAATTCGACATGGGCACCATCGAACAGTAGCCAACCAGATGGATTGGTGGCCAAGATGCTAATCCATCCCAAGAGAGAATTCCTTAGCAACTAAGGACTATATAGATGGCTTCCAAGCCCTAATGTCCTCTCAAAATAACTAAGTTGAAACCTGTAGAACCTCAAAAGTGCTCCCAAATAGAAGCTGTGCCAAACACAGCCTTAGAGATTAGTCAACCAACCTTTAATAATTTTCATAAATATAGCATGTTTTTATCAAGATATTTAAATAAAAATGCATATAAAATTAAAATTCAGTGGCATGTCATAATGGCAATTAACAAAAGCTCATCTGCTAAAGCAATAACTTTCATTTTTCTGGAAGCATGACGGAACCATCTAGTAAAGTAATATGTTACAAAACTGCACAAAGCCACTACTGCTCCAACAAGAATCAAAATTATACTAAAAAAATATTGTTGTAGACAACTAGTTCCATGTAACAGATAGCAGGTTTCTCATTGAACCTCAAATGTTAGGTTTCTTGAAAGTCAAAGCCCATTCAACAGAAGTCACAACCAGTTTTCATTAACAATGAAATGCATTCCTGGAAACAGTCTCCCATTGGGTAAATAAAATAATGTGAAATAACTCAGATCCATCTAAAGACTTCAGTTCCTCCCACTTCGGTGTCCTTCCCTTAAAAAGTCATAGTGGTTCCAGTAGTTTTCTAGTGATGAAGTATAAAATCAGAGGAGGAAGCATCTGTGTCATCAAAAGCCATGAGCCCAACTCATACATTTATCTGCTATTGTTCTATGACCATATCATGAGTATGTCGCACTCCAAATCAAACTTTTCTTAGGATGCCATTAGTTCTCATAAATGAAGTTATTTCTTCC
Source organism: Amorphophallus konjac (assembly GCA_022559845.1). Lineage (NCBI taxonomy): Eukaryota > Viridiplantae > Streptophyta > Magnoliopsida > Alismatales > Araceae > Amorphophallus > Amorphophallus konjac. The sequence continues at coordinate 583,123,031 of CM040121.1, read as the reverse complement.
CTTGCAATTTGCATACCTCTATGGTCTAAGCTCAACCAGTCATCTATAGACCACTTCCCCATCATCCAACAAAATCTCCATCAATTGGGACCAGGGTCGCAGATCATATCCTGCTACTTCTCTCAAACATGTATTATTTATTGTATATCTTATTCATTTGCCTTTATCCAAGTTCTACTTCATCTTCCTCTTCCCTTGTAGGGATGTATGGCTACCGCTTTCTAAGATTCATTTGCTATACAATCTCGGCTTCCAACACATCTACAGCAGTCTCATTTCAGCTGCTGGATTCTTGTTAAAATTGCTCCCATTAGCAGCTCAACCCACCTCATAGTACATCACCAATCTGATAATTGTTTTCTAAAAGTCCCCCTGCATTTCAAATCTGATGGTCTAAGGTCTATCTCCCCATGTTTTTCTAAGTTTTCTTTCCACATAAACCATTCTACAAACATTCTTCTTCAGTTTGATTTTTCATGCAGTGATCTGAAGCATTGTTGATGCTCTGCAGCTCAATTTTCAATGGTCCTATCGCTTGCACATCATGGGGTCCAGTGGCTGGGGCAAGGGGCGGGCTTGGTAAACCCCCGAACAGTGCTGCCCAGATCTGAGTCAGGGAACCACCAGTGGGTGGGGACAATGTGGCGAAAATTACTTTATATTGAATCATCAACACTAATATTCATAATTTTCTTTGTCAAGTACTCCTTAGCGGACAATTATTATTGAAAACTAATAAATCAGATTTGAGTTTTATTTTCTTAAAGTGCATTTGATATGTTGTGTCTTCTATAACTAGTTCTGAACTTTAGGTTCTAAACAAATTCCTCAAAAAAATTTGATTCAACCACTTAACAACCTCAAGTTTATCAGCTTTTAGGCATTTATTTTAATTAATTAAATGAGGATTACCCTTGCACTGGGGGAAATGGGACTGCTGTAACTCATTAGGGACCGAAAAAATAGGGAACTAGGGTAAAAAATAATGTATACTTTCAACTTCACATTTTGAAAGAGAAACAACTTTTTCCACAGATTATCTCTAAGAAAATCTGCTGGCCCAGACTGACAGAGAGGAGGAGATTCAACTTGTAGCCACCAGCAGTAGCCACCGCTGATGCTGCCATCTGATCAATGCAAGTTTTTTTTTCTTTCCCATTCATCCATCTCTTCCTACCCTCCTATTTTTTTAATTAAATGGAAACACAGTTTTTTTCTATAAATGGAAATTCAGTTAATCCCGGAGCCAGCTGGTTCCATGTCTGAACTAGAATTGGAAGTAGAACTGGGGAGGACATTGCTGCCCTACAATTGTGGTTTTAGAGCCTTACAAGCTAGGAATAGCTGTATATTGCTAAATGAGAAACAAATAAAAACAAGAACTGACTACTGAGAAATATTTTATCTTTGTAGGAGTAAATAATGTTTTTTTAAGTGGGTGGTACCACTGATGTATAAAAAGAAAAATGAGATATACAAGTATAGTTAAAAGTTAGGAGTTAATGATGTTATGTATTAAAACATACATAAAGACAAATTTTTCTATTGCAAGTCTGCAATTAAATGAAATTTTCTCCTAACAGAAAGCCTTTGACTTTAACCAAGAGATGACAAGAGGGGGTAGTATAAAGGCTTTTAACAACATAGGTAAAAATGAAACCAGGTAGAGTTTCATAATTGAAATTGCCTGATATACAACATCAAATATCTTACAGCAATGGGTTTAGAAAACTATTAGTGGTCAAAATTTGACACTATCACTTTCAAAAAAAATGACAGCATAAAAGTTTATAAAGATGTCCAAGGTTCAAGGCTTCAAGCTATCCTTTATGGACTTGTACATAACATTTCGTATAAATAAAGGAGTTAAAAACATTACAGATTGAAAGTCCAAAACAGAACAACCACAAATGCAATTTATGTTATTTGTCCTCAGAAGAAACCAAAAATATGATATATTTTCCTTTTGGAAGAAGCAATTACAGAGTCTTAAGATCACTTTAAACAACTAGACTGGTACCTTGGTCAGGTGGCGGACGAGTTTGATCATGAGTAGGATGATATGTTATGGCTGTTAATTTCTGCAAAGTAACACCAAATAAGTCAAGTACTATTCTTTATGGGCACACACACACACACAAACACATGCACACAAACTCACAGAGATCTAATGCCCACTAATGTTATAAGTCACCATATTAACTGAAAATTAAAGTAAAATTAAAACTATGGTGAGATGAAGACACCGCAAAATCAATTTGAATGTTGAATGGATTACCACATGAATGCCTGACTTGCTGGATTGAAATTTATAAATCATTTGCCTATCTGTACTATATGCACTTTTTCTTAACAGATAATGAACTGGCCACATAGGCATGAGACTGAATCAGCCTCCAGTTTTAGAGCTTCCAATTCCAGTTGAAGCATATATACCCATAAATGATTACTAATCTAGTGTCTGTCACAATGAACGAGGCACCCCCCAGCCACTACAGGGTGCACTGACTGAAAAACTGACTACAGAGGCCCTTATTCAAGCTGCGGTTCTCTCGTTGTAAGGAAATTCACTCTTTCATTTGATTGAGCAGCTTTTATTGGGACACCAGTGACCAGTGATAACATACAAGCAACGGGGTTGAACATTTTGTTGCTTCTAGGTTTGGATCTGTACAAAATCTTCAGTTTAGCTATAACCTGCAGGGAATGACCAACTTCTGAAGATGTCCCAGGTGAGGAAAATAGACAAACATAGAATGAGCAATGACAACAAATAGCAGAGTGCCATCAAGTGAATGCTTATGCAACAAAGTATATAGAAATTGATTATAATATGCTACCAATAAAATATCACTTTTTTTCTTTGTTTCTCTCTTTTATTAGGGTAGTGTCACAGATCATTCATCAAACGGGAGAACAACCTCAGAAGAGCAATTCTTCCTATATCACTTGGTGCCATGTTTGTGATTTTGCTTCAGATTCTGATCACCATGCTGTAATCTGGTTTCCCACTTTTCAGTAGGAAAATGTTTCCAACCATCTTTTGTATTATTTTCATAGGTTGCAATAGCAATAGGAGGATATTTCTTTTCGATGAATAAATCGACAGCTCACGTGTCTGCTTTTAGTGAAAAGGTAACTAGTAGAATATATGATATTTCTAGTGCAGGTTGATATCATACTATGCATCACACAAGCACCTCCATGGATAATGCTGCATTCAAAATAGATGCTCATGAAACCTGAAGCATGCAACAGAAGTTATAACTTACTCCTATATATTTTCAGAACCAGGACGACAGGCCCACCAGTGTCTGCCCAGGATAACAGAGAAAAACAAGAAATCATCGTTGACATACAGAAGATCCCCACTTAAGTAATCACATGGGGACTTGGTCGAACAGAGGAATGCATCTCTAACGAAATAGAGCCAAAAGCACCCTATGTCTATGAATATCTTTATGTAGTAACAAATAAGTGATCATTCGCATATTTAACTGTGAATGAGCAGCCGAAGACAAGCATGCCAACAGCATTAGTCACATCTAGATCCATGCGAAAAAGAGGTACGTTTCCTGATTATCAAAAGACTGAGGCATCAAATGCATAAAAGGAGACTCGTACACATACTATCGGACGCCACTTGGGTCACATTCTCGTGACCGACTTAGACCCAAGAAAACACATCTCCTCAAGAAAATTGAGTGTTGGGTGGAGAAAAGGACAGAGAATTGCTGACTGGATCCAAAGTAACCGAGGCATAATTTTCAAGCAATGCAAGAGGTGAAGCTGGAGAAAACTTGTCAGCATTGGGACTCAACATGGTAGTAACTACTATCATCTCCCTTCATCTTGACACTGGGTGTATAAAGGGAATCAAACGCAAGAACGCCCTATAATTATTTCTTTCTTCCAACAAACACATGGCCCCTCTAAACCAGCATTCTTTGAACAGAAGCGCAAGTCCCAATTCCATGAATCAACTACTTTCCTCCGTTTGATATGGAACGATAAAAGAAGAGAGAGACGCGGCGCAGCTTACAGAAGGTTGGGCGGGATCAGAAGTCCGGAGCTGGCTGAAGTTGTGGGGATCGTAGGACGGCCAGTTGCCCAACATGGAACCCATCCACACCACGGCCAATGGAGTAGCCTCCCTCCTTGTCACCCACCACCAGGCACCAGGAGAGCAGGAAACGAGACAAAATCCAGATAGATTCGCTCCAAAAGGCTGCAACTTTTTATCTATTTTTTCCTCTATACGTCACGAACGTGAAGAAATCTGGGAAGGAAGAAGAGACGAGGAAGTGGGTGTTGGAGAGAGAGCGCAAGGGGCACCCGCTGCTTCGCAGCCTTTGCTCCGGCTTTGTATCGGCGAGCAGTGAGTGACACTATTAAATCGTCTCGAGGAATATATAAAAGTTATTATTCAATTTCAATTAATTTTTTTCAAAAAAAATATTGTAGGTAAAAGATAAGATAAAGAGAATAATTTATTCTTTTTTCTTCTTCTTACTGTTCGTTAGTTAGAGGTGAAGTATCATGAAATATTAAATTAAAAATATCAAACAAAAGTTTTTAATTTGAATTTATATATATATATATATTAACCATTTTAGACTGAAAACTAAAATAAGATAAAAGAGAGCCACTTGAATCATTATGATTTTGAAATTCAATAATTTGGCACACCAAATAATACAAAAAATATTACAAAATAGTGTGTATTAATATAAATTATGGTTAGGTCGAGTCGTATCATATTAACGTGAGTCACCGACTTCAAATCGTATCGGGGATAAATTGGGCAGATCAAGATTGAATGATATAATACGAGTCAACCTAAATCATCAAAGATTTCATTAGACGACTCAATCTAAATCTACAACTGTGAGTCGGCCCGACTCATACTATATTAAAGATGAAATTAAATTAGTATGTCCCAACAAGTGGCCCAACCCTCCTATAGAGAGATGATTAGATGTATTTTGGTCGGTCGGTCAATCACAGTAAGTTGGCCAACACCACTGTTGAGGGATGATCTCTCGCATCTATCTTGTTCTTATATCTTCACATTCTTAGATTTGTCATATATACCCTCGCAATAAATCATATCTCACTGTCCATAAGCCTCCTACCATTTGTCATTTGTTCAAATTAACTTTGAGTGGAGTAAGATAAAAAACTAATCCTTGTGTAAATCTCTTCACATAATTAAAGTTGTAAGATATATATCCCTCTAATTGTTCATATTCTCTTGTATATCCCATCAAAATCTTATATTTTATATTTTATACATAATATTCTGCTTGATGTTATCAGAGCCCCGTGACTGTAAAGGAAACATTATTATTTATTATAGAGATATATACGTAAAAATATGAAGAATATAAGGAGATAAAATAAAATATACAGGACCCTGGAAGTACGTGTATAATTATTCCCACCCTAAACATAAAACATTTTCGCTTTTCAGACAGTATATAATATTATAACGACATAAAAATGTTGGAGATTTCATGCTCACCAAATTAATAATGCGAAATATTACATTCCGATCCTTGCTAAATTTCGACGAACATCCCAAGTTCAAGAGTTTTTTAGCTTCAGATTTCCACGCTCTCGAAGTGTTCTACTGCTCGAGCGGAGGAACACAAACCCCACAGTTTGACATCTGACGAAGAAACGACAGTAATCTCACACGCACGAAAACGCAAACAACAGCATCAGAAGAAGAACCACTTCCTGGCGGGAGGCTTCCCCCCTTCCGCCTTCTTCTTCTTCTCGTCCGCCGTAGCCGTTGCATCGTCTAGCTCGGATTCCCCTCCTATTCCTTCCTCTTCCTTCCCGATGCCCTCCTCGTCATCGCTGTTGCTGGGATCGAGGCGGGCCGCGTCCATCGCCCACTGCATCAACTTCTCGACATCCTTCTTGGACACCCCGTCTCCGTCGTCGTCATCGTCTGATTCGTCGCCGTCGTCGTCATCTTCCTTCGGGATCCGCTCGGGTTTCCGGGCGACGCCACCGGGGGGCAGATAGGAAGAAGAGGCGCCCTTGAGGGCGGCGAACCTGGCGGCGAGGTCGTCCCCGAGGATCTTGCTTACTTCGTCCTCGCCCTCGCCCCCGCTTCTCCCTCCCCTTGCTCCGTCCACGGCGGCGGAGGTGCCGGAGGCCGGGACGCCGCCTCCTCCTCCATCCCGCAGATTAGAAGGGCCATCTGTGGGTTCCCGCTTGGGCGGCGCTGCCGCGGGAGCGCGGTGCGACCGGAGGGCGTCGAAGCGGCGGGAGAGATCGGGATCGAGGGAGGAGGATGAGGAGGTGGTGTGGGCGTCGACGCTGAGACTGAGGAGCAGGTCGTCCTGGGCGGCGCGCAGCAGCTCCTCCACCTCCCCCGGGCTGGGATCCGCGTTGGCGACGGTGCGCTTGGGCCTCCGGTCACCGCTCATCGTCGGGTCGGTCTACAGTCTACTCGTCCCAATCGGCTCTCTCACCTTTCCCCCGCGATATTCGTCTCCCCTTCCTCTCACGCTTTCGCTGCTGTTCGCCGATTTATCCACCTCCAAATTATTTATAATAAATTTATTATTCCAACATTTAAATTTTACCCAAGACACTGCAAAATATACCCACAATTATTTAGATGTATTTGAGAATATTTTCGAGCATTCACGGAAGTTAGATGCGTGCATACACATATAATACATTATAAGGGTGGAAATATACAAAAATCTCTAAATTTTTCCTCTATCTACGCGGGCTTTCTTCTTTGGATAATTAATTAGGGTATTTAGCATGGCCTAGGGTTTATTTTCTACCCTTCTCAAAATTCCGACTTTACTCCTACCCTTTGTTCTTTATTGTTCTTACCTGACATCCTCTGTTGTACTATCCGATATTATTTAACTCCATTTTTTATGAAAGCATTAAGTGTTAAATTTTTATGACTATTTAATATTTAAAATATCAAATTATTAAAGTAATATTAATATATTTTAAGATTTATGTTCACAAATATACAAAGTTCTACTTCTACCCTCCTCAAATGTGAACGCTAAAATGTTACTCGATGTTTATACAAGGGAGATAACTCGAATGGTATGGCATGAAACGCTTGGCAAGGACTAGCAAAAAACAAGGTATACGGGGGTAGAGTGAATTCTACCAGAGGGGAGATAAAATAAAGTACAATGAGACTCTAATTAATTATTTTATATTTTCATTTACAAATCTCTTTTTAAAATAAAATAATTAATAATTAATTAGAGTCTGACATTGTCTAATGTTTATGTTAGTAGTCACACACATGTTAGAAGGAGGTGGATAGGTGTGCAGATAAAAATAATCACATATTAAAATTAAATATTAAAATATAATATAAATAAAAATGTAAAATCACAATCAAACACAAAGAAACCAATGATTTGTATATTAATTTGGTTAGCCCTCTTTGACTTCTGTACGTTCGTTCCCTTGTAACTCGCTCAGGATTTTCATTAACCTTACTAATTAAGGTACACCTGTTATTTTTCAGGGTCAGCTCTCAAGTTGATCTTAACAGGACTCAACAGATCATTTCTCACTGGTTTTCAAGGAACCAGTACCCAGTTGATTTACTAGGTATCAACATACCGTGCTAGCACACTCAGTGCTAGTTTCTCCCGAGCAACAAATGCTCTGATAACTAATTTGTGAAGAGTTTTATAGGGCTACCACATAATACTCCTGAGTTAGTGAGGAGGGTAAAATCCATAGCCCTTGTGCGGCCCGTTAACATCAGGCCCGTGTCGGCCCAAGGTCTGTGAAATCCATAGCGGACCATCAACGGCCACGGCTCACGCCAGATGGCCCAATAAGGTCAGCCATCGGATTCGCCAACCCACAAGGGGGATCGACCCAGGCATATCGGACGCCGGATGATCCTTCCACGACCGAACGTTACTCCTGGCATCACCGATCTCCACTCCAGTAAAGGCGAGCATGCCCCACGGGTGCCGTAAGACTCGCCTAAGGACTACCCGACCCCGGATGAACGGACGCACAATGGGAAATTCCTCACGATCACGAGGAGACGTTACCTCACGACTCACGCCCTTCCCTGTTAAGGGATAGGCCTCCACTGCCAGGACAACCCATATAAATGGACCTTCAAGGAGACACGGGTAGGCAGACATACACACACACACATACTGAGACAAGCTGACAGCTACAGACGCCCACGAACAGAGAGAGCCTTCTACTAAGGAGAGTCCCGACCTGCTTCCGAGCACTCTTCCAACCTAGCGAGCACTCTCCGAGCACCCGCTAGGTATGGCGAGCACTTCCCCAGAAGTCCGGTCCTCACTCCAAGCTTGATCGCTCCGTTCTCATTCTCCTCTCTCTTCTCCGTCCTCCCTTGATCCCCACATAACAAGGTTATGACTTAAGTATCGGAGGGTTGTCCTCTGGGATAACGCCCATTGCTCCTTCTGACACCGTTCTTCTGGTGTTTACAAGTTTCACGGGTAACTAGACGATCTTCCCCAACAAATAAATATTAAAAATGCAGTACGAGGTTGGAGAGACTATTTTCTCGCCTTTATAATTAGTAATATGGTCAAGACAAAAAATAGCAAATATGAAACTAGAATAAAGAAGAAGAAGCACAGAATGACTATCGTCGACGCAATGCCTTCTTCTTCTTCGTGGCTTGCAAGAGTAGGAGACTTCAATCATGATGCAAGAAATTCAATGAAGTCTCTCTTGAGCGTGAGTATGCAAGAGGTTTGAAGATCGCTTGTGAGCAGAAATAAGAAGATTGTTGAGTGCTCTCACTTTTCATTTTGCTCTTCTTGTTGTCTTTATTCTTCAATTCCCTAAGGTATTTATAGACCCCTACGATTCCCTTGTATTTGTTGGATATAAGACTCTTCAATGGTGCGATCTTCTCATTCGTTCGGTAGTTGGGATTCTATCTCCATCTCACCTCATACACGTCATTATCTGGATAGTAGGTGCATTGGAGTTATGGTCAGCTAAAGATATTATCTTGTCTAGTATCTTTTCTTTTACGACCTTGCTCTATTTGTCTGCGCCACCGTTATACTATGTAGGTTTACAGTACTTTGTCCTTGTTGTACATGCATGGTTAGTATAGAATATAATAATAGTATTTTGAATTAGATGCTTGGAGAGAATTTGTAGCTCGTAAGAAAAAAATATTTTTTATCAGTAATAGGATTAGCACTTAAGAACATGTTCAAGAAAAAGAATAGTCTAATGACTATATTTTTATTTTTCTTAAAACAGATTATACTTTATTTAGGCAAAGATTTATCTCAGATGATTTATTATAGAGATCGTCATAAAAAACTAAGGTTTCTCTTAATTTTGCATGGTTTTGTCCACATATGTGAGGGCGTAGTTCTTTCAAACACCTTTCGTCGTTTAGCGCAACATAAATACATGTTTGACCAAGTCAAAAGTGTAGTATATGTATCACCTTATTTGAATGGAAGATAAAATTTAGGCGACGAGATTTATCTTTTAATAAGAGTAGATGAAGTATAGTATACTCATTCATCTAAGCATACTATTTTACTTTTTATATTAGACGGAGCATCGTCTATCCTTAGTTTTTGTCATTTTTCACTTAGACGGAGTATCGTCTAATGATTCGTCTATTTGTTATCATATTCGTCTAATGTCTCAACTTGATAAATTAGACGAACAACCATCTATCTCAATTTTTGTCATTTTCCATTTAGATGAAATATCCTCTAACTCTTCTTTAGTTATACGATACATCGTCTATTTTTAGTTTTTGTCATTTTCCATTTAAACGAAATATCATTTATCGTGAGTTAGATGAAGTTTACTCTAACATATATTTAATTAGACAATGTATAGTCTATTTTGAGCTTTTGTACTTTTTCATTTAGACAGGGTATTATCTAACTCATCGTCTGCTGTGAGTTAGATGAGTGCTCGGGCAAAGGAAGAGAGTGCTCGGAGTGTAGAGAGGAGTGCTGAGACAAATGGAATTGAGATTCATGAGTGTGAGGCGTAGTTTTGGTAGTCTCTGTAAATAAGTTGTGTACCGTCCCCTGACCATCTGTCCAAGGTCTTATAGGGTTTACCTTGAGCTCATCTGTTTCCATTGTTCCCTGACTTAGCGGAGACGTGGTTGTGGAGTAATGTGTTGGCTGATCGTGGGGTCGTCGATTACCCGTTCGCCCGTTCTCTGAGAACTGTAGGGCTGGAGTTGCTGGCGGGTAACCTGGAGACGTGAGTAATGACCCGACGACTATTCCTTTCTTGGGATAACTCCCGCCATTATTGCGGTAACAGCTATCTGATTGAGTGCCGCGAGAAACGTGAGGCACGAACATTCACATAGCACGCGCCTGAATACTGGGTCAGTCCTGTGTGGGCCTTGGTAGGCGGCACCCTAGATTGTGGGCCGGTTGATGATAGGCCATAGTGGGTCTGATGAATTTCCCCCTCCTCACAGTGTATCGTCTATTATTAGTTTTTATCGTTTTCTTCTTACACCGATATTGGTCTATCAGTGTATCGTCTATCCTTTATGATTTAGACGATATATTGTCTAATCTTCTACCTATCTTATTTATATTAGATGGTGTCTCGTCTAACCCTTCGTCTATCCTGGAGACTTAGATAATATATCGTATAATCTTACGTCTATTTTATTTGCATTAGACGATCTATGTAACGACCCGAGAATCCGATTACCGGGAAGGCCCGATAACCCGAGACTCGTACCGCCACCCACGAGTCCGAAGACTCGGAAGGGTTAAAAGGATGGTGTGGAAACTACATAAGCATCACAGATAATTGCAGAAATTAAACAGTTATAATATTAAGCAGGAAATAAATTAACAATTTACATGGTCCACAATAAAGAACAATAATAACAGCAGTCCACGACTAGTACAGTGACAAGAAAGAAAAAGTACAGCTACACGGGGCATCCCCCGGCTCTGACCTCTGGCACTACCTCTGGGCACCCGCACCACGCTGCGCTCCTGACGCGCTCCCCGAAGGTGGCGCCTCACCTGAAACACGGTGAAAACACGCAGGGAATGAGTCTCAGAACAAGACTCAGTAGGGATCACTCGAACCCTACCTCGAAAAACGAGAAACCACTACTCTAGCGGTAGGAAAGTACCTCGGAAAGGAAAGCCCTGTACTCTACAGAACTAGACCCTACGGCACGCAAACCGACACACGTGCCACGGTACGAGAAGGCCGAAACTCAACGGTCGAACCGTCAAAACCCGAAGGTCGGAAACACACGACTGATAGTCTAACACTCCGTACTCGACAGGAGTACCACCCACTAGAAGCACAGCCGGTAGCGTCCCCTGACGTCTTACACCGCACCGCAGGTGAACCGCCTGACGTGGTAGGTCCTACCCGAGGCGCAAACACCGTACAAGTAACCACAAACAAGTAACTAGCTGGGGTCACGCCCGTCGACGTGGGTCCAACCGCCCCCAACCACGTGTGCACACACAGACCACGCGTCCTAGGTCTGGCCCTCTGACCGGTTTTCCCCCGCAGCCGGACTCTGGCTACGACGAGGGGCCTACGGTAACCGGTCCACAAACCGTCTCGAAAGGTGGGTGCCCGTACACCACTCCCAGGTGAGACCAGCACCTCGTACTGGTGGGCTACGACTAGTGGAGGGTCACTGAAGGAGTAGACTCTCGAGTCAACGAAAAACAACGTCCGAAACCGACAACGTGTGGGAATCACCCCACGCACCAGCTCCGTCAAACGGGGCCACGGTCGGAGAAAAACGGACGCACCGCCCACGGCCAAACTCATGACCAAGGCAAACGGAACCTCCGGACACCAAAGACACGGTCACGGAACTCCACGGGGTGCCCGGGACGCACACACGGCCCAAGGGGAACACCCAACAACGAACCAAATCGCGCTAGGGATACCTAGCGCGACAGGGCATGTCGCGCTAGGGTCCCCTAGCGCAACAAGGGTTGTCGCGCTATGGCCCCATAGCGCGACACGGACCATCGCGCTAGGGAACCCTAGCGCGACAGGGACCATCGCGCTAGGTCCTCCTAGCGCGACAAGGACGATCGCGCTATGACCCCATAGCGCGACAGGAACCGCCTCCTGTTCATCTTATCCGATGAACGCGCTCGGTCGGGGCGGCGCGACCTCCAAGAACGCGCTACTGGAGTATAGCGCGTTCTCAGTCCGCGGCCGAAAACGGTAAGAACGCCCAAAAATTCCAACCACGCCCCCATACCTCCATAGGAGAGGGGGAAAACAAAGGGGAAGACCCCTGGGGACCCCTAGCATGATTCTAGGCCCTCAAAACACGAATCCATGCATTGAATCCATAGATCGGGCGAGCTCTCCCCAAATCATGGAAAAACCCAAAAACGCTCAAATGATCCCCTCTCGGCCTCCCCGCGGCCTATAAATCACGGAAAAGAACGGCATGAGGCTAAGGAACGTCACCCTACCTCAATGGAGCGAATGCTCCGCCGGATCGATCACGAATCACGAAGAATGCTCGAAGCTTCACGAACTCCCCACGCTTCCCACGCTCGCCGCACGCCCACGAGATCGCCTCACCGTCGCCCACGCGTCCGCGCCGTCGCCCCGCCGCCGTCCGTAGCCGGAGAGGGGTTCGCCGTGTCCGAATGGGAGAGAGGGAGAGAGAGGAGGCTCACGGTCGCGAGAGAGAGGGAGAGGAAGAAGAAAGAGAAAAGGGAAAAAGAAAAGAAAAAGGATTAGGATTTATAGAAAATCCGAATTTTCGGAAAAATACCGAAAAATAGAAAAATACATTTCTGGAATCCTCGGAACGCACCGATCGCAACGGTACCACTCGTGCCCGGGTGAACGGCCCAGTTAACCCGCAGCGAGCGTCCGAAGGAAAAGCCGAAACACACGCCGGGAATGGGAAAACACACGCGGAAAAGCCGCGGAACGCCTCCGGGCCTCCGAAACGACTCCGGATCACGCCGATCCGAACACGAAAGATGTCCAAAACGAAATTTCGGACACAACAGAGCCGGACGCTCCGAAAACCAGATCCGGGACCCACGAAGAAGGATCCGAAAGGTCCGGGATATTACAGCCCTCCCCCCTTAAGGAATTTCGTCCTCGAAATTGAGAACAACCAAAGGGGAAAGAAGAGGGAGACTCACTCAAACAGATACGGGAACTGCTGACGCATCTCGTCCTCACGTTCCCACGAAGCCTCACCACCAGAGTGTCGCTGCCACACGACCTTTACCAAGGGAATGACCTTGTTCCGCAGGCGCTGCTCTCGCCTATCCTCCACGCGGATCGGAAACTCTGGGAGAGAAAGATCTGGAGTCACCTCAGGCCAAACAGAAAACTCGAGCACATGAGAGTCATCGGGCATATACTTCCGCAACATCGAGACGTGGAACACGTCATGCACCGACGCCAACTCAGGAGGTAACTGCAACCGGTAAGCAACCTCACCGATGCGTTCCACAATCGCGAAAGGACCAATGTAGCGGGGACTCAGCTTCCCACGCCGTCCAAAACGCATCACCCCTTCATCGGAGAAACTCTCAAGAACACATGATCGCCCACGGCGAACTCGAGGGGCTACCTCCTACGGTCAGCATAGCTCTTCTGCCGACTCTGGGCCGCCAACATGTTCTGACGAACCAGGTGCACAACGTCCACACATTGCTGCACCAACTCCGGTCCCGTCAAAACACGCTCACCCACCTCAAACCAATCAAGTGGAGTCCGACAAGGACGCCCATACAATGCCTCATAAGGAGCCATGCCGATGCTCGAATGATAGCTATTGTTATAGGCAAACTCCACCAACGGTAGGTGATGAATCCAACTCCCCTGCCACTCCAGGCAGCAGGATCTCAGCATGTCCTCCAAAGTCTAAATGGTCCTCTCAGACTGACCATCTGACTGAGGATGATATGCCGAGCTAAATGCCAACTCCGTGCCAAGAGCTCGCTGGAAACTCCTCCAGAATCCAGAAGTGAAGCGCGGATCCCGATCCGACACGATCGAAATGGGAACCCCATGCAACGGAACGATCCGCTCCACATAAAGACGAGCCAACTTAGGCACGCTCCAGCTGACCTTGACCGGTAGCAACCGCGTCACCTTCGTCAGCCGATCCACCAGTAACCAAATACTGTCCTGCCCACTCGGGGTCCTTGGCAACCCCACCACAAAATCTGTGGTCACATGGTCCCACTTCCAAGCAGGAACATCCAAGGGCTGGAGAGTACCTCCTGGTCGCTGATGCTCCGCCTTCACCTGCTGACAGATCAGGCACCTGGCCACAAATTCGGCGACATCTCTCTTCATGCCAGGCCACCAAAACTGCCTCCGCAAGTTCCGATACATCTTCGTCGCACCCGGGTGTACAGTGTACCTGCTCCCATGAGCCTCGCGTAACACCGCACGACGAACCTGCTCCTCCGCTGGGATGTACAACCTGCCACGAAACCTCGCAGCGCCGTCCTCGCCGAGCTCCACATCAGCCATCGCAAGAATCCGGGGCAACTCAGGGTCCGCATGCTGAGCCTCTGTCACCTGACGACGGATAGCAGGAGTGACAGTCAGACTCGCAAGCACTGCCAACCCTCGCTCCTGGGGAATCTTGAGCCTGAAGGATACATCGGGCACCTGTTCCCAGAGCCTCCACTTCCTCAGCATCAAGGTACTGACCGCCACCTTCCGACTCAAGGCATCGACGACGACATTCATCCTGCCCGGCTGATAAGACAGGGTGAAGTCATAGTCCTTCATGAACTCCATCCAACGCCTTTGTCTGAGGTTCAGATCTCTCTGCGAGAACACATACCTCAAACTCTGATGGTCAGTGAACACCTCGAACTTCTCACCGTATAGATAATGCCTCCAGATCTTCAGCGCGAAGATCACCGCCGCCAATTCAAGATCATGGGTAGGGTAGTTCTCCTCGTGAGGCTTTAGCTGCCGAGATGCATAAGCCACCACTCTACCATGCTGCATCAGAACAGCACCCAATCCAACGCCGGAAGCATCTGTACACACCACAAAACCTCCCGATCCAGAAGGCAAAACCAACACCGGAGCCGAGGTGAGCAACCTCTTCAGTTCACTGAAGCTCTGCTCACACTCCTCGGACCAAACGAAAGGCACATCCTTCCGCGTGAGCCTCGTCATCGGGGTCGCAATGCGGGAAAAATCCTGGATAAACCGGTGATAATACCCCGCAAGCCCCAAGAAACTCCGGATCTCCGTCACCGACCTCGGCCTCGGCCACTGCATCACAGCCTCGACCTTGGCGGGATCCACGGAAATGCCATCACCAGAAATCACGTGCCCCAGAAAGTGCACCTCGCTGAGCCAAAACTCGCACTTGCTGAGCTTCGCATACAACTGGTGATCTCGCAGCGTCTGCAGCACCACACCCAAATGGTATGCGTGCTCCTCAGTAGACTGCGAATAAACAAGGATGTCATCCACGAAGATGACCACGAATTGGTCCAAATACGGATGGAACACCCTCTGCATCAAGTCCATGAAGGCTGCCGGGGCATTGGTGAGCCCAAACGGCATCACCAGAAACTCATAATGCCCGTACCTCGTACTGAATGCAGTCTTCTCCACATCGGACTCGCGAATTCTCAGCTGATAGTAACCGGACCGCAAATCAATCCGCGAGAACACCCGCGCAGACTGAAGCTGGTCGAACAAATCATCAATCCGCGGCAACGGATACTTGTTCTTAATGGTCACTTCATTCAGCTGCCGATAGTCAATGCATAGCCGCAGACTACCGTCCTTCTTCTTCACGAACAACACGGGCGCACCCCAAGGGGAAAAGCTCGGACGAATGTACCCCTTGGCCAACAGTTCCTGCAACTGCGCCCTCAACTCCCTCAGCTCAGCGGGGGCCATACGGTAGGGAGCCTTCGCCAAAGGTCCCGTACCAGGTACAACCTCGATCACGAAATCGATCTCCCGCTGGGGAGGTAATCCAGGCAACTCCTCAGGAAAAACATCGGGAAACTCGCACACCACCGCAATGTCCTCGACATCCGGCTCCATCCGGTCAGACACAACCACAGACGCGAGAAAACCCTGACAACCTGAATCAAGCAATCGACGGGCTCGAATAGCAGAGATAAGGAATCGAGAAGAGGTGGAACGGATACCTTGGAAATAGAAGGTCCTCTTGCTCGGATGCTGGAAGTAGACCCTCTTCATCCCACAATCCACCACCGCTCCATGAGTCTCGAGCCAATCCATGCCTAGAATCACGTCGTAATCCCGAAGCTGCAACGCATACAACCTGCCTGGCATACTCCGCCCATCGATCCACACCGGAACCTGGTCGAAGCAATACGGAGTGACCATAAAATCACCCGAAGGCAACTCCACTGCCAAATCACAGGACAACTGGGTCACCGGCTCCTCGACGCTCGACGCGAAATCCTCCGAAATAAACGAATGAGACGCGCCAGAATCAAATAAAACCCGAGCCGCACAACCCAAAATCTGAACGGTACCTTCCACGAGCTGCGACGCCACTGCCTCTGCCCTGGTCAAATGCGTGATCTGGCCACGAGCCCTCTGCCTGCCTCCCACGCTAGCTGACCTGGGTAGTGGCGGATACTGTCCCTGCTGCTGCTGCTGCTGCCTCTGCTGCTGGGGAACCTGCTGCTGCTGAGGAAACTGCTGTTGCGGCGGTCTCTGAGGACAGTCACGCGCCATGTGCCCTGGCTGGTCACACCGAAAACAGATGATCGGCGCCGTGCACTGCCTGCCTGGGTGGGTCCCACCACACCGTGGACAAGATCCTCGTGATCCACCCCCTGATCCCTGACGCTGAAAAGGACTCGGCTGCTGTACACTGCCCGATGAAGCTTGTCCCTGATCCTTGGGCTTCTTACGGAAACCCTTCTTCAAGAACTTCTTGACCTTCGAGCTAAAAGACGCAGATCCTGTCACTGAAGCTGCCGATGCCGGTACTCCTGAACCACCCGACGCATGCTGGAAGAAACCCTGCTGCTGGGTAGCCGACTGCTGGCTGCGACCTGACAAAGACTGCCCCTGGCTGATCGGTCCTCGAGTCCTCTGCATATCCATCTCCAAGGAAATCGCAACACGAGACGCTGTCTCTAGAACAGTGGCCCCATTCGCGATCAAATGGTGCCTCAGCTCCAACCTCAAGCCCTGCACAAACTGCGTGGTCCTCACCCTCTCATGCTCCATGATATGAGGTGCATACCGACCCAGCTCGACAAATCGGGCCCTATACTGCAACACGGACATGTCACCCTGCACCAGCTCCAGAAACTCCCGCATCCGCTGCGTAGCAACAACATCTGGACAGTACGTACGCTCGAAAGCACTGACAAAGTCATCCCACTCGACTTGCTCAAGTGGACGAAGCTGAAAGGACGTCTTCCACTCGGAAGACCACCACCTCCGAGCCGTACCCTGCAACTGGTTGTAGGCCAACACCACTCTGTCCTCGGCAGTACTCTTCGCAGAACTGAACACCCGCTCCATCTCATCGAGCCAATCACGAGCCGCATCAGGGTCTGCCTGGCCGCTAAAGTAAGGTGGATGGAACTGCATGAAGTCCCTCACTGCTCGGCCTGGCCCACCCCTAGCAAACGAGCCCTCAGCAGCCTCTCCGCCAAACTGCTGAGACATGAGATGGTACATGCCACGGAAGAAATCCTCGGCCCCCGGAGCCCTCGCAGCATCCGCGGCCTCGGTAGCTCCCGGAACTCTGCTATGCTCCTCCTGGTCCCTCTGGACCCCCTGCTGGATCTCCTGACCTCCAACCGACTGCCCCTGCTGAGAGCGAGAACTCCTCCTCGGCGCCATCCTCGCTCCTGAAGCACAAGACAGAAAACACGGAAACGGCAATGTCAGAATAAAACATGCGGTGCCCAATGCCAGCGTCACATGTACATCATCGTTGTGGACTAGTGGACCACTATAATTACCTATGATTCTCATGTAATTCCACAACCGCGCTCTGATACCAGCTGTAACGACCCGAGAATCAGATTACCGGGAAGGCCCGATAACCCGAGACTCGTACCGCCACCCACGAGTCCAAAGACTCGGAAGGGTTAAAAGGATGGTATGGAAACTACATAAGCATCACAGATAATTGCAGAAATTAAACAGTTATAATATTAAGCAGGAAATAAATTAACAATTTACATGGTCCACAATAAAGAACAATAATAACAGCAGTCCACGACTAGTACAGTGACAAGAAAGAAAAAGTACAGCTACACGGGGCATCCCCCGGCTCTGACCTCTGGCACTACCTCTGGGCACCCGCACCACGCTGCGCTCCTGACGCGCTCCCCGAAGGTGGCGCCTCACCTGAAACACGGTGAAAACACGCAGGGAATGAGTCTCAGAACAAGACTCAGTAGGGATCACTCGAACCCTACCTCGAAAAACGAGAAACCACTACTCTAGCGGTAGGAAAGTACCTCGGAAAGGAAAGCCCTGTACTCTACAGAACTAGACCCTACGGCACGCAAACCGACACACGTGCCACGGTACGAGAAGACCGAAACTCAACGGTCGAACCGTCAAAACCCGAAGGTCGGAAACACACGACTGACAGTCTAACACTCCGTACTCGACAGGAGTACCACCCACTAGAAGCACAGCCGGTAGCGTCCCCTGACGTCTTATACCGCACCGCAGGTGAACCGCCTGACGTGGTAGGTCCTACCCGAGGCGCAAACACCGTACAAGTAACCACAAACAAGTAACTAGCTGGGGTCACGCCCGTCGACGTGGGTCCAACCGCCCCCAACCACGTGTGCACACACAGACCACGCGTCCTAGGTCTGGCCCTCTGACCGGTTTTCCCCCGCAGCCGGACTCTGGCTACGACGAGGGGCCTACGGTAACCGGTCCACAAACCGTCTCGAAAGGTGGGTGCCCGTACACCACTCCCAGGTGAGACCAGCACCTCGTACTGGTGGGCTACGACTAGTGGAGGGTCACTGAAGGAGTAGACTCTCGAGTCAACGAAAAACAACGTCCGAAACTGACAACGTGTGGGAATCACCCCACGCACCAGCTCCGTCAAACGGGGCCACGGTCGGAGAAAAACGGACGCACCGCCCACGGCCAAACTCATGACCAAGGCAAACGGAACCTCCGGACACCAAAGACACGGTCACGGAACTCCACGGGGTGCCCGGGACGCACACACGGCCCAAGGGGAACACCCAACAACGAACCAAATCGCGCTAGGGATACCTAGCGCGACAGGGCATGTCGCGCTAGGGTCCCCTAGCGCAACAAGGGTTGTCGCGCTATGGCCCCATAGCGCGACACGGACCATCGCGCTAGGGAACCCTAGCGCGACAGGGACCATCGCGCTAGGTCCTCCTAGCGCGACAAGGACGATCACGCTATGACCCCATAGCGCGACAGGAACCGCCTCCTGTTCATCTTCTCCGATGAACGCGCTCGGTCGGGGCGGCGCGACCTCCAAGAACGCGCTACTGGAGTATAGCGCGTTCTCAGTCCGCGGCCGAAAACGGTAAGAACGCCCAAAAATTCCAACCACGCCCCCATACCTCCATAGGAGAGGGGGAAAACAAAGGGGAAGACCCCTGGGGACCCCTAGCATGATTCTAGGCCCTCAAAACACGAATCCATGCATTGAATCCATAGATCGGGCGAGCTCTCCCCAAATCATGGAAAAACCCAAAAACGCTCAAATGATCCCCTCTCGGCCTCCCCGCGGCCTATAAATCACGGAAAAGAACGGCATGAGGCTAAGGAACGTCACCCTACCTCAATGGAGCGAATGCTCCGCCGGATCGATCACGAATCACGAAGAATGCTCGAAGCTTCACGAACTCCCTACGCTTCCCACGCTCGCCGCACGCCCACGAGATCGCCTCACCGTCGCCCACGCGTCCGCGCCGTCGCCCCGCCGCCGTCCGTAGCCGGAGAGGGGTTCGCCGCGTCCGAATGGGAGAGAGGGAGAGAGAGGAGGCTCACGGTCGCGAGAGAGAGGGAGAGGAAGAAGAAAGAGAAAAGGGAAAAAGAAAAGAAAAAGGATTAGGATTTATAGAAAATCTGAATTTTCGGAAAAATACCGAAAAATAGAAAAATATATTTCTGGAATCCTCGGAACGCACCGATCGCAACGGTACCACTCGTGCCCGGGTGAACGGCCCAGTTAACCCGCAGCGAGCGTCCGAAGGAAAAGCCGAAACACACGCCGGGAATCGGAAAACACACGCGGAAAAGTCGCAGAACGCCTCCGGGCCTCCGAAACGACTCCGGATCACGCCGATCCGAACACGAAAGATGTCCAAAACGAAATTTCGGACACAACAGAGCCGGACGCTCCGAAAACCAGATCCGGGACCCACGAAGAAGGATCCGAAAGGTCCGGGATATTACAATCTATCTTCTAACTCTTCGTCTATATTGGAGACTTAGACGATGTATCGTCTAACACAGTTTATTGTCATTTTACTCATTGGACGGAATATCGTCTATATTGAGTTTGATTAGATGATGTATTATTAATCACTCAGTCTTTTATGTACTTAGATGATATTTTATTTATTTAATTATATCTTAAATATTTAATTAATACTAGTTTAAGTTTACAAAGACCTAAATTATGTTACATGTATAAACTTATTTAATAATATTGAGATGAATAATTATTTATTCTATCATAATTTAAAATAATAAATTTTAAAATATATATATATTAAATAATTTTTAAAAGTAAAGTAATGGTGAATCCCTTTCCAAAGTAAAGTAAAAGAAAAGAATAAAAGGATACCTTATTAAGGCCATCAGCAA
Source organism: Amorphophallus konjac (assembly GCA_022559845.1). Lineage (NCBI taxonomy): Eukaryota > Viridiplantae > Streptophyta > Magnoliopsida > Alismatales > Araceae > Amorphophallus > Amorphophallus konjac. The sequence continues at coordinate 583,102,175 of CM040121.1, read as the reverse complement.
TGCTCCGACTTTTCAAAAGTAAAATAAAAGGAAAGTTGAAAGCCATAGTTAATTAGGACCCCGTGGTTATCCTTGTGCTTTATTTTCTCCCCTGTGATTTCATTTTACCCCTTGCTCATTGATTTTTCTTCGTACTCACGTGCATTCCTGGTGAATTGTTTGGTTTCATGATTTCATCTTTCGAATAAAATGCATAGTAATATTTTTGGATAGGGAATATAGTGTAGTATCTTTATTTTTTTAAAATAACTCTTAAGTTATCTCAACTTAATTTTAAATCACGTCATTATTTGATTATTTAAAAAATTAAAAAAATAGATTAATTTTTAAAAGAATAGATCTAACAATATTCATTTGATATATATTTTTATTTATTTTTGATTTACACCTCAAATTAAGATATTTTGAAGATCACTTATTTTTTTTAAAAAATAAAAATAATATACACGTAGAGTGTGCATCACACCATCCATATGAAATGAGCCTTACTCGAAAATGTTATATATTATGGACATAAATCTTAAAATATATTGTTATTACTTGAACATTTTAAAGTAGGATTTGACGTATCCATCCTGTACGTGGTGTACAACACATATTTGACGATATCAATCGTAGACTGGTACCATCAGTGGTGCGCAACTAATACACTACTTATTTTTTAAAATATTATGCATTTTATTTTACATCAAATGTGTCTTTACAGGTAATATGGTTTGAAGTGTTCTTTTGCATTGTTGGCACCCGAGCTCGTATGAGTCGCATATTTTTCTTAATTTTTTCATTATTTTTAAAAAAAGAAGTTAAAATATTTGTAACATTTGTGAGATTCGACCTATTTATATCTTACACATAACTAAAATTTATTAATCAATGAGTTACACATAATCTTTTATTATATTATATTTTAATATATATTTATTAAATAATTTTTTATTATTGACACATGATTATATAATGTGATATAATGTCGTATCATATTGTATCTATAAAATATTGATACAATCAATATTATTGAATCTACAAATTTTATTTTAAAGTCTATACTTCTAAGTCAGTGCTGTCAGCTTGAGAATAAAAGATTTTTTTAAAAATAATTGTAATATAATATAATTTAAAATAAATATCTCTACTCTCCGTAACATCAAAAAACTCTTCGTAGTCAAATGACTTTCTAACATACATTCTTGCATGTAAGAAACGTTTTCTAAAAGTCCACTTTAACAACAGGTTAGTATAAATTATATGAAATAGATTAAGACGAGTTATTCTTTGAATTTTTTTTAAATTTGATAATTTACGCTTTCTATGAGAATAATTTATTTTATAAAAAATAGTAAAATGAGTTATTCTTAAAATAAAAATCTTAACATTAATCTACTCTAAATATTTTAATTCGACTATCAAATTTGATTAACGATTAGTACGGCCTTATTCTGTTATTAAAGTCTTCCTAAAAAATTAAGAAATATTAAAAGTTAAAACCCCGTACGATTTGTAGACCCACGCTTCTCTCTCACTAACCCCGTACGGGACCCCTCGCGTGCCCTCTCTCTCTCTCCTCTCTCCCCGTGATCCCGCTCTCTCCGTCGCTCTGCCGCTGTTGCCGTCCATAGCCCGCCGCTGTTGCCGTCTCTCTCTCTCTCGCCCCACCGCGTAGGCCGCCGCCGCCGTCGCCGCCGCCCGTCCGTCCATCCCCCGGTGCTCCCCGCTCCGGGCGACCCCCCCTCTCTGACGTCCCCGTGCCCAGCTGCCGCTTCCGCCGTCGAGGTGAGTCTCTCTCTCTCTCTCTCTCTCTCTCACACACACACACACACACACACACACACACAAGCACACATCAGAGCACTGATTTCCTAGATGGCGACGGGGGAGCAGCAGCAGAGGAGCACGATGACGACGACGGGAACGCATCGAGGGAACTGGCCTTGTTCCTGGTCTCTCGCTCTCTCTCTCTTCCCAGAGGGGAGGGACCCATCCCGTTCCCCTCACCTCACTGTCTCTAACTCTCGCTCTGTCACAGGCTACCCACCTCTCACTGTCTCCCCGTCGCCCCCCCCCTCGGGTCTCTCCGGGCTCCTCTTCTCCCACCCTGCTCTCTCTCTCTCTCTATGCCCAGAGGGGAGGACCCCCTCCCAGCCTGTCCTCCCCCCTCTCACTGTCTTCCCCCTCTCCATCCTGCCCCCTCCCCCTCTCTCATCTCCGTGTGTTTGTCCGGCAGCTGGAGGACAGTCCCCGCCCCCTTTTGCCCTCATCGTCCATTAGTGATAGTTTATTTACAGGGTGTTTGGGAGCACTTGTTTATTTGATTCTATTTTGTTAAAATTGATCTCATCTTATTTGTCTAATTTTTAAAAATGATATAATCAATTGCTGACATATTTAGTAAAATTTACATGTTTTTTTAATTTTTTATGCCAATTTGAATATGTCTATCATGATTACAGGGCATTTGAGAATATTTCCTTCGGTGGGACAATCTATTAAACTAATTTTGCACATAGTAAACATCACCACCATTCTCAAATGCGGAATCCTTGTTGGAAGTTCTTAAAGACTCATCCATCTTGAGCGTATTAGACCTTTCCCACAGCCATCTATCTGATGACCTTTCATCATTTGCCATGCAATCGCATTCAATCTCATAATAACCTCTGGCTGCAACACTCGATCTGCCTTCCTCTTGAAACTTCCATTAACATCTTGGAGGGCAACCGAATAATCAGCAGCTCCCATTCCTCCTCTGTTCATGGCAATGTTACTGCCCACCTTGTTGTCGCTACTCCCTCGACATACTCATCATTGTAAGAGGCAGGGATGAGGAAAGCTGGTGTCATGCAGGAGGGATTCCGCAGTTCGGGGAGGGAAGAAGGGATGAAGGAATTTGGTGTCATGGAGGAGGGGTTCCGCAGTTTGGGGGAAGAATAAAGCGGACATGGTTGGGAATGTGTTTTTATTTTGAGGGAAGTCATCAAAGCATGGAACTCCTCCTTAAAATTTAGGAGAATTTACTCCTACCAAACATGTGTAAGGCCTCACTTTGTTTCTAATTTTTATTTTAAGAGAAGAAAAGTGCAAAAAGCCGCATCCAAACACCCTAGTAATCAGTATTTTTTTGAACAAAAGCTTTGGAGCTGAGCTCCTTTCATTAACTTGATAGGTTAGCTGAGAAGTCAGTTTGTACATATGACTTATAAGATATGGAATCATCGTGAGGTAGACTATACTTCTCGTTTCAAAGTTGATTTAAACATGAGTCAACTGTAATTAAGTCAGGGAGAAGGATGTTGACAGCAAGGGCATGGAGATCAAATGTGATCAAGTTTAGGGGTATAATAATAACTAAGATGGTATTTTCAACATATGATGCTGAATCACATAAATTCTGGAGATATATAAATGAAAAAAAACTACTTTGAAACCCCTTGCCCTCCCCAATGCTGATCAATACAAATGGTAACCGATAATTAAATAATTAACCTTAACATTGCAGGCATCTATGGACTATAGTAGTTTAAACTAGAAAGTTAATGGATGTGGCCTTGGATGACATACTCAAACTGATATTCGTATAAGATAAAATAACAGTTATACAATGTAATTGAAACTAATAGTTATAGTCTATTTAAGATAATATAATTATAACAATATTTAAAGCTAAATAAAAATTTTAAATATTAATTATCCTCAGTTTATCCCGTAATTTATTTGATATTGATAACATTATTAGATCAAGTTATAAGTTTAGACCATCAGATATATGCATAACTTATCGGTACCAAAAAATCACAGATCCTCCGCACTTTTATTGGATTTGGATACATCTTGTATCCGCCGGACAACTTTCATGTAGTAACCGCCAATGGTGGCAGGAGGAAGGGGAGGAAGAAGACGGCGAGGGAAAAAAAAGAAATAGGAGCTTGACGTGGTGGTGGCGGCAGCGGCGTTGGCGGCAGATGCACGTTGTGGCACCCACGTGGTAGGTGACGATGGCGGTGGCAAGGTTTGCCAGATCGGTGATCTGCATCAACTCGGCCTGGCGTTGGTATGATATCATATGGTCTTGACTTGCACCGTCTTGGACAGTCTTTGTTGAGCCACACAGTGGAGACCATTGTATGGAGGCTATCTCGACCGAGTCGCACACTCTGTATCGAGGCTCTGGTTAGCCCTTGTATGATACAATATGGCCGTATCGGACATAGTCGATCCGATATGGCAAACCATGGGCGGTGGCTGTTGGAGGCCTGTTCAGAGTTCATTTTCTCTTCCTTTTCCTCTTCTTTCTTCCAATGAGTGGGGAAACATTGGGGTTATGGTGTGGGGTGATGGTTTTGAAGAGGTTTAGGTTGGGGAGTCAGGACTCCGGGAGCGACTAAAATAGGGGCAGAATTGTGAACATGCATAATTCTTACTCCTGACCGAGAATCCAACCCACCTCCACACCCTTGGGCAACTTCCTTAACCCCCCAAGTGGGACTTGAAGAGGCTCGATCTCGTACCTTGTCGCAGACCGTCGGATGTTGAGGGGAAAAACTGACGATGTGATCACGCCAAGGCTCCTCGAGAGTGGGCCTACGAGAAAGATCAAAGATCAGGAGGCGTGGGATGGGGATCCCAGGATAAACCCTCCGATGCTTAAGTCAGTAATGTGCAAGAGCTAAGCGCCAGAGGAAACTAAGGGTTTGGGAGATACGAGATCGCTCTTTACCAGTTGAGGGTCTGAGATGAGATAATACCTGATGTTCATCTTGGAGGGAGATCCCTGGGATTAAATAGCCGCGAATTCCCTTTCTAGTTCCGCAGAGGTTAGTGAGAAGGGGGGTAGATTAAGAGTCATATTCAAGGATGGCAAACTCGGTTTCGGACTCGGTTTCGGCCGGGTCCGAAACCGATACAACCCACTTAAAAGGTTTAAAAAAACATATTAATTCTAAAAAATCTGAAAAAAATCATAAAATATTTAAATAATCACTCAAAATCATGAAAAATAATACACATGTATTTGAGTGTATAAGTTAGTGCAATAACCTTGAAGTAGACAATTACGCATTGAACTTCAAACATTGAACATGTGAAAGTTAAACTAATATTCCATTGTACATTTTTTGATGATAGTGTGTTGATGTTTTGATAATAGCAACTCAATGAGTCACCACATAAGAATGATGATGATAGTGTGAATTGTTGTTGTTGTGTGTGCCCCTTGTGCATTCTTGTGCATTGATGATGAAATAATGTCTTCTGTAAGTTGGTGCATGCTAGCAAGTCTATACATCCATTAGCTGATAACTGAGCAAGTCTATACATACATCTAGCAAGTCTATACATCCATCAAGTCTATACATTCATCAAAGTCTATACATTCTTCAAAGTCTATACATTCTCCATGCATCTTCATAGCAAGTCTATACATCCAGCAAGTCTATACATCCATCAAGTCTATACATTCTTCAAAGTCTATACATTTTCCATGCATCTTCATAGCAAGTCTATACATCCAGCAAGTCTATACATCCATCAAGTCTATACATTCTTCAAAGTCTATACATTCTCCATGCATCTTCATAGCAAGTCTATACATTCATCAAAGTCTATACATTCTCCGTGCATCTTCATAGCAAGTCTATACACTCTTGGACCAATACATTCTTCAAAGTCTATACATTCTCCATGCATCTTCATAGCAAGTCTATACATCAGCAAGTCTATACATCCATCAAGTCTATACATTCTTCAAAGTCTATACATTCTCCATGCATCTTCATAGCAAGTCTATACATCCATCAAGTCTATACATTCATGAAAGTCTATACATTCTTCAAAGTCTATACATTCTTCAAAGGCTAGCTTGATTAATACATTTTTCAGGATCGACAGTTGTCTTGTCATTTTTCTCCTATACGATTTTCTGTTGAGCATGAATAAGTTACCTAGTTCCTGAAAAAGCATTACTAGAAGTGGGTCCCAACCTTGTAGTATAGGATTGACTGTTGTCTTGTCATTTTTCTCCTATACGATTGACTGTATAAGTTAGTGCAATAACCTTGAAGTAGACAACTACGCATCGAACTTCAAACATTGAACATGTGAAAGTTAAACTAATATTCCATTGTACATTAATACAAGCAGTACAATAAACCAAATTAGACAAAATGAATGTTACAAAAATTCATTGATTCTTACCTAATATGGATAATAATTACTAGAAGAACCTTCTCCCTCATCGTCTGGCCCTTGATGTCGATACCCATAACCAGGTTGCATGTATGGTCTATATTCACTATAACCAAACAATGAGGTAGCCAAGTCCTGCATCCCTCTTTGGATCCCTCTTGGAGTGTTTGGTTGGCTTGATTCGAATCCAGTATCAACATAGGAATCTTGAGGAAGAGAAGAGTCACTGGTCGGATATGGATGGAACTGAAATGATGGTTCATAATTCTGGGCCCCATAAATAGCTGCTTCTGTTGGCCACCTTCGTAACCTGGTATACCATATCCTTGCTGACCTTGACTGTATCCACCTGCACCACCTGTACCACCTGCAGCACTAGTACCACCTGCAGCACCTCCGGGATGATCATCATCATCATCAGAATCATAAGAAACCAGTCGCCTTTTAACCTTTGAGGATGCTTTTTTCTCTTTTGGAGTGCTTTTTTCAATCAACTTTGACACGAGTCCTTTTCCCTTGGCGTGTGCCTCACATAAATCTGCTTCAACTCCTCAATTGCCGGGTCCTCTCGAGCAGCAGCATTTGCCCTCTCAGTTTGCCCATGCACTGATGTACTTCTTCTTAAGGAGGACATTCTAGGAGTGACTGGCCTGCTATCTGTATCTGAGTGTCTAGCTGGCTCAAACTCGAACTGCTCCTCAGTGTCATCAACCACCCTAGACTGGTGCGCATGAGTATCTCTGGCCCTCTTTGATTTGCTTCTTAATTCGGGATCTCTTGCCTCATCTTCATCAAGTATGCCCTCTGCCCATCTTCTATCATCAACATCAAAAACGGGCTCATCAACCTGCTCTCGTGTCTCCACCCAAGACTGCAAGGGATTATCATCATCAAATAAGCCATCCACATCAATCTCTGCGGCGGCATCTCGGCGACGCGTTTGTCTCGCAGCTGTTGTCTCAACCTCATATTCTTTATTCTCAACCTCATATTGTAGTGGCAGTACACTAATTTCTCTAACCGATCAGCCTTTAGCCGATTGCGAACCTTTGAGTGTATAAGGCTGAATGTGCTCCAATTCCTTTCACATTGGCTTGCTGATGTGGTTTGACTCAACACCCTGATTGCAATGAAAGCCAATGCAGAACTGCCCAATTCTCTATTGTTCACCATGATCCACCAGTCAGCTGTTACACCAACCAACCATAAACAAATAAATATAAGATGTAAATAAAAATTAATTAAGGAAGATGTAATTGCAAAGAAAGCACAAAGATGAAGTATACCTGGGCTCACTCTTCCCACTGCGTATTGTAATTGGAAGTCAGAATACGTCCCACTTCTCATTCTATAGGAGGTCATCTACAAAAATTACATAATATATTAGCATTACTACGTAAGTAAATTCTATACCTCTTATTCATGAAATCAAACAGGCCAACCTCTACTTCCGCCTGAAGCCTCTTATCTTGTGTCCTCGATAAACGACCAATGACTTTTAAAGTGCTTTGAAACACCTCGGCATCAACATGTGCATTGGCATTGTACATTAATCGAGGGTTCAGAAAATAACATGCATTTGTATATAGTTAATGTATGGTCAATAATATATGAATACAAATAATCACTCACCAGCTGCATGTAAGTCGTGGTGTAATGTGGTGTCCCATCTATGGTCAATAATCTTCCACCACTTTGCATGTTCTTTGGGAAGGGACTCCTGCAACTCCAATTTCGCACGGTCCATGGCCTCATACAGATATCCCATATCATTCTTGTCATCGCCATCCACCAATCTTAGGACCTTCACGAGGGGGGTGACTACTTTCATGTATCGTGTTACTCTGCCCCAGAATTTGTTGTTGTCCACGATTTGACAGACATTCAAATAATCCATCTGAGCATCAACATTGCCCTTCTCGATGTATTCCCGCAGGGCATTGTGGTACATGAAAGCTTTCAACTCATTCTTATACCTGTGCAAAGAAATGAAATTTGAATCAAATACGGATCATAACTACAAGGATAAAGAAGTAATAATTGAGTTCAATAGTATACCTATGCAGAGACTCCAAAGAAATGAAATTTGAAGCAAATCTAGTTGGCCCTGCACGGATAATATCCCGCCCCCCACTTGCATGCTCCCTGAACATGTTCAATATCCTAGGATGGCCATAAATATATTGGGTAATCTTTTGTGCCCTTTCAACCGTCTTCTTCACATGTTTGTCCTTCCCTATGTCTTCAAGTATGAGATCAAGACAATGTGCTGCGCATGAGATCCACTATAAATGCCTGCACTTATGCATCAATTTTCTCCCTGCAGCCTTATAACTGGCTTCATTATCAGTCACAACTTGTACAACATTTTCTTCACCAATTTCGTCTACCATGTTGTCCATTAAATGAAACAAATAATTGGCATTTTTTTCAAAATTTGATGCATCTACAGATTTTACAAATACTGTACCTTCGATGCAATACACCAAAAAGTTAATCATGGACTTTTTCGTGGTACCGGTCCAACCATCACACATAATAGTGCATCCTCTCTTCATCCATATATGCTTGAAGCTTTCAATCCACTGATGGAGCTCCTCAACCTCTCCCTCAAGGCCACGCCCGTATATGTCCCGACGTGACGGCGCCTTCAAGCCAGGGCCAGCATCTGCTATGGCATCCAACATAGGTTGAAAATATTCACTTTCAGCAGCATGTGCAGGGACACCTGCATGAAAAAACCATTTACAGATGCTTTTAAATGCATGCCCTGCAACTTTTGCAGATTTTTTGACCCCTCTTAATGCACTTTTGATCTTAGGTTGTGTAGCCTGGGGCCTTCTGTGGAGATAACTGTCCATGGGGCCTGCTCTCTGCGTCTGCGGGGGCGGGGCAGCAACATCAGGACGTCGTGCAGCTGTACTGGTGTAGGTCCCTCCTGAACCCATGGGTGCCTTTCCTTTCCTTCGAGCGGCTTCTTCACGCTCCCTTGCTTCAGTCAGCTCCGGATCAGAATCTTCAGTGCCTTCCTCATCATCCCTCCTAACCCTTCTGCCAGAAATCTCCTCAGCAATTTCCTCCTCATCCTCAGCCCTTTGTTGCACCCTCTCCTTTTTCCCCAAAAGGCACTGGCGCATCTCCTCTCGCACCTCTCGTGAACAGTGGTCACATTGTCTCACCTCTCCTCGTACCCCTGCCAAATGTTGCTTGCCTCTGGTAATTCCGCCATACATCTCCCTACCACAATAATTACATTTAACCTTCCTTCTCTTAGCATCAACTAAGGATATGTGGGTCCACCCCGGATCCTCCTGCCCTTGCTGCTCCTGTGTTTGCTGACGTCTAGGCATGATGCTGCATTAAGACAGTGACACACAAAAAGGTATAAGTACAATTAAAAACTTAACCCTTCATTACGAGCATGATCCCACCCCAAATTATTCAATGAAGCTTAATTAAGCTTCAATTGAGCCTAAGCAAACCGACTTATACAAAAGGCCCAAATTTTATAAACTAATTAACCCTTAATTATCATTTACCCCTTAATCACCTTTGAAAAAAATCAATTACCAGCATGATCCCACCCCAAAATCTTCTAGGAAGCTTAATTGAGCTTCGATTGAGCCTAAGCAAACCGATTTAGACAAAAGCCCCAATTTTTATGAACTAATTAACCCTTAATTAACAAGTAACCCTTAATCACCCTTCGAATGAATTAATTACCAGCATGCTCCCGCTTCAGATTAGTCAATGAAACTTAATTGAGCCCTAATTGACCCTTACTAAACCTAATTAAAGAAAAGCTCCAAATATAAACTTCTAATTAGGGTTTAATTAGAAGTGTTAACAACTTAATCATGGTTTTAAATTAACCTACAACACAACATTTAACCTACAACAAAAAAAATTTCAACAACTCAACCAAAAAAACACAAAACATAAAAAACCCTAAATTTACCTCCACAAAATTTACCTCCGCAGTGGCAGTCGGACGGTCTCTGTGGAGTGTGGAGTGTGGACAGCCCCCTGCCCCCTAAAGGCTGAGCAGTGTTTAGGCACAGCAGTCAGCACAGCCCCCCAGGCTGAGCCGGCCCCACTAGCACAGCAGCAGCAGCCGGCAGCGCACAGCAGCTCCACAGGGCAGTGGGCACAGGCCGCACCAAGCACAGCAGCTGGCAGGCGGCAGCAGCAGCCAGCAGGGGAGGCAGGCAGGCAGGCAAGCAGCAGCTTGGTCGCAGGCCCACCTCGCAGGATATATTAGGCAGCCGCGGCCGCAGCAGGCAGCAGCTGCAGCACAGTAGCCGCAGCAGCAGAGCGGCGGCAGCAGCACAGCACGGCGGGGGGGGGGAGGGTTTCGGCCGAAACCCAGGTAGCAGCGGCGGAACTTCTGCGGAAGTGGGGTTTCGGGAGGGAGGAGACAGGAATATCACGGGTTTCGGCCGAAACCGACCGGTTTCGGGCGAAACCAGTATCGGTTTCGCCCGAAACCGATATCTCACTTACGTTTCGGATTGCTACAGTCATTAGGCCCTTTTTCGTATCGGTTATGTTCGAAACTGATACGTTTCGGCCGAAACGTATCGGTTTCGGCCGAAACTGCCAACCATGGTCATATTCCCCAGGTAAGGACTCTTACCAGTGTGGGAGTCGTGGGACTCTTACCCTTATCTTAATCCCTCTGTGTCCTTCGGTCTAATCTATTTGCGGGGAGTTCGCCAGCGGTTATATCGGATAAGAGCTCGGTCTATTTAGGTCTCCCTTGGGGCCAAGAGGGGATCCCAGGCGTGGGGTTGCCCACCTTTGCATAAGGATCAACCCCTTTAAAGAGCCAAAGTCGCCAAACATTGCTCCTATCCTAATGCTCTTCTGAGGGGGTTCCCTCGATAGCTTTCCGGTTGCTCGGGACTATCGCGTGGTGGGGCTTTTCCTGAGCTTAGGGAGCCCTCCACGTGGACGCCCGTTCCAGAGCTAGATGGCGCTTCTTGGGCCCTATTATTTGGGCTTTCAGTAGATGGGCCCTGGTGCTTTAGTGGGCGGTCACCTACCGGGCCGAATGTGTCTCATGGGCCTTCGAGCAGAAGAATTAGTACTCCACGATTTCCCCCCTCTCCACTTGCCCCCTACTCCCGAGCTTAACACATGGTTCAGTGAGTAAGGTTCATTCGGGTTATTTGCAACGGTGGGTGTCTTTTTCTCGCGCATCTTCTAGTAACAGGTGACTAAGGCCACGTGTTTCGTCCGTCGCGGATGTCCCGACACGTCCATTCGGCTCAGTCGTGTCTGTTCGGATGCATTTAGGCGGCAAGAGCAATGATCACGTCTTTTGCATTGGAGCCAATGCCAGTTCATATCGCTGCCCGAGACGTTTTGACTTTCGAGGAGGAGCGGGATGTTTTAGTGAGCTTCATCGATCGTTCACGGCTATAAATATCGCATTTTAGGTCGTTGGCGTGCCCCTCCAACTTTGCCTCCAAGTTTTCCGCTTCCCTCCTCCCGTCCTCTGGTTCCTGCCTTCGTTCCCAGCCTTCTCGGCTTGGCAAGTCCTCCCTTATGTCCCAGGGGGAATGCAGAAGGGAACCAGGGGTTGCTACTGCCTTCGCAGACCTTGCTGCGGTCACTGTTGAGGCCGTCCGCTCGCTTCCTCTTCCAGTTCACCTCCCCTCTCTTCTGCTCCTGCCCCGATGGTCGACCAGGAGGCATCTTCGCATAGCGGCGAGGTTGAACAGAGGGCTGGAAGCTCTGCGCCCCCCTCCTGCTACCAATCCTACAATGAGTTCACAGCTAAGAAGGTCAAGGAGCTCCTTCATCGGTACAACGTTCCATGGCAGTACGACTTCTCCCCTGCGAAGCCAGGCGAATCCAGGTTGGACACTCGCTCAGACTCTTTCTGCACTTATGCCCTGACTTGGAAGTCCGGCTTTTGCCTTTCTGTCCATTCCCTCGTCGCGATCTTGTTGATCCATTACCGGTTGGCTCCAGTCCAACTAGTTTTTAACTCTTACGCCTTCATCTACTCCTTCATTATTCTCTGCGGGAAGAACAAGATCGCACCCATTGTCGACCTCTTCAACATCTTTTATGAGCTGAAGGAGGAGCACGCGCAGGTCGAAAAGGGCTTCTATTTCTTTCAAGCCCGAAGGGGCAAAAGTTGCATTACCCTAGCTTCTCGGGACTCTTCCTACAAGAGATGAAAGAGCCAGTACTTATGGGTGACTCGCTCCAAGGGCGCCCCCACCTGGTGCTTCCCGACCTATCCCAATTTCTCGCCCATGATTACTCCGAAGGCCTCACCGATTACCCCGTACCTCGAGGACCAGGTTAAGGTGCTCCAGAGTAGCAAACAATCCACAACCGACCTCCTCAATGAGTCCAATCTTCAGCGGTACGCCGGTGCTCCTTAGATTCCTTGAGGTAAAGGTTAAGTGGTAAGGATGGCAGTACCGGTTTCGGCCAGGACCGAAACCGAAACGTACCGGTTTCGGTTTCGGCTGAAACCCGTTCAAAACAGTCAGAAAAGGCAAAAATTGTAGTGAGCAGGTCCGGTTTCGGTCCGAAACTGGACGGTTTCGGTTCGAAACCATTAAAAAAATCTTTTTTTTTGGTATCGGACCTGCTACAGTGAGTAGGTCTGTTTCGGTTTCGGTATAGACCGAAATCGATACGTTTCGGCCGATACTACCATCTATGTTAAGTGGGTGTTTATCTCATACTAGTCCTTAGTTTAACCCCTTCTGAACTTCGATCACGTTTGCCGTAGACTTCACCCATTTGGCGGAGGAGGGTCCGCGGGGGCCCACGGGTGAAGAGGCACGAGGGATCCCTCCCGAGGCACGGGAGGTTGGGGACCCTTCTCCACCTCATGCCGACGAGTGTGGCAAAGGCAAGGGTGCGACGGTCGGGGAGGTCGGAGAACGGAGGAGCTCTAAGCGGAAGGGCCCTGACCTGGTGCTCATCCTGGACTCCTTAAAGGCCCTGGCCACCGTAGAGAGTCGTCGGAAGAAGAGGAAGGCGCCTAAAATGGCGGGCTGGCCTGCGAAGGCCGCCGTCACCTTGTGGACACCTTTGGATCTTCCTCCCGGGGCCTGGCGGCCAGAATCTCTTCCCCCTTCAGCTCTTCTAGGTGACCCGACAGCCCGTCCTATTGGGGATTTTTCGTCGACACCGACGGCCGCCACTGGCTCGGGCGTTACGCTCCCGCCGACGGGGGCGGGCCCTTGACGCCGCCGCACCCACTCCATCGGGTGCTGTGCCCTCTGGCTCGGTTTCCTCAGACAATCGGCCTCTCGCATCTCCTTCACGAGGGGCCCATCCCTCGCTTCAAGAGGGTCAGTCCAGCCTTAAAAGGTCCGTCTTTGACTGCTGCAAGCCGCTGATGACCCCTTCGAGTCGGGAGGAGCTTCGACAACTTTAAAGTTGGGCACTGGCCAAGAGGGCCATGGAGGGGGCGCTCAAGCTGGCTCAAGTGGAGGTCGAGATAGAGGAGCGTCTTGAGCGGCTGGAGAAGGTCGAGGCAAAACTGTTCAAGGAGCTCTCTATCTTGGATAGAAAATGTGTCTAGTTCTCCTCTGAGTGCGAGGCCCTACGCGGCGAGGTCAGGTCTCTCCGGGACCAATCCAAGGGGGATTAGGAGAAGATCTATTCCTTGACTGAGTAGCTTGAGAAGGTGAATTATCGACCTAACTTGAAATCCAGGACCTTGGAGAGTGAGCGTCAGCTCCATGAAGCCGGCTTGAAATTGTTGGAGGCTGAGAAGGAGGCGCTCCAAGGGTGCCTTCGGTCGGCCAAGCAGGAGCTTGCGGAGGCCGAGGCCCGAGTGCTGGAAAGGTTCCTCGAGTCGGAGGTATACAAGAAGGCCCTAGAGAAGAGTGCTTACACCTACTACATGTCAGGTTTCCGACATGGGCTACGAAAAGGCTTTGCCCAGGGCTTCGGCCAAGCGGTCCGGTTGGCCCGGCAACAGGTCGGGGAGGAGCTGGTGTTCGTGTTGGGGCAGTGGTTCGTTCGACTTGGAGAAGGAGACGGCGACCCCCCCCCCCCCCCGGCGTCTCCCGAATCTCCCGACTCTACAGCGTCCTCAGCTTCGGGCGAGGAGGCCGAGATAGCAGTGTCTTCCGCTGAGGTGGGCCTACTTGCCTCGGTCGCTACGGGTGATCCCGCGGCCCAGGTAGTTCCCACACCGGTGGGGTCAGTGCCGGTCCAGGAAACCCCTTCAGGAACCGAGCTTCAATTGCCCGCCGTGGGAATGCTCCCCGAGATGCCGAAGGGTCTGAACTTCCTGCTATTAGGGAGGATCAGTCACCTCCCGGGACTTCTTCTCTAATCTCCGTGGACTAAGTCCCCTGTGTATTTTGCTTTCTTTCTGTAAGTCGTTGCCGATGTATTGTACCTTTTGTTAAAGCATTTTTCCCTCTAAAACTTTCGCTATGTTCTAGCATGCGTGTGCATGTATCTCGTCACGATGTTGTCGTACGATATGATGAGCGAGGGCAGTGATTCTGCGTGTTGCCAGCCGACGGTCTCGCCTGCGCAGTTCCTTGGAAGTCTTAAGGGCGCAGACCTCGCCTGTTTTCGATGGTAGATTCATAATGACTTTCCAGATATCACGGCTCCTCGAAGGGTCGTGCACATCCCGTTGGGACGTGATGTGGATTAATGGTGGGCATTTTTCGACGAGGGTCGCCTCGTTTCCCTTTCTGCCTATAAATAGGCCACTGAGGGTGCTCGAGTGAAACACTCATTCTTCCACCGTCTCTATCCTGCTTCCCTTTAGGCTTCCTACTCTCTTTCTTCCCCGCTTCCTCTTTGCTGCCGGCGAGAAGATGGAGTCTGCCGGTGAGGACGAGGATGCGGATGCTTTCTCGACCCTGGTGCCCACACTAGCATAGCGGAACGGGAGATAGAAAACGGGATTGCATAACGGAATTGGACATAGAAGGCGGAGGGCTTCTTCCTTAGGCTGTTATGCTGTGCCCTCGGAGAGGGAAGGGTAGGACTGGGGGTGCCGCCAAGGGTGCGCCTCCTCGGTGAGGAGACGAGGCAACGAAAGACCTGCGTGATGAGGCATAGCCTTGTCCCTCCCCTTTAGTCCTACCTCTCATACCCTCTCCAGTCCACCTTCCTCCTCTCTTCCCACCATCCCCTTTGCGCCCCTCTTTTCTGGCATAGGGTCGGGACGATGATCCAAACCCCACCTTTCTTTTCATCCCTGGTCTATACCTTTCACCTTTCAGGCTAGACTGAGGTTTTCTTTTTGTAATGGGCTGGTTAGCTCGGCTTTGGTAAAATTTGCGAACCCAACGACCAAGCCAGTTTCTACTCAGGTGGAGTCAGTGCCTCGGTGAGAGGTTATCGATCTTGCGCGAGCCGAGCTATCCACCGCTTTGTATCAACTTTTATTTTCAGCATGTACTGAAAGTTGTATGAGTTGTCGAGAAATATATGAGAAAGCTATGAGATGCATGCGAATATATTCCTTTCTGTAGAAAATTACATGAATCTACTTCCCATTGTTCAATGATAAAACTTTCTCAGTGATTCGGCATTCCACGTACACTGGACGGGTTCGCCTCTAAGTGTTGCTAATCCGTACGCTCCTTTGCCAAAGACCTCGACTACTTGGTAAGGGCCTTCCCAATTAGGTGCCAACTTCCCTGCCGCCTCGAGTGGCCGAGAGGCTTCGGCCTTCCTTAGGACTAGATCCCCAGGGAGGAACTGTTGGCCCTTAACTCGAGCTTTGTAATACTGAGCCATGCGCCTTTGATATTCTGTAATGTGGATTCTTGCAGCCTCACTTGCCTCGTCCGCCAAGTCTAGGTTCTCCAGTAATCTTTGATCGTTAAGATTTGGCTGAAAACGAATGAGTCGGAGGGAAGGGCTTCCAATTTCAAGTGGGATGACCGCCTCGATGTCGTAGAGCAACTGGAATGGAGTTTCGCCTGTGTTAGTCTGGAAGTCGTCCGGTAGGACCAAAAACGCTCGGCAATTCTTCGAGCCAATTGCCCTTTGCCTTATTGAGTCTGGTCTTTAATCTCTTGAGGAGGGTCTTGTTCACATTTTCGACCAGACCATTAGCTTGCGGGTGAGCTACCGAGGTGAAGTGATTGCGGATTTTTAGGTCGGCACACTTCTCCTTAAAATAAGAACAATTAAATTGCCGACTATTATCGTTGACTATCACCCGAGGGATGTCGAAACGACATATGATTGTCTGCCATATGAAACTCCATATTACTCTTTCGGTTATCCTTGCGGTTGCTTCAGTCTCGAGCCACTTCGTGAAATAATCAATTGCCACGATTATGAGCTTCTTCTGTGCTTGGGCTGTAGGGAAGGGGCCCAGGATATCTATTCTCCATCGAGCAAAGGGGTATGGCTCGGAGAGGGAAACCAGAGTGGTAGCCGGCTGGAGGATAAGGTGGTCGTACCTTTGGCAACGGTCACACTTTTGGACGTAATCCGAGCAATCACGCTGAAGCGTTGGCCACCAATACCTTTGCCGCAACAAGATCCTGGCTACCGACCTCCCTCCTTGATGTGCTCCGCAGATCCCTTCGTGAACTTCCTCAATGGCTTGCTGAGCCTCCTAAGAGCCGAGGCACTTCAGGAGCGGCCCTGCAAAGGACCTTCTATAGAGTTGGCCATTGAGCAGGACGAACCTTCGGGCTTGATATTTGAGCCGTCTCGTCTCTTGGGGATTGAGCGATACCGATCTATCTTTCAACCAGGGGATGTAGGGCGCTCTCCAATCGTCGGGCAGTTCTTCAATCGTGCCGACAAGCTCGAAATCGGTGCTAGGGTGCTTCAATTCCTCCAGGAGGATAGGCCAGGAACCATATGGGCCAGAGGAGGAAGCAAGGCGAGAGAGCGTGTCCACACGGGAGTTCAATTACCGAGCGATTCGGATTACCTGAAAGCTCTTAAATCGCCGAGCTATCTCCCTAGCCAACTGAAGGTATTTGATCATCTGTGGTTCTCGGGTTTCATAGTCTCCGTTGAATTGGCTAGAAACCAGCTGCGAGTCGGTGAAGATCTTGACCCTTTCCGCTCCCAGTTGCTTGGCCATGCGGGTCCTTGAGATCAGGCCCTCGTACTCAGAAACATTGTTGGACGCTACAAATTTGAACTTGAGGGCGTACTGTAGCTCTATTCCTTCAGGGGAGCTTAGGATAACTCCCACGTCACTGTCGGCTGAACACGAAGACCCGTCGACGTAAAGTTCCCAAGTAGGGCCGTCAGAAGTTGGCAAAGGATCCTTGGGCGGGGCCGTGTATTCTGCAATGAAGTCGGCAAACGCCTGACCTTTGATGGCGGTGCGAGGTCAGTAGGAGATATCAAATGCTCCTAGCATGACAGCCCATTTCATGAGGCGACCGAAAACCTCGGGGTTGGCTAGAATCCGCTTCAGGGGCTTATCAGTAAGAACAACGATGTTGTGCCCTTGGAAGTATGGGCGAAGCCGTTGGGCCAAGGTAACCAGCGCTAGCACGAGTTTCTTGGTTGCAGGATATCTTTTCTCGGCGTCTAGGAGCACTTTGTTGACGTAGTAGACCGGTCTTTGAACCCCCTGGTCCTCTCAAATTAACATCGAGCTAACTGTGGAAGGTGTTGCCGAGAGGTAGAGATAGAGGGTCTCTCCTGGGACGGGCTTCGAGAGTATGGGTGGCGCCATCAAGAATTCTTTTAACTCGGTGAAGGCTTTTTCACACTTTTCGTCCTAGGAGAAGGTCGGGATGGCCGTCTTGGGTCCTCGTAGTAGCTTGAAGAACGGTAGACACCGCTCCGCGGCTCGGGACATGAAGCGATCGAGTGCGACCACACGTCTTGTTAGGCGCTGCACGTCTTTGATGCTCTGCGGCCTTTGCATATCCAAAATGGCTTGGATTTTTTCGGGGTTTGCCTCGATGCCTCGGTGGGTAGCCAAGAAGCCCAAGAACTTGCCCGACCTAACACCGAAAGCACACTTGGCGGGGTTGAGCTTCATGTTATACCTCTGGAGTGTCTCGAAGGTCTTCGCCAATTGGCAAAGTGATCTTCAACCTTCGGGGATTTTATCAGCATGTCATCGATGTAGACTTCCACATTCCTACCGATCTGATCCTCGAGCATCTGGTTCATCAGCCTCTGGTACGTCGCTCTGACGTTCTTGAGCCCAAAAGGCATCCGCGTGTAACAATACACACCGAAGTCCGAAGTAAAAGCTATCTTTTCCGCATCCTCAGGATACATCTGGATCTGATGGTATTCGGAGTAAGCATCGAGGAAGCTAAGCAGCTCATTACCTGACGTCGAATCAACTAGTTGATCGATGCTTGGGAGCGGGAAGCAATCCTTCGGAGTGGCTTTATTTAGGTCGGTGAAGTCGACGCACATCCGCCATTTGCCGGAAGCTTTGGGCACCAGGACGACATGAGCTAGCCAGGTCGGGTAGAGGACCGTACGGAATAGCCCGGTTCCCCTTCCTCTAGTGATTTGTTCTTTGATAATCACTTGCTTGACCAGAGCATGCCTCCTCTTTCGCTGCTGGATTGACTTGACGGAAGGATCTAAGTTGAGCCGGTACGTCACTTTGTCCTCGGGAATCCTGAGAAGATCATCATCTGACCATGCAAAGATATGGATATACTCCGAAAGAAGTTCTTGTATTGAGTTTGAATTTCTGGTGACAGATCTACCCCTATCTTAACCTCAGGGGTTGGGTCATCACGCAAGAAGATAGGCAACAACTCTCCTTTGGGTTTGCTCACCGCTTTCTCCTTTATGACCTCCTTCGCTCGGCTTCCAACTTTTGGCTTTGCAGCCTTGATACTTTCAACTTTTGGCTTTGCAGCCTCGATAGAGATTACATAGCATCTTCTAGCCATGGCCTGATTACCCTGGACCTCTCCCACCCCGCCTTTTGTGGGAAACTTCATTTTTTGGTGGTAGGTAGAGGGCACTGCCTTTATTTGGCCGAGGATGCCCCGACTGAAGATGGTGTTGCAGGCCGTCATCCCTCCTATCACAACGAAGTTTGGCATAAATGTAATGGCTTTGAGGGGAAGTGCCTAGAGTAACTTGTATGTTGACTGCTCCCTCGGGATAGGTAGCTTGGCCAATGAACTCACACAAGGGGGTTCAAATTGGACGCAATTTTGATGGATTTTCACCCATCTTCAAGAAACAGTCATAAGATAAAATATCTGGGGCGCTACCATTATCCACGAGGACTCTATCTACATTACAATGGTTGATTGTAGCCGATATTACAAGCGTATCATCATGCAGGGTGACCACCCCTTCTAGGTATTCGTCGGAGAACGTCAAGGCTTGTCGCTCGGGCGAAGAGACTGCTACCTTTCTCGGCTCATTTTCTCAACTTGCTCGCTGGGGGTGGCGCTTTCTTCTCGATTGGTGTCTCCACCAGAAGCTGGTCCTCCCGAGATGACGTTGATATGCACGCCTCGGGGGCAGTTGCCAATCTCCTCAGGGGGATCTCGATGGGCGTCACGTCACTCACCTACATGCTGGGCCAGGTGCCCTCGTCGGATGAGAGTCTCGATCTCATCCTTGAGCTGCTGACAGTCGCCAGTGTAGTGGTCGTGATCGTTGTGAAATTGGTAATGCTTCCACTGATTGCGACGCCGTGGGTCGGATTTCAAGGGTGGGTCAGCGAAGAAGGCCCGAATCTTTGATCTCCTTATAGATCTCGTAAATTGGGGTCGCCAGTTGAGTGTAGCGTTCGAACTTCTTGGGCAGCTCCTTTTTATCACCGTTGCGGCCTTTTTCCCCCCTACTGAGAGGACTGATCGGGCTGGCGTTTCCTCTCTTCCTTCTTTCCCTGGTCGGAGCTATCTCGGTAGGTCGTTAGGACCTCTTCGCACTCTGCGTGACGCAGAGCCAAGGTGACGAGGTCGGCGAGGGAGGTGGGAGGATGGAGAACCAAGTCGGGTCGGAGCCCCTCGTCCCGGGTTCCCACTGTCAGGGCAGTGATCGCAGATGCAGCATCAAGGCGGGGAATTCGAAGGGCTTTCACTTTGAAGCGGTTAATGTAAGCTCGTAGCTTCTCCCCTGGGACCTGCTTGAGGGTTAGCAGTCCTGCGATCGATCTTGGAGGGCCGCTTCCGGCCAAGGATGGCAGTGTCGGTTTCGGACTCGGTTTCGGCCGGGTCCGAAACCGATACGACTCGGTTTCGGTATCGGTTTCGGTTTCGGCCGAAACCGGATGAAACCAGTTAAAAAATTTAAAAAATTAATAATCCTGACCAGTTTCGGACCGAAACTGACCAGTTTCGGACCGAAACTCACCAGTTTCGGACCGAAACTCACCAGTTTCGTCCGAAACTATTTAAATAATATTTTTTTAATTGTTTCGGACCTGCTACAGTGTTTTGGTCCGGTTTCGGATCGGTACCGGCCGAAACCGATACGTTTCGGCCGAAACGTATCGGTTTCGGCCGAAACTGCCAACCGTGCTTCCGGCGAAGCTTTCCTTGAAAAGTCGCCCGAACTGTCGGAAGCTGGAGATACTTCTTGGAGCAAGGGCTCGGAACCAGGCCTGGGCGCCCTGTACTAAGGTGGTAGCAAAGGCCTTGCATTTTATGGCATCCGAAGTCCCTTGCAAGGTCAGCAGGGCGTCGAAGCTGTCGAAGTGATCTGCAGATCACCCAAGCCGTCGTAGGATTTCAGCGTTGGAAGCTGAACCCTAGGTGATAAGCCGACATCAAGGATTTCTAGAGAGAATGAAGACTGCTCCTTGTCTCCGTCGATCGACGAGCTCTGCTTGCCCTTCTGCAAAGCCCGGAGCGCGAGCTCCTGTTCAGCGAAGCGCCGCTCGAACTGTCGGAGTTGAAGAGTGAGCTCCGGATGTGTGCGAGAGGGCACTGGGGGCAGATTTCCTTTGGTGGGGGAAGCTGGCAGCGTCTCCTCTCCCCCTTGCCGCCGGGTGGTGACGGGAGCAGTGGCTGCGGCTGGGGGTGGAGTTCTCCGCCGTGCGCTGCTCCTTCTCTTCTGCAGATTAGAAGAGACTTCTTGATCCGCAACGTGGGGCGGGGGGTGGGATGACCCACCTGCGTTGTTACGGATGATACAACCATCTCTTATGATAAAGCGGCCGCCCGCCGTCTGCTGTGATGCCTCCCCGTGGTGGTGGGCCGACTGGGATTGTTGAGAGCGTTCCTCCCTCGCGGCCTGGGCCCTCATCAGGTCGACGAGTATATCCAGTTTGGCGTTGAGGGAGTTAAAAGTTTCCGGATCCATCGGAGCGGGTTGCATCCCGTGGATCGGCTAGGGAGGGGGAGCATCATCTCCGGCATTCTGTGCGGCTCCGATCACGGAGTGAGAGGGTGGAGGGGCCTCATGCTCTTGGTTACTGACCGCCGGAACCTTCCCCTTGTCACCGTTCACTCTCCTACTGTTGCTCTTGCGCACCATATTGGCTTTTCGTTTAGTTTTCCCATAGATGGCGCTACATGAAGAGGCTCGATCTCGTACCCTGTCGCAGACCGTCGGATGCTGAGAGGAAAAACTGACGATGTGATCACGCCAAGGCTCCTCGAGAGTGGGCCTACGAGAAAGATCAAAGATCAGGGGGCCTGGAATGGGGATCCCAGGATAAACCCTCCGATGCTTAAGTCAGCAATGTGCAAGAGCTAAGCGCCAGAGGAAACTAAGGGTTTGGGGGATACGAGATCGCTCTTTACCAGTTGAGGGTCTGAGATGAGATAATACCTGATGTTCATCTTGGAGGGATCTCCCTGGGATTAAATAGCTGCGATCTCTCTTTCTGGTTCCGTAGAGGTCAGTGAGGGGGGGGTAGATTTAGAGTCATATTTCCCAGGTAAGGACTCTTACTGGTGTGGGACTTTTACCCTTATCTTAATCCCTCTACGTCTTTCGGTCTAATCCGTTCGCGGGGAGTTTGACAGCGGTTATATCGGATAGGAGCTCGGTCTGGATAGGTCTCCCTTGGGGCCAAGAGGAGATCCCAGGTGTGGGGTTGCCCGTCTCTGGATAAGGATCAGCCCCTTTAGAGAGCTAAAGTCGCCGAGTGTTGCTCCTATCCTAGCGTTCTTTTGAGGGGGTTCCCTCAGTAGCTTTCCTGTTGCTCGGGACTATCGCGCGGTGGGGCTTTTCCAGAGCTTAGGGAGCCCTCCGCGTGGACGCCCGTTCCGGGGCTAGATGGCGCTTCTTGGGGCCTATAATTTGGGCTTTCAATAGATGGGCCCCGGTGCTTTAGTGGGCGGTCACCTACCGGGCCGAATGTGTCTCATGGGCCTTTGGGCAGAAGAATTAGTAGGCCGTGATTTTCTCCCTCTCTAGGACTCAAATTTTGCCTCGCTGCTTTTTTGGAGGCATTGTGCATATTCCGGTTTTCTTGGAACTCGGGACGTGTTGTCTTCCCAGCACTCATCCATCAGGCCATTTTAAACCTTTTTCAAAGATAAAAAGGGGAAAGTCTTTAAAGAGATATATTTGGCAAAAGTTCTCTTATTTTTTGGGGAGATATCTTGTCTGACGACCACTGATAAACCCCCCCCCCCCCCAGGTTAATTATTCCTGTCAACCCAAAGTCTTAATAAATAACCTTTGTATTCCTATCTTTATCTAATCGACATGTATACCCCTGAAATTTCCTGACCAGAATTGCTACTCTTAAAAGTTAGATTTCAGGGGTATATAGGTATTATTCTTCAAGGTGCACGGTGTAGAGTTTAGGGTTATACATGTATACTCTTGTTGGAAGCAAATTTTGCTTTGCAAACACACCTCCGCTTTTATTGAGTTGGAGATGGGCTAACTTGGAGATGGAAGACCCGTAGGGGTCGGAGGAACCCGTACGGGGTCGGAGGGACCCGTACGGGGTCGCCCTCACCCGGACGGGTCCGCCCGGAGGTGGGCAAACCCGCACGGGGCCACCCCTTGGGCGGGCGGACCCGTCCGGGGTCGCCCGACCCCGGGAGGGACCCACCCGGGGTCTGCGACCCCGGGCAAGTCCTCCCCGGGGTCCGTGACCCCGGGCAGGTCTTGCCCGGGGGGTCGCGACCCCGGGGAGGTCCCCCCGGGGGGTTGCGACCCCAGGCAGGTCCCCCCCCCCGGGGGGCGCGCAACCCCGGACGGGTCCCCCCCGGGGTCCGCGACCCCGGGGAGGTCCCCCCGGGGGGCCGCGACCCCGGGCAGGTCCTGCCCGGGGGTCCGCGACCCCGGGCAGGTCCCCCCGGGGGTCCGCGACCCCGGGCAGGTCCCCACCCCGGGTGTCCGCGACCCCGGGACGGTCCAGGACCGTCCCGGGGACCTCCCACCCCGGGGAGGTTCCTCTATCGCGCGCGGATACAAAAAAAATTCAAAATATGACCTCCCCGGGGTCATTTTCATCCCGTTGGACCCGTACGGGGTCGAACACTCCCGGGGAGGTTCGGACCCGTACGGGGTCGAACACTCCCGGGGAGGTTCCCCACTTCTATAAATAGACCCCCAGAGGACTACAAGGAGAGAGGCATTACAAGCATCAACCCACGGAAGACACTTGAAGCTTTTGTTCGTTGTTTCGGCCCGTGTGGGGTAAGTCCCCTGGTCTTGTATTTATGCCCCTACGGGGTATATTTACGTTTACGCCCCTCAGCGGGTCATGTTGTTAATTGTGCCCCTCAGCGGGCCATGTTTTGTAAGTCTTTACGTCTCGGGACGACTGAGTCTTGTATTTCTGCCCTTATAATGGCAAAATTACAAAAATGTCCTTCCCGGGATTGTAGAAGACCGAAGTCCTGTAATTTGCAGTTATACTCTGCAACCTTTTGTAATTGGGACTAAGTCCCTATCTCCCGCTCCAAAGCGGACGTTTGTACAGTCGATAACTCGCCGACATCATTCGTACTCATATGGAATTATAAAAGCACTCAGCATGCTCCATGTGTGGCCTCGAGGGAAAATTACAAGAAAACCCCCGACTTCTCAAAATTGCACATATATCCCTCCTTTGGCCAAATTGACAAATGTGTGCCTTCCATGAAGCCCCTTGTCATTCCTTCAGTCCGGAAGTGTTGTCAGCTCAGTCCAGCACTCGGGTATTATACCAAACCTAGGTCTAGGGTCTGGTAAAATTATCAAAATACCCCTGTAACCGAAACATGGCCTCAGAGCCCTCGAAACCCTCCAGAAAGAGCCTCAATGCCTTGGGGAGTTAGAGATCCAGTTTCACTTCCACTCCAGCCTAGAAAATGTCATAAATGTCCCTGGCCTGGAAAATTACCAAAATACCCTTGGGTTGGTAAAATTACCAAAATACCCCCGGGGTCCAGAAAACTTCTCTACTTCAAAAATGCCTATGGCTTCCGCATATTTGCGTCTTTATTCCTAAATCTTAGGGTTTTGTTCAGACTTAACCCTAACTCTATTAATGTGTTGGTGGTAAATGAGTGGTCATGGAGAGTCTCTCGAGTGAGCTTGCCCTCCACATCAGAACCTTTATAGAAGACTTTGGAACTTCTTTGACAGTCAAACAAAGGTGTTCGGACGTTAGGCCGATGTAAATCAACACTGACTCCGGTCAGTGGGGAAAGGTCCAGCACTCGAACCCAAATCGTCTGATACGATGCGCACACACGGGACCCTCTCTACGCAGAGGAGTGTTTCTTTTCAAAAAGAACGAAAATCTACCATATATCTACGATAAATCAAAAATTAGATTTTTTCCGTGTCTCACAGATTGGCACGCCCGGTGGGACCTTTCCCGCCTTTCTTCTTTCTGTCAAAGAAAGTCTCTAAACCTTCTTCAAGGTTCTGATTTCCCTCCTCTTCCTTTTACAGGACGGGAAGAGGAGGGCACATCTCTCTGTTCATCTGAGAGTTCTTCGTGCATTTGCACGCCACTTCGTTCGTGCTACGCACCACCACCACCAACACCTCAATAGCGATGGCTGCCGTTACCTACGGCCCCGAGATCGTCGCCAATCACGCCAGGCTCGGATTCCTGGCAACCCCGCTGGTCTTTGGCGACTTCCCAGCGGTCGTCGGCTCGCCCTTCTTCTTGGGCGTGGTGCCAGTGGCTGAAGTCAGTTCAGCCGCTCCTGCGGTACCGGTGGCTGAAGCCAGTTCAGCCATGCCTAAAACAACCATCGGGGGTGTCAGGTCAAGAAGACAGCTGTCGGAGGTGTCAGGCCTTCGGCTCCATCAACTGGCCGGGTCAGTCCGGTCGACAAAACAACTATCGGGGGTGTCAGGCTCTCGGCCCCTTTAACCGGCCGGGTCCGCCCGGTCAAGAAGACAACTGTCGGGGGCAAGGATGGCAAACTCGGTTTCGGTCTCGGTTTCGCCCGGGTCCGAAACCGAGTTGACTCGGTTTCGGTTTCGGTTTCGGCCGAAACCGGCCGAAACCCATATAAAAGGTCAAAAAAATTAAATTAATTCTAAAAAATATGATAAAAAAATCATAAAAAATATTAATAATCACTTAAAATCACAAAAATCATTACACATGCATTTGACTGAATAAGTTAGTGCAATAACTTTGAAGTAGACAACTACAAAAATTGAACTTCAAACATTGAACATGTGAAAGTTAAAGTAATATTCCATTGTACATTAATACAAGCAGTACAAAATTAGACAAAATAGATAAAATAATTGTTACAAAAATTCATTGATTCTTACCTAATATGGATAATAATTATTAGAAGAACCTTCTCCCTCATCGTCTGGCCCTTGATGTTGATACCCATAACCATGTTGCATGTATGGTCTATATTCACTATAACCAAACAATGAGGTAGCCAAGTCCTGCATCCCTCTTTGGATCCCTCTTGGAGTGTTTGGTTGGCTTGAGCCGAATCCAGTATCAGCATAAGAATCTTGAGGAAGAGAAGAGGAACTGGCCGGATGGAAGTTGAATGATGGTTCATAACCCCACGACCCATAAATCGCTGCCTCCTGTTGGCCACCTCCATAACCTGATGGATGTCCATATTGACTCTGTGACTCATGTCCTCCCTCACCCTGACTGTATCCTCTGCCTGTGTCTGCGTGGAAGGAGGAAGGACCACCAGCATCCCCACCGCCAGTAGTAGCACCTGTAGCACCTGGCACATACGAAAATATATAATTTATCTCCTACCAAAACCTTTTCTGATTCGAACTGATAATAAGAATTTAAGTTACTTTCCAAAATAAAAAATCAAAGGATCACGAAACCTGCAGTCTCCAGTCGCCTTTTGGCCTTTGGGGATGCTTTTTCCTGTGCCGGTGTGCTTTCTTCTTGCACCCTTGACATGAATCCTGTTCCCCTTGGCGTGTGCCTCAAATAAATCTGCTTTAACTGTTCAATTGCCGGGTCCTCTCGAGCAGCAATATTTGTTCTCTCAGTTTGCCCATGCACTGATGTACTTCTTCTTAAGGATGTAGGTGCCTTGCCCATTCTAGGAGTGACTGGCCTGCTATCTGAGTCGGAGTGTCTAGCTGGCTGAAAATTATGTTGCTCCTCAGTGTCCTCAACAACCCTAGACATGTGGGCATGAGTATCTCTGGCCCTCTTTGATTTTCTTCTTAATTCGGGATCCCTTTGCTCATCTTCATCTAGTATGCCCTCTGCCCATCTTCTATCATCATCATCAAAAACGGGCTCATCAACCTGCTCTCGTGTCTCCACCCAAGACTGCAACGGATTCTCATCATCAAATAAGGCATCCACATCAATTTCTGCGGCGGCATCCCCGGCGGCGCGTTTGTCTCGCAGCTGTTGTCTCAACCTCATATTCTTTATTCTCAACCTCATATTGTAGTGGCAGTACACTAATTTCTCTAACCGTTCAGCCTTTAGCCGATTGCGAACCTTTGAGTGTATAAGGCTAAACGTGCTCCAATTTCTTTCACATTGACTTGCTGATGTTGTTTGACTGAGCACCCTAATTGCAATGAAAGCCAATGCATTGCTACCCATATCTCGGTTGTTAACCATTATCCACCAGTCAGCTGTTCCACCAACCATAAAAAAATGCATTTTAGTTGTAAAAATATATATTCATCAGGTTAAGAAATCCAAAAAATAAAATATACCTGGGCTCACTCTTCCCACAGCGTATTGCAATTGGGAGTCAGCATATGTCTCAGTCCTCATTCTGTAATGGTTCATCTACAAACATAAAGTAATAGATTAACATAACTACTTAAATAAATTCTATACATGTTATTGACAGTATCAAATAAAGGCGAACCTCTACTTCGGCCTCTAGTCTCTTTTCTGGATTCCTCGATAAACGACCAATGACTTTTAAAGTCCCTTGAAGCACCTCGCCATCAACATGTGCATCAGCACCGTACATAAATCGAGGGTTGAAGAAATAACCTGCATTTGTGTATAATTAACTAAATAAAATTTATAAAATAACATAAAGGCATTACCCCAATTTCAGTACAATTAATCACTCACCAGCTGCATGCAAGTCATGGTGTAATGTGTTGTCCCATCTCTGGTCAATAATTTTCCACCATTTTGCATAATGTCTGGGAAGGGAATGCTGCAACTCCAATTTGGCACGGTCCATGGCCTCGTATAGATAGCCCATATCATTCTTCTCATCGCCATCCACCATTCTTAGGACCTTCACGAGAGGTGTGACTACTTTCAAGTACCGTGACACCCTGTCCCAGAATTTGTTGTCGTCCACGACGTGGCAGACATCCAGATAATCCATCTGTGTATCAGCATTGCCCTTGTCGATGTATTCCCGCAGGGCATTGTGGTACATGAAAGCTTTCAGCTCATTCTTGTACCTGTGCAGATAAATGAAAATTGAAGCTGCATCAACTGCTACATATCAGTAAGGATAAAGTATCAAGAATTGAGATCAATCTTATACCTGTGCAAAGACTCCAAAGAAATAAAATTGGAAGCAAATCTGGTTGGGCCTGCACGGATGATATCTCGCCCTCCACTGGCATGCGCCCTGAACATATTTAGTATCCTAGGATGGCCATAGATATACTGTGTGACTTTTTGTGCCTTGTCAATTGTCTTCTTCACATGCTTTTCCTTCCCTATGTCTTCAAGCATCAGATCAAGACAATGTGCTGCACATGGGAGCCAATATAAATGACTGCGCTTTTGCATCAATTTCTTCCCTGCAGCCTTGTAACTGGCTTCATTATCAGTCACCACCTGCACAACATTCTCCTCTCCAATTTGTTCTACCATGCCATCCATCAAATGAAACAAATAATTTGCATTCTTTTCATAATCTGATGCATCAACTGATTTCACAAACACTGTACCGCTGATGCAATAGACCAAAAAGTTTATCATGGACTTTTTCGTGGTACCAGTCCAACCATCACACATGATGGTGCATCCTCTCTCCACCCATATATGCTTGAAGCTTTCAACCCAATCATGGAGCTCCTCAACCTCTCCCTCAAGGCCACGCCCGTATATGTCTCGACGTGAGGGGGCTTGCAAGCCAGGGCCAGCATCTGCTATGGCATCTATCATAGGTTGGAAATATTCACTTGAAGCTGCATGTGCAGGGACACCTGCATGAAAAAACCATTTGCAAATAGATTTAAATGCATGCCCTGCAACTTCTGCTGATTTTTTGACCCCTCTCATTGCTTGCTTGATTTTAGGTTGTGTAGCTTGGGGCCTTCTGTGCAGATAGCTGTCCATGGGACCTGTTCCCTGCGTATGTGGGGCAGCACCAACGTCAGGACGTCGTGCAGCTGTACTCTCATAGGTCCCTGATCCCATGGCTCCCTTCCCTTTCCTTCGAGCGGCTTGTTCACGCTCCCTTGCTTCAGTTAGCTCTGGATCAGAATCCTCAGTGCCTTCCTCATCATCATCCCTTCTAACCCTTCTGCCAGAAATCTCCTCAGCAATTTCAGCCTCATCCTCAGCCCTTTGTTGCACCCTCTCCCTTTTCCCCAGAAGGCATTGGCGCATCTCTTCTCGCACCTCTCGGGGACAGTTGTCACATTGTCTGACCTCTCCTCTTACCCCTGCCAAATGTTGTTTTCCTCTGGTAATTCCGCCATACATTTCCTTACCACAGTAATTGCATTTCACCTTTCTTCTCTTAGCATCTATTAAAGACATGTGGGCCCACCCCGGATCCTCCTGCCCTTGCTCCTCCTGTGTTTGCTGACGTCTAGGCATGATGCTGCATTAAGACAGTGACACACAAAAAGGTATAAGTACAATTAAAAACTTAACCCTTAATTAGCAAGTAACCCTTAATCACCCTTGCAAAAAATCAATTACCAGTATGATCCCACCCCAAAATCTTCAATGTAGTTTAATTGAGCTTCAATTTAGCCTAAGCAAACTGACTTAGACAAAAGCCCCAAATTTTATATACTAATTAACCGTTAATTATCATTTACCCCTTAATCACCTTTTGAAAAAATCAATTGGCAGCATGATCCCACCCCAAAATCTTCAATGAAGTTTAATTGAACTTCAATTTAGCCTAAGCAAACCGATTTAGACAAAAGCCCCAATTTTTATGAACTAATTAACCCTTAATTAGCAATTAACCCTTAATCACCCTTCGAATTAATTAATTACCAGCATGCTCCCGCTTCAAATTAGTCAATGAAACTTAATTGAGCCCTAATTGACCCTTACTAAACCTAATTAAAGAAAAGCCCCAAATATAAACTTCTAATTAGGGTTTAAAAACTTAATCATGGTTTTAAATTAACCTACAACACAACATTTAACCTACAACAAAAAAATTTTCAACAACTCAACCAAAAAAACACAAAACATAAAAAACCCTAAATTTACCTTCACAAAATTTACCTTCGTAGTGGCAGTCGGACGGTCGCTGTGGAGTGTGGAGTGTGGACAGCCCCCTGCCCCCTAAAGGCCTAAACAGGCACAGCAGCAGCCCCCCAACCCCAAGCGGCCTTGGCCTTGGGCCCAGCCGGCCCCACTAGCACAGCAGCAGCAGCCGGCAACGGCTGCCTCCAGGCCCTCCACAGGCCGCACAGGCGCACAGCAGCTGGCAGCTGGCAGGCGGCAGCAGCAGCAGCAGGGGAGGCAGGCGGCAGCAGCTGGCAGCAGCAGCCTGCGGCCTTCGCTAACAGCAGCAGCAGCAGCAGCAGCCTGCGGCCTTCGCTAGCAGCAGCAGCAGCAGCAGCAGCAGCCTGCGGCCTCCGCCAGCAGCAGCAGCAGCTCCACGGACAGCCGGACAGGCACAGCAAGGAGGGGAGGGGTTTCGGCCGAAACTTCCTGAAAAGGTGACCAAGTTCACTCCCTAAAGGGCAGTTCACGTGAGTTTCGGCCGAAACCGTCCGGTTTCGCCCGAAACCCACATCGGTTTCGCCCGAAACCCACATCGGTTTCGCCCGAAACCGATAAACTAACTTAGTTTCGGTTTGCTACAGTGATCCGAGTGGTTTTCGTATCGGGTATGGCCGAAACCGATACGTTTCGGCCGAAACGTATCGGTTTCGGCCGAAACCGCCAACCATGGTCGGGGGCGTCAGGCCTTCGACTCCAGCAACTGGCCGGGTCAGTCCGGTCCAGAAGCCAACTATTGAGGGCGGCAAGCTCTCCGCCATTCCAGGTCGGGTTCGCCCGGCCAACAAGCTAGCCGTCGGGGGTGCCAGGCCCTCGGCTTCAACAATTGGTCGAGTCTGTTCGGCCAACAAGCTAGCTTCTGAAGGCGTCAGGCCTTCGGCTTCGTTGATTGGTCGGGTTCACCCGGCCAAGAAATCAATCACTGAGGGTGTCAGACCCTCTACTTCAGCAACCGGTCGGACTCCCCCGGTAAAGGAGACCGTCCTCAAGGGTGTCAGACCCCTTGCTGCATCAACTGGCCGGGTCTATCCGGCTAGTTCTTCAACTGTTAAGGGTGTCAAGCCCTTCATCCCGACAACCAGCCGAGTTCCCTTGGCTGCCACGTTAATGGTTGAAGGTGTCAGGCCTTCTGCCCCAGCTGTTGGTCGAGTCTTCTCGGTCAATCAAATCACTGCCGGCGCCGCCCCTGCTCAACGGGGACAACGTCGCCGCCGCAATGGCGCCAAACCTACTGCAGCTACCCTCAGAGGTGCTATACCTGCTCAACGGGGGCAACGTCGCCGTCGTCAGGAGGACGCCATGCCTACCACGGGCGCCACCACTGCCTCCCCTACTCAATGGGGGCAACACCGAAGCCGCAAGGGTGCAAGGCCCGAAGCGGCTGTCTCGCGCTCCGGCAAGACTGTGATTGTCGGAGACATCCGCATCCGGCTCGATGGAGGTGAGCCGATTATGCCACGGGATCGTCATGTCCCGACTATCTCTACCTCCAACCGCTTCGAGCCCCTCCGGCAAGTCCGGGAGAAAGGAGCGAAGAAGGAGAAGTCTGCCGTACCTACGGCAACTCCGCGCGTTTTGCAAAGGCGCAGGCCACGAGCTCCCCGTCCAAGGACAGGGGGCAACCCAACTGAGGAGCATCAGCTCCATTTGAAGAAGATCTGGGTCACCAAAGAGGAAGCCCGAATTATAAGGCGCGCGAGGGCGGAGGAGCCTTTTCGCATGTCGGATCTTCGACGAGTGCGGAGTCCGACAAGCACTGAGGCCTCAGTTTCTCCGCAATTTACAAATCAGCCCCTACGGGGGCAGAAGCGCCGCGGAGCTGGCAAGAAGACTTGGGAGGCCGCCCAAGCCGGAGCGACAACCGCCCAAGAAAAAGCGGGTGGTCCAGGTGACCGATGACACTGTCAAAGTGTTCACCTGTTACGCCACCTCCGGCGAAAAACAGCCTGAAGGCACCTCGGGGGAACTCAATCAGCCTCTTCAATATACGAGGAGGTCAAGGTCCGGGTCCCGGGGCCTGGCACAAATTCAACAGGTGCCGGCCGCCGGTACCTCTCAGTCTGAGCCGGCGCGGCAAGAAGAACGCCAGGAAGACGTCCACAGTATTGATGGGGACAGTCACTCCAGGCGCGAAGAAGAGCTGGGGGAGGAACCACGGGCCCCCACGCTGGACGAGCTCCAACGGGAAAACCAAGAGCTCAAGAACCTGCTACAGTCGCTTTTACGCGAAAAGGAGGTTCCTTCCCTGCCTCAGGCGGCACCGGCTGGAGTGGATCAGCAGCCTTCTCCCATTCCAGTAGCAGCCAATGCCTCTGTCACCGCTGCAAGACTCCCATTGACGGTGGACTTTGAAGTCCCGCCGCATGAAGCCAATGCGCGGTCATCTGCTACTCCTGCCGCAGAAAGCCTTATGGCGCAGAAGCAGATGATTGAGCGCATCGTGGAAGCGAAGTTTGCTCAACATGGCGAGGGTGTGGCTACCGTTGATTTGTACAGCGTGCCATATCCCCTCCATCATCAATTCAAGAAGCTTCCACCAGATTGCCCGAAGGCCCCAAAGCTTCAGAAGTTCGACGGGCAGGGTTCTCCGCATGAACACCTGGCCTATTACATGACGGCCATGGGTGAATTAGCCTTGGAAGAGGCATACTTGCTGCGGTATTTTGCCACGTCTTTGACTGGCACCGCCTTCCAATGGTATTCAAGGTTAAAGCCCAACTCAGTATCTGATTGGGCTGATATGCAAAAGAAGTTTGTCGACCGTTTCCAAATGGTCGAGCGCAAAGTCTCCTTAGCAGAGCTTTGTTCCCTTCGACAGAAGAAGGGCGAAACAGCATTGGACTTCATCAAGCGATGGAGGGACGTCAGCATGCGCTGCGATAATCCTCCGACGCCTGAAGATGCAATCACTATCTGCCGTAGGGGTCTCTCGGCAGAGGTCAGTGAAAAGCTTCTGGGCTCCAATATCAGAGGCTTCGACCAGCTCAACACGGTGGTGGCGGAGATTGAGATGTTCTTCGCCGATCACCCTGCACAAGCTTCCGCCAAAGGCAAATCCTCCAAAGACCGTCTGACTAGCGGTAAGGAGGTGAATGCCGTGGACTTCTCCCCGACGAATGGAGATAAAGGGGAAGGAAAATCCAAAGGAAAAGGCAAGAAGTCTCGTGATAAGACAAATGCGTCTTCCTTAACGGAGAACATGAAGACGCCTTATTCCTTCAGAAAGGAGCATACCAAGATGCTCTTTGATCTATGTATGAAGGAGCAGCTCGTCACTCTACCAGATCCGCGGAAGCCCGAAGAGGTGGATAAGACAGATGATCCAACCTATTGTGTGTATCACCGGAGGTTGGGTCACGCTGTCGGGGATTGCTATGTTTTCAAGAATATAGCGGAAGAGCTCATTCAAAAGGGCTTGGTAAATATGCTGGGCCATGCAGTCGACCCACCCCAGCCTCATCCTTGGAGCCGATCGAACTGGTCGGCTAACGTGGTCCATTTGGTGGCGATGGCTTCAAGCTCCAATGCCTCTGAAGCCGGGCCCTCAAGTCGACAGCCCAATGGTGGTCCCAGAGCCACTCCTCCTCCATTCCCTGAATGTCTAGCATTGCGGAGAACCATTCGGAAAATCCGAGGGGAAGTCCGACAGCTGCGACGAGAACAAAGGCGCCTGCTGCAGTTCCTCGAGAGTATTGATCAGCAGTTGTCCACTTTCCCTTTTGGCCCATTTGCCAGGGGGTTAGCGCCAGCCCACATACGGGAGGCGGGTGTATCACCCACGGGTCGGGCTCCGCTCAGGGGCTGGCTCTCTGAAGAATCCTCAGATTCATCTGAAGACGAGGGGGACTCACCGGAAGGCGAGGAAGCTCCACTCCAAGTTGAGCTCCCAGAGAAGCTATATTCATTCCCTTGCGAGAAGACTCCAAACATCTTCTTCGCATGCCGGCGAGCAGGGCTGATAAGCCCGTCACCCGTGGAGCAGACGCCAGGTGCTGCTTTGCATCAGGGCTATTGTCCATATCATGAAGTTGTTGGTCATGTTATCCACAACTGTGAGCCATTCAAGGACCTCGCCGAAGACTTAATCAGGCGAGGGAAGGTGGATATGGGCGAATTTTTAGTCGACCCACCGCAGTCGCATGCACGAAGGAGTCTTCACTTCTCCGTCAACGTCATTCACGCTGCAGCAGCCTTCCAATTCCCCGAGCCGCAGGAGGAGGGAGTTAGTTCCCAGGGAGCCAGTTCCCAATCGCCCAAGTCCACACTCTGGTATCCAGGGTGGCGACCCTCTCATCAGTGTTCTTTTCTTAAGGAAGACACTGAGAAGATTTTTGATAAGCTTCTGGAGGATGGCTGGGTGTTGACACATGACCCGCCGTCTTATTACAATGAGACGGCCAAGAGTCACCCCCGTTATTGCAAGTATCATGCAAGGGTGTCTCACCCCACTCGGCAATGCCCAGAGGTTCAAGACTTCATTGAAGCCCTCATCCAGAGAGGGGTTGTCGATTCTCAGGGGAATTCCATGACAAGATTACGCCTTGCAGAGGCCGCCAGGGAGACACTCCAGCAGGCCCGGCGAGAAACTGAAGCTTCCTCCCGATTAGTCCGGCCAAGTGAGCCTACGGAAAATGATGAATTCCCATTACTCACTAAAGGCAAGGCCACGGCCACCTATAAAGGACCTAAGGTCCAGAACTCAGGAAGCCAAGCTGTGGGAGAGAGTTCCAAGGCCCGTCCCAAGTCGAGTCAGCCTGGCATTGTCCTAAGAGAGAACTCTCGGCCAGACAACAAAGGCAAAGCCAAGGCGTCAGAGCCTTCAGCCAAAGCTCCTGCCAAGTCAGCAAGGCCATTAGTCGGGGAAAGGACTCAACCCCTTGAGCCCGCAAAGATCCCGGCTAAGGCCTCTGTCAGCTCAGCAAGGACGCCAATTGTAGAAAGGCCTCAGCAGCTCAAGCAAGCCAACCCACCAGACCAAACAAAGTCGGTGGAACTACAAAGCTCCCAGAGGCCCTACTGTGGACTGGCAGAGTTCCAGGAGTTGCCTCCTGAAATAATTGCTCAAGCAATCAATGCCACCTTTCAAGCTCAGCCGGAGGAGGTCAATTGGACCAAGATTGCCCCCAGAAAAAGTCGTGGCACTAAGGTTCCTAAGGAGCCAGCCCATAGCAAGAAGCAAAATTCTGGGGGCAAGCGAGTCCCACTGCCGAATCAAACTCCCCTTTCTTCTCAAGAGGCAGTACGCCAAAAGAAGCAGGAGAAGAATCGCACGAAGAATTTGAAGAGGAGGTTGAAGAAGCAAGCCGAGCAAGCCGCTACTATGGAGGCTCCTAAGGAGCTAACTCCTCTACAAAGACTTCAAAAGCTCATAGATGAGCTGGAGGAGTACACTCCCCCTCATCCCACCAGGGTCGTCACTCTAGACGAATATATTCCCTGGGACAAGCTTGGGCGCAAAGCTCGTCTTCTACAATGGCTCCGAGAAATGGTTCACCGTCTTGAAGAAGGTGAAGACTTCCCAATCCCGGAGGAGCTCTCCTTATTCTACAAAGATGAGGAGCTCACTGTCGAGATGCTCGAGGAAATGCTGCAAGAGCTCTCCTGCAACATGGTGGCGATTCCGCCACCCGACAATATTTATTGTCCCGCGGCTGATAGCACTGGAGGCCAGGCACCTATGGCGACATATCAGCGCCGCTCGGCAAGAAATGGCCGGGGACGCGGCCAGGGTCGTGGCCGAGGACGTGGACGTGAAGGTCTCCCGACTCTTGACCGGGTCATAATATTCAGAGGGGAGAAGCCGGGTCCTGTCCCAGAAACTCAAGTTCGGGGAATCCCTTTCATCCTCAGCCCCTCAGAGGGTTCAGGCCCCACTTCAACGGCTAAGCCGGGTGGTGTCCCTTTCACAATCACCTCCTCCGATGAAGAAGAGGAGCCAGCCAAGTCGCCAAAGCGCGAGGAGGCGTCAGAGCAAGCCGGCCCCTCCAATAGGGTCGAGCCCGTAAGTCCAGCAGGTCCTTCTAATGAAGACCAGCCTGAAGAACCTTTGCCACCTCCAGAAGAGTCTTTGGCTCCGCTATTCCAGGAAGATGCGAAAGGCCAGAATACGGAGGAGCGCCCTCCTAAACGGGAGAAGTCTCGCCAGGTGCCGAAGGCCTTGGCGGAAATCATTCCGCCATTTGACAAGACCCGTGCCAGGGCAGACCGCAAAATTATTCATCATATGAAGCGGTTCCCAACAAATGTCACTATTTGGGAAGCCATTGCCTGGAGCAAAGACCTCAGAGAGGCTCTTGTCAAGATACTTCAAGATCCAGAGGCGTATGAAGCCCATGTTGTAGAGTTGCAAGCTCAAACATATGAAGCACTCACAGCAAACATCACCTTCACGGACAAAGACATGTTGATGTCCTCTCCGTGTCATAATCGCCCCTTATATATGAAAGGGACGATTAATGGACATGATGTGAATCACATCCTGGTAGATGCCGGAGCAGCTGTCAACATCATGCCTCTGAAGACTTTCAAGTCTCTATACTTGGCACCTTATTTGCAAAAGGTGACCGATGTCAAGATCTCGGGATTCAATCAGGGTTCCGAGGAGGCGCTGGGTCGGGTTGTGGTCAAGCTTGTCTTGGGTGATTTTGTCACCCAAGCGACATTTTATATCATCAACTCCGATACATCTTACAAGATGCTGCTTGGAAGACCTTGGCTTCATGAGAATTGGGTCGTTCCTTCAACTTTGCATCAGTGCATTAAATATGCCAAGGAAGGGGAGCAACATACGGTCTTCGCAGACCAGGCCCCGTTCCATCCCAATGAGTGCCATCTGGCCGATGCTTCACTATATTTTGGGAAGCCCACCTTAACAATCCCCGAGCCTTTAAAAGGTAAAGGGAAGCAAAAGGTGGACCCTGAAGTTGAAGAAGGGCAGCTCTTCACTGTCAACCAAGACATGGTAAAGCTGCACAGGCTGAGCCTCAGTGCCGCCTCCAAGCCGACCCAACCAGAAAGGCGGAGTATGGACTTTGAAGCCAACCTTATCAGCCGGGTCATTGATGGGAGTATCTCCTTACCACCCAAGTGCCTTCAGCTCTCATCCCAACAGGACGAGTATGAGGTGGAGCAGTTGAAGACCTTTGTAGTCTCCTATCAACGGAGAAGGAGACGCAACAAGGGCAAGGAGGTCAAACCGATCATCTTTTACAAAGGTGATTTAGTCCCACCGTGTCCTCCTAAAGATGACTTCGGCTGGGATACTCCCGCCGATGTGGTGCCAGAGCCAGTCCAGGAGATGGACGATATGCCAGAGCATATTAAGGAGATGTGTAAAAAGCAGCACATCCCGCAAACTCTGGACCCTGCGCGAGCGGCATACTTCCACCAACTATGGAATCCTCCACAAGTCGCGGGCAGCCTCCCTTCTCCCGCAAAGATACAAGGGGCCTTGGCTATGACCAGGAGAAGGACTTCGAGGTCCACTTTGCAGTCAACACCATAGGACTGCTACCTCTCCTAATGGGCAAGCTGAAGCTGAGCCTAAGGTTGATGACTCTGTGAGGGAGTCCGCTGATGTGTCTACGACACCATCACCTTCATCAGGAGTCGACAATGACCACCCCTCAGAGGAAGGAGCAGCTCAGCCTGCTAACCATCAGCAAGATGAAGCAAGCCCTTCGGCTTCAAGCCACGAGCAAAAGTGCTTCGAAGAATTTGATGTCTATGAAGCCAACACTGATGACGAGGGAGACTTCGTCGACCTCCAACCAGCTCCACCGGAGCTTGAAGACGGTGGTCAGGCAACTGTGGACGAGTTGATTGAGATCAATCTCGGAAGCAAAAGCGACCATCGTCCCACCTTCATAAGTGCTCTCCTCAGTGAGGAAGAAAGGCAGTCGTATCGACAGCTTTTAGAAGAGTTCAGGGATTGTTTCGCCTGGACTTATAAAGAAATGCCCGGGCTCGACCCTTCTGTGGCTGAACATGAGCTGGCCATACTTTCAACAGTCAAGCCAGTCAAGCAAGCTCAAAGGCGCATGCGCCACGAGCTGGAACTGAAGGTCAATGCTGAGGTCGACAAAATGCTCAACGTGGACTTTATAGAGCCTTGCATGTATCCTGTGTGGCTCGCCAATATAGTCCCTGTTAAGAAGAAGAATGGCCAAGTCCGAGTCTGCATCGACTTCAGGGATTTGAATAAGGCATGCCCAAAGGACGACTTCCCTGTCCCAATCACTGAGACAATGGTTGATATGACCACTGGTCACGAAGCTTGTCTTTCATGGACGGGTCGTCGGGCTATAATCAAATCCGCATGGCCGTCAAAGACAAAGACCATACGGCTTTCCGGTCTCCTAAGGGGATCTTCAACTACAAAAGGATGCCGTTCGGTCTGAAGAATGCCGGCGCAACCTATCAAAGGGCAATGACCAAGATCTTCGACGAGATGCTACATGACCTTGTCGAATGCTATGTTGATGATCTGGTCGTCAAGACAAAGAAGCGGGAGGATCACTTAGCTGACCTGCGTCGAGTCTTTGAAAGGCTCCGACAATTCCAGCTCAAGATGAACCCGATGAAGTGCGCCTTCGGCGTCTCCAGTGGCAAGTTCCTTGGCTTCATTGTCAGGTATCGAGGCATAGAAATCGACCCCGACAAAATCAAGGCCATAAGGGGACTACCTCCGCCCAAGAACTTGACAGAGCTCAGATCTCTTCAGGGAAGGCTCGCCTATATTAGGCGGTTTATTTCTAACCTCTCAGGAAGATGCCTACCTTTCGGCAAATTGATGAAGAAAGGAGCACCCTTCATATGGGACGAAGACTGTCAGAAGGCCTTCGAGCAAATCAAGGAGTATCTGCTGACTCCTCCAGTCTTAGGGGCACCCGTCAGAGGGAAACCCCTTATCTTGTATATTGCTGCCATGGATGCCTCTTTGGGAGCTCTCCTAGCCCAGATCAATGAAGAGGGCAAGGAGCAGCCACTGTACTACCTCAGCCGAAAACTGATCGGGCCTGAGCATCGGTACGCTCCCATGGAAAAGATGTGCCTAGCTCTGGTGTTTGCTGTCAAGAAGCTGAGGCACTATCTCCTAGCCCATCGGGTGGAGCTCATTTCAAAATGCAACCCACTCAAATTTCTGTTATGCCAGCCTGTCCTCTCTGGTAGACTCGGCAAATGGGCGCTTATCCTCATGGAGTTCGACATCACCTTCGTCCCACGCAAGGCGATCAAAGGACAAGGAATAGCGGAGTTCTTAGCAGCGCACCCCGTGCCAGAAGATTCGCCACTCAACTTTGAGCTACCCGACGAAGAGGTGTTAGTGCCTTCTCAGACTACTGGGGAACATTATGAAAAAGTCCCACCACAGATGGAGCCGGGTGTCCTCACCCTTGATCTCCCATATTGGGAGTTATATTTTGATGGTGCCTCTCGGACAATCAAAAGAGCTGGCGGCCTTACGGACTATGTCTCGGGTGCGGGAGTAGTCTTTGTGTCTCCACAAGGCGGTATCCTCCACAACTCTTGTGCTCTCATGAAATCACTGACTAATAATGAGGCAGAGTATGAAGCGCTAATTATTGGGCTTCAACTGGCACTGGAGATAGACATCAAGTGCATCAAAGTGTACGGGGATTCTCAGCTCGTCATCGACAAGTACTGGGCGTCTATGATGTCCGGAAGAAGGAGCTCATCCCCTATCACGCAGCCGTCATGAGGCTCAAAGAAAAATTTTACCTATTTGAAATAGGCCATGTCCCCAGAGGCAACAATTCTCAGGCTGATGCTCTTGCAAAGTTGGCGGCAGCCCTAAAACTCCCGCCTGAGGGAGAATTGAATATTACAGTCAGACACCGAAGGCTCATGCCAAGTGTGCTCGACGAAGAATCCGGCCTCACTGTTTACGAAGTCGACAACATTCAAGAGGACAATGCTCCTGAAGAAGAAGATTGGCGTGAGCCGATCATAAAGATAAAGAACGGCTGGCTCCCTCCTGATCGGGCTCAGAGGGTGCAACTGCTACGCAGGGCGACATCCTACCAGCTGATTGACGGCATGCTCTTCAGGCTCGTCCATGAAAAGGACCGATCGGTCTCCTCCGTTGTCTTTCATCCAAGGAGGCCAAGACTGTCATGCATGAGGTTCACTCCGGATTATGTGGAGCTCACCAGGCAGGAGCTAAGATGAAAAATAGCATCAAGCTCAAAGGGTTCTACTG
Source organism: Amorphophallus konjac (assembly GCA_022559845.1). Lineage (NCBI taxonomy): Eukaryota > Viridiplantae > Streptophyta > Magnoliopsida > Alismatales > Araceae > Amorphophallus > Amorphophallus konjac. The sequence goes on along the minus strand of CM040121.1, from coordinate 583,062,012 downwards.
GCCCACCATGTACGAAGATTGCAATCAATACGCTCGTACATGTCACCAATGCCAAGCATTCGGCCCAGTCCCTCGACGGCCACCTAACCCGCTCCATCCAACGGCGCCTACTTGGCCGTTTGCAGAGTGGGGTATGGATATTGTGGGACCATTCCCACCATCGTCCCAGGGGCACAAGTTCATACTCGCTGCCACCGATTACTTCTCCAGATGGGCGGAAGCTGTTCCACTACGGGAAGTTACAGGGGAGATAGTTGCTCGTTTTGTGCGGCACTATATCATATATAGATTCGGCACCCCCAGTCGGATTATATCCGATAATGGCACGCCATTCAAGAACAAGACTGTTTATGCTCTGGCGGCCAAGTTCCATATTGATTGGAGAGCGTCGTCGATCTACAATCCCCAGGCCAATGGGTTAGCCGAGGCCTTCAACAAAACCCTCTGCAAGTTACTGTCCAAGATAGTAGGTGGCCGTAAGCGGGATTGGGGCGAGAAGGTCCACGAAGCCCTATGGGTCTACCGGACTATTTACAAAACCCCCACGGGTTGCTCCCCATTCTCCCTGGTCTATGGAGCTGAAACGGTGGTCCCTGTGGAGATCGAGCTAGCATCTTACCGTGTTGCTGTGCACGCCGGATTGCCAGGCCAAGACCAATCTGAAATTGAAAGAAGGCTTGAGGAATTGTCCAACCTTGAAGGTCAAAGACTTAAAGCCTACAAACACCTGCAAGTGTATCAAGCCCGCATGACACGTGCCTATGATAAGCTGGTCAAGCAACGGGCGTTCAAGAAAGGTGACCTTGTCATGGTCAAAGAAAAGGAGGTTCTCGCGGGAAGATCCAGCGGCAAACTCCAGCCCAATTGGCGTGGGCCTTACGTCATCCAGAAGGTCTACGAAGGAGGGGCCTATACGGTCCTTGACCACAAGGGAGACAATCCCTTCCCTCCTCTCAACGGCAAGCATATGAAGCTCTACCATGCGCCACCGCAAGAGTTTCTGCAGCAGTCCTCACAGGACAATACCTCTCCTCAGTGAAGGTTAAAAAAAAAAAAAAAAGAAACGGGGTTAAAAATACTGATACCCCGGCGGACTCAGTCAGCCTTCAACGGTTGGCTGAGGGTAAAAAGGCCACAGACCCGGTCGAGGTGAAAACCCGAAAGGGCGCCTCGGGCAAAAATGGGCAACCCCTCGGTGTGAAAACCCGAAAGGGCGCACCGGAAAAAGCTAAAGGGGGCCAGCCTCGGCGAAAACCCGAAAGGGCGGTGAGGTTGGTAATGTAAAAAAAAAAATCCTCTCTCTGTCTATTCTATGGGTGGCTCTAAGTCAATGACTCCACCCCATCTAAAAAAAAATCATATTGATGCCATGGCTACGCCTTACATGTCGTTCTATGACACCTAGTCCCACTGGCATTCTGACGGTGTCATACTTTGTCCCATCGGGCTCGGCCTCTGCATGCCTCTCCCGGGCTGCCGACCCATTCTGCCTATCGGCTTCTGGTTCAACTCACGTGTCTCTTCTGAGCAGTTAAACCCGCTTACTCTCTTGTCCCACTGGGACTGGCCTCAGTATGCTCTCTCGGGCTGCCAACTTTTCATGCCTTTCGGCTCCTGTTTCATTCTAGGGAATGGCCTCAGTTTGCTCTTTCGGGCTGCCAACCCATCATGCCTTTCGGCTCATCCAACCTCCTTGGGATTGGTCTCAGCACGCCCTCTCGGGCTGCCAACCCATCATGCCTCTCGGCTCATCTTATCTTCTTGGGATCTGGTCTCAGTATGCTCTCTCGGGCTACCAATCCATCGTGTCTTGCGACACATGTCCCACCGGGTCTGGCCTCAGCATGTCCTCTCGGGCTGCCAACCCACCTATTCGCCTATCGGCTTTCGGATTTGACTCTCACGTCCCACTAGGGCTGTCAAATCCACCCCTTTTCTTCTTCAGGGTCTGACCTCTGCATGCTCTCTAGGGCTGTCAACCCATCTCGCCTCTTGGCTTTAGACTTGACTCATACATCTCACCGAGATCGTCAAGTGTACACCTTTGTCCCCACGGGCTTGGCCTCAGCACGCCCTCTCAGGCTGCCAACCCTATTTGCCTATCGGCTCACGGATTTGACTTATACGTCCCACCCGGGCTGTCAAATCCCTTCCTGTCATCGTTTCGGGTCTGGCCTATGTATGCCCTTTCGGGCTGCCAACCCATCCCGCCTATCGGCCTCCAGGTTTAACCCGCATGTCCCTTTCGGACTGTTAAACCAACTCCTTTGTTGTTCCAACCGGGCTTGGCATATGCACACCCTTTCCGGGTTGCTAACTCGGTCAACCTTCGGTTTTGGATTTGGCAAAATGCGTCCCACTAGGACAGTCGAATCCACCCATCTTGTCACCCCGGGCTTGGCCTTAGTATGCCCTCTCGGGCTGCCAACCCACTACACCTTTTGGTCTCACCGGGTTCGGTCTCAGTATGCTCTCTCGGGCTGCCAACCCATTACGCCTTTCGGCTTGTTTCTATCCTCTTTGGTTCGGTTTCAGTACGCCCTCTCAGGCTACCAACCCGTTTCGCCTTTCGGCTCACAGATTTGATTCATTCGTCCCACCTGGACAATCAAATCTACCCATTTGTCCCACCTTTGTGGCACACACATCCCTACGGGAGTGCCACCTTTTCCTCGCATTTTGGCCTTATAGGTCCACAAAAAAAAAACGGGGTTAAAAATATTGATGCCCCAGCGGACTTGGTTGTTTCTGTTAGGGGAGCAATCAAGGGCAAAAAGGCTTTAACCCGGCTAAGGTGAAAACCCGAAAGGGCGCCTTAGGCAAAAATGGGTACCCCTCAGTGTGGAAACCCGAAAGGGCGCACTGGAAAAAGCTAAAGGGGGCCAGTCCTGGCGAAAACCCGAAAGGGCGGTAGGGCTGGTAAAGTGAAAAAAAAATAAAAGAAAAAGAAAAATACTTATCAAGCACTAGACTCGCTCCTCCTCAACTCGGCAAGGCGAGTCTTACTCTGAAGAGCTTCCTCATGGAGCCCCTCAAGCCTACGGCAGAGGATCTACAACAACACGCGCAAGACTGCGCTCTTTCTCGGTCCCCTGGACCCCTCACAAAAGTGCCTCCTCTCTGTGGGAGGCCACCTGCTCGCGCTCGTAAGCGACCTCGACCAGGGCGCCCACCTCAGCCTGGGCCGCCCGAAGTTTGCAAAGTTGCTGCTGCTCATGCTGAATGATCAGCTGATTCCTCCGCATTCGCTCTTGAATAGCGCGAAGGCGAGCGAACTCCTCACATAAAGACGCAAGCTCAGTCATCCAGGTGTCCTGAGGGAGACCAAATGCATGCATCTGGCAATGCTACACCAAGTGGAGGACCATTCGGCCACTCCATCCCAAGGGTCAGAAAACTCTGAAGCAGCTTTGAAGCCTCACTAGCTGAAGCTAAAGCAAAGAAAGGAGTTGCCTCAGCCCATGTACAGCCAACATCTACCCAGACCAACATGCCCTAAGGGCTGGTCTACATCAACCTTGGCTATCACAAGTCAGCAAGTAGCCAACTTCAACATTCGGCGACATACCTCAGCGGTCAGCCGACACATCAACATGTTCGGCTACACCTCAGATGTTAGCCGGCACATCTTTGGCGACACCTCAGCAGTTAGCCCGCTTTAACTTGCGGCTACACACCTCAGCGGTTAGCCGACACGTCTTCAGTGGCATCTTAGTGGTCAGCCAGCACCATGACTTTTGGCCAAACGCACCCCCAAGGGTCGGCCAGTGTCAGTCTCCAGCTATCACAGCTCAACAGTCAATCAACGACGACTTAGACGGATGTGTCTCTCCGAGACAGGCCTACATCAACTCTAGGCCAACAAGTCTCTCAGAAGCAGGCCTATGTCAATTTCGGGCTAACAAGTCTCTCAGAAGCAAGCTCCTATCAACTCCGGGCCAACAAGTCTCTCAGAAGCAGGCCCCCATCAACTTCGGGCTAACAAGTCTCTCAGAAGCAAGCCCCTATCAACTCTAGGCCAACAAGGCTCTCAGAAGCAGGCCTACATCAACTCGGGCCAACAAGTCTCTCAGAAGCAGGCCCCGATCAATTTCGGGCTAACAAGACTCTCAGAAGCAAGCCCCCATCAACTCTAGGCCAACAAGTCTCTCAGAAGCAGGCCTACGTCAACTCCGGGACAACAAGCCTCTCCGAGGCAAGCCAGCATCAACCCTCAGCTTTCTGGAAAGCAATAAAGCAGTAAGATGCAGCTCTACAGAGGGCACGGACCGTCCGCCTCCGCCCCGGCTTTGACGAACGATCCGTGGGGGGCATTTGTTGGAAGCAAATTTTGCTTTGCAAACACACCTCCGCTTTTATTGAGTTGGAGATGGGCTAACTTGGAGATGGAAGACCCGTACGGGGTCGGAGGAACCCGTACGGGGTCGGAGGGACCCGTACGGGGTCGCCCTCACCCGGACGGGTCGGCCCGGAGGTGGGCAAACCCGCACGGGGCCACCCCTTGGGCGGGCGGACCCGTCCGGGGTCGCCCGACCCCGGGAGGGACCCACCCGGGGTCCGCGACCCCGGGCAAGTCCTCCCCGGGGTCCGCGACCCCGGGCAGGTCTTGCCAGGGGGGTCGCGACCCCGGGGAGGTCCCCCCCGGGGTCCGCGACCCCGGGGAGGTCCCCCCCGGGGGGCCGCGCGACCCCGGGCAGGTCCCCCCGGGGGTCCGCGACCCCGGGGAGGTCCCCACCCCGGGTGTCCGCGACCCCGGGACGGTCCAGGACCGTCCCGGGGACCTCCCACCCCGGGGAGGTTCCTCTCCCGCGCGCGGATACAAAAAAAATTCAAAATATGACCTCCCCGGGGTCATTTTCATCCCGTTGGACCCGTACGGGGTCGAACACTCTCGGGGAGGTTCCCCACTTCTATAAATAGACCCCCAGAGGACTACAAGGAGAGAGGCATTACAAGCATCAACCCACGGAAGACACTTGAAGCTTTTGTTCGTTGTTTCGGCCCGTGTGGGGTAAGTCCCCGGGTCTTGTATTTATGCCCCTACGGGGTATATTTACGTTTACGCCCCTCAGCGGGTCATGTTGTTAATTGTGCCCCTCAGCGGGCCATGTTTTGTAAGTCTTTACGTCTCGGGACGACTGAGTCTTGTATTTCTGCCCTTATAATGGCAAAATTACAAAAATGTCCTTCCCGGGATTGTAGAAGACCGAAGTCCTGTAATTTGCAGTTATACTCTGCAACCTTTTGTAATTGGGACTAAGTCCCTATCTCCCGCTCCAAAGCGGACATTTGTACAGTCGACAACTCGCCGACATCATTCGTACTCATATGGAATTATAAAAGCACTCAGCATGCTCCATGTGTGGCCTCGAGGGAAAATTACAAGAAAACCCCCGACTTCTCAAAATTGCACATATATCCCTCCTTTGGCCAAATTGACAAATGTGTGCCTTCCATGAAGTCCCTTGTCATTCCTTCAGTCCGGAAGTGTTGTCAGCTCAGTCCAGCACTCGGGTATTATACCAAACCTAGGTCTAGGGTCTGGTAAAATTATCAAAATACCCCTGTAACCGAAACATGGCCTCAGAGCCCTCGAAACCCTCCAGAAAGAGCCTCAATGCCTTGGGGAGTTAGAGATCCAGTTTCACTTCCACTCCAGCCCAGAAAATGTCATAAATGTCCCTGGCCTAGAAAATTACCAAAATACCCCTGGGTTGGTAAAATTACCAAAATACCCCCGGGGTCCAGAAAATTTCTCTACTTCAAAAATGCCTATGGCTTCCGCATATTTGCGTCTTTATTCCTAAATCTTAGGGTTTTGTTCAGACTTAACCCTAACTCTATTAATGTGTTGGTGGTAAATGAGTGGTCATGGAGAGTCTCTCGAGTGAGCTTGCCCTCCACATCAGAACCTTTATAGAAGACTTTGGAACTTCTTTGACAGTCAAACAAAGGTGTTCGGACGTTAGGCCGATGTAAATCAACACTGACTCCGGTCAGTGGGGAAAGGTCCAGCACTCGAACCCAAATCGTCTGATACGATGCGCACACACGGGACCCTCTCTACGCAGAGGAGTGTTTCTTTTCAAAAAGAACGAAAATCTACCATATATCTACGATAAATCGAAAATTAGATTTTTTCCGTGTCTCACAACTCTTAAAGATGTTAGAGGTGTACTGGTAAATTAGATAGGATAAAAGGTAAGAGTATAGAGTTTATTTATAAAGATTTTATAGATATATGAGTAATCTTTCAAAAAACAAACAATCCTTTTCCAAGGAACCGATCACGAGCTCTCTTGTCCCGTGTGAGTGGTGTGTGCAGGCCTCTCCTTCCTCCACTTCCATGTCTTGTTCTTCCTCCATGCTGGACAATCACCCCGCGCTGCAACCAGGTAAGCCTCCCCTCTCTTCCTCTTCTTCCTCTCCTATACATCGCATCCTGCGTCCAGAGCAAGGGGATGCTGCACGTGCAGAAGAATGTCCTCCGGAGCTGGCCCCCGTGCTGTGCAGCACTGCCAACACACCTGTGGAAGAACTTCCCCTCCGTGACAGGCCCCCTCGCCAGCGAGCCCTGTCACCTGCCCTCCCTCCCCTGCACTGCACAGCACTGCCAGCGCCACCCCCTTCCTATCCTGCTGTTACACCAGTTCATGATTCTTTATTCAGCTTAGTTTATTTGTTATTCTCACTGTTCATGGTTATCTACACAATTTATATGTTGTACTCTTTGTTCTTCATTCAACATAACGGTGTTCATGGCCAGTTTCTTTTAGTTTTCTCATTTGCTATGATTTCACTTGTCCTTCAGTACTATATAATGTTTGTGTAGAGCAAACAATAATGTATTTGGATGAAAATAAAACGAATGTGCTGTTCCTGATGCTGTTTGAGTAGGAAATTGAAAAGCTCTGTGACATGAAGTATGATATATCAAAAATTTTCTGACAAGAGGGTCTACTTATTCTGGTGCTATTCCTGTTCCTGTTTCCAGTCCATGAAATGGTCGTCTACTTATTTCGGTGCCCAACAATCTGCTCTATTTACAAAACCCAGCTTTTAATTTTACTATCAAGTTAATGAAAGGAAAAAAATTAAAACATTTCTGCCGAACAGGTCTATACAATTTTTAGAATTATGCTAATCTTGCCAAACAAATACTTAAGCATTTTATGTCACTTTTAGGCCGCGTTCGGGAAGGCTTTGGGGGGTGGCTTTTGGCCTTGAAAGCCCCACCCCTCAAAAGCCAAAACAAATAGGTGAAGGTCACATCAAACTTCTTAAAAGCCAGCTTTTGGAATGTAGAGAGAGATAGGAAGAAGAAGCTTCACTTTTCAAAAGCTCTAGAAGCTCCTCTAAAGGAGCGTCTTCTCTCTCTAAAGGCTTTTGAAAAAAAGCCAAATCCCACTATGTTTGTCAAACACGGCCTTAAAAATTAAGACAAAAATTGACATAGACCAATTTTTTTAGAGAGAAAGAGGCTAGGACAAAATGATCCAAAACACCCCATTATTTTTTACTTGTTGCCCATGGAATTTAAAGTGACATGTCTGTTTTGCTTTTCTGTTTTATTGCTAGTTTCTTTGTGACATTTTTCGCCATTTTTCTCAATGCTAGGTCTTTTCTTATTTGCATCTTGAAGAGGTGTGTCATAAATGGGACTAACTGGTCTAAGGTATGCTTCTATTACTCCCTGTGTTGGTGCTCTGGAAAATATTGATGTCTTTAACTTGTTGTCAACTTTTCTCATCATCAGATTGTTCAGTTTTTTTTAGTAAATGTCTCCAGTGTATAAAGACAATCTAATCAAATTTATATCAATGTGGAAGGTTTTTGTCACCACTTGGTTTATTACTCAGAATTGTGATTCCATTGGATATTTCTTGTTTTCTTTTGGGGATGTAGAATTGGCTCTCAAAGATATATTTGTAACTTCTTCTTGGACTTGAAGCATGGCATATTTTCATCATTACTCCTCTTGGAATGTAGCATTCATTTTTTTTTTTGTGCACCTATTTTCATTCTTCATGATGCCACTTCTGTTTTCTGCTCAATCACAGTGTTTCTAATCAGTCAGTGATTTTTATATCGATCACAGCAATAAATGTGTTTATGCTGACACATTTGTTCTTGTTCATTGATATGTGGAGTGCTAATCCTTTAACAATCTGAAACTTTGACTAATTATCGCATATCCTTATATTTTGTCATAATTATTGCGAATCCATTGACTACACCTCTGCCCTTGCAAGAGTTGTAGAACACAAGGATGCTTAAGCAACCCCCTGAAAATGGGTATCGTGAGGGTTCACTGTTTTTTAGTCCTTTTTGACAAGTGCAGAGTATAAAGATTGTATTAATAAATACCTAAGTTTTTAGATTACTGACAATTTCACTTTGAAACTTTTCCTTTCATGCTCTCTGTCCCACTTTATGTTGAGTCACTTAACAATAACCATTAGTATCTGATTTCAGGTTAGATTCTGGGAAGGTTTCCAGGCGCATTGTGAAATTTGAGAAGGCAAAACAGTTTTATGAGAGTAAGTTTTGCATTGAATTTGAAAATCTCTATTGAGCAAAGCTTTTTACCTTATCTACTAAGCTTAATTGTATCTGTAGGCATCCTTATGCAGCCATTTCTTCTTCAACTCAGTGCATTTCTGCATTTCTTGTTTGATTGATTTCATGCTTTAAGATTAATTCCAGCCATTACATTTTAGGATAGTTTCACCTCAAGACGGAAAATAAGAGGAATTTCATGGATCATTTTGTTAATTTTTGCCATCTGTTTTCAGCATTTCTGGAAAATTCTGTCTGAAGAGGCATTCAGGTCATGGGGAGGGAGCCTGCATAAACTAATGATGAAGCATATATCATGTAACTTGCTTGCCCCACCTTAATGTGTATGAGGATGCAAGTGAAGGGGGAGCGGAGGAGGAAGGAGAGGAGCTGCAGGAGGTGTCAGAGAAGATGCTCTTCTTCCTGGTGTACTTGGAGACTGTGTGAGCCCTGGAGTAGGAGATCATCCAATATGGCCAGTCAGAGAGAGGGAGAGTGGAGGGAAGTAGGTAGGAGTAGGAGATCATCCAGAAGGGCAAGCCAGGATAACATCAAGCTTGATGCTCTCCCCTTGAAGAGGAATAAATGCATCAGATGTCTTGGATTGGGGCATTGGAGCAGCGAATGCAGAAATGTTTGGAAGCATTTAAGCTGTGGGGGTTCCTTAGGAGGAGGCTAAAGGAGGGAAGGGATTAAGCTAGATAAGGGTTTTTAGAAGGGCGTGCGTGTGTTATGAGCTTAGCTTAACACTGGCAGCGGGTGAGAGAGATCCCTTGGTCTATAGGGTTGGAGGATAGGAGAAGAAGATTGGAGGCTTGTGCGGTGGTTCAGCCCTTAGAAGGTGTGGACTGGAGGAGTAGCAGAAGTATCCTCAGAGAGGGTTTGCCTTGTGAACGTGCTGAAGTCTAGATGGAGTGATAAGGAAGACTTGTGGATCATGGAGTTGAAAGGAAGGGGCTACTTCATTTGGTTCTCTGAGCAGGACCACAATGCATTTCAATGAAAAATCTGATTGCCAATGGTGTGCAGTGCGGAGTTAAGCCGTGGTCCCTGGAAGTGGCTACTGAGCAAGGATGGGAAGGCTTCTCTGTTTGGTGTTGGCTCATAGGGGTCTCTCGCCACATCTAGAACCCTGAAACCTTCCAGTACTTGGTCGCTGGCTTTAGCTGCCTGAAGGAGATCGATAGAAGAACTCTGGATGGGCAGAATCTTCAATATATGCTAGAGTTAAAATAGATGTGCATAACCCAAGGGCCATTTCTCCATTCATTAGAATCAGAATTGGTGGGGAAGAAATTTCATGTCTACATCAAGCCAGAAAATTTTGACTGCTCCGGAAGGGCTTCTGCATTGAATTCCATCACAGGTAGGAATTACTTGACTTGGGCTGAGGTAGGTAAAGCTTACAAGAGGTAGGCCTGAGAAAGATGCTCCAGAACTTGCAGATATTGGCATTATTCAGCAGAAGGGGAAGATGGTGAGTTGGAGCGAGTTTCGCTTCTGAGTCACAGAGGAGTCATCAGCTCAACAATATGGGTCGACTCAAGCTGGTCCGACCATCTGAGTTTTGCTCGGGGAGAAGAGAGCGTCGTGCATGGAGAGAAGACCGAGTAGAAATCTCTCGGGAGGCAGCCAAGTCCAGCCACCCTGGGGAATCAACAAGGTTTGAGCATATCAAATGGGGTGTGGGGAAAGCAAAAAGGACCAGTTGCGGAGGAGCAGCTTTCAGAGATTGAGGAAGTGTCTGTGGTGCAGAGAGGATACTCTGTGTTGGCAGGAAGAGTTCCCGGGAGACATGATGATGGATTGAATCCCGAGGGAAAGCTTATGTGTGACGGAAAGGCTGCCGGAAATCCTGGATCATCCGAATTATGAAGGGGTGACGTTTGGTTTGGAAGATGTACAGGAAATGGGTTTGAATAGATGGGGAGCCTTTTGGAGTTGGATCCGGGCCTGCTGCAGTGGATTTGACTGCGTTAAACCAGCCAGGCAGTGTTCTGGGCCAATCTTCTTCAAAGCAGGACCCGATACCTTTCATACCAGGTAATCCCTTGGTTCCTCTCTTTGACAGCAAAGGTGTTAGGATTCCAGCGATCAGCCAATGACGGCAATTGAGCAGTGGGGAGCAGTTTTCCAGTGGGCTTCTGGAGGAGGCTCGGATGGCAGAACACCATGGATTATCAAGCTAAAATCTTTCACGGTGCTTCCAGGAGACTTGCAGTGACGGGATTCCTTGGCATCAATGCCAGTTTGTCAGATTCAGTTCATCTAAGCTGCTGAGGTGAGTCTGAAGCCGAAGCCTCAGCTCAGTCTGTATGCCCCTCTTCTCCTCTCCCCTCGTTCATCACTTGCTTCTGGGTGGTCTGAGTGTGATGAGGGCTGTAGAGGCAGATGAACAGGAGGAGGGGCGTACTTTAACAGGCGGGGAGTTTGTTCCTATTCATGATCTGTATCAACAGTTGGTGGTTGATTGAGAGACCGTCAGCACAGGAAACTGTTCCATAACATCCATTGTGCAGTTCAAGGGTGGTTCAGCTCTGCTTTCAATCATTCACCCAAAGATTTCAGACGATTGGTCAGATGAAATAGTTTAATTTGCATCAATGATTCATGTTTCTTTTGAAGGAAAAGAAAACGTGGTCAGAAGTCCCATGACGGTGGTGAAAGGAAGTTAGTGCAATGATCAGGAATCAGAATATAAGTGTACATTGCTTACAAGAAACCGAGATGGAAGTCGTTGAACAGAGTCTCAGAATGGGACGAGCAAGGCTTAGGGAATGGGTATTTAAAACCTTCTATGGGAAGAACTGGTGCTGTATTGTTGATGTGGAATTGCAAGCTTATAAATGGACATGAAACGAATGTGTGAAAGGGAAGAATGGATTCCCATGGGCGTTGGCAGGTGTATGTGATCCTTGATAGTGAAAACAGGGGCTCTGAAAGATATTGACTGTGAAGTTTGTGGGGCCCAGCTTGCTCTGTTCGTATGTTTGGTGGGGGAGGAGGGGGAGGATGAGATGAGACAATGGAAACTGAAGGCAGATTCAATTGAGCAGGTTCTGTTGAGGTAACAAACATGGCAATTACTTTCTATGATCATGTGAAAGTAGGCTGTTATGCTTGCTTTTTGTCAGTGTAGTTGAGGTGATTTCTTGTGATTGTGATTATTTCACATAATGTCTTAATGTTTTCTTGCAATTTTGCTTCTATCTCAGTGTTGCATTTCATCCCTAGTTTATGACCGCTCAAGGCATTAAATACTACAGTTGATGTTCAGTTTCAACTTGTTGCTAACTTTTTCTTCTATGTTCTATTAATTATAATTTGTTAATCTTTCTTTATACTTTTGTGTACATTCAGAAGTTAAACATTCTGTTGGTGCTTCTCTTGCTGCTAAGAAGACAATCACCAAGGTGATGTCATTAATCTTGATATGTTACTTCTTAGCACTTCTGCGTGTACTCTAAAGTAGTACCTTAAATTTACACTCATTTGGCAATTGCATCGCTCAAGAGTTGTGTATAATCCCTTGTAGTATGGCTGATTTCTTTTTGGAGGAAGTCTTCAAACCTTGCATAGTGCTATTTTACATCAGATTGGCCAGAATCGTAGCTAGATGAAGAGAGGCCTAAATTTGCATTCTTTTTCTTGGAGAATGGTGAGATTGCAGCTTGTACAATGGTGACAAAGTTTACAATTTAGTATCTATGAGATAGTTTCCACTAGATGCCATCCTCCCAACCGGTCCAGATACACAAAATAGAATCCAGAAAAGGAAGTACCGAATGAACACAGAGGACATCTAAAGATCCCCCCTGCCCCTGAAACAACTGCCAATGCCCTCCCAAGAAAAAAAAGGAGAAAAGGTGCGTTTATATATATATATATATATATATATTCTTTTATCACTATGTGCTGAATATACCTTTGCAATCCTACATTCAAATACTTGCCACGTGATGTCTCTGACCATACTCGGATGGAGGATCTATTAATCAGTTCTGTCATGGACTTGAAAAGATTTTCCCATGTTCATGTGTCCCTGAGAAGGTTTTAAATCATACTGGAAAGTCTGTACAATGCATACTTGTCAATCCTGCCCTTCTCTTTTTTGTTTTTCTACTGGGATGAGACATCCAGGTGTGTGGATAATTTCGGCGTCCCATCCTGGAATTTTTCACATACATCAAAGTAGTCATATCATGTGTATAAAATGACATCAAATTAGTCATATTACATCATAGATGTTTATAACAGCATTTGTGATGGGTTTATGGTTTATAAAGGGGTGTGTTTAGTAAATAAGCCCCCCCTAAAAGTTTATAAAATGTTTTAAGGAGCTTGAAAGAATCTGGCAAGACAAGTCAGGACAGGTTGACACAATAGGATAGGCTAGGGTGTACTGGAATAGCCAGGATAATGCTGCCACTGGGACAGTAGAAAATCTTCCGTTCCCTTTTTTCATTGAGATGTGATGTCCTATCCAATTCGGCCAGGGGATCTATGGGATTGACAACTATGATTAATGTTCCTCTGTGGTAAAATGTTGCAACTATAATAGAGAATCGTGTCTTGCAGTAGATACATTAGATAACTAAAGGTTACTGATGTTTGTGAGGGAAAGTAGACAAACATCACAGCAATTTCTGAGGGATCATAAGTTTGTTAGGGAGTTGATATGACTGATATAGAAATTTGGACAATATTTGGTAGTGCCTTAGATGAAGAGGATTTTTGAGAAAAGAGATAATGTTATAGGTTGTATGCAGCCACATTTTTGAAGAACATGTAGTTTTAGTGGAACAACAGTAGGGAAAGACAAGGTGAGACAGAGCTGAGGAATGGACAGTCTCAAGATCCAACAGTGACAGGTACCTCGACGTATTTTCATCAGGCAAAGAGTTCAGTTTGCAGGTCGAGGGAGTGGAAAAGAAGAAGATAGTAATGTAGTGACAATCTGGGGTGAGAATGTCATGCGGGTAGATATACATAATGAGCTGGAAACCGTCAAGCCTTTGGCTATGGTGAGACCAGTAACGAACGGGCAAAAACTCACGAGTGCCACTTTGGATTCCAAGTAGGCAACCTTACGATGGTGGATTTGGAATGGCTCTACCATAGGGTCACCTCCAAATCGAGGGCACGAGGACTTGGACCTGGCCCTCATTGGTGTTCTAACTTCTTATTTAACCTTCCTATAGAAGGAGGATCAATGGTCCCATGAACATATAAAGTAAATAGGGCTAATGGTTGGAATGTCATTTGATGGGAGAGAAGAATATATAAGGAGAACTCTGAGGAAAATTAGAAGGGACTTGAATTGCAATTAAGTCTGAAAAGAAAAGGTGCAGGGGGAGGGGAGAAAATAGGCAGGAGAGAACAATTGTATTTGCTATCAAACAAGATGATTGTGGGTTTAAGACCAAAGAAGCACATGACAAGGGGAAGATTAAGATTTATCAATGAAGATAGTCTCTTGGAATTGCAGAGGTCTCAAGGGGGAAGGCAAAATGAGGGAAAGCAGAGCTATGATACTCAGGGCTAAAATGGAAATACTCTGCATCAAGGAAACAAAAATGGAGACATTTGACAGTGATGGTATAAGGACGGTAGGGGGAAAAGGATTAGAGGGTTGATGTTTCAAACCTGCAGAATGGTCTAAAGGAGGTATTTTGGTACTTTAGAACCAAGATGTCCTTGAAAGTTGTGGTGAATCAGTGGCTCACTTCACTATATCTGTAAGATTCAGGATGTGAAAACAGGATTTTGGTTGGCTGTTCACAGGGGTATATGGGCCAGTACAGAACTTGGTCTGCAGTACCGCCTGGTACGTTCTGGTACTGGGCAGTACGTACCGGTACCGGACCTGACAGGTCCGGTTCCACCGGTTCGGTACCGGTATCAGCCGGTACCTATTAAAAAAATGGGACAGAGGGGCTGCGGATGGCCGGGAGCTGCACGGTCGGTGGCGACGATGGTGGAGGTTGAGAGGGAGGGAGGGGGAGAGAGTGAGAGGAGGAGGAGGAGGAGGAGGAACCTCGGTGGAGTCGTGGATGTGGAACGGCTGAACGGGCCGAAGCGACGGCGGAAGGCGATGACGGCGGCTTCAGCTGGCAGAGAACTCCAAAGTCCCAAACCCTAGGGCGGGAGGGGAGGGAAAGGGGATCGGGGTCGGGGGTTGTCGGGGCCAGAATGGGGAGTTGGGGGTTCTAAATATTTAGTACCCGGATCCGGTTCTTGGCTATGCTTGGGTCAGCGGACTCGAGCAGGGAACTGGGCTGGACTGGGTGGGGAACCGGAGGGGGGAGAGGGAAACCGCACGGTACCGTACTGGTATCGGGTGGTATGTACCAGTACCTGCCCTGACTTGTACCAGAACCGGTACCAGTACTGCATACCTTGGTACAGAATGAGCATAAAGGGAGGTTCTTTCAAGAAATTTATAGAATTTCCAAGGGAAACTGGGAGGCTTGGTGTCTAGCTGGGGACTTAAATGCAGTTAGACAACTGGGAGAGTGATCTAATCAAGTTAATTGGTCTGTGGAGATGGATTTATGCCAGCAATGGATTCAAGATGCAGAGGCCATAGAGGTACAGATCAGTTCCATTTACTTCACATGGATAGGCTCAGGGGAGAGGAACTCAATCAAAATTGGATTGAGTTTTTATCGCAGTAGAATGGCAACAGAGATTTAGCAGTATTAGAGCTAAAGGCCTTCCCAGAGTACTTTCTGATCACAAACCTATAATGGTGAGCACAAAAAATCAAAGAAAACATAGCCGATTACTCAGATATGAAGAGCTTGGGCCAAGCATGGGAATTTAAAGAACTGGTAGAAGAGTGGTGGAAGGAAGCCCCGGACGATACAAATGCATGCCATTCATTGGTGAAGATACTTCAATGGGTTAAAGAGAAGATGAAAGCATGGAGCAAAGAGACTTTTGGACATGCTGCAAAAATTAGGCAAGACCTCTTACAAAATATCGAAGATTTTGACATTAAGAATGATCAAGGAGTTTTATCAGATGAAGAAAGGAGGAAATGGGAAGATGTTAAACAAAAAAATGGAGAATGGTCTACTAGAGAAGTAATTAAGTGGAAACAAAGAGCCAAAGAACAATGGCTTAAAGAAGGTGATATGAACATAGCATATGTGTAAAGAAAAATAAAACATACATTGTAAGAGTTAAAGTGGATAATACAAGGGTTGCAGAGGAGCCAAACATACAGAAAGTTATAGTGGAGCATTATGACGCTTTCTTCATGAAGAACTAAGACCACAAATCTGTAGTGAAATGTCCCAGAAAATTCCAGAAGAAGATTCTAAGCATTTAATCAGACCTTCTCAGAAGGGGAGATTAGGGAGGCTATGTTTGCAATGGATCCAAATAAGGGCAGCACTTACAGAGTTTCAAAAGAAGCATTGGTATGTTAAATGGGTTTATTCAGCATTTGTGGTTCTAATTCTAAAGAAAGAGAATGCTGAGACATTGAATGATTACAGACTGATAAGTTTGCTTAATGGCACATATAAAATCATAACAAAAGCATTAGCCAATAGATTGAAGGGGATCGTGGGTAGCTTGATTGATAGCAATCAATCAGCTTTCATTCAAGGAAAATTAATACTGTGCAATTACATACAGCATATGTTAGGATTCATGAGCAGAGGTTTAAGAAGAAACAATGCATGGTGTTCAAGATTGACTTTGAGAAAGCATATGATAGGGTTAATTGGAATTGGTTATTTAGAATTCTTCATATTATGGGTTTTAAAGGAGAATGGATTGAATGGGTGAGGAGCTGTGTCAAGACTATAAGATTCTCTATGTTAGTTAATGGCACACCATGTGGGTACTTTGGAAGTTCAAGTGGGCTGGGACAAGGAGACTCATTATCCCCTTTATTGTTTGTCCTACTTGGGCAGGTTCTTAGTGGCATGTGGAGAAAAGCAAGGTCGGTAGGAGTCATAGGGATTAAGGTGGGAAGAGCCCCAGAGAAAGTAGCACATCTGCAATTTGCGTATGATACAATCCTATTCACATCTGCTGTGGAGGAGTAGTTCGTTAATCTGAGAATATTGATGACATTACTTGAGACCCTGACTGGCCTGAAAATCAACTTTGATAAGAATGAGGTGGTGGGTGTGGATATAATGAGGACAGGAAGGATCAGATTTGAGCAGATCTTGGGTGCTAGATGGGGATCATTCCGTATCCAGTACCTTGGATTACCCATCTGATGGGGTAATAAGAGTGCAGATTGGAATGTTATTATCAAGAGAGTGGGGGATAGAATTGCTTTTTGGAAGGGTAAACTGTGATGTGCATGGGGTAGGTGGTTCTCACGAGTTTACCACTCTATTACATTTCCATTTTCAGGATTCCAAGGTCTGTCTGCAGGAAAATTGAATCAATGAGAGCTGCTTTCTTTTGGACAGGAAAAGTGCCAGAAGAGAAATGAATCTATCCTATTGCATGGAAATATGTGTGCAGATTAGAGGAAGGGGGAGCCGATCTCATACCAATTGACACAATAAATAATGCTCTTCTGATGAAATTGCTTTGGAGGGTTGACATGGAAGAGGGCTCATTGTGGAATCTAATCGTCAGACAGATACCTTACATAAAGATGAATGTTGGTTTTCAGAGGGAGTTTATAATACTCATTTATCCACAATTTGGAAAGAAACATTCTGAAGAACTGGGATTTCTGCAGATGTTCAGCTATGTTACAGGTGAGTGATGGCCGGAAAACAAGGTTCTGGGAGGATCTCTGGATGAATAATATGCCTCTCCAACCAAAATTTCCTATTCTATATGATATAGCAGGACAACAGGGATAAAATAAGCTCAGTATAGTCCGGGAATAACTCCCAATGGACTCTGAAATTTCAGTGTAATCTCATGGACAGGGAATCGATGGATTTCTGGAGCTTTCTCACCTATTAGATAATATGAGTATGGTCCAAGGAAAAGAAGATAGCAGGACAGAGAGATTGGAAAAATCAGAAAGATTTACAGTGAAATCAGCAGTTTAAATGTTAGTGCAAGGTGGGAAGAAAGTGGTTTGACATGAGGTATGGAACAGGAAATTATCCATCAAAATAAGGATTTTTCAATTGAAAATAGCATGGAATAGGATCTCAACAGCTGACAGAGTGAAGAAATACAGGCCAGACATCAGAGATAGTTGTCTTTTGTGGATACTATAAGGAAACTGTGGATTTTGTGGAATCATTCGAATGGTCTGGATACAACTCTTTAAGATAAGAGGAGCCAAATGGATCAGGGAATGGAGAAAGATTTACCTGGGGAATGCTGATAAGGAAACATGGCTGCTGTGCCTTCCAGCTATGATGTCCATCTGGAGAGGGATAAATAATAGAAATCTTCAGAAAAGTGTTCAGACATCCATCTACTATTATCACGAGCTGGTATCCATGATTGGCATGTTACCTCATACTGTTCTACTGTTGAACAATCAAATCTGTTTAAAATGGAAACATGGAAAAAATTGACCTTGTAATGGATTCTACAACTTGGGGAGGCTCATGCCACCTTCCCAAAAAAAAAAAACTATATTGTGTCTGTGTCATGACAGAATGAGAGCGTTGGGTCTCTTTCTCAACTTATTTCTTTGTGAAAGATGACAGGTGGGTGTAGATCTCGATGCTAGGTGTGTATAAACTGCTAAAGCTAGTGGTGTAGATGGTAGTCCTTTTTTCTGATTTAGATCTGGTTGAATTGTGATGTTGGAGAATTCTGGGCTTTCCAGTGGTATTAGATGTCACTCGATCATTCACTTGAGCAATCGAACTCTTGTTAGTATGTTTTGAGGTTGATTAATGTGCTAAATTTCTTGTGGAAGCACAAATGCCACACAATAATCCAACGGTTGATGGATGGGGAAAAGCAAAATGGGGTGAAAAAGAGGGCCAGCCACTTTTGGGCTATGTGGTGCAAAAAGCATGTGGAAGCGTCTGTTTGCACAAAGCTCATGACTAGATAACACATGATCTGTTAGCATCAAACATACCAAAGAAAATAGTATTTTGCATCTTGTTCTGAATAGGATCATCATCGGGTTAGTATGGACACTTTAAAGCCGGTGAGAGGATCGATTCCATTTCCTTCAATCTCAGTTCTAGTTTCGTGGGTAACCTAGATAATTATGTGCATTGAGTTAAGAATTTTTATTATTGTGCATTGTAACTTTCTTTGATTTTTTAGGGGCTTTTCTTAGGTGTCTCTAGTAATTTTTGGGCCTACTCATCAGATATTTCAGAAGGCCTGGCTGCCTGCCCTAAATGCTGGTCCAATGGAAGGCATTACTTGTTTTGTTTGATAAATTATGTATTGTCGCAAACCTTGATTATCATACGGTTTGTTTTTAAGCTGGATTTCTTATGCATTAATTGTTTGATATGGAGAATTACTATGTAATCATTTTTTCTGTATACTGGAATACACTTCCTGTTAAACAGTGTTGATGGGGAAAGTAAGTCATGTCCAGTGATCGTATTTTATCTTTCATATTTTTCTTTTCTAACTCTCTTATCTCACTAACATTGTCACATGTTCAGAGGAAAAGAACCCGAACCCGGCAGAAGAAGCTAAAGGCATATGATCTCTCTTCCCTCACGGACGTCCTTCCAGATGTTGATGTGCCAACACCACAACCTGATGTTGCTAAACTGAAGTTGAACTGCAAGTCTAGAAAGAAGCTAGTGTAAGCTCTTCTCAACCTCTTCATTTATGCCGCATTTTATTGTCTTCGATCGGTGGTTGATAAAACCTCAAATGTCAGAGAGAGGGAAGGTAATCAGCTGAGGGCAGTCCTCAGTCATCCAGCATTCCAGTCAGATCCGATGTCTGCCATTCGCCAACATCTAGAACGAACACAACCACCGTCCATCAACCAGGTGCAGCACAGAAAGGAGAAAAAGTTAATAAGGAAAAAACGGGGGTCATCTTCTGGCTTACGGTCCATGGAAATGTAGGTAGGAGTCTGCCTCAGTCTTTTTGGCCTGTCAGTGGAATCCTATGCTTGGGCAAGGAGCCTAACATATGAACCCTAGCAGTTGTGAGTGGTCTTCAAAGTGCATAATTATTTTTTTAATGATTAATACTTGTTCATGCATGCCTGGTGTTTAATTCAGTGGTGGTTGCTCTTTGTTAGTTTTCATGATTGAACATTGTCTTAGGAAGTAATATCCTTTTCCTCCTCTTTTTTTTTTAAATCCCATTAGTCTTATCTGAACCTTTCATGGTACCTTAGCACATGATCAGCGAATAATATGCGCTTGTATCAACTCTGGAATTATGCCTTCCCATTTTCCACTGCATATGTTTGGACATTCTACTTGTAGCAGCAGTTGTAAGCCTATAGATGTGGAGCTGCATCTGGTTAACAGAATGTTCCACAGAGTGGTGTTATCAGTGGTAGCAGCTGCAGAAGCCAAGAACCATCTGATGGGATCCTTCAACCACCACCATCGCATTTATGGAGGTTCCACGACCATATGTGATTCAAGCTAGAAGCTTAGCAACAAACTAGTCAGTTTTAGAGAAATGAGGTGTCGTCTGTTGGAGGTATCATAGGCCTCTTCTATTACTTTGGAAGCATTGTAGAGGACAGTCAAAGTTTTGGAGAGGAGCAAACCTGCTATTAGTGCTTGGCCTAGGAGTCTTCGTCAATTAAGGCATATTTTTTGTTGGAAGGTACACTTAAAGCATATTGCGCATGATGAATACTAATAGGGTGTTTGGGAGTAATTTCCAAAAAAACTATTTCTCTCTTTTAAATTATTCTATGTCAATTTTTAACTAAAATTTTTAAAATAGTGTAAATATCTCTTTCTTTGTTTGATAAAAGTAACATAAATTTTAAAAATTGAATAGAATAATTTTAAAGGTCGACGGAGTGCCCGAAGTCGGCTGGGAGGTTGAGGTCGCGGCGCGTGACATGAACGTGCTAGAGGCGAAGGCAGTCGGCGTTGGAAAGGAGGAGTTTGCGGAGGTGGAGGACGGCGTCTGTGGGTGAGGATGACATCGGTAGCGTAGGGCGGCCATGGTAGGTGGAGTCGTCGGTGGGTGGCGGACGGGCGAACGACGGCGTCTGCGTGTGAGGATGGTGTCGGTAGCGCAGGGCGGCCATGGGAGGTGGAGTTGTCGGTGCAGAGAAAGACGGCCAGAGGTGTCACGTCCCGTACTCTATACTGTCGAGGTATTGTGTGAGGATGGCGTCGGTTGCGCAGGGCGGCCATGGGAGGTGGAGCTGTCGGTGCAGAGAAAGACGGCCAGAGGTGTCACGTCCCGTACTTTATACCGTCGAGGTATTGTCCGCTTTGGCCTACCGGTCTCATGATTTTATCCCTTTTTAAGGGTGGTCGGCTCCAGAATGAGGGACTTCCCGGGCAGGTCACCCATCCCAGTACTACTTTCCATTAAGCACGCTTAACTTCGGAGTTCTTTCCAAGAATTGAGCCGATACTTGAAAATGTGCTTCAATGATATAGAGTACATCTTAGCTATATTTGAGGGTGTTATAATCTACCCCTCTTATATAGGCGACGTCCTCGTCGCTGGGCACATATAACACACAATCAAACCTTCAGACAGGTAGGATTCTAGAGGTGACCCTTACAGGTTCAAGAGGTGGTTCCCACTATGTAGCACTTTTTCCCATTGCGGGTTCAAAAGGTGGCTCCCATAGCGTAGCACTTTACTCTGCATGGCACTTAGTTCCCACACTTCCGGTTGGGGTATGGTTCTGATATCATTCTGTCACGCCCCGTACTCTATACCGTCAAGGTATTGTCCGTTTTGGCCTATCGGCCTCACGGTTTTATCCATTTTTAACAGTGATCGGTTCCAGAATGAGGGACTTTCCGGGCATGTCAACCATCCCAGTACTACTCCCCATTAAGCACGCTTAACTTCGGAGTTCTTTCCAAGAACTGAGCCGATACTTGAAAAGGCGCCTCGATGATATAGAGTACAACTTAGCTATATTTGAGGGTGTTACAAGAGAGGTGGGAGCAGGCAGTGAAGGATGGCACAGACGGCGGCGGTGGCGGCACCTTTCGGTGCGGCCGTGAACGGTGGGGACAGGGGGGGGGGCAGAGGGCGGAGGCTAGGCATGGCTGGCGGCGACCGGAGGAACAGACACCGGGAGAGAGAGAGAGAGAGGGAACGTCGAGAGAGACAAGGAGAGGGAGGATCGTGTCTCTCTTTAAAATAAATAGGGAAAGACTTGTTTTTACTTTGGGAGAAAATGCGATAGGATAAAATTTTATCTTAAAAAATTGGAGAGGTCTATCAAACGTGATTAAGTAGGTTATCAATTTCTAATTTTTATTTTATGAGAAAAAAATGGTGAAAATTACACCCTAACACCCCGTAAAGTTGGTCTTAAATCTTTGCATAACAAGAAGCTTTGGTGTTTTAAACGCGTAGTACTATTTGCCATTCCTTGTGGAGTGTTTCCCACATTTCCCACAACAATTCAAACAATTGACCGGTTGGTCTTCATTTGGCATGTGTATTTACTGCGAATGGCGGCCGACCTCACTAACTATGATTTGAGCTGGGGTTCGATCTCCTTAATCTCGAGACGATTACATTTTAAAGAAATAGCGTTGGATGCTTCATTTTTAAAAAAATGCTAAAAACTCGAGGACAGTGGCTATATGGGAGCTTATGCATAATATAAGAAAATTATATTTATTTTGTAGGCCTAACTTGCCGAATTCAATTATTTTCTTTCACCGGTGAACAATTGCGCGGGTGAAATATATGTACCAGTACAAAATCAGCTCCCAGATGCTCTCGCCTCTTCGTCATACATAATAGGCAATTTCCCAGTCTGCACAGGAGGTTCCATTAAGTATTTCAATCTCGTATTGATATACATGTTTTAGGGCGTCGTTTGAAAACAAGATATAAGATTATAGATTTTTAGTGAAAGTAGTCATAACATTGCGAGATGCATGCTCAATATTTGACTCAGTTTTAATGAAGCCCTTTAACACGTAAACGGTAGCTTAATGTAATCAAAACAAGCTCTTAAACAACCACCCACGCCCAAATATATATTATTTAGAAAGCAAGACACCCCCTGCTTTATTATAAGCATCATAACATATATGTTCTTTTTTATTTAACGTCTAGTATGCACCGTGCATGGAGAGCTGGGATCATTCGTGGGTTTATCTTGGCATCTGATCAGGCGCGGAGCTGCTCCGACTCGCCCGCGGCGTCTGCGCCAGTGCTACCGTCGTAGTCGCACCGGCGTGGGCACCAGTAGAGCTGGTCGAGGCAGACGCAGGAGGGGTACCTCGTGGGGTCGCAGCGGCAGTTGTCGCACCCGAACCTGCACCCTCGTACCATCTCCGTCCGGTCGTCGCACACGTACCAGCCGGCCCGCGGCATGTATCGGCAGCTGTTGCAGCACTGCGGCACGCCGACGCCGCTGCCCGCCAATGGTTCCAATATTCCTGACATCATGTTCCATGTTGTGAGCAGCTGTTATCAATCCTGAAGGCCTTTTGCCAGCAGAGATCATGTGCTGGGACAGGGGTGTTAAGTTTGAGTACTGCAAGAGGGGTTGCATGCATTACCTTCCAGAGGGAGGCCTAGTTTTGGGTCTCGAGCTGAGGCCGCGAGCAGGGACGACAGGAAAACCAGCACCATGAAGTACATCACGACAGCCACCTTACCCTCCATCTCTCTCTCTCTCTCTCTCTCTCTCTCTCTCTCTCTCTCTCTGAGTGTGAACAACGCTTATGCCTCGGCCACTAATTTATAGAGGTATGGCCGTTTCCATATGGAGGGGGGTAGTATTGTACTGGCCAGCTAATTAGAAGGGGATGCATGGAACATGCAAAACGTGCAAGAAACATTTTTCATTTGGGGGAAACATGAGATGAGGTTTGAGGTACACGGCTTGCCCCATCTGGACATTCTTCTTGCTTAATTTTATGATCTTGAGTATAGAATTATCTGAAAAATTGAGGGCCGATGAGTTGGCGATAGACTGAGGCATCAACCCAGATAAGCATGCGGCTAGAAAAAAGTCCTCACGTTTTCCACATTGGGTGAGGGGAGCAGCATGGAGATTCCTTATGGGGTTGAGTTATTCCACGTCATCGACCTTGGCTTATATTTGTAGGAGAATATTTGACATACTTACACATTGTTCCAACAAAGAATATCGATTGAAGAATTTAATCTCCGCCCTCTATGTTACATGAGAGCATATAACACCGCAAAGAATACAATGAGGATGTGACCTTCTCTACCGTAAGTAAATCGTTCTTGATTTCTTTCTCTCTAGAAGATCTATTTGATGGAGCACATATATTCTAGATCCTATGAGAAAGGGGATCAAGTCTCTTTATGGTTACTTAACAATTTACTATGCTATCAAGAAAAACTCACCCTCATGAGAGTATGAACTGGATCTCACATCTTTTCAGAAAAATCCACCCTTTGATAATTATTTTGTATGGGAACAGTTATTTTCTTAAACTCATCTCTTCGACCTTTATTAATGGGCCAATTTAAGTGTTATTGGGCCAAATAAGGGCCACGCCAAGCAGATGTAAACCCAACAATCTTGTCATAAGATTGGGTGTCATTAGTAGAGACTATGGGACTATTAGAGTTTAATTACTAGATTGTGTCATCCAATTCAAAATCTTATAATATGATTGGATGTTATTAGTAGATGCCACGAGACTATTAGAGTTTAGTAGAGATTTGGTCATCTAATTTAAAACCTTAAGATGGTGAGTGGAGATGACTCCACTAATATAAACACATTAAGTATATTTTTATCTTTTTTTCAATGCGAGATTATTCTAACACACACTCTCTCACAACCTGGTTCTGGTTCTGATATCATATAATTATAGTTTATTGGATTAGACATCCAACTCAAAATTTTAAAATGTTAAGTGGAGATCACTCCACTATTATAATCACATTATATTTTTATCCCATTTTCAATACGGTCTATTCTAACATTGACCAATATATTCACCCGCAGTAATTAAGATCATGCATGGTTCATCTGCTTGAGCCCATTTGGATTTTCCTCTTTCTGATACCAGATGTCCACGAAGATTTCTTGAGTAAATTGAAAAAGAAATTAAGAGAGAAGGTTGGAATCGACTTGACTCGAGTTGTCGCGGATGGACTCCCATTTGATTCAAATGACTCTTCTACTATACTGTCTGACTTTCCCTCGAACAAGCTCCAAATGGCACCCATGACTGTTTTATAAATTCGTCGCATGTATTATCTTGTGAACTTCAAATTAATGCGGTACCCACGATTTCATCTAAAGGGTCATTTGATCGAATTGATAAGGAAATTAAAGAACACAATTCTCCTACATCTATATATCGCGTTTTGCATGATGCTTTAGATGCTACATTGATGCAGGAGCTGAAATAATTAAGGTGGGTGAATAAATGTCCTCCTGCAGTAGGTATTGCAGTCTATCACGAAGGGCGTGAATATCGTGGTATCTCTCTGATTTTATTTTTCCTTTTTTTGCCAGGTATTTACAATTCTGAACAATCATTCTTCCTAATTAATTAAGGGGTTCTTCTGCACAATTTTATGGTAATTTTATTTATATATATATGGATGACTAGTCGTCCAGCTTTGGAGCTCTCACCTCAGAGAACAAACTCACTTATTCCACTACCTACTGATGCAGGGAGCATCTAGATCCTCAGGAATCTGAGAGTTAAATCTCCCTTCTGATCACACAACTAATTATTAGATGTAACATTTGAAATCAACATCTCTCATGTAAAAGAGGTGTTGGTATACTCCTGAGACATATATATATATATGTAGGCTCTTTTGATCAGATCTCTTTGATGGCAACTGGTGCATATGAATGACTTGTGTTTTTACCCCCACTAAGATTGTTGATGGGACTGGTAATTTATGAAGGCAAAGTTGTTTTGTGCTCCTACTATTTTAATCGAATAAAATAAAATAAATTCAAAACAAAATACCTTGTTGGGGGCTGCTTGACGTACGGCCAGGCTAAAACAGTACTAAAGATGTAACAAAATACAGGTTTTCTATATAAACTATTGTCACAATTAAAATTATAGATTTATAAATTTTATATTTATATTTACATACATATAATTGAAAATATACACTGTTAGTATCCAAAAGGTAGTAAAATAGTCATTTTGTATTTTTTATTAAAAAATCACTCTAGCTTGAATGTGTGCAAGGAGGCCAATGCATATTCTTTTTACATGCTTATTGATATTTTTAGTGATACATACAAATATAAATATCGCAGTAATTTTTATTTTGCAATAGTTGATACACAAAAACCTCTGAAACCCCGATGTCCTCTAAAAAGGAGTTCGTGATTTCCAAAGAAAAGACTTTCTCCTTCTCCCACGTACTAAGGGTCTCTTTGATAATCGAATAAGGGAGAAATAAGGGGTCTTTATCCGAAGAATAAGAAAAAATATAATTTAGTGAGGCGGGTAGATTTTTCCACTTCTAACTCGGGTTTTTCTGGAATAATTAATTCTAGTCATAAGATATAATTAATTGTTCTATCTTAACTCGGATACGTATCAAAGTAAAATGTGAAAAATAAAAAATAAATTATCTGAATTTAAGTTAACTCAATTTCTCATATATATTCTATTATAAAGAGGCCATAAAAGAATTTTAAAGGGTGCGAGGGTGGGGGCATTGGTTTGCCATTTGCATGTGTAGAAGACCTGGAGTGGATTTAAATAAATAAATAACAAATAATCGTGTAGCTACTAAATGATGAGGTACGCATGTATTAGGGGATGGGAATATGGGATCTTCGGTGCTGTTTGGTGTCGGGATAAATTTTGAGGAGAATAGGTGTAATGCCCTGGATCCTTGGTAGGTCTTGTTGGATCTTCATTGGATCTTTTGGATTGATTTCGGTGAGTTTCGGTTCGCTTTGGTGACTTCCGAGTTGAGTTTTACGAGCCGTGTGGGTTTTTCTCTCGTACTACCTACGGAACCCTACGGTGAGTTTACTTGTATGTTCCTCAACTCGTGGATGCTACAGCGACGATGTACTCGTCGAGCCGGTCGTTTTGACTATTTTTACGTATTTTTCTGAATTTGTGCATTTTCGGCGCATTTTCAGAAATTAGGAAAATTTCCTGATTTCTTTTCTTTTTCTTTTCCTTTCCTCTTTCTCTCTCCTCATTCGCGCGTTCGCCTCTCTCTCCCGTTCTCTCTCGTTCTCCCACCCTCTCGCCTCCGGCTGCAGACGGAGGGGTCCGTTGGTGAGATGGCGACGTCGGGAAGCTGTCGAGGTGCGTGATGGAGCGAGGATCGGATTGGTTTTGGCACGATCCCGAACGGTGGATTCAAAGCCGATGTTCGAGCTCGCGGCGTGGTTTTTGGCGCGGTTTAGTCCCTTCGGGGCACGGTTTCTTCGGTGGAGGTAGGGTCATGGTTCCTCACTTCCTCCTCTCCGTTTTCCCTGCCCTTGCACTTCGTTTGGCGCGGAAACGGCCGAGTTTGGGCTTGTTTAGCCTAAACCGTGATTTTCGGATTTTATAGGGTTCGCCGGAGAATGGCAACCATTTGTAGCTCGGTTAGTGTTGAACTGACCGTTGGGATGTTAGGATCCCGTCCATGCTAGTTTTGTGTAGATCGGTGGTCATTCGAGGCCGGTAGGAGCCCGGGAACCTCGTTGACCCATTTTGGGTGGATTCGTTGGAATCGCCCCGATCTTGTGTTTTTGTGCTTGCATGTGAGCTTTTTAGCCTTTTTATGTTGTTTTTTCATCGTCGAGGGTTGTTTCGCCTGCGCTTCGGCGTGAATGGGGCGTGGAACGGGCCGATTTGGCCAACCCTCCGTTTTCCCGCCGTAACTGGTGTGGCGGTCGTTCCAAGGACCGTCACATACCTTGACGGCCCCACGACTGACCGTTACAGCGTCTGGGTTGATTTTTAGCTTTTGGTGATTTTGAGAGTGTGACGACCCAGGGGTAGCTCTCTGACGCGTCCCGTGAGACGCGTTACGTCTATTTTGTCGTTTTATGTTTGGGTTAAGTAGGTTCCTCTGACGCGCATGCCCCTATGCGTCAGGTGAGTGTAACGCGCCTGCCCCAGGCCGTTACATTCTGGTTGACTGACGTTGACCATTTGAGTCGGTTCCCCTGGCGCGCCTGCCCTAGCGCGTCAGGTGTGCGTAACGCGCATGCCCCAGGCCGTTACGTTCTGTTTGACCGTGTTTGATCGAGTGAGTCGGTTCGCCTAACGACCGTACTCCCGTGCGTTAGGTGTGTGTAACGCGCCTGCCCCAGGCCGTTACATGCTGTTTTGGCTGAGTTGGGGTGGTTGCGTCGTTGTTTATAACAGCCTCGTCCCCGTGCGTCGGGTGGATGTAACGCGTCCGGTCGGGACCGTTACATGCCTCTCAGCCAGTGGTTGTTTTGGGTTGTGTTGGCCCTGACGCGCTTGCCCTAGCGCGTTAGGTGGCTGTAACGCGTTCGGTCTGGCGCGTTACATGGTCCGTGTGTTTTTGAGTTTGAGGGTTGTTGGCTCTGACGGCCCCAGTCGGGCGCGTCAGGTTGGTGTAACGCGCCCAGTGCTGGCCGTTACCTGCTTTTGTGTTTCTGGAGTTGGTTAGGGCGGTGAGTGTGACGGCTTCTCACCCGACCGTCACGTTGGATGTAACGACCTAGTCTTAGACCGTCAGGTTCATGTAGCGGTCTAAGAGTGGTGCGTTACATGCCTTGTGCTCCGATTTCCGTGATTTCGGTTTCTGATTGTCTTGGCTTGGCCTTGTGGTCTGCCCGTTGTCCCGTGGATGTCTTTTGACGTCCTATGAGGGCTAGGACTACGTTGTAAGGTAGCCAGGAGTCTTCTTGCTTGTTGTAGGATTCTCTATCCTACTCTTGTGTGTGTGTCCTTGGTTGGGTTCCGGTCAACCCGGGGTAACCCAGCGGTTGACGGATGACCTTGTGTGGGTGTCTTGGCGGTTCTGTTCAATCCGAGACACTGGTTTTGGATGCCTAGAGGTGCTGTGTTACCTCGGTTTACGTGTCCAGGCGTGTCTGAGGGTCTTCGGTGTTCCCTCAGGTCTCCGTGAGTTGTTTCCTGCGGAGTGTCATTTCTTGTGGCTTAGGATTAGACTGATTGGCGGCTTGTTCCGCTGTCTGTGATGATCTTACCTTTGAGTCGTTCGACTCGAGATCGTTACGTGGTAGGTCTAGTTGCCTGGTCCTGAGTCGGTTGGCAGTGGTTGTACTGCCAGTGGTGCTTCGTAGTACGTGTGACAGGGCTTCCGTAGACTGTCTGTACTCTAGTACTTGTGTTTTGGAGTCTGTGCCTTGTGAACCTCCACTAGTCATAGCCTGTGAGGTAGGCTTTTTAGTACGTCACCCACCGGGAGTGGTGGATGGGCAGTTCCTGTTACACGATTTTTAAGCTAGTTCCGTGGGCTCCGGCCAACGGTAGCGTCCTACCGAGGGGAATACTAGCTAGAGGTCTGGCCTAGGTAGTGGTCAGTGTGTGCATACGTGGTCAGGGACTGAGGACTTGCGTCGACGGGCGTGACCCTGACTAGTCACTCGCAGCGTGGTACTGTGGTCTTGTGTCCGTGAGGTGCCGTTTTTCCTTGGAACGTCGTTGTTCCTTGGACCTGGTTCTTGGTGTGTCTAGTCTCCTCCGTGCTGCACATGGTCTGGTAGACTTGACACTTGAGGCGCAGTGTAAGACGTCAGTGGACGCATCTGGCTATTCTTTTAGCGGGAGGGTACTCCTATCACTTGACACGTGACTCTCGGCGTTTCTTGTGCGTCTTGACCTTTCGGGGTTGGCCTTTCCGTGGCTGTACCCGAGGTCAGTGTTCTGTCACATGCATGATGTTCTGGTCGTGCGTGGGGCAGTGTGCACGACGTTCCAGTCGTGTGTGTGTGGGATCGAGTCTGTCGGTCGTCTGTGTGGTCTTTTCTAGACCCTTTTTGTCCGTCCTTGCATGTCTTCGTTTTGGACCTGGTGTCGGGTCAACAGATCGGTAACTTCTGACTTTGCTGGATCAGAGTCGCCCTTCTGTTGTTGCTTGGAGTAGTTTGGGGTGCCGAGGTTAGTTCGGCCGCCGCTTGTCTGGCGCGGGTTCTTCCCCTTCCTTGCTTGTTCCCTACTCCTACTTCCCGTCTGTTTACTACTGCTTGTAGCGTAGTTTTACAGCTTTGTAGTGTAGCTTTTCCTGCTTTGCTACACCTGCTGTTTTTGTCGTTGTTGTTCCGTGTTACTGCATATTTTTCAGTGGGGATCCGCGTGACCCCTACTAAGCCAGTGACACGTGGCTCACCCCTGCTTTTCAGGTGGGGTGGCGTTGTTCGTTCTGCTTCCGCGTGGTTCCTGGTGCGCGTGCTCTTTGCATGCCGTTGCTGCCAGCTGGTACCTGCGTCGGGCTGCCCCCGATCTTTTGGTACTTCTTTCCTTTCTGTCGACTGTACTGTGCTAGACTTGTTGTCTTCAGCTTTGGACTGACTCTGGGATATAATTGTTAATTTGAACAGTTAATTAAAAAGTAATTTTATTTCTGCTACTTTAGCAAACCTATCTAATAAAATTTAATTGCTTACTGTACTATCTCTGTGGCTTCAATGTACTCTACACGTGCCTTTTTCCCTTCGGAGCTTTCCCACTCTTGGGAGGCCTCGCGGGTTCCATGCGGTATCTCGCGTATCCGGTTGTCCTACCGGGTATGCCGGGTATCCGGAATCCGGGTCGCTACAGGATTGGTATCAGAGCAGTGTTCTGAGATGTTCGGAGTTCTTTTCTGAGCTATCAGAGCATTGTCGTGTGAAGTACATGGGAATCCGAGATATAAAGTTTCCAGAGTCATGAAAGTCAGTACAGTCTTCAGCTGGCTTTGGTTTGTGATTCTTTGTCACTTTGTGTTTTCTATATGTTGTCTTGTGCGTGCTTTTCAGGCACTGTGCGAGATAGTTCTGCTCTCGTCAGGATGTGACGAGGTGTTTCTTTTTCGTCGTGGTGTTTGTTTCGATCATGTTGTACTTGGCAGTGCTCGCCGGAAGGCTTGAATCTGTAGTACGTTGTTCGAGGTTTTCTTGTAAGATGTTCAGGTTGCTGTTGACCTTTAGCCTTGGTTTGATGACCGTACACGTTCTTACGTTGTCTTGGTCGTCTCGGCTTGAGTCTGTTCAGCTCCTGATGTGTTTTGCTTCTGTTGAAGTGCTCGATTAGATTCCATTGTTGAGAAGTTGCTCAGGCAAGCTAGGATTTTCCCTTCCTGGTGAGCTTTTATGGTTGAGCTTCTTGCTTCTTGTCCCTTCTGGTGGAATCTTTTTCAAGGTCTGCCTTAGAATTGCTGTCTTGGCAACGCTTTGTCCTGTGTCTGCTTAAGTGTGGACAGCTTTATTTTGAGCCTGATCTGCTCTCTGTTATACGGTTGCTTGGCTTTGGACTCCATGATGGTCTTAAGAGCTGCGGTGCACCGTGTTGTCGTGCCGTGTCCAGCGGCCGATGTATTGTGAAGGCTCACTTATCGTTTTCAGGATGTTAAGGTAAGCTGAGATTGATGCTTTCCTTGTGCTTTGTGCTGAAGCTGGTGCTCTTCCCCTATTGCACTTAGGCTCCTTGTGATCGGTTGTTTGCGAGATCGGTGCTCGTGGCGTGTTATTTGCGATCTTCATTGATTGCGAAGGCGTCTGGTGTGTGTTGAGATGCGACTACCGAGGTTACTCTGTTGCCTGTGTGCGTTGTTGAGAGTGCAGTGGAAGCGTGTGAGTTAGCTACTCACTTGTCGAGAGGTTTGTTCTTTCTCGATGTGACTTCGTCTTGGCTTCTGGTGCCTTGACTTTGTCTGTTGCCGTGCCATTGCTGGTGGTTTTCTGGTGTTGGCAGTGGCATTTGCGAGTATTGGGGAATTTGTCGGCATTTCTACTGATTGAGTACCCTTTGCTCTGCATTTCTTTTCTTGGGTGTTGTGCTCTCGAGGCGTGTTTGTGGTCCTTGAGTTGCGTTCCCCGAGATTGTTGTCATTTCTCGTTATTGTGGGTCTTTGCTTGGTGAGCAGTCTGATGCGTGACCCATTCCTTGTGGTCGTGTGTTCAGCTGTTTCTGTGCCTTGATGTGACCTTGCTTGCAGTTGTGTTCCATGGTTCTGTGTTCAGAGTGGAACCGGAAACCTACAGGTGTTGCCGTTGTGTTGTTTCGGTAAGTACTGTTTCTCTATGATTTTGTGTCTCTGCCTTGGACCATTGTCTTGTCGGTTAGCTTGCTGTACTCCCTTTCTTGGGTAGAGTTAGCTTGCGACTCGATCAGATGTGATACCTGAGTGAGGACTGACTTGTTTGTGTTTGTGGTCCAGTGTTGTCGTTGGCGTCCTGTGTGCCAGGTGTTCCCTGTTACCTTTGGCACTAGAGCCGATAATGTGGTTGAGCTGTCAGCTGTGAGGATTGTGTTTCCTTGTGTAAGCTGCCACTTGCCGTTCGATCGTTGTGTTCTTCGGTTTCGACGTCTGTTGTTGTGGCAGTCGTGTCTCATGTCCTGTGAGACGTGAACGACGTTGCCTTGTTTCAGAGGTGTCGGACTTGTGTCCACTCATGTCGTGCTCGATCTAGAGCATGTGCTCGCGATTGTGGTCTGACAGTGTTCCTCTGAATTGTGTTCTCTCGAGATTTGTGTTGTTTCCGTGGTGGTGTTGTTGGGTTGTTCTTCTCTGCTTCTCCTTTGTTAGTCCTTAATTTCGAGGGTGAAATTCCTTAAAGGAGGGGAGGATGTAATGCCCTGGATCCTTGGTAGGTCTTGTTGGATCTTCATTGGATCTTTTGGATTGGTTTCGGTGAGTTTCGGTTCGCTTTGGTAGCTTCCGAGTTGAGTTTTACGAGCCGCGTGGGTTTTTCTCTCGTACTAGCTACGGAACCCTACGGTGAGTTTACTTGTCTGTTCCTCAACTTGTGGATGCTACAGCGACGATGTACTCGTCGAGGCCGTCGTTTTGACTATTTTTACGTATTTTTGTGAATTTGTGCATTTTCGGCGCATTTTCGAAAATTAGGAAAATTTCTTGATTTCTTTTCTTTTTATTTTCCTTTCCTCTTTCTCTCTCCTCATTCGCACGTTCGCCTCTCTCTCTCCTGTTCTCTCTCGTTCTCCCACCCTCTCGCCTCCGGCTGCAGATGGAGGGGTCCATTGGTGAGGTGGCGACGTCGGGAAGCTGTCGAGGTGCGTGATGGAGCGAGGATCGGATTGGTTTTGGCGCGATCCCGAACGGTGGATTCAAAGCCGATGTTCGAGCTCGCGGCGTGGTTTTCGGCGCGATTTAGTCCCTTCGGGGCACGGTTTCTTCGGTGGAGGTAGGGTCATGGTTCCTCACTTCCTCCTCTCCGTTTTCCCTGCCCTTGCACTTCGTTTGGCGCGGAAACAGTCGAGTTTGGGCTTGTTTAGCCTAAACCGTGATTTTCGGGTTTTGTAGGGTTCACCGGAGAATGGCAACCATTTGTAGCTCGGTTAGTGTTGAACTGACCGTTGGGATGTTAGGATCCCGTCCATGCTAGTTTTGTGTAGATCGGTGGTCATTCGAGGCCGGTAGGAGCCCGGGAACCTCGTTGACCCATTTAGGGTGGATTCGTTGGAATCGCCCCGATCTTGTGTTTTTGTGCTTGCATGTGGGCTTTTTAGCCTTCTTATGTTGTTTTTTCATCGTCGAGGGTTGTTTCCCCTACGCTTCGGCGTGAATGGGGCGTGGAACGGGTCGATTTGGCCAACCCTCCGTTTTCCCACCGTAACTGGTGTGGCAGTCGTTCCAGGGACCGTCACATGCCCTGACGGCCCCACGACTGACCGTTACACCGTCTGGGTTGATTTTTAGCTTTTGGTGGTTTTGAGAGTGTGACGGCCCAGGGGAGGCACGTCACATCTCTCTGACGCGTCCCGTGAGACGCTTTACGTCTATTTTGTCATTTTATGTTTGGGTTAAGTCGGTTCCTCTGACGCGCCTGCCCCTATGCGTCAGGTGAGTGTAACGCGCCTGCCCCAGGCCGTTACATTCTGGTTGACTGATGTTGACCATTTGAGTCGGTTCCCCTGGCGCGCCTGCCCTAGCGCGTCAGGTGTGCGTAACGCGCCTGCCCCAGGCCGTTACGTTCTGTTTGACCGTGTTTGATCGAGTGAGTCGGTTTGCCTAACGGCCGTACTCCCGTGCGTTAGGTGTGTGTAACGCGCCTGCCCCAGGCCGTTACATGCTGTTTTGGCTGAGTTGGGGTGGTTGCGTCGTTGTTTATAACGGCCTCGTCCCCGTGCGTCGGGTGGATGTAACGCGTCCGGTCGGGATCGTTACATGCCTCTCAGCCAGTGGTTGTTTTGGGTTGTGTTGGCCCTGACGCGCTTGCCCTAGCGCGTTAGGTGGCTGTAACGCGTTCTGTCTGGCGCGTAACATGGTTTGTGTGTTTTTGAGTTTGAGGGTTGTTGGCTCTGACGGCCCCGGTCGGGTGCGTCAGGTTGGTGTAACGCGCCCAGTGTTGGCCGTTACATGCTTTTGTGTTTCTGGAGTTGGTTAGGGCGGTGAGTGTGACGGCTTCTCACTCGATCGTCACGTTGGATGTAACGGCCTAGTCTTAGACCGTCAGGTTCATGTAGCGGTCTAAGAGTGGTGCGTTACATGCCTTGTGCTCCGATTTCCGTGATTTCGGTTTCTGATTGTCTTGGCTTGGCCTTGTGGTCTGCCCGTTGTCCCATGGATGTCTTTTGACGTCTTATGAGGGCTAGGACTACATTGTAAGGTAGCTAGGAGTCTTCTTGCTTGTTGTAGGATTCTCTATCCTTGTGGCGCACTTTTCTTTCGTCTATTGTGTGCATCGTCTCTTCGGGAATGGTTGATTCATCTATTAAGTGCGTTGGCGTGCCAGTCACAAGGTGACAATTTATTTGGGCTCCGAAGAGCCCACGGTGCGCTCGATCTGACTCGGTCAGACGATTGTGTGGTTCGTGTCGGGACCAAAACCCGCCGCGCCATAAAGGTCACGGCGTCATTTACGTCCCCCATACGAGGGAACACCCTTGATTATTCGCCGGGATTCAGGGCCTCATGGCCAAGAAATCAATTGCATGGAAGGTCTATTACGAGGAATTGAAATCCTCGCGCGAGGGCGAGAAGAAGACCCTTCGCGGTCATGTCAGTCGTGTACTGACCATTTAATGTTCGGACGAATGTCCGGCTCGAGAAGATCGCGGTTGTTGCGGGAAAACCGGAACGCATGTATGCTGAGGTACGGCAAATCTATTGTTCGGAAGACCGGAGAACGTTCGGCTAAACCTCGGTCAGAGCGGTCAAAAACCAGTAAATCTGTTGGCCCGGTGCAAGAGCAAGCTGCGACCATACTGCGGTGGGCCCCCCCGCGGTCGAAACAAGACTTGCATGAGCGTCATTAATATTTCTGGTGCCAAGGGGCAACGAGGGAATATCCCTTGAATCGGCTGAAAAGCCCTGTGTCTGGGGAAGCGGATGTTCGAAACGTGTCGGTCATTCAGGAGACCGTTTAATATTCGGACGGGAGTCCGGCTTGAGAATATTGTAATCGTCGCGGGAGGACCTGGGACATATGCATGCCGGGATACGGCAAGTTTATGATTCTGAGACACCGAAAATATTCGGTCAAATCTCGGTTAGTGTAGCAGGAAACCGGTAAATCTATTGGCCCGGTGCGAGATCGAGTCAAGACCATACCGGGGGCGCCTCCCGTGGTCCGAACGAGGCTTGCGCGGGCATCATTAATATTTCCGGTGCCGGAGGGCAACGGGGGAGAGTCCCAGGACTAGACTCCAAAATCGAAAACGTGTTCGAAGGGAGCGGGCTGTAGACCGAGGATATGAGCCGAACGGCGACCACAATTGGGACGGACCCGAGGTCTAAGCGTGGCCCACGGAGGTCTTATTGATATTCCAATGGAAGGGGTCCAGGGGTGGCGAGGACCGTCTCGTTCTATTTCGATTTTGTCGGTCACTCACGGACCTTTTCACGTTCGGGCAAGGGCCCATGTTGAAAGTACGACATGGATGGAAACGACCCCGTACAAATGTATGCAGAGTTTACGGCAGTTTCAATGAAAGAACGGGAACGAATCTCATTAGAATGAATCCGATTTAACGTGCTATCGGCCCGGAGCAATGCCGGCTCACGACCATGTCGGGGAGGGAGCCGTCGGCCATATTGGTTGCTCACGGGTCTTTTCATGTTCAGACACAGGTCCGTAATAGAAACGCGACGAAAACCGAGGTGAACCCGTTCAAATGTCTGCCGAGCGTGCGGCAATTTTAGTAGTGGCTCGGAAGGGATCCGGCCTGAGAAACGAGTCCGGCTTGAGAATATCAGCCCGAGGCGAGGTCGGGCCATGGCCATTTCGGGATGATTCCCAAGACTCAGGCCCAACCTGGAAGGGCGACATTGTTGTTCCTTCAGCACCGGGTCACGAGAGAGACGGGGCTGCAAAGTGGATTTTACCATTTTTTTATCTGGGTTTTAAATTATATATATATATATATATATATATATATATATATATATATATATATATATATATATTGCTTATTTCCCTCTCATGTATTTATTCTGGATGATTTATCCGTTTTGTTTATTATTATTACTATTATATTTTCTCTCCTCTTTTTTGTTTATTATTATTTTTACATTTTTTGTTTATTTCATATATGTATTCAGATTTATTTATTCATCATAGTTTTTATTAATTTTATTACTATTATTATTATTATTATACATATTCTTCTGGAGAGAGAGTGGGCCGCTGGAGGGCCAAACGGGGGCTGAAGGAGTGGGCCGCTGGAGGGCCAAACGGGGGCTGAAGGAGCCTGCCGCTGAAGGTGGAAGGGTGCACCGCTGAGGGGGCTGAGGGAGTGCGCCGCTGAAGGTTCGCGGGAGGTATACCGGGGAAGGGCTTGGCCAAGGGTACCAGCGAGGGGACGGTGTGGTGGCTATGGGAGGCGTACCGATGAAGGAGCCTTAGGTGTGCCGGCAAAGGGCCTGACCGAGCGTGCCGGCAAAGGGTTGAACAGGGGAGAGCGTGCTGTCAAAGGAGCTTGAGGGCGTACCGCCGAAGGGTTGGGGCAGGCGTGTCGCTGAGCGCAGGGGGAGCGTGTCGGCGAAAGGCCAAACGAGGCGTGCCGGGGGAAGCTGGGCTGGGGCGTGCCGGCAAAGGGCGCTGTAGGGTGTACCGGCGAAGGGCGTGTGTCTGCACATTGGCCGGTCGCTACGACATAAAGTCCGTACATTCATCAGCCCAAAGTCTATACGTTGTCTATTCAACCAGCACACAAAGTCTATACGTTCTTCAGCTCAAAGTATGTACATCGGCTGCATTCATCAGCTCAAAGTCTATGCGTTGGCTACATTCATCAGCTCGAAGTCTATGCGTTGGCCAGCTTAAAGTCTGTACATTGGCCAGCTCAAAGTCGGTACATTGGCTGGGTTCATCAGCTCAAAGTCTACACATTGGCCAGCCCAAAGTCTGTACATTGGCCAGCCCAAAGTCTGTACGTTGGCCAGCTCAAAGTCTATACATCGCAGTTCAAAGTCTGTACATTGCAGCTCAAAGTCCGTGCATTGGCCAGCCCAAAGTCTGTACGTTGGCCCGCTCAAAGTCTATACGTTGCAGTTCAAAGTCTATACATTGGAGCTCAAAGTGAGTCTATACATTGCAGTTCAAAGTCTATACATTGGAGCTCAAAGTCTATACATTGGAGCTCAAAGTCCATACATTGGCCAGCCCAAAGTCTGTACGTTGGCCAGCTCCAAGTCTGCACATTGCAGTTCAAAGTCTATACATTGGAGCTCAAAGTCCACACATTGGCCAGCCCAAAGTCTGTACATTATCTATTGGAGTCTATACATTGGCCGGCTCAAAGTCTGTACATTGGCCATTAAAGTCTACACATTGTCCATTAAAGTCTATACATTGGCCGGCTCAAAGTATGTACATTGTCCAGCTCAAAGTTTGTACATTGGCCAACTCAAAGTCTATACATTGTTCATTGGTTGTAGCTCAAAGTCTATACATTGCAGCTCAAAGTCTATACATTGTCCCTTAAAGTCTGTACATTGGGTTCCACTTAGGAGAGTGAGAAGAGTGTGCCGCTGAAGGGCTGAGAAGGTGTGTCGTTGAAGGGTTGATAGGGTGTGCCGCTGGAGGGCTGATAGGGTGTACCGACGAAGGCTGGAACGGACGTGCCGATGAAGGTCCACTCCTCTGTTACTTATTTTTAAGGCTTTTCTTTTCTTCTTCTCTTTGATTTTTATGTGGTTTTATACAAATCTTTTCTCCTTCTTCTTGCAGCCTGTTGTTGCTCTATTTATTTGTTGCTTTTATTGTCTTTTGGTATATGTTTGCTATC
Source organism: Amorphophallus konjac (assembly GCA_022559845.1). NCBI lineage: Eukaryota > Viridiplantae > Streptophyta > Magnoliopsida > Alismatales > Araceae > Amorphophallus > Amorphophallus konjac. Next base: position 583,024,024 of record CM040121.1, on the reverse strand, counting down.
CCATTTGTTTGTTGCATCCTTTTGCCTTTTAACGTCCTGTTATTTTCTAACGAAAATTCGACAGCATCTCCCCTTGACCCGAGCGTAAGGGAGATAAAGGGAACGCGCCCACATGGAGTGGCGGAACCCGACAACTGGAGGTGGGCGCCCGAGGGCGGCAACACCTTAATAAAACCTCAGAAAACACAGGGAAAACAACGAGTCGAAGACCTCTAAGACTGGACAGGGTGTACTGGAGAAGGGGGGGGCAGGCACAGATGAAGGCACTGGGCTTTACAGGAGGAGGTCCGCGACCTCAAACCATTCAAGCTGATGGCACGTCCGGAGGAAACCGTCGGCATGAGGGATGAACACAAACACCGGAAAGTGAAAGGAAAGACGATCAAACGCACTGTGGCTCACAACCAACGAGACAAAGAGACAACCCACTGAGGGGGGGCGATCTTCATTCATGGGGGAGCAAAGGGTCGTAGCCGTCCGCATGCATTACAAAACACGCCCGAGCTAAAGCTACGGGCAAGAAAGAAAACCAAAGAACAAAAGAACGGAGAAGGAGAAAACAAAGAACAAAAGAAGAGGAGGTGTTGGGGATCGAGGCAGGGACGACCGTCCACTGCTCTTTCCCCCACCTTCCCCTGCTACATCAAGCCCTCTCCCTCTCTTACTCTCTTCTCTCTGCCTGGTGGTTGTCGGAAGACTCCATGCCGGAGCCCTCTCCCTTCTCTTCTCTCTTCTCCTTCTTCTCGTAGGTGGCTTTGTGTCTCTTCGTTCCTTCTCCCTGTGTGCCTCTTCCTCTGTGTATGGGCCTCTTCTTTTTTTCTTCTTCGCAGGAATGGGAGTGGTTTTATACTCCCAGCAGCGGGAGCCCTCGAGCACGGCAGTCGGAGGCGGGAAGCGGCTGGTCATGATGGGGATCGACTTCCCCCGTCCTGGATGTCAGGGGAGTAGCCTGCGTGGCCCAACCTCTGGTTGACACCTCGGACAGCTCACTGCGCGCCAAGGATACGTAGGGCATGGGCGCCACGTCGTTCCGTTGAAATGCCTTCACGCTGTGCCGCTGGCGGGCTCAAGAAGTGTGCCGCTGAAGGCTTGAAATGGTGTGCCGTTGAAGGCTTGAAATAGCGTGCCGTTGAAGGCTTAAAATAGTGTGCCGTTGAAGGCTTAAAATAGTGTGCCGTTGAAGGCCCGAAATAGTGTGCCGTTGAAGGCTTAAAATAGTGTGCCGTTGAAGGCCCGAAATAGTGTGCCGTTGAAGGCTTAAAATAGAGTGCCGTTGAAGGCACATGGGGCGTGCCGTTGAAGGCACATGGGGTGTGCCGCTGAAGGCACACGGGGTGTGCCGCTGAAGGGCCCAGGGGCGTACCGCTGAAGGGCCCAGGGGCGTACCGCTGAAGGGCCAAAGGGCGTGCCGTTGAAGGCCCAAAAGGGGCAGTTCTGAGCCCATTGTGAGCATGAGTTGTGGCCCATTTAATTTTCTTCGAGGCCCATGGATTGTGGGGGCTCTTGGTGGTTGATTTCTCTTCACTGTCGTGACTCCAGAGACAGCTTCACGGCAGTGTGCATATTTGGGGAGTCCGGATGATCAGCCCCTCCGGGGCTTCCTCACTCGGTGCCGTTGTTGACGCTGGGCCGAGCAGGATATCTGGGTGTGTAATTTTTGGTGTCCACAAATGCCCCCCACCCACGGGTAGCGCATGCGAAGGATGAGCCGGGCGGTGCCCGTGGGTGTGCTGGCCTCTTTTTCTCATCATTGGTGCCGCCGGGGTGTCGGGAGCCGACATGACTTGTTTGTCTCCTCTTTTCTTCGTCAGTGCTGACGGGGTGTCGGGAGCTGACATGGTTTGTTGGTCTCTTTATTTCTTCGTCAGCGTCGATGGGGCGTCGGGAGCTGACATGCTCTGTTGGTCTCTTCGTCAGCGTCGACAGGGTGCCGGGAGCTGACTTGCTCTGTTGGTCTCTTTGTCTCTTTGTCAGCGTCGACGGGGCGTCGGGAGCTGACATGCTCTGTTGGTCTCTTTGTCTCTCCGTCAGCGCCGACAGGGTGTCGGAAGCTGACATGATGTGTTGGTCTCTTTGTCTCTTTGTCAGCGCCGACAGGGTGCCGGGAGCTGACCTGGTTTGTTGGTCTCTTTGTCTCTTCGTCAGCGTCGACAGGGTGCCGGGAACTGAAGCTGTATATTGGTCTCTTCATCAGTGCCGACGGGGTGCCGGGGACTGAAGTGGTATGTTGGTCTCTTCATCAGTGCCGACGGGGTGCCGGGGACTGAAGTTGTATATTGGTCTCTTCATCAGTGCCGACGGGGTGCCGGGGACTGAAGTTATATATTGGTCTCTTCATCAGTGCCGACGGGGTGCCGGGGACTGAAGTGGTATGTTGGTCTCTTCATCAGTGCCGACGGGGTGCCGGGGACTGAAGTTGTATATTGGTCTCTTCATCAGTGCCGACGGGGTGCCGGGGACTGAAGTGGTATGTTGGTCTCTTCATCAGTGCCGACGGGGTGCCGGGGACTGAAGTGGTATGTTGGTCTCTTTGTCTCTTCTCTTTCTTTTCTTCTCTCTTTTCTCTTCTTCTCTTTTTTTCTTTTCTTCTCTTTTTTTCTCTTCTTCTCTTTTTTTTCTTTTCTTCTCTTTTGTCATCTCTTCTCTTTTGTCCTTTTTGTTGTTGTTTTTTTTTGTTTCTTCTCTTCTTCCCTTCTTTTTTTTTCTCTTTCCTTTTTTTTTGAAGAACTCCAGGTGGCTTTTGGCATGGATGCCAATGATATAAGAGTTGTAGGCACAGCGGCCGATAATTGAAGCTGTTGGCACGGGAGTCAGTAAGTGAGGCCGAAACAGCCAAGGCCAGAAGTAACTGAGATGTTCGTCGTCCGAAGGGACGAAGAGAAGAGTTTGTTGATTCAAAAATGCGCCGGGGATATCAGTTATGAAACCCGGACTCGGGAGAGTGGGCCGCGAGGGCCAAAGTTGGCATTACGGAAGCGGGCCGTGTAGGCCAGATTCTGGGAAGCAGGCCGTAAAGGGCCAGGGATGTTGGGAAGCGGGCCGCAAGAGCCGAATCGGGGAAGCAGGCTACGGGAGCCAGAATTGGGGAGCAGGCCGCGAAGGCCAAAGGTAAGCAGGCTGCAAGAGCCAGAGATATTGGGAAGCAAGCCACGAGGGCCAGAATTGGGAAGCAGGCTGCAAGAGCCAGAGATATTGGGAGCAGGCTGCGAAGGCCAAAGGCAAGCAGGCTGCTAGAGCCGAAGTTGGGAAGCAGGCTGCAAGAGCCGGAATTGGGGAGCAGGCTGCGAAGGCCAAAGGTAAGCCGGCTGCTAGAGCCGAAGTTGGGAAGCAGGCTACAAGAGCCGGAATTGGGAGATTAACGAGCCGTGAGGGCAGGATGTAGGCCATGGGGGCCAAGATTGGGCTCTACGAGCCGTAGCTGGGAACGTAGGCTTCGATGGCCAGAATTGAGTTTATTGCATACGCACATTTTTATTATTTATTATTTATTATATATATATATTTACTATATATAATTTTTTTATTCAAGCATGCAAGCATTCATTAGCAGGCATATCATAGATATGAGTAAGGCAGCTCCCTCTATAGGGGATAGGATAGGGACATCGCCCGTAATTCGTAGATGCGGTGCGGGCCGCGAGGCACAATTGAGGGGTGGTGCACCCGTCAAGAGGATATCGCATGTCTTGCATGCATAGCCTAAATTCACGCATTTCACCCGAGGCAATTCTATGTGGCGTGGCAGTGCAAATGTGTGAACAAAGGGCCCTAACCATAGGGATATGCAGGTTTTCCTGGTGACACTCGAGGATCACTCTAGCGCCTACACATTAGTTCCAGGCTTTCGACTTTCGGTAGCTTCACACAGCCCCCATCTGTTTATTTTGGTAGCGAATTTCACCGTTGGACGTGAGTCTCCTCATGTGTCTCAATGGGGATTCCCGGCTACTAGGATTTGTCCTTATTGTGATTCGCTTCACCATTTCGCGCGAGTCTCCTCATTTGTTTCAGTGGGGATTCCCGGCTACTCGGATCCGCGTTTCTCTCTCTCTTCTTTTTTCTCTTCTTTTTTTTTCCTCTCTCTTTTTTTTACAGTGGGGTAGACAGCTTTTTCCTCACGATTACCTTTCACGCGAGTGCAGGAATTCAAGTCTCCGTAGAGTGCTAAGAAGAAATTCGGGCAATCCCTATAGTCGAAGGCTATTGAACACATTAAGTGCTAAGTGTGGGAGCGTTGCCTCAGGTTTATTTTGTGAGCTGGGCTTAGCGATTCAGCCATGACTCTTCCCCTTGACGTGTGCACCTACCATAATTGGGTTCCCTTTGAGCGTGCGCCGTGACGCCCGTGCATCCGGAATCGGGGCGATATTATTTAGCAAGGAAGCACGGTCCTAGAAAATTCCAAGGAGGTGTATTATTCTATATTAAGCAACCATGCAAGCAGGGCAATCATGCACTCTCTTCTTTCTTTTCTCTTTCTTTTTTTTTGTGTTCGTTTTGTTGTTTTCTTTTGTTTTGTTTCGTTTTGTTTTTTTTTTATTTTTTTGTTTGTTTGTTTGTTTGTTTGTTTGTTTTTTGCATAAGAAAATATTACTGTTACGTATAAGTGTAGTGGTAGTAAAGGTATTAGGGAAGCAGTTCACGAACGGTTGAAAGGACGTTAGGGAAGCGGGCCGTAAAGGCCGAAGTTACGGGAAGCGGGCCGTAAGGGCCGAATTCTGGGAAGCAGGCTGCGAGAGCCAAAGATATTGGGAAGCGGACTGCAAAAGCCGAAATTGGGAAGCGGGCCGTGAAGGCCAAATTCTGGGAAGCAGGCCGCAAGGGCCGAATTCTGGGAAGCAGGCTGCGAGAGCCAAAGATATTGGGAAGTAGGCTAAAAAGCCAAGGGATATTGGGAGCAGGCTGACAAGCCGAGAGATGTTAGGAGTAGGCTGTAAAGCCGAAAAGATATCGGAGAGCGCGGTGGGACGGGTGGATTAATCATGACCGTGGGCCTTGGCCGGAATGACTGAGCCAAAGGGCGTCGGGTAGTAGGATACGTGAGCCGAGGAGAAGGGTTTGTGAAGCGACGGGTTCGAAGACCACGTCTGTCTCATGTCTCTTTTTTTCTTCTTCTTTTGTGTGGGGAGACAGGTGCAAAGACCATGCTTGCCTCATGGTCATTTCTTTCTCTTCTTCTCTTCTTTTGTGTGAAGAGGCGGGTTCAAGGACCGTGTTCGCCCCGTGACTATTCTTTCTCTTCTTCTCTTCTTCATTCATGGAGAGGCAGGTGCAAAGACCATGTTCGCCTCGTGACTATTCTTTCTCTTCTTCTCTTCTTCTTTTATAGAGAGGCAGGTGCAAGGATCATGTTCGCCTCATGTCTCTTTTTTCTCTCCTCTTCTTCTTTTGTAGAGAGGCAGGTGCAGAGACCATGTTCGCCCCGTGACTGCTCTTTCTCTTCTTCTCTTCTTCTTTTACGGAGAGGCAGGTGCAAGGACCATGTTCGCCCCATGATTATTTTTTCTTTTCTTCTCTTCTTCTTTTATGGAGAGGCAGGTGCAAGGACCATGTTCGCCTTGTGACTGTTCTCTCTCTTCTTCTCTTCTTCTTTTGTGGAGAGGCAGGCGCAAAGACCATGTTTGCCTCGTGACTGTTCTTTCTTTTCTTCTTTTGTGGAGAGGCGGGTTCAAGGACCACGTCTGCCTTATGACTGTTCTCTCTCTTCTTCTCTTCTTCTTTTGTGGAGAGGCAGGCGCAAAGACCATGTTTGCCTCGTGACTGTTCTTTCTTTTCTTCTTTTGTGGAGAGGCGGGTTCAAGGACCACGTCTGCCTTATGTGTCTCTTCCTCCTTTTCTTCTCTTCTTTTGCGTGATGAGGCGGGCTCGAGGACCACGTCTGCCTCATGTATCTTCTTTTGGTTCTGCTCTTCTTCTTTTGTGTGAAGAGGCGGGTTCAGGAACCATGCCTGCCTCATGTGTCTCTTCTTCCTTTTCTTCTCTTCTTTTGCGTGATGAGGCGGGCTCGAGGACCATGTCTGCCTCATGTGTCTTTTCTTCCTTTTCTTCTCTTCTTTTGTGTGATGAGGCGAGCTCGAAGACCACATCTGCCTCATGTGTATTCTTTCTTTTCTTCTCTTCTTTTATGTGATGAGACGGGCTCGAAGGCCATGTCTGCCTCATGCGTGTCTTTTTCTTTATTCTGCTCTTCTTTTCTCATTAATGCTTCCACGCTGGAGTGTATTTCTCTTAACGTGCCCCCAGGTTGGGGTGTAGCTTTATTTGGTATGCATCCCCCTGAGGGGTGTGTTTTGCCTCTTTGCCTCTGTGCCCCCAGGCGGGGCGTATTTTTCAAGGCTTCTATGCCCCCAGGTGGGGCGTGCTTCTTCTTCTGACGCCCCCGGGCCAGGGAGTCTCCTCTATGGCTTCTATGCCCCCAGGCAGGGTGTATGTTGCTTTATATGCCCCCAGGGCGGGGTGTAATTCTTGCTTCTTATGCCCCCGAGGCGGGGTGAACTCTTCTTCTTTGCTTATGTGCTCCCATATCGGGGTGTATTCCTTTCTTCATATGCTCCCCCCAAGCCGGAGAATGTTGTTTGTTCTGCTTCAGATGCCCCCCCCCCGGGGGGGGGGGGGGGTATATGTTGCTTCATGGACCCCGAGACCGGGATGTATTCCTTCTTCAGATGCCCCTAAGCCGAGGCGGACTCTTTTCATCTTATGCTCCCAAGGCGGGATGCAGCTTTTTCAAATGCCCCTAAGTTGGAGCACGTTCTTCATGACTTCTATGCCCCCACTGGCGGGGTTTGTCTCTTCTTCAAATACCCCTAAGCTGGGGTGGACTTCTCTTCATATGCCCCTGAGTCAGGGCGTGTTCTTTATAGCTTCTAGGCCCTCGAGGTGAGGTATGCTTCCTCTTCAAGTACCGCCAAGACAGGGTGTGATTCTTGGCTTCATATGCCCCCCAAGGCGGGGTGTGTTTTGCTTCTTATGCCCCACAAGGGTGGGGCGTATCTCCTTTTTGTGCCCCCAGAGCAGGGTGGATTCTCTTCAGTTACGCCTAAGTAGGGGTTGATTCTTCCGCCTCTTATGCCACGGGGTGGCATACACTCCTCTTCGTATACTCCTAAGCCGGGGTACAACTCTATTTCTTCTCATGACCCCAGGCCGGGGCAGTATCTTCTTCTTATGCTTATGTGCCCCTAAGCGGGGTGCATTCCTTTCTTCATGCGCCCCTAAGCCGGGGGATGTTGTTTGTCCTGCTTCAAATGCCCCCGAATCGGGGTATAGTTTTGTCTCATATGCCCCTAGGGCGGGGGTGTATTTCTCTTCATGTACCCCTCAGTCGGGGCATATTTCTTCTTCAAATACCCCCTGAGCCGGGGTGCATTCTTGCTGCTTCTTATGCCCCTAAATCGGGGTATAGTTTTGTCTCATATGCCCCTGGAGCGGGGGTGTATTTCTCTTCATGTGCCCCTGTGAATGGGGTGTACTCTTCACGGCTTCTATGCCCCCAGGCGGGGTATGTTTCTTCTTCATGTGCCCCTGGTACGGGGCGTAGCTCTCTTCAAATGCCCCCGGGAAGGGGGTGTATCTTTTGCTTCTTATGCCCCCCTGAGGCCGGGGTGTATCTTTTGCTTCGTACGCCCCCCTGAGGCGGGGGTGTATCTCTTTACGGCTTCTGTGCCCCCGAAGCAGGGTATGTTGTTTCTTCAAATGCCGCTTGGGCGGAGTATATCTTTCTTCGTATGCTCCCAGCTCGGGATGTATGTCTCTTTGTTTCTGTGCCCCGGGTTGGGGTAGATGCTTCTGCTTCTTATGCGCCAAGGGCGGAGTGTATTTTTGTGCCCCCAGGCTGGGGTAGGTGCTTCTGCTTCTTATGCGCCAAGGGCGGAGTGTGTCTCTTTTTGTGCCCATAGGCTGGGGTACATTCTTCATGTTTCTCATACCCTTTTCGCAGGGCATATTCTCTTGCTTCTCATGTCCCTGGATCGGGGCGTATGTTTCTTCTTCTGACGCCTCTAGGTCGGGGTATATTCTTTCTTCATGTGCTCCCAGGTCGGGATGTATGCCTCTTTGCTTCGGTGCCCCCGGGTGGAGGTGTACTCTGTCTCTTTGCTTCTGCGTCCCCCAGGCGGGGTATGTCTCTTCTTCAAGTGCCCCTGAGCTGGCACATATTCTTTATGGCTTCTATGCCCCCTGGCAGGATATATTTCTTCTTCAAATATCCCTAAGACGGGATGTATTCTTCTCTTTCTTATGCTCCCGAGGCGGGATGTATCTTCTTCAAATACCCCTAAGCTGGGGCGTGTTCTTTATGGCTTCCATGCCCCCTGGCGGGGTATGTTTCTTCTTCAAACACCCCTAGGCCGGGGTTGACTTCTTTTCATATGCCCCTGAGTCGGGGCATGCTCTTTTATAGCTTCTAGGCCCTCGAGGCGAGGTATGCTTCTTCTTCAAATACCCCTAGGCCGGGGCGTATTCTTTATGGCTTCTATGTCCCCTGGCGGGGTATGCTTCTTCTTCAAATACCCCTAGGCCGGGGTGAATTCTTTTCTTCTTCCCAGACACACCGGGGGGAATGTTTGCTTCTTATGCTCCCAAGGTGGGGTGTATTGCTGCTTTTGATGCCCCCAAGGTGGGGCGTATTGCTGCTTCTGATGCCCCAGAGCGAGGTATCCCCTTTTTTTTATATGCCCCCGGCACGGGGTGTATTCCGCTTCTAGTGCCCCCAAAGTGGAGTGTATTGCCGCTTTCGATGCGGGGTGTGGTTCTTGCTTTTTATGCACCCGAGGTGGGGTGAATTCTTCTTCTTTGTTTACGTGCCCCCATATCGGGGAATATTCCTCTCTTCATATGCTTCCCTAAGCCGGGGGATGTTGTTTGTTCTGCTTCAGATGTCCCCCCCCCGGGGGGGGTGCATGTTGCTTCATGGACTCCGAGCCTGGGGTATGCTCCTTCAAAGGTCCCAAGCCGGGGTGGATTCTCTTTTCTTCTCATGCTCCCAAGGCGGGATGTAGCTTCTTCAAGTACCCCTAAACCGGAGCGTATTTGTCACGTCCCGAGTGCGGAAGCTTACCCGTGGCGCGACAGTTTTATATAGAACCAAAGCGAGCTAGCTATTCGATGGAATTCTTCATTTTGATAGTTACTAGAGTGCGCAAATAACTAAGATTTAACTTGAAATTAATACAAATAATCTGAGATGACAATTGTTACCACTAACCAAATGACAATTACACACATTTCTCGAGTCCGACTACTAGGCTTCAAGCCCTTATTACAGTTCTAATAAATTAGACTAATACAACTAACATCTGACATAACTGGATACAAATGACATAATTACTACACCACAATTAACAAGACAACATGATGACTCCATTTCTACACTCATCACTCAGACTCATTCCCTTCCGAGTTCTGGCTGATATTCGCACTACCTGAAAAGGTTAGAAAATAACTAGATGAGCGAATCGCTCAGTAGGATTTACATCTCAAGTTCTAACATGCTTTAAGTGAATTACACGTTCATTTAATGTAGGTAACCTATGCATGCAGACAAATAGATATCAAGGAATCATAAGATCGACAAGAGTAGAAAGTGAGAATATATAGATTTCACAATTTCAATAGTAAGTGATAGTAAATGATATCAGGCCAGTGATAACTAAGAAGTGATAACTGGAATAGCAACATGTTAATCAAGCTAGCAATAGTAAGCAAGTAGTTTCAAGCATGTATAACTGGAATTGGCTATTTATCAATGCATTCAAATAAACACTTTTACCCTTCTGCGGGTCTCAAGTCAATCAATCAAGTAATATCACGAGAATGAGTGGAATGCCTAAAGTCTAGCAAGCAAGTACTCCGGTGCAATACCAAACACCGTGGTCAATAAACTCCCATGGGCACAAGTACCTTCGGGTGCTCCTCCCAGGACCAGACCGGGCCCTATATGCACAGCATTGGTCATGTTTGTCGACATCCACTCTCGTTTATAGCCAATATGGAATTTCAAGGGTTGACTCGATAAGATGTATATAAGGTGGATTATAGAATAGAATCCAAGGCGTATCGTTATGTAGGGACGAACTAGGAGTAAAACCCGTAACGTTCAATACATGCTAATGACAATAGGAGTTTGAGACTAACTTACTGGTGTTGACACGAATGTCGATATTAGTTATATATATATATTTTTATCCAAAATGTATATGTATATATATATCCGATTATAAAATTCTGTCCACTATAATGGAGGTTATAGGTATGGATACCTTCTGTCCGATATACATTAGCCAAAATGGTGATTTATTATAATAATCAGAAATTAATTATGAAAATAAGTTTTTATGTTGAATATAGTTCTAACTTGCTAAAAATGATATTAACATGTTGAGAATGAGTTTCATATGTTACTTTACTGGTAAGATGATAAAAATAAATTTTTCATGCTGGATTTAATTTTTACATGCTGAAAATTAATTATTAACATGCTAAAATTAACTATTAACATGTTAAAATTAATTAGCTTACTGATAGGATGATAAGATAAGGTTTCCATGCTGATTACAGAAATTTTCTGATAACAACATAATTTTATCATGCTAAAATTTATTTTTCTACATTTATTTGCTAATTATTTGATAGGAAAATAGAATTATCATGCTGAAAAATAGTTTTAATACACTGAAAATAACTATAACATGCCAAAAATAATTATAACATGCTGGAATAATTTTTACCATACTGTAAGAAATGTTATCATGTTGGAAGTAATTTTTATGTCTTAATTTACTACTTTATTTAATAGAAAAGTAAGTTTTATATGTACAAAATAGCTTTAAATAGATTTTAACGTGCTGAAAATAATTTTTATATCTCAATATGTATAAAATAATTCTATCATATTGGTAGTCACTTTTAACATGCTGGAAATAGTTTTAACATGTTGGAGATAATTTTTAGTATGTATAAACTAATGTGGTGAAAATTAGATTTTTACAAAAAAATAATTTCATTCTACAAATATATATATATATACTCTGTAAGAATGAAGGAGTCCATTTTATATTGTATTCCATTCTCTATATATATTCGGTGAGTATGGAGGTGTAGACATTAGTTATATATATATATATATATATATATATATATATATATATTCTTGTCTAACAATATATAATGAAGGTGTTTTGTATATACAATTAATGGAAGTATATATATGAATTTATATACATATATAATGAAGGTGCTTGTTAATGGAAGTATATATATGAATTTATATACATATATAATGAAGGTGCTTGTATATACAATTAATGGGAGTATATATATATATATATATATTTAAGGGGTTTTATGTCATTTTTCATTAAGTTCACAGCATGTGTCGACACTAGTGTCGACACGTACTGTTCATTTTTGGTCTCTGTTGTACAGTGAGCATTACAATGTTTTGTGTGTCGACACCTGAGTCGACACATGGCTTAAATGTATACGTATGGTGTTAAGTTAATAGCATGTGTCGACACATGTGTCGACACTGGTGTCGACACCTGTGTCGACACATGGCTTATTTGTTCATGTAAGCTGTTAAGTTAACAGCATGTGTCGACACATGTGTCGACACATGAGATTCTTCTACGGTTTTCAATTAACATCATGTCTTAAATTCTATGTCTATTGTTAATTAAGTCTTGTTTTGGTTTAATCATCTTGTAAATCAAGTGTTTAAGGTTTTAATCCATGGTTTAATTTTGGTTTGTCAAAACTCTGGTATAAGTGTCGCGTAGGTGTCGCGTAGGTGTTGACACCTCGTGTAAGTGTTGCGTAGGTGTCGCGTAAGTGTTGACACCTCGCGTAGGTGTCGCGTAAGTGTCAACACTTGCGCAACACTTGTGCAAGTGTTGCCCAGGTGTTGCGTAGGTGTCGCGTAAGTGTCAACACTTGCGCAACACTTGTGCAACACATTTTACTACAAGTGTCGACACATGTATGACATATGTATGGAAGTGTTACCCAGGTGTTGCGTAGGTGTCGCGTAAGTGTTGCGTAGGTGTCAACACTTGCGCAACACTTGTGCAACATATTTTACTACAAGTGTCGACACATGTATGACATATGTATGGAAGTGTTACCCATGTGTTGCGTAGGTGTCGCGTAAGTGTTGCGTAGGTGTCAACACTTGCGCAACACTTGTGCAACACATTTTACTACAAGTGTCGACACATGTATGACATATGTATGGAAGTGTTACCCAGGTGTTGCGTAGGTGTCGCGTAAGTGTTGCGTAGGTGTCAACACTTGCGCAACACTTGTGCAACACCTGTGTCGATATACTGCAAGTGTCGACACATGTATAGAAGCGTTGACATTTAACATGCTGTGCTGTTAATAGATTAGTTAATAAATATAATACATGTTAATTATCTAGGATATGAGACTAATACTTGCTAATTGTTCCAGATTGAAGCTATTGCATGCTAACTACGAGGCTAACACATGCTGTATAAACACGAATTCATCGCATGGAGATGTGCCTAGACTAATCATCATGGATTAGATACTAGTTTAGTTAAAATTGAGAACACCTACCTCAGGTATAAGGGCAGCTTTCTTCTGCAATGTCGGAGGCTCCCCCTTCTCTGCAGCAACAGCAACCCTTTGGAAGAATGAAGGGAGTTTCGATATAGGGAGTATTATAGTGTTTTGGGATAGTCACGAGGGGATAAGATGCTACATAATTCGCATCTCAGTGCGATGCCAGCTCAAACGGGCTGTTCATGTCTGAGAAGAAGACATATGCCAACGCAGGTTTGTTTGTGGTCATGTAAGCTAAATTATAGGGCCGTGTGGCCCTGTGTCGGTGTAAGTATCCTATAGCATATAATTATTTGGCACAAAACGTATAAAATGGTGAATGCTAAGATTTGAACCCTGGTCATTGGGTTTAAAGGTAAGTCACTTAACCAACTACACTAGGAAGTCACCTTGTTAAAGGAATAATCGTTATATATGATAACTTCAAGGTGAAATTGTTTAATTTTCTTTATATAATTAAAAAAATTAAATTATTTATGATTGTTTAATTTTATAAATCTAAAAATTTTAATTATTTAATTTATAGAGTTGAAAAAAAATTAACTTATAACTTACTAAATTCTAAATAATTAGAAATTTTACTTATTAAATTATGAAAAATTGATTTCTTTGATTTTATAATTTGTGAAAATATAATTAGATATCTTTTAAATATAATATTTAAGTTTTAAAATAGTTTTTTTTAACTATTAGGAAATAGCTTATAGCTTAAATGCTTAATAAATGTTATTAAATTTAGTTATTTCTATTTAAAATTAACAGGTGTTACACCCTCCCCTACTTAAAAGAATTTGGTCCCCAAATTCAACTGCATGAGGATAATTATGCCATGAAGGAGAAAAACAGAGCGTATATGATACTTACAGTCTAAAACAGCTCTGGGTATCTTTTCTTCATAGATTCCTCGGTCTCCCAAGTTGCTTCCTGCTCCGAGCAGCGATTCCATTGAATTTTCACCATAGGGATCGTCTTGCTCCTTAGAACTCGGACTTCTCGATCGAGAATTCGCATCGGCTTTTGCTCGTAGGTAAGATCCCTTTGAATCACCAAATTGGTGTGGTTGATGACATGAGAGGGATCGTGCACGTATTTCTTCAACATAGAAACATGAAATACGTTGTGCACTTCCGAGAGCTGAGGAGGTAGAGCAATACGGTAGGCTACCTCGCCCACTCTTTCCAACACCTCAAATGGGCCGATGAATCTTGGTGTAAGCTTGCCTTTAACACCAAATCTTCGGATACCTCGGCTGGGAGATACCTTGAGGAATACATGATCGCCAACTTGAAATTCCAAGTCTCTCCTTCTGTTATCAGCATAAGATTTCTGCCTGTACTGAGCTACCTTGAGTCTTTCTCTGATAAGGAGAATCTTCTCAGTAGAATCTCTTACCATATCAGGACCTAGGAGTTGTCTTTCACCGACCTCCTCCCAGCATACCGGAGATCTACAGCTTCTACCATAGAGTGCCTCGAAAGGTGCCATTTGAATACTGGCTTGGTAGCTGTTATTGTAGGCAAATTCGGCTAGTGGTAAGTGGTCATGCCAACTCCCGCCGAAATCTATAATGCATGCTCGCAACATGTCTTCAACAACCTGATTAGTCCTTTCCGTCTGACCATCTGTCTGAGGATGAAAAGCAGTACTGAAATTAAGCTTCGTTCCCAGAGAGCATTGTAGACCCTTCCAGAAGTGAGATGTGAAGCGAGGGTCTCAGTCAGATACTATAGACACAGGAATTCCATGAAGTCTAGTGACTTCCTTAATATACAAAGCGGCAAGAATATCAATCGACCATCGACTCTTGATAGGCAAGAAATGAGCCGATTTAGTAAGGCGATCGATGATTACCCATATTCCATCATATCCACCCCTCGACTTGGGCAAACCCATGATGAAATCCATGCCGATATCCTCCCATTTCCACTTGGGAATATCCAGTGGATGCAGTCTCCCTGCGGGCTTCTGGTGTTCGGCCTTCACCTGCTGGCAAGTCAAACATCGAGACACGAAGTCCGCTATTTCCCTTTTCATGTTGGGCCACCAAAAGGTCCTTTTTATATCTTGGTACATTTTAGTGGCTCCCGGGTGTATCGTGTATCTCGATCGATGGGCTTCTTCCAGAATCTCCTTCTTCAGCTCAGGACTGTCGGGCACACATGTCCTTTCATGGAATAAGATTCTGCCATCGGGTGCCAACTTGAAGTCGGTCTTCTCATCCAGTTTTTCTTTAATTTCCACCAACATCGGGTCTTCTTCTTGCAACCTCTTGATTTCAGTTAGCAAATCCGGATGTACACTTAAGTGGGATAGAGTGATACACCCATCATTCTCACTCATGTTGATGTCGAGTTCAGAAAATTTTTCTAGCAATTTCCATTCCTGAACCATACAGTTGGCTACTAGGACCCTCGGCTTCCGACTAAGGGCATCTGCCACAGAATTTCCTTTACCGGGATGGTATTGTATAGTAAAGTCGAAATCCTTGAGATACTCGAGCCAACGCCGTTGCCGCATGTTCAGCTCCTTCTGAGAGAATAAATATTTGAGGCTTTTATGATCAGAGTAGACTGTAAATTGTTCTCCATAGAGATAGTGCCTCCAGATCTTCAAAGCCAATACTACAGCGGCTAGCTCCAGATCATGCACAGGATAATTCTCTTCATGTTTCTTCAATTGCCGGGACGAGTATGCAATAACTCTCCCATTCTGCATCAATACACATCCGAGGCCGATACCAGAAGCATCGGTATATATCTCGTATTTCTCCCCTTCAATCGGAAGAGATAAGACCGGTGCGGTGGTCAATAGATCCTTCAAAGTTAAGAAACTCTTTTCACAGTCTTCATTCCACTCATAAGGCACTTCCTTGCGAGTCAATTTGGTAAGAGGAACAGCAATCTTGGAGAAGTCCTTGATGAAACGCCGGTAATAACCAGCTAAGCCCAAGAAGCTACGAATCTCCGTTGCATTCGTCGGTCGTCCCCAGTTTTGCACGGCTTCGACCTTTGCAGGATCAACAGAAATTCCATTCTTGGAGATAACATGTCCTAAGAAGGACACTTCCTCCAGCCAGAACTGGCATTTGCTGAATTTTGCATATAACTTATTGTCCCGCAATACTTGTAATGCCTTCTTGAGATGTTCCTCATGATCTTCTTTAGTCTTTGAGTAGATCAATATATCATCAATGAAGACCACAATAAATTGGTCTAAATAAGGCCGATAAATGCTGTTCATTAACTGCATGAAAGCTGCAGGCGCATTTGTTAGTCCGAAAGGCATAACAGTAAATTCGTAATGCCCGTACCTACTTCGAAATGCAGTTTTGTAAATATCCTCCTCCTTGATCCTCAATTGGTGATAACCAGACCGAAGATCTATTTTGGAGAAATACTTTGCTCCTGATAATTGGTCGAATAGCTCATCAATTCTCGGCAGTGGGTACTTATTTTTGATTGTAAGATTGTTTAACTGCCGATAATCAATGCATAATCTCAATGTGCCATCCTTCTTTTTAACAAATAGCACGGGTGCTCCCCATGGGGAAGTACTCGGCCTAATAAACCCTTTCTCCAGTAAATCCATCAACTGCTCCTTCAGCTCTTTCAGTTCCGCAGGAGACATCCTGTAGGGTGCTTTAGAAACAGGACCGGCACCCGGAACAATATCAATTGTGAATGACACTTCCCTCTCCGGGGGTAAACCGGGCAATTCGTCTGGAAAAACGTCGGAGAAGTCCTGAATCACTCGGATGTCTTCAATTTTCATCTTCTCAACTCCTGTGGTAGTTACAAAAGCCAGAAAAGCCATACATCCTTTCTTCACCAGTTTACTAGCTCGGAGAGCTGAGATAAGCAGGGTTTTATTCCGAGATTTGTTAAAAACTAACTCGGGATAATCCTCAAAAGCTATTTTGCCATGCCGACAATCTATCGTTGCTTGGTAGGTGGATAACCAGTCGGCTCCCAATATGACATCATAACATTCCATGTCAAGGCATATCAGGTCGACAGGTAGATTATTATTTTGAACCATCACCTCACAACTTGGGTAGTGATGCATGATATCCGATTTGTTTCCAAGAGGTGTAGATATAATTAAATCTATCCGTTCAGGTTCTTTGGAAAATGAAGCAGTAAACTTATTGGAAACAAATGAATGAGTTGCTCCAGTATCAAATAAAACTCTAGCAGGTTTAGAGCAAACAGTCAATGTACCTTCCACGATTCCTCCTTCCACAGATTCCGTCCCTTGAAGAGCTTGCAGACGGCCTTGCTTTTTAACTGGACGCTTCTCGTCCTTGTTGGCTTGCTCCTTCATCAACGGACAGTCGGGAATTCGGTGCTCCCGACTACCACATCGGAGACACGCTCCCAGTTTCCTCCAGCACTCCTCGGTCTTATGACCAGCTTTATCACAATATTTGCAAATCTCCTTAGAAGGCGTAATATTGGAGAAGGGCTTGTTGCTGATAGTGAGGAACGGCTTGTGACTTTTCTGGGATCTCTTCTCCTTGGAAGACTCGCCTCCATTAAAGACTCGCTTCTTGCCAAATGGAGGTTTGAAGCTTCCCGAACTTGTAACATGTTCCTTCTTGTCCTTGCCTCGAATCCTTTCAAAAAATTCGGTGGCGTCTTCCAGCAGCTGAGCACGCCGAACCATTTCCGAGTAGACTTGGATGTCCATCGGTGCAAGCTGGGTAATATACTGGGGCCGTAGCCCGTTGAGAAATCTCCTCGCCTTCATCTTTTCCGTACACACCAAGTGAGGTGCATAACGGGAGAGCCTTGAGAACTGGGCCTCATATTCAGCCACCTTCCGGGTCCATTGCTTTAATGTAGCAAATTCCGCAGCCTTCTTCTCTTGCACACGGTCCGAGAAATACTTGCTGTTGAAGTGCTCGACAAATTCCGCCCATGTGACATGATTGTCGGGCAGTGTTGCTTCCACGGACTCCCACCAGCATCGAGCATCCCGTTCCAGTTGAAATGTGGCCAGTAAAACTTTTTCTTCGTCCGTGCATTGCATTACACGGAAGATCCTCTCGGTCTCCTTCAGCCAATGCTCGGCGTCATCGGGGTCCACCGATCCCGCAAACTTTGGTGGGTTCATGTTGCGGAAATCCCGATGAAGGTCACCGGCTCCGCGGTGAGCACCGCCAGCACCGCCTTGTGCCACTTGCTGTAGCGCCTGCGTAAATCCTTGCACAGTGTGCAGCATCTCGCGCCATTGTGCTCTTTCAGCGGCCATAATCCTACAAAATTAAGGTGTAATAAATATTAGGTTTCGTTAGTATGGGGTCAATTGTCATTGTTAAACTTAACCCTTGGCTTTACCCATCTCACCAGGTAAGATCTAAACCTATCCATAGACAATTCTATTAGACATTTTATCTTTGGACTAAGGTTTTTACCTAGGAAATTACGATCCTAGGCTCTGATACCAAGAAAAGCTGTCACGTCCCGAGCGCGGAAGCTTACCCGTGGCGCGACAGTTTTATATAGAACCAAAGCGAGCTAGCTATTCGATGGAATTCTTCATTTTGATAGTTAATAGAGTGCGCAAATAACTAAGATTTAACTTGAAATTAATACAAATAATCCGAGATGACAATTGTTACCACTAACCAAATGACAATTACACACATTTCTCGAGTCCGACTACTAGGCTTCAAGCCCTTATTACAGTTCTAATAAATTAGACTAATACAACTAACATCTGACATAACTGGATACAAATGACATAATTACTACACCACAATTAACAAGACAACATGATGACTCCATTTCTACACTCATCACTCAGACTCATTCCCTTCCGAGTTCTGGCTGATATTCGCACTACCTGAAAAGGTTAGAAAATAACTAGATGAGCGAATCGCTCAGTAGGATTTACATCTCAAGTTCTAACATGCTTTAAGTGAATTACACGTTCATTTAATGTAGGTAACCTATGCATGCAGACAAATAGATATCAAGGAATCATAAGATCGACAAGAGTAGAAAGTGAGAATATATAGATTTCACAATTTCAATAGTAAGTGATAGTAAATGATATCAGGCCAGTGATAACTAAGAAGTGATAACTGGAATAGCAACATGTTAATCAAGCTAGCAATAGTAAGCAAGTAGTTTCAAGCATGTATAACTGGAATTGGCTATTTATCAATGCATTCAAATAAACACTTTTACCCTTCTGCGGGTCTCAAGTCAATCAATCAAGTAATATCACGAGAATGAGTGGAATGCCTAAAGTCTAGCAAGCAAGTACTCCGGTGCAATGCCAAACACCGTGGTCAATAAACTCCCATGGGCACAAGTACCTTCGGGTGCTCCTCCCAGGACCAGACCGGGCCCTATATGCACAGCATTGGTCATGTTTGTCGACATCCACTCTCGTTTATAGCCAATATGAATTTCAAGGGTTGACTCGATAAGATGTATATAAGGTGGATTATAGAATAGAATCCAAGGCGTATCGTTATGTAGGGACGAACTAGAGTAAAACCCGTAACGTTCAATACATGCTAATGACAATAGGAGTTTGAGACTAACTTACTGGTGTTGACACGAATGTCGATATTAGTTATATATATATATATTTTATCCAAAATGTATATGTATATATATATATCCGATTATAAAATTCTGTCCACTATAATGGAGGTTATAGGTATGGATACCTTCTGTCCGATATACATATATGAGTTAGCCAAAATGGTGATTTATTATAATAATCAGAAATTAATTATGAAAATAAGTTTTTATGTTGAATATAGTTCTAACTTGCTAAAAATGATATTAACATGTTGAGAATGAGTTTCATATGTTACTTTACTGGTAAGATGATAAAAATAAATTTTTCATGCTGGATTTAATTTTTACATGCTGAAAATTAATTATTAACATGCTAAAATTAACTATTAACATGTTAAAATTAATTAGCTTACTGATAGGATGATAAGATAAGGTTTCCATGCTGATTACAGAAATTTTCTGATAACAACATAATTTTATCATGCTAAAATTTATTTTTCTACATTTATTTGCTAATTATTTGATAGGAAAATAGAATTATCATGCTGAAAAATAGTTTTAATACACTGAAAATAACTATAACATGCCAAAAATAATTATAACATGCTGGAATAATTTTTACCATACTGTAAGAAATGTTATCATGTTGGAAGTAATTTTTATGCCTTAATTTACTACTTTATTTAATAGAAAAGTAAGTTTTATATGTACAAAATAGCTTTAAATAGATTTTAACGTGCTGAAAATAATTTTTATATCTCAATATGTATAAAATAATTCTATCATATTGGTAGTCACTTTTAACATGCTGGAAATAGTTTTAACATGTTGGAGATAATTTTTAGTATATATAAACTAATGTGGTGAAAATTAGATTTTTACAAAAAAAAATAATTTCATTCTACAAATATATATATATATACTCTGTAAGAATGAAGGAGTCTATTTTATATTGTATTCCGTTCTCTATATATATTCGGTGAGAATGGAGGTGTAGACATTAGTTTTATATATATATATATATATATATATATATATATATATATATATATATTCTTGTCTAACAATATATAATGAAGGTGTTTTGTATATACAATTAATGGAAGTATATATATGAATTTATATACATATATAATGAAGGTGCTTGTTAATGGAAGTATATATATGAATTTATATACATATATAATGAAGGTGCTTGTATATACAATTAATGGGAGTATATATATATATATTTAAGGGGTTTTATGTCGTTTTTCATTAAGTTCACAGCATGTGTCGACACTAGTGTCGACACGTACTGTTCATTTTTGGTCTCTGTTGTACAGTGAGCATTACAATGTTTTGTGTGTCGACACCGGTGTCGACACCGGTGTCGACACCTGAGTCGACACATGGCTTAAATGTATACGTATGGTGTTAAGTTAATAGCATGTGTCGACACCTGTGTCGACACATGGCTTATATGTTCATGTAAGCTGTTAAGTTAACAGCATGTGTCGACACATGTGTCGACACCGGTGTCGACACCTGTGTCGACACATGAGGTTCTTCTACGGTTTTCAATTAACAGCATGTCTTAAATTCTGTGTCTATTGTTAATTAAGTCTTGTTTTGGTTTAATCATCTTGTTAATCAAGTGTTTAAGGTTTTAATCCATGGTTTAATTTTGGTTTGTCAAAACTCTGGTATAAGTGTCGCGTAGGTGTCGCGTAAGTGTTGCGTAGGTGTCGCGTAAGTGTTGACACCTCGCGTAGGTGTCGCGTAAGTGTCAACACTTGCGCAACACTTGTGCAAGTGTTGCCCAGGTGTTGCGTATGTGTCGCGTAAGTGTCAACACTTGCGCAACACTTGTGCAACACATTTTACTACAAGTGTCGACACATGCATGACATTTGTATGGAAGTGTTACCCAGGTGTTGCGTAGGTGTCGCGTAAGTGTTGCGTAGGTGTCAACACTTGCGCAACACTTGTGCAACACATTTTACTACAAGTGTCGACACATGTATGACATATGTATGGAAGTGTTACCCAGGTGTTGCGTAGGTGTCGCGTAAGTGTTGCGTAGGTGTCAACACTTGCGCAACACTTGTGCAACACATTTTACTACAAGTGTCGACACATGTATGACATATGTATGGAAGTGTTACCCAGGTGTTGCGTAGGTGTCGCGTAAGTGTTGCATAGGTGTCAACACTTGCGCAACACTTGTGCAACACCTGTGTCGATATACTGCAAGTGTCGACACATGTATAGAAGCGTTGACATTTAACATGCTGTGCTGTTAATAGATTAGTTAATAAATCTAATACATGTTAATTATCTAGGATATGAGACTAATACTTGCTAATTGTTCCAGATTGAAGCTATTGCATGCTAACTACGAGGCTAACACATGCTGTATAAACACGAATTCATCGCATGGAGATGTGCCTAGACTAATCATCATGGATTAGATACTAGTTTAGTTAAAATTGAGAACACCTACCTCAGGTATAAGGGCAGCTTTCTTCTGCAACGTCGGAGGCTCCCCCTTCTCTGCAGCAACAGCAACCCTTTGGAAGAATGAAGGGAGTTTCGATATAGGGAGTATTATAGTGTTTTGGGATAGTCACGAGGGGATAAGATGCTACATAATTCGCATCTCAGTGCGATGCCAGCTCAAACGGGCTGTTCATGTCTGAGAAGAAGACATATGCCAACGCAGGTTTGTTTGTGGTCATGTAAGCTAAATTATAGGGCCTTGTGGCCCTGTGTCGGTGTAAGTATCCTATAGCATATAATTATTTGGCACAAAACGTATAAAATGGTGATGCTAAGATTTGAACCATGGTCATTGGGTTTAAAGGTAAGTCACTTAACCAACTACACTAGGAAGTCACCTTGTTAAGGGAATAATCGTTATATATGATAACTTCAAGGTGAAATTATTTAATTTTCTTTATATAATTGAAAAAATTAAATTATTTATGATTGTTTAATTTTATAAATCTAAAAATTTTAATTATTTAATTGATAGAGTTGAAAAAAAATTGACTTATAACTTACTAAATTCTAAATAATTAGAAATTTTACTTATTAAATTATGAAAAATTGATTTCTTTGATTTTATAATTTGTGAAAATATAATTAGATATCTTTTAAATATAATATTTAAGTTTTAAAATAGTTTTTTTTAACTATTAGGAAATAGCTTATAGCTTAAATGCTTAATAAATGTTATTAAATTTAGTTATTTCTATTTAAAATTAACAGGTGTTACAGTATTCTTTATGGCTTCTATGTCCCCTGGCGGGGTATGCTTCTTCTTCAAATACTCCTAGGCCGGGGTGGACTTCTCTTCATATGCCCCTGAGTCGGGGCGTGTTCTTCATAGCTTCTAGGCCCTCGAGGCGAGGTATGCTTCTTCTTCAAATACCCTCGAGACGGGGGTGTGTTTCTTGGCTTCATATGCCCCGGACGTGGGGTATATCTTTTGTTTCTTATGCTCCCGAGCCGGGATATAGCTTCTTGGCCTCATATGCTGCCGAGGCGAGGGGTATGTTGCTTTATGTGCCCCCGGGGGGAATGCATTTTGCCTCCGTTGCCCCGTGGCGGGGTATATCTCTTGGCTTCTTACGCCCCCCAAGGTGGGGTGTGTTTTCTTCTTGTGCCCCCGGGGTGGGGTATATCTTTCGCTTCTTAGGCCCCCCTTGAGGCGGGGTGAAGTCTTTGCTTCAAATGCCCCTAAATCGGGGTATAGTTTTATCTCATATGCCCCTGGAGCAGGGGTGTATTTCTCTTCATGTGTCCCTGAGAATGGGGTGTATCTTTGTTGCTTGTTGTGCCCCCAGAGGGAGGTGCCTTTCTCTTCATGTGCGCCGGGCACCGGGTGTATCTTTGCTTTTTTTTTATATGCCCCCGAGGGGGGGATTCTTCTTCTTCTGCCCCGACGTGCTGGGGAATGTCTGCTTCTTGTGCCCCCAAAGTGGGGTGGATTCTTGACGGCTGCTGTGCCCCCATTGGTAGGGTGTATGTTTCTTCTTCAGATTCCCCTAAGGCGGGGTGTATTCTTTGTTGCTTCATGTACCCCCGAGTCGGGGTGGATTCTCTTCATGTGCCCCCATGGCGGGGTGTACTCTCTTTATGTGTCCCCAGGAGTGGGGTGTGGTTTGCTTCCTGTGCGCCCTAGCAGGGTGTATCGATGCTTGCAATGTCCCCCCGAGGCGGGGTATCCTTCTTCTTCAAATACCCCAAGCCGGGGCGTATTCTTTATGGCTTCTATGCCCCTGTAGCGGGGTTTGTTTCTTCTTCAAATACCCCTAGGCCGGGGTGTATCCTTGCTGCTTCTCATGCTCCCGAGGCGGGATGTGACTTCTTCAAATGTCCTTAAGTCGGGGCTTATTCTTCATGACTTCTATGCCCCCCTGGCGGGGTATGTTTCTCCTTCAAATGCCCCTAAGCCAGGGTGTGTTCTTATGCTTTTTGCGCCCCTCAGGACGAGGTGCATTCCTCTCCATATGCCCCTAGCATGGGGTGTGCTCTTGTTTCTTATGCCTCCAGGCCGGGGTAGGTTTCTTCTTCATATGCCCTTAAGCCAGGGTAAGTTTCTCTTTTCATGTGTCCCCAGGGGGAATGAATTCTTTTCTTCTTATGCCCCCATGGCGGGGTATGTTTTTTGCTTCAGGTGCCCCCATATCGGGGTGTATTTCACCTTCAAATGCCCCTAAGCCAGGGTGCAGCTCTATTTCTTCTTACGTCCCCAGGTCAGGGCAGATTCTTCTTCAAATGCCCCGAAGCCGGGGTGTAGCTTTTGCTTTGTGTGCCCCTTAGCCGGGGCGGACTCTCTTCATGTGCCCCTGGGAATGGGGTGTATTTCCTTTTTTTGCCTCCTATGCCCCCGTAGCAGGGTATATATCTTCTTCTCATCCCCCATGGCGGGGTATGTGCATGCTCTCTTCGAGGGGGGGTGGTCGTGCTTGGCCTCATTGCTATAAAGCATTCCCCACAGCGGGCAACCATTCACCAAGCTACAATTGTGGCTCGCTGGGTCCTTTAACAACCATTCGGGGGCCGTTTTGTGCCGGATGGAGGCAGCAGGGAGGAGGAACGGGCCGGGTCATTACACCACGGACTTGGGTCCTCCTAGAGTCAGGCAGGATGCCGGGTTTCTTCTTGCTCTTTTGGTCGACAATGCTTGCCAACTTTTTCTTCTTCTCTTTTTTTTATTTCTTTTTTTATTTCTCTTTTTTTTGTATGATTGACCAGGGTGGAGGTGCAGGAGAGTGCTCACCCCCTCAGGGAGGGGATGAGTGGTTCGCTCCACCGCATCAACCCCACATTGGTAATCTTTATTCAGCACGGGTCTCGACGGACGTGGCCGTACAACCCTCTCTTGCCAATTCTTTCTCTTCTTTTTTTTGCTTCTTTCTTTTCTCTTTTTTTTTCTTCTCTTCTTCTTTTCTTCTTTTCTTCTTTTCTTCTCTTTCTTCTTGAGGGAAACGGGGGGGCATGATTTCCCCTCCCTACTCTTCCCCCCTTTTTTTATAACAGCCCCCATGATTCTTGGAAGCTGCATATGCTTCGAAGTAGCATCCTCGAGGCCACGAAGGCAGCTGCGCCGAGTTTGGCTTTTATCCCCATAGGACTGGCGAAGACAGCACCTGCCATTCATCAAAGCAGGCAAACATTGTTAATTAGGAGGCCATGAGGCCCTGAATCCCGGTGAAGAGATGAAGGGTAGTTTCGGTCCCACCGGGCGTGCCAGACTTGTGGCGCACTTTTCGTTCGTCTATTGTGTGCATCATCTCTTCGGGAATGGTTGATTCGTCTATTAAGTGCGTGGGCGTGCCAGTCACAAGGTGACAATTTATTCGGGCTCCGAAGAGCCCACGGTGCGCTCGATCTGACTCGGTCAGACGATTGTGTGGTTCGTGTCGGGACTAAAACCCGCCGCGCCATAAAGGTCACGGCGTCATTTACGTCCCCCATACGAGGGAACACCCTTGATTAATCGCCGGGATTCAGGGCCTCATGGCCAAGAAATCAATTACATGGAAGGTCTATTACGAGGTATTGAAATCCTCGCGCGAGGGCGAGAAGAAGACCCTTCGCGGTCATGTCAGTCGTGTACTGACCATTTAATGTTCGGACGAATGTCCGGCTTGAGAAGATCGCGGTTATCGCGGGAAAATCGGAACGCATGTATGCTGAGGTACGGCAAATCTATTGTTCGGAAGACCGGAGAACGTTCGGCTAAACCTCGGTCAGAGCGGTCAGAAACCAGTAAATCTGTTGGCCCGGTGCAAGAGCAAGCTGCGACCATACTGCGGTGGGCCCCCCCGCGGTCGAAACAAGACTTGCATGAGCGTCATTAATATTTCTGGTGCCAAGGGGCAACGAGGGAATATCCCTTGAATCGGCTGAAAAGCCCTGTGTCTAGGGAAGCGGATGTTCGAAACGTGTCGGTCATTCGGGAGACCGTTTAATATTCGGACGGGAGTCCGGCTTGAGAATATTGTAATCGTCGCGGGAGGACCTGGGACATATGCATGCCGGGATACGGCAAGTTTATGATTCTGAGACACCGAAAACATTCGGTCAAATCTCGGTTAGTGTAGCAGGAAATCGGTAAATCTATTGGCCCGGTGCGAGATCGAGTCAAGACCATACCGGGGGCGCCTCCCGTGGTCCGAACGAGGCTTGCGCGGGCATCATTAATATTTCCGGTGCCGGAGGGCAACGGGGGAGAGTCCCAGGACTAGACTCCAAAATCGAAAACGTGTTCGAAGGGAGCGGGCTGTAGACCGAGGATATGAGCCGAACGGCGACCACAATTGGGACGGACCCGAGGTCTAAGCGTGGCCCACGGAGGTCTTATTGATATTCCAATGGAAGGGGTCCAGGGGTGGCGAGGACCGTCTCGTTCTATTCCGATTTTTTTGGTCACTCACGGACCTTTTCACGTTCGGGCAAGGGCCCATGTTGAAAGTACGACGTGGATGAAAACGACCCCGTACAAATGTATGCAGAGTTTACGGCAGTTTCAATGAAAGAACGGGAACGAATCCCATTAGAATGAATCCGATTTAACGGGCTATCGGCCCGGAGCAATGCCGGCTCACGACCATGTCGGGGAGGGAGCCGTCGGCCATATTGGTTGCTCACGGGTCTTTTCATGTTCAGACACAGGTCCGTAATAGAAACGCGGCGAAAACCGAGGTGAACCCGTTCAAATGTCTGTCGAGCGTGCGGCAATTTTAGTAGTGGCTCGGAAGGGATCCGGCCTGAGAAACGAGTCCGGCTTGAGAATATCAGCCCGAGGTGAGGTCGGGCCATGGCCATTTCGGGATGATTCCCAAGACTCAGGCCCAACCTAGAAGGGCGACATTGTTGTTCCTTCAGCACCGGATCACGAGAGAGACGGGGCTGCAATGTGAATTTTACCATTTTTTTATCTGGGTTTTAAATTATATATATATATATATTTATATCTATTGCTTATTTCCCTCTCATGTATTTATTCTGGATGATTTATCCGTTTTGTTTATTATTATTACTATTATATTTTCTCTCCTCTTTTTTGTTTATTATTATTTTTACATTTTTTGTTTATTTCATATATGTATTCAGATTTATTTATTCATCATAGTTTTTATTAATTTTATTACTATTATTATTATTATTATTATTATACATATTCTTCTGGAGAGAGAGTGGGCCGCTGGAGGGCCAAACGGGGGCTGAAGGAGTGGGCCGCTGGAGGGCCAAACGGGGGCTGAAGGAGCCTGCCGCTGAAGGTGGAAGGGTGCACCGCTGAGGGGGCTGAGGGAGTGCGCCGCTGAAGGTTCGCGGGAGGTATACCGGGGAAGGGCTTGGCCAAGGGTACCGGCGAGGGGAAGGTGTGGTGGCTATGGGAGGCGTACCGATGAAGGAGCCTTAGGTGTGCCGGCAAAGGGCCTGACCGAGCGTGCCGGCAAATGGTTGAACAGGGGAGAGCGTGCTGTCAAAGGAGCTTGAGGGCGTACCGCCGAAGGGTTGGGGCAGGCGTGTCGCTGAGCGCAGGGGGAGCGTGTCGGCGAAAGGCCAAACGAGGCGTGCCGGGGGAAGCTGGGCTGGGGCGTGCCGGCAAAGGGCGCTGTAGGGTGTACCGGCGAAGGGCGTGTGTCTGCACATTGGCCGGTCGCTGCGACATAAAGTCCGTACATTCATCAGCCCAAAGTCTATACGTTGTCTATTCAACCAGCACACAAAGTCTATACGTTCTTCAGCTCAAAGTATGTACATCGGCTGCATTCATCAGCTCAAAGTCTATGCGTTGGCTACATTCATCCGCTCGAAATCTATGCGTTGGCCAGCTTAAAGTCTGTACATTGGCCAGCTCAAAGTTGGTACATTGGCTGGGTTCATAAGCTCAAAGTCTACACATTGGCCAGCCCAAAGTCTGTACATTGGCCAGCCCAAAGTCTGTACGTTGGCCAGCTCAAAGTCTATACATCGTAGTTCAAAGTCTGTACATTGCAGCTCAAAGTCCGTGCATTGGCCAGCCCAAAGTCTGTACGTTGGCCCGCTCAAAGTCTATACGTTGCAGTTCAAAGTCTATACATTGGAGCTCAAAGTGAGTCTATACATTGGAGCTCAAAGTCTATACATTGGAGCTCAAAGTCTATACATTGGAGCTCAAAGTCCATACATTGGCCAGCCCAAAGTCTGTACGTTGGCCAGCTCCAAGTCTGCACATTGCAGTTCAAAGTCTATACATTGGAGCTCAAAGTCCACACATTGGCCAGCCCAAAGTCTGTACATTGTCTATTGGAGTCTATACATTGGCCGGCTCAAAGTCTGTACATTGGCCATTAAAGTCTATACATTGGCCGGCTCAAACTCTATACATTGTCCCTTAAAGTCTGTACATTGGGTTCCACTTCGGAGAGTGAGAAGAGTGTGCCGCTGAAGGGCTGAGAAGGTGTGTCGTTGAAGGGTTGATAGGGTGTGCCGCTGGAGGGCTGATAGGGTGTACCGACGAAGGCTGGAACGGACGTGCCGATGAAGGTCCACTCCTCTGTTACTTGTTTTTAAGGCTTTTCTTTTCTTCTTCTCTTTGATTTTTGTGTGGTTTTATACAAATCTTTTCTCCTTCTTCTTGCAGTCTGTTGTTGCTCTATTTATTTGTTGCTTTTATTGTCTTTTGGTATATGTTTGCTATCCCATTTGTTTGTTGCATCCTTTTGCCTTTTAACGTCCTGTTATTTTCTAACGAAAATTCGGCAGCATCTCCCCTTGACCCGAGCGTAAGGGAGATAAAGGGAACGCGCCCACATGGAGTGGCGGAACCCGACAACTGGAGGTGGGCGCCCGAGGGCGGCAACACCTTAATAAAACCTCGGAAAACACAGGGAAAACAACGAGTCGAAGACCTCTAAGACTGGACAGGGTGTACTGGAGAAGGGGGGGGCAGGCACAGATGAAGGCACTTGGCTTTATAGGAGGAGGTTCGCGACCTCAAACTATTCAAGCTGATGGCACATCCGGAGGAAACCGTCGGCATGAGGGATGAACACAAACACCGGAAAGTGAAAGGAAAGACGATCAAATGCACTGTGGCTCACAACCAACGAGACAAAGAGACAACCCACTGAGGGGGGGCGATCTTCATTCATGGGGGAGCAAAGGGTCGTAGCCGTCCGCATGCATTACAAAACACGCCCGAGCTAAAGCTACGGGCAAGAAAGAAAAACAAGGAACAAAAGAAGAGGAGGTGTTGGGGATAGAGGCAGGGACGACAGTCCACTGCTCTTTCCCCCACCTTCCCTGCTACATCAAGCCCTCTCCCTCTCTTACTCTCTTCTCTCTGCCTGGTGGTTGTCGGAAGACTCCATGCCGGAGCCCTCTCCCTTCTCTTCTCTCTTCTCCTTCTTCTCATAGGTGGCTTTGTGTCTCTTCGTTCCTTCTCCCTGTGTGCCTCTTCCTCTGTGTATGGGCCTCTTCTTTTTTTCTTCTTCGCGGGACTGGGAGTGGTTTTATACTCCCAGCAGCGGGAGCCCTCGAGCACGGCAGTCGGAGGCGGGAAGCGGCTGGTCATGATGGGGATCGACTTCCCCCGTCCTGGATGTCAGGGGAGTAGCCTGCGTGGCCCAACCTCTGGTTGACACCTCGGACAGCTCACTGCGTGCCAAGGATACGTAGGGCATGGGCGCCACGTCGTTCCGTTGAAATGCCTTCACGCTGTGCCGCTGGCTGGCTCAAGAATTGTGCCGCTGAAGGCTTGAAATGGTGTGCCGTTGAAGGCTTGAAATAGCGTGCCGTTGAAGGCTTAAAATAGCGTGTCGTTGAAGGCTTAAAATAGTGTGCCGTTGAAGGCCCGAAATAGTGTGCCGTTGAAGGCCCGAAATAGTGTGCCGTTGAAGGCTTAAAATAGAGTGCCGTTGAAGGCACATGGGGTGTGCCGCTGAAGGCACACGGGGTGTGCCGCTGAAGGGCCCAGGGGCGTACCGCTGAAGGGCCCAGGGGCGTGCCATTGAAGGCCCAAAAGGGGCAGTTCTGAGCCCATTGTGAGCATGAGTTGTGGCCCATTTAATTTTCTTCGAGGCCCATGGATTGTGGGGGCTCTTGGTGGTTGATTTCTCTTCACTGTCGTGACTCCGGAGACGGCTTCATGGCAGTGTGCAAATTTGGGGAGTCCGGATGACCAGCCCCTCCGGGGCTTCCTCACTCGGTGCCGTTGTTGATGCTGGGCCGAGCAGGATATCTGGGTGTGTAATTTTTGGTGTCCACAATCCTACTCTTGTGTGTGTGTCCTTGGTTGGGTTTCGGTCAACCCGGGGTAACCCAGCGGTTGACGGATGACCTTGTGTGGGTGTCTTGGCGGTTCTGTTCAATCCGAGACACTGGTTTTGGATGCCTAGAGGTGCTGTGTTACCTCGATTTGCGTGTCCAGGCGTGTCTGAGGTTCTTCGGTGTTCCCTCAGGTCTCCGTGAGTTATTTCCTACGAAGTGTCGTTTCTTGTGGCTTAGGATTAGACTGATTGGCGGCTTGTTCCGCTGTCTGTGACGATCTTGCCTTTGAGTCGTTCGACTCGGGATCGTTACGTGGTAGGTCTAGTTGCCTGGTCCTGAGTCGGTTGGCAGTGGTTGTACTGCCAGTGGTGGTTCGTAGTACGTATGACAGGGCTTCCGTAGACTGTCTGTACTCTAGCACTTGTGTTTTGGAGTCTGTGCCTTGTGAACCTCCACTAGTCGTAGCCTGTGACGTAGGCTTTTTAGTACGTCACCCACCGGGAGTGGTGGACGGGCAGTTCCCGTTACATGGTTTTTAAGCTAGTTCCGTGGGCCCCGGCCAACGGTAGCGTCCTACCGAGGGGAATACTAGCTAGAGGCCTGGCCTAGGTAGTGGTCAGTGTGTACACACGTGGTCAGGGACTGAGGACTTGCGTCGACGGGCGTGACCCTGACTAGTCACTCGCAGCGTGTTACTGCGGTCTTGTGTCCGTGAGGTGCCGTTTTTCCTTAGAACATCGTTGTTCCTTGGACCTGGTTCTTGGTGTGTCTAGTCTCCTCCGTGCTGCACACGGTCTGGTAGATGTGACACTTGAGGCGCAGTGTAAGATGTCAGTGGACGCATCTGGCTGTTCTTCTAGCGGGAGGGTACTCCTATCACTTGACACGTGACTCTCGGCGTTTCTTGTGCGTCTTAGCCTTTCGGGGTTGGCCTTTCCGTGGTTGTACCCGAGGTCAGTGTTCTGTCACATGCATGATGTTCTGGTCGTGCGTGGGGCAGTGTGCACGACGTTCCAGTCGTGTGTGTGTGGGATCGAGTCTGTCGGTCGTCTGTGTGGTCTTTTCTAGACCCTTTTTGTCCGTCCTTGCAGGTCTTCGTTTTGGACCTGGTGTCGGGTCAACAGATCGGTAACTTCTGACTTTGCTGGATCAGAGTCGCCCTTCTGTTGTTGCTTGGAGTAGTTTGGGGTGCCGAGGTTAGTTCGGCCGGCGCTTGTCTGGCGCGGGTTCTTCCCCTTCCTTGCTTGTTCCCTACTCCTACTTCCCGTCTGTTTACTACTGCTTGTAGCGTAGTTTTACAGCTTTGTAGTGTAGCTTTTCCTGCTTTGCTACACCTGCTGTTTTTGTCGTTGTTGTTCCGTGTTACTGCATGTTTTTCAGTGGGGATCCACGTGACCCCTACTGAGCTAGTGACACGTGGCTCACCCCTGCTTTTCAGGTGGGGTGACGTTGTTCGTTCTGCTTCCGCGTGGTTCCTGGTGCGCGTGCTCTTTGCATGCCGTTGCTGCCAGCTGGTACCTGCGTCGGGCTGCCCCCGACCTTTTGGTACGTCTTTCCTTTCTGTCGACTGTACTGTGCTAGACTTGTTGTCTTCAGCTTTGGACTGACTCTGGGATATAATTGTTAATTTGAACAGTTAATTAAAAAGTAATTTTGTTTCTGCTACTTTAGCAAACCTATCTAATGAAATTTAATTGCTTACTGTACTATCTATGTGGCTTCAATGTACTCTACACGTGCCTTTTTCCCTTCGGAGCTTTCCCACTCTTGGGAGGCCTCGCGGGTTCCATGCGGTATCTCGCGTATCCGGTTGTCCTACCGGGTATGCCGGGTATCCAGAATCCGGGTCGCTACAATAGGTGTAAGTCATTCTAGAATAATTTATGTCTAGTCTTATCCTCATATACGTTTAGTATACAAGGGGTGAAATGGAGTTAGAAAAGTGGAGATAAATCATTCCAACAAATGGTTGAAATGACTTATCTCCGTTTCTAACCCCAAAATCGGGATTAACCATAATTATTTCCCCTAACCTGACTTATCCCGGCCCGTTTTAACCATACCAAACATAGAATCTAACCCCATACCAAACGGCCCCTACTGTTCCATGGGTGGCTCACTGATATGTACACCAAGATAAGGTGGTAGCAAGACCTTCAGCGTAAAGGTAGTTTCAAAAAGAATTTAGGGCTACTTTTATATAAACCCTCAAAATATTAAAATTAACATCCTTATGTGTAAAATATTATATATAATACTGTTATTGATCAAAAAATTTAAAAATGCCATTAACTGATGAAAATACCCCCAATGTTCATATCAACGCAGACCTTGCGGATTTCGTCATTTAGTATTTTTAAAGTTTTTAGTTAAAATTAATGATTGTTGTAGCGGCAGGAAAATGGTTCCTAAACCACGTACCACCTTCTCTATTTATTTGTTATGGAAGTCATCTCGCGCCCATGGATGCCTGCACACACCAAGAACCAGAAGGGCGTCAGAAGGAGTCCCGGGTGTTACCCCAGGGTACAACCCTCCGATGCTTAAGTCAGCAAGGGATTCAATGAGCGATAGAGAAGAGCAAAGTAAGAGAGAAGTAGAAGCCGCAGTAGTCGATCCAGGAGGCATGTAGGTCCTCTGCACGCGTGCTTGCCGCTCCTAGTGGGCCCTCGAAGAGTGCTCACTGGGTGGTAAGGCCGTACAGGAGGAAGTGGCTCTCTGGACGTAGTGGATGGTCTCTCTGTCGTAGTTACAGGTCGAGTCACTCTCTTCTCTGTGGGGAGCTCTGGTGGCAGAAGTATTCGCCGTATCTCCTCTTGCGTAGTAGTGGGGGGTTTAGTAGAAGAATCTATCGTGCTCTTCTCTTCTGTCAATGCCCCTTTTATATGGGTTGTCCTGAAGCGAGGGCCTCATCCCTTGATAGGGAAGGGTCCGTTTAGTTAGAGTAATGTTCCTCCGCTATGGTAGCGGGAGTTTCCCGTTGGAGGACGATAGCCCCGGCGTCGGCCGTTCCCTAGGCGAGTCTTACGGCACCCATGGCGCATGCTTGTCCATTACGGGGTCAAGGCCGGCGTCGTGGGGGCAACGGTCGGTGGTCGGAGTGTTCTCCGGTGAGAACTACGCTTGGGTCGGCCTCATCAGCATCGTGGAATCCGATTCTCCTTTGAGCCGGAGATCCTCTTACTAGATTGGGCGTGTATGTTCGCCCCTTGCGTGGGCTCAGCGCGTTCGAACCTTAATGGGCCGCTCGCGCTTGGGCCGTTTCTGGGTCAAACCGGATTTACCCTCCTCACTCCCCCCTACTCTTAGTTGCCGAGCACTCGCAGGAGACTGAGAGTAGCCCAAGAGAGGGTTCTTCTAGAGGTTGTGATCCGAAGACGACTTCCTCGTACGACGGGAGTTGGTGGCTTCGAGGCCTGCTTAATTGGCGCGTAAGGCACCTCTGGCGGTGGCAGAGGCCACGCTGGCAATGATGACACCGGGTCTTGTCTCGCCTTAGGAATGTGGGCTCAGAACGGTCGCCTGGCCTCGGTAGCCGTACTGCCGTAGCGGCAGGCGTCCCTTCGCCTGACCATCAGGGGGCAACCGTTGGACTGTAGTGGGTGGTTTATAAGGAGTGATGTAAGGCTTTTCGAAAACCATACCCACATCTCGCTGGTCGCCGCGCTTCGTCGTAGGCTTCTTCCTCTCTTTGCCTGGTGAGGATCCTTCTTTCTCGGTTCTTCTTTTCTACGGTAGTGATGCCTCCACGCAGGGGAGCTCTTAGCGTCGAGTCTTCCTCTTCGGAGGAGATGCCTCAGAGCCGAGGCGGTGTGCCGAGCACCTCGGGTGCTGGCACTAGTCGGCCTGACTCCCAGCCCTTAGTGGCCTATAGGGTATTTCAAGGTTTGCGAGAGACCTTCCAGAATCCCCCTGAGTACGATATCATCTTTCCTGCTGTGGGAGACGACATAAGGAGTCACCCTACCGGCGGGATCATGATCCTGGTGGCCTCCTTTCAGGCGGGTCTTCGTATTCCGGTCCATCCTTTCATTTCGGCCGTCCTCCACCATTACGGGCGGAACCCTGGGGGCATAACTCCCAATTCTTATAGCATCTTCTGTGGGTTTGTCTATGCTTGCCGTAGAGCGTCGGTGGAGCCGAGTGTCGACTTGTTCCGATAGTTTTTCCTCCTCCAGAGTTGTCCATCCGACACCTATTTCGCCTACTTCAAGGCTCGTGCCCGCGACCATTTTATCTTTGTCTCCCGTACCGCGTCCAACCGTAAGAGATGGGCGGAGTAGTACGTATACCTGATCAAGTCAAAGGACTAGGAAAGAGCCTATGATGATTGGATGCGGAGCGGCTTTCCTCGCCCTTGGCGCGATATGAAGCCTCCCCTCAACGCCGAGGGCCGCCGGGATCTGAAGGCGGTTTCCCGGTACCCTCTAGTCGATGCAGACCACGTCTTGACCCCGGCACTACTTCGAGAGCTGGGGTTGTGCCCCCCATTGCTGCAGGGTACTGGTCTTGTTTCCCCGTAAGGAAGTGGCAGTAGTGGCTGATGTTAGACTAACCTCGTCTTTACATTTTCAAAGGTGACTGAAGCGCTCGGTTGGACCCCTGAGATCATCCGGCTGCCGCGGCTCACTCCTCGCCCCGTGGATCACGTTGCTCCGGGAACCGGACAGGTGTCGGTCGTCGCCCCCCAGCCCAGGTTGCTTTTGCCCCGGGGAGGTTACTGTATCCGGCCCCTGTGGGCATTCCTCTGGCTCGTTCGCCAGAGGTGTCGGTGGCCAGTGGGGGGCCTAGTTCCCGGCGGACTCTCTCTGATCGAAGCCGCTCCCAGCGTACCCAGAGAGGAGTCTGCCATGGCTGGCGGTGGTCGGACTTATCAGACCGAGGATGAGTTGGTGGAGATTGATAGTCACCGCCGGTCGAGGAAGAGGGGGAGGGATTCGACTCCAACCAGGAGTCGGGTCCCACCTTCGCCTAGGGTGCCTCCCCCTAATGTTCGCTTGTCGTTGTCGCCTGCTGATTTATTTTTTATTTAGATTCCTATCCCGCCCCCTTTAAATACATACATGCATAAACATGTGAATCAAAGACAAGGGGGATGAAAGGATGAGAAATACTAACTGTGATCGCCACCAAGGATTAACAACGCCAAAGGATGAAGAAGTGTAAAGAACGGCGCCGTGTACCTTGGAAAGAAAACTTGATCGCGCTTGACAAATGAGGTGCGGGAAACTTGTGGACTCAAACCTCTTCTCCTTCCAGCCGGATAGATGAAGAAGGCTTCACGTTGTATTCATGCTCTCCTGCAAAATAAAGATCAAAACACAAAGGTAAAAACCCATTAGAACATGCATGTGTAGTATTAATCCCGCAGTGATAAAATAGGGATAGAAATTGAGGGAAAACTCACCGGGGGGAGGTTTTTAACCCCTGTGGAAGGGTGGAAGAGATAGGTGTGTGTGTTGTGCATGCATAAGATTTGAAATCACGAAATTTGATTGAGAGAATAGAGAGAAATCGTTGATGTAAAACGCAAAAAAATGCATGTGCAGCAGAAAGTGCAGAAAACTGTGATGATTTGTGATTTTGAGGAGAGGGGAACTAAGAGTGTAGACCATGAAATCAAGCCCAGAAGGATGGAATGAAAAGTCAATACTTCCCTCTTCAAGCCAAGGTTGAAGTTGTGAGTTGGAGTTGCTGCATGGCTTCGTCCCACGTCCGGAAAGAGCCCCCCTTTGTAACTACGAACTGGGCAATTTTTATAGAGTTTTGTAAGAAAATCTCATCTTCTTATCACGATTCCTGGAGATAGAGTCCAAGATAAATCGAGTTCTCTAGATCAAACTCGAGATAATACTAAGGACAAGAGATAGGAACAAACGGGGATCAATTCGGAGGAGGATTCTAGAAGATATGGCTCTTGGAAGGTAGCCCCGGAGCCTTGTCTGCAGAGTTTTAGTTGAACTAGGATACTTAAATCCTGATCTTTTGAGCGTGATTCTGAGCAAGATAGTCAATGAAATTTGGAGTTCTTTAGACTGAATTCAAGATAATACCAAGGAGAAACCATAGGAACAAACAGCGCTCAATTCGGAGTAGAATTCAAGAAGTTATGGGCTCTGCAAGGGGGCCACGACGCACAGAAACGGAGCAGAGTCCAGCACAAATTGGACTCTCAGGTGTGTGTAACGGTCTATCGTACGACCGTCAGAGTTATGTAACGGACTAGGATAGGTCCGTCACACTCTGGGGGTCAAACGGGACGATTTCGGACAAGTTTTGGTGTAACGCACCCATACTAGACCGTCACATGGACGCTGACGGTCTAGGGTAGGACCGCCACGCTCTAGGGACCGAACAGGGTATTTTTGGGCAAGTTTCGGTGTGACGGTCTATCGTAGGACCGTCACACTACTCTGGCGGTCTACACGGGGCCGTTACATGATGCTCTAACGCGCCTCCAGTAGACCTTCACACCGATGAAGGAAAATTCTGGGTAGACTACGCGCAACTTCAGAAATTGAAGCGTACCACTCAAACGGGGCAGAACTAGCAAAAGTGATAGAAGAAGAAATTGTAGATAACTGAGAGAGGAACAACTTTGATGAAGAAAGCAAGTTGAGAAAATGATCATAAGAGGGAGAAAATGGGGCTAGAATAGAGAGAAAAATTCTGGAAAATAGGTGAACAGCACAGCATGCCGGAAAAATGTTGATAGCTCACAATAGGGGCAGAACTGGCCAACGGCGTAGAAGAATAAATTGTAGATCTTTAAAAGATGAACAACTTTGATGAAGACAACTTTTTGAAAAGAGGAACAAAAGAAGATGAAAAAGGACCACTTTCAAGACTGTGTAGTGAG
This sequence comes from Amorphophallus konjac, assembly GCA_022559845.1. Classification (NCBI taxonomy): domain Eukaryota; kingdom Viridiplantae; phylum Streptophyta; class Magnoliopsida; order Alismatales; family Araceae; genus Amorphophallus; species Amorphophallus konjac. The sequence continues at coordinate 582,987,289 of CM040121.1, read as the reverse complement.
AGAGAGCCGATTACTTGAGGGAAGCCGGCCTAAATGGGCCGTAAGTTTGACTTGGAAGCTGAAATTTGATAAAATAAGCTCCAAGGCTCTAGGAAATCATGATCTACAAGACTTAAAGAATATGAAATGATAAGAATGGGTTTGAAATCCATCCGAGAAAGCTCCAAAATAATGGCTAATTCGGGGCATCAAAAATGATGAATAAGGGAAATGACACAACTTGTGGGCTAAAACGGGTGTCAACAGATGCCCCTCCTTGATGTTCGCTTTGCAAGGGAACGAGCGAAAATGACGCGGAGGTGAAATAGAAAGGAGATGGAGCGTAAGCAATAGCGACGTGAAATGGAGATGAAGCGGAGATGAAGCAGAGAGAACTGAAAAGCGGGCATCAAGGCAAAAAGATACCCGTCACAACCAACAAGCGATAGGAATTCTCCCGAAAATGCCGAACTAATCACCTGAAATGATTGACAAGGATGAGACATGTCTGGAGAACTAACTAAGAAAGGAAAGGAAACACGACCAACCTCATCGGGGACACAATCCACGGACAATGAGTGGGTCGGCAGGAACACAACATAAGAGCTGGAAAAGGAGAGATAAGACTGAGATAAAATTCAGACAGGAATCACATTGGCCAAACAAACCAAGCGGGAAGATCAAAGAAATTGTTTGAATTCAGAGTGGAATGAAGAATCTCTTATCCAAGAGAGCTTAAGTGCAATCAACCATTGCTGAGGAGAAATCGTTGAATGTATCACGAGGCATGAATGCTCAAAATGACATGATGCATGATGGGCTAAAATAAAGAAATCATTAAAACGAATGCAAAGAAAGATAAAATAGAAAGTACTCAAGGATAATATTGCTAGACTGAGCCAAGACGGGGTCAAGAGTCTTCTTGCAACCACGGCGTGCGAGACAGAGTCCATCGTCCCCCACCCGACTCAACCGAGCGGCCTATCCAACGATTAACCGTATGCTCTTAGATCATCATCGTTTTTGTTAAAGGGGAACATCAGATCCCAGAACACACGGGCAACCAGCCGGTCCTTGAGAGGCTATAATAACGTAGATATCATATAGTAATGCAACAATGAGATGGGATAGAGAGCCATACTTGACTTACTTGTCAAGCGAAACGGCATCTTTTTTAGATTTTCTGATTTTCAAGATTTTTATGAGTTTTCATCATAAGACAACAACAACATGAATAACCATGATAAACAAGCATGAACATAACGACGATAAGATAACGCTCAACTGAATGACCGACAACACAACAAAACATAACGATCAAATGAATGGAACAAGCACAACAAGACGAACAAGCACATATGCAATGGCATGAACAAATCACACGTATGCAAAGTGATCGTGGGGGACAAGACAACAATGCAGTAAGTCAACACACGGTTGGGACAAGAATATGAGGGATGACCACACTGTTGGGACAACACACGAGATATAGAATGATGACTAACAACATATGCAAGACAACTAACAACACGTAGTGAGGGACAAAACAACATGTATGGGACAACACGGTGGGACATAGACACGGCGAGACAAGGACACGGCGGGACAAAGGACATAAACAAATACGCCCTTCAATCAAAACCCAAGATCAGAATGAAGCAGAACCGCCAGGTTCATAATCGTGAGGTAAAGTCCTCTCATATATATATAATCATTGCAAACAAAAGTTGAGAAGGACACAAGCTTCAGAATAGATAGAGAGACATGATTGAAGAAGAGAACATATCAGAGATGTGAACATGAGACAGATAGAATAAAATATGGAGCAAGGAAAGCTTGAGTACCTGCAACCTGCACACTTAGCAAACATATTATGTATCTACTCTCAAAATAAAATATAAAAGAAAATTATTTTTAGATTTTTTTAATTTTCTTGATTTTTTTAGATTTTAAAAATATTTGATTTTTTTTAACAATATTTCAATTTTTTTTTGGATTTTTGACAATATCTCATTTTTTTATTTTTGACAATATCTCATTTTTTTAGATTTTTGACAATATCTCATTTTTTTAGATTTTTTTGAAATAGCAATCTGCAGCACCCAAAGACCGACTCGAACTACTGGCCAGGGATCGCTGTCCCTCCCCTCTCATTAAAGACTTCCCTTGAGCAGGGCGTGCATGTGAGGGTGGCTTACCACAACCAACCGCCTCTAAAGAACGGTGCCCCTACTAAGGCCATACCCGGGATACAACCCAGCCTAAGAGGGAGAAGCAGAAGAAAAATTAGAGACAAGCTTTATGCAGGATGGGAGACATCAGGACTTGAATTCTTTCCAGGGCACTACCCCTCAAAGAGTAGGTCTGTTACGCCGGGACTTTGTGTCTTTGATTTTTAGACCCATATTTATCAAGCACGCAAGCGACCGGGCTCATGACGTCCCGCGGGGAACTGTACTGCCACTCTTGCCATGCCTTTTATTCATAATTTTCTTTTGATTTTCATATATGATTTTCATTTGACAGCCCTTATTGGCTAGATATAGCATGAAAGCTCACTTTTTTGAGGGTCAAGACTGCCCCTATTTGAGATCTCTCTCGTATTAGGGAGCGCCTAGGTTGGTCATCTCATCCATCCATCTCTTGCCCCTGCACTTGACCGAGCAGAGAAAAGAAAAAGACCTTTGTGCATACCCAAAGTATGACCAAAGCAGCAACGGTGTTGCTCAAAGGAATCGGCTATGGCTCGCCGTGAAGTGTGTGAAAAACCCATGCTCAAAGGTCACCCTCAACGATCGGGGAAAGAACTCAGACTCCCAGAGCGGAGCTATCACCAGCATAAGGATGCTGTAGAAGCGAACTCATTTTAAATAACCTAAATGAACTAAGCAAATTTTTAAAAGCCACTTAACCATGTTGAGGAATAGCATTATAACCATGTGTAGAAACAATAGAAATAATGGAAATGAAAGTATGTTTCTTTGCTCAAAATAAAGATACCTCGTAAATCCATAGTGTGGAAGTAGCATCCTGACATGATTTTGATCATCAAGCTTCGTGCAGCACGAGCTTTGTATTCCTTACTTGACAGGACGAAAGGGAGAGGATAGCAAAGGATCAAAGATTCCTCTACATGGTGGAGTGGCAGACACGACACCGGACGAAGAAGGATAAAAAGGAAGAGAGACGAGGGCTAGAACTCCCTCGTTAAAGTGTAGAGACCTTGATAACAAGGAACCAATTATAGAAGAAACCAGATTAGCCGAGATCAAGGCGGGCTAAAGCCTCGAAAATAGCAAGAGAAAGGGCGAAGACCCCAAAAGGGTGAAGAGGAGAGAGTAGAAAGATGATAAGAAGAATCATCCGACGTGGTCGGAGAAGAGGGATGAGAATCATCCGACAGTGCCGGAGAATGAGAATGGGAGACACCCGACAAGGTCGGGGAATAAGAAGAACCCGGAGATACCGAAGGAGAAGAATCAGAGGAGGACATAGGCTGAGGCCGAGCATGGTGAGGAGATGGAAAGTTCGGAGGTTCCGGATGGGAAAAGGAAGAACGGGGATTCGCGGACCCGAGATGGGAGGAGAGAATCGTGGAGGGAGAATTAGGAGAGGGAAGATACACCACCCAGGGGTGGGAACCGAGCAGAAGAAATGATGAGTGAAATGAAGAAGAAGGAAGAGAAGTGGACCCCTGAGTGCACAACTGATGGCCTTTAAACTTACACCGTCGCCTCTTCTTAGCTGATACTTCTTGAACATGGACTCGCCTGGCTCGGGCTCGAATCTTTGGGCACCTTGCCTTACAATATCTTCTCAAATAGCGAGCCCATCTAGCAGATGGCCTAGCCCGGCTATGAACATACAGCTTTGCCGGGGCAATTACCCCTAGACACCCCGTGCTAACAGCAGTAAGTGGGCATTCTTGAACAAGTAACCCTTCAGAGTGATGAATATCACAAACCCACGGCGTTTTGTCTCTCGGCACTAGAAGCATGAGATTCGACAACTCCACTCGGAACACAGCCTTGAAGCACAACTCCCTTGATAAAAGAGACGTGTGAAGCTGAGGAAGAGTAATACACGGCGTTGACATGGTCGGTTTGCTAATAAACCGAGGAAGATTGCATAACAAGTGCAGAATATCCTTGGAAAGTGTAGAAGATACGGCCAATTACCCCTTGAACATGTAATCCATAATCTGCTTGGCAACCGTATGCGTTAGCACAACACGGGTAGAGAACCCTTCTTGGCCTATCATCTGAACAGCAATAGAGCGAGGAGAAATAATAGCATCAACGGTGAACTCTCCGGCGAGCAAGGAGATTGCCACCGGCCTCGCTCGGGAAGAAACTGGCATCAACTCAAGGGAACTCTTCTTAGCAACTGTCATCTTTGAAAGTAGAGGCGCATCATCCCCAAAATAACCAGGGACGAGGACACGAATCGGCATCCGACAGATAAAATCCTGAATCTTGAAATGCATGGCCGGCACTGAATCATCCTGACTTGGCTTATTGTCTCCCTGGGGATTAGACCCAAGGGGCACCATGGGTAACCCTTACCCGCTCCGTGGGGGATAAGTGGATGGAGGAATGGGGATAGGAATCGGTTTGGATGGCATGGAGGTTTCAATGGGAGTGGTGATGTGTTTAGGTGGAGGCAAAGGGGATGAGATGATGGCAAGCTCAGGTGCGGACAAAGGTGAAGTTGGAGGTGAGGGTGGAGGTATAGCCTGCTCAGGCCCGAGCCACGATGGTGACGGAGATGGCAAAGGTGGTGGAGATGGTGGAGGTGATGGAAGCACTGGTGGTGGAGACGAGTATGTGGATGCGGGAGGCTGACTCATGGAAGGTTGATATGCGGAGGCGTATGAGTATGTAAAGGCGGGAGGTTGGCTCGAGGAGGGATATGCGGCGGAAGGCTGACTCATTGGAGCGTAGGGTTGGCACGTGGAGGGTGAAGGTCGATATGTGGAGGTGGATGGTGGAGACTCGGGGTCAAGGGAATCTTGGATTTGTTGGCGAATGAAGCGGGCTCGGCTATAAAGTTGTTGCCAGGAGGTAATGTTGTTGAGGGCTAAGATAAATCGATACTCGAGCGCGACATTGGATATCAGCATCTTGATTTGCTCTCCCTCCGGAATGTGCCCTGGGACTTGCGCGGCAAGGCGACGCCAACGATCGGCAAAGGTAGAGAACTCCTCTTCGGGCTTCATCATCTCATGGGCCAGATCCACAATAGAGTATTTGGGCCTAACTTGGTCTTGGAACTGCTGAATAAATCCCTCTTGTACAGCTTGAAAATTCATAACTTGCTCTTGCAGAAGAGAGAAGAACCAATCCCGAGCCGGGCCTTCCACTGACAGACCGAACAAGTAAGCCTTCAAGCATTGGTCATGCCGAAACTGGGCCGACTCATAAAGAAACTCCTTTAAGTGCACATACGGGTCACCAACTCCACCATAACGGCGATATGCGGGAATTTGTGAAGATGGCGGAAGCCGAAGACCTTGAAATGTGAATGGAATACTTAAAGAGGACTTAGGATCAATCTGACGTTGAAGCTCATCAAGCTAGCGTTGGGTTTGAGCAATCATCTCCTGGGTAGAGAGAGATCGAGAAGAATATGGGCCAGCTTGAGCAAGAGGTTGTGAATTAGGACCAGGAGTATGGTATTGGGCCGGATAAGAGGATCCGGGCTGAGAAGAAAAAGGGCCCATTCTGGGAATGGAAGGGTCAGCGGGCCTGGAAGAGATGTTGGAACATGGGTTGAATGGGCCAGCAGCAACATGGGCAGAATAATGAGGCCCATTAAGAGAATAATGCCCATTAGCAATTGGGCCAGCAACATATGAAGGAGAAGGAGGAGGCCCATGAATAGAAGATGGCCCATTATGAGAAGAAGGCCCATGAAGATGAGATGCAATAAGACGTTGGACCTGGGCTGGGTCCATTTGGTGAACAAGGCTTGAAAGATGGGCCATGAGATTAGCATGTTCCTTGGATGGATCAGGAGGACCACGAGAAGATGGACCCGCGTGGGAAGAGGATTCCATGCGGGAATAGGAAGAAGATTGAGAAAAAGAATGATACAAGGGGTTAGAATGATACTCCATCAGGGCAAATGGAGACTTAATACAAGGAGATCAAGGACAATACAAATGGGGAAGCAAGGGCTTAATAGGCTTGAGAACAAGGGGGGCTGACCCACTAACGTAAAGACGAATGGACAACGGACCAAGGGACGATGGACTGAACAATGAACCAACAAAATGGACTGACTTAAGTGGGCCTAACAACAACAAAACATGTGGATGCAGCACAAAACACCACTAATGGGCTTGGACAAGCCCAAACAACATAAACAATGCAATGTGAAAGTTTTCACCCAAGTCAAACAAGTTAATATGATGGGAAATCTTTTAGGGGTTTTAATAGACCTTTTAATGATTTGAATTAGGAAAAATTCCCTCAAGATAGGAATCCTATGGGAATAAGGTCCAAACTTTGTGTTGACTAAGGTTAACTCCCTCACACGTATGCAAATGCAAACCTAAGGTGTGGAAAGGTACAACCGGCCCGACGTCCGTGTGGGAATCCACGGCTCGCGGGGACTTATGGAGGTCTCGGATAAGATCACCTAGTCGAGCCCAAGGAATATGGGAGCGAGAGGATCACTTACCAAGGTAGGAAATGCAACTGTGATATGCAATGTATGACCCTATGTTCACCGGAGTGCATGTAATTTCTAGCCTAAAACTAGAAAATCAAGACTATATTAAACTATGCAAACATGATCCAAATAAGAAAAATAGTATATGGATGGAAAGACAATACAAAGGTCTACACAACGGGCCCAAGAATAGATCAATCTGACCCCGGGAGGTCAATCAAATCACTGAGCAAAGTTGCCCCCGTGAACCTGTGAACAAACCACATGCAGATTTTATGGACAAAATGCTAAAAGGATGATAATTTTTAACTAAGCAAATGAGACCCAAATGATGCAAATAAGCTATGGATGGAAAGACAATACAAAGGACTATCCAATGGAACAAAAATCAGTGCAATCAGACATCGGGAAGGCAGTCAAATCACTGAGTAAAGATGTACCTGTGAACCTGTCCCTGAGCCTGCCTGCAGAACTTATGCACAAAACTTAAAAAGTTGGACAACATTAGAATATGCAAATGTTAATCAAATGATGCAAATGATATATGGATGGAAAGACAATATAAAGGGCTATCCAACGAAAGAAAAATCAACACAATCGAACTCCGGTATCAAAAGTTATGCCACGACGAACAGGGCCCCGTGAGCATGCGCGCAGGACTTGCCAGAACATGTAACGGTCTATCAAATGACCGTTACACTCCTCTGACGGTCTACTACAGGGCCGTCACAACACCAGAGCCCTTAAAATTCCCCAAACAGTGGAAGAATGGAGAAAATATCACCTAAACATGCATATGCACACACCCAACTTACAAAAGAGCATTAAAACAAACGTGATGGGCATTAGTGTCCCACCGTGATTGCCAAAAAACTGTTGATTTGTTTTTTAATTAGATTCCTATCCCGCCCCCTTTAGATACATACATGCATAAACATGTGAATCAAAGACAAGGGAGATGAAAGGATGAGAAATACTAACTGTGATCGCCACCAAGGATTAACAACGCCAAAGGATGAAGAAGTGTAAAGAACGGCGCCGTGTACCTTGGAAAGAAAACTTGATCGCGCTTGACAAATGAGGTGCGGGAAACTTGTGGACTCAAACCTCTTCTCCTTCCAGCCGGCTAGATGAAGAAGGCTTCACGTTGTATTCATGCTCTCCTGCAAAATAAAGATCAAAACACAAAGGTAAAAACCCATTAGAACATGCATGTGTAGTATCAATCCCGCAGTGATAAAATAGGGATAGAAATTGAGGGAAAACTCACCGGGGGGAGGTTTTTAACCCTTGTGGAAGGGTGGAAGAGATAGGTGTGTGTGTTGTGCATGCATAAGATTTGAAATCACCAAATTTGATTGAGAGAATAGAGAGAAATCGTTGATGTAAAACGGAAAAAAATGCATGTGCAGTAGAAAGTGCAGAAAACAGTGATGATTTGTGATTTTGAGGAGAGGAGAACTAAGAGTGTAGACTATGAAATCAAGCTCAGAAGGATGGAATGAAAAGTCAATACTTCCCTCTTCAAGCCAAGGTTGAAGTTGTGAGTTGGAGTTGCTGCATGGCTTCGTCCCACGTCCGGAAAGAGCCCCCCTTTGTAACTACGAACTGGGCAATTTTTATAGAGTTTTGTAAGAAAATCTCATCTTCTTATCACGATTCCTGGAGATATAGTCCAAGATAAATCGAGTTCTCTAGATCAAACTCGAGATAATACTAAGGACAAGAGATAGGAACAAACGGGGATCAATTCAGAGGAGGATTCTAGAAGATATGGCTCTTGGAAGGTAGCCCCGGAGCCTTATCTGCAGAGTTTTAGTTGAACTAGGATACTTAAATCCTGATCTTTTGAGCGTGATTCTGAGCAAGATAGTCAATGAAATTTGGAGTTCTTTGGACTGAATTCAAGATAATACCAATGAGAAACCATAGGAACAAACGGCGCTCAATTCGGAGTAGAATTCAAGAAGTTATGGGCTCTGCAAGGGGGCCACGACGCACAGAAACGGAGCAGAGTCCAGCACAAATTGGACTCTCAGGTGTGTGTAACGGTCTATCGTACGACCGTCAGAGTTATGTAACGGACTAGGATAGGTCCGTCACACTCTGGGGGTCAAACGGGACGATTTCGGACAAGTTTTGGTGTAACGCACCCATACTAGACCGTCACATGGACTCTGACGGTCTAGGGTAGGACCGCCACGCTCTAGGGATCGAACATGGTGTTTTCGGGCAAGTTTCACTGTGACAGTCTATCTTAGGACCGTCACACTGCTCTAGCGGTCTACACTAGGCCGTTACATGCTCTAACGCACCTCCAGTAGACCTTCACACCGATGAAGGAAAATTCTGGGCAGACTACGCGCGACTTCAGAAATTGAAGCGTATCTCTCAAACGGGGCAGAACTAGTGAAAGTGATAGAAGAAGAAATTGTAGAAAACTGAGAGAGTAACAACTTTGATGAAGAAAGCAAGTTGATAAAATGATCATAAGAGGGAGAAAATGGGGCTAGAATAGAGAGAAAAATTCTGGAAAATAGGTGAACAGCACAGCACACCGGTAAAATGTGAATAGCTCACAATAGGGACAGAACTGGCTAATGGCGTAGAAGAAGAAATTGTAGATCTTTGAAAGATGAACAACTTTGATGAAGATAACTATTTGAAAAGAGGAACAGAAGAAGATGAAAAAGGATCACTTTTAAGACTGCGTAGTGAGAGAGAGCCGATTACTTGAGGGAAGCCGGCCTAAATGGGTCGTAAGTTTGACTTGGAAGCTGGAATTTGATAAAAATAAGCTCCAAGGCTCTAGGAAATCATGATCTCCAAGACTTAAAGGATATGAAATTGTAAGAATGGGCTTGAAATCCATCCGAGAAAGCTCCAAAATAATGGCTAATTCGGGGCATCAAAAATGATGAATAAGAGAAATGACACAACTTGTGGGCTAAAACGGGTGTCAACATCGCCGACAGTGCCGGCAGCTGCTACTCCTGCGTCCGCCTCCGGTAACCGGAGGCACGAAAGGGGCAAGGCCCCTGCTGTTGCCGAGGTTGACCCTCCCCCTCTGTAGAGGGCCCCTCCGCGCGGTCAGTCCTCGTCTCTACGCGGTCAGTCCCTGCGGCCTGAGGACCTACCGACGGGGGTGCCCGATATCCCGGGCGTCGTCGACCTCATGATGCAGAGTGCTCACTGGCATGAGCACGTTGGGGAGCTGGGCCCTGGTGTTATGGATGAGTTGACGCCCGTTGCCGCGAAAAGCGTGTGCCTGGTCACCAGCGCCTTCGGGTTGTGGAGGCACCGTTTCCTGGATGATGTGCGCGTGCTGGAGACCTACCGGGCCCATCAGGCGGGGGCCGAGGGGTGCTTGAAGGAGTCCGAGGCTGTGAATACCAGACTCCAGGAGCAGTTGTCTCAGTTGGAGTTGGCCCTGACGGGCATGGAGCGCGACCGGGACTCTTTCCTGGTGCGGGCTGATGCGGCCGGTGAGAGGGCGGCCAAGCTGGAGGCGGAGACCGGAGCCATGGGGGCCTGCAGCCAGGAGATCGAGGCGGAGCTCACCAGGGTGTGCATGTCCCTGTCCTCAGCGGGTGATGAGGCTGTTGAGGCCTTTCACTCTTCCTCGGCTTACCGGGCTGAGCTGACGGAGGCGGCCCTGGAGTATTACGGGCCGACCCGTGACCGCTATTTCCGGGAGGGCTGGAGTGCCACCGTGAAGGCCACCGCGGGACACTTTGACCTCGTGGCCCCAGTCCTCCCTCCTCCTCCAGATCCCTACGGCTCGGGGGCCGACGACGAAGAAGAGGGGCCTGACCCCGTGGAGGTGGGCGCCGAGGGGTCGGTGTCTGGCGCGGGCGCGGGCGAGCAGGCACCTGCGGATGCTGTCGGGGTGGACTTGAGTGACGAGCCATCTCCTCCTAGTGCCGATGATGTGCGTGCGCCTGCTGAGCCCAGGGCACGTGATGATGTAACCGGGGCAGGTCCTTGAGGGGATGCCCCTAGTTATCTTTTCCTTCCTTTTTTCACACTTTCTGTGGCTGTAACCTTTTTTTGTAATTTCTCCTTTTCGGAAATGAAAACCTTCCTTTTTATCTGCAAATCTTGAGATTTCTTCCGTGTATTTCCTTCTTCCTGAACCATCGCGAGATCCTCCGGGGATACGAAACGGCGTCCTTGATGGGGGCTTCTGAAGGAGCGCGACTTTCGGGATCTGTCACTTCGATTTCCACGGATTTGATTGAGGCGGTGAGAGTCATCATACTCCTTGGGACTTCGCTTACCCTATAAATGGTGGCTTCCGCTGCATTCCATCGATCAGCTTCTGCGATACAGAGCTTTTGTAGGTAGCCTTCTTGGAGAATGTCCTCAGGAGAGTCTGGTACTTCATCAGATGATGAATTTCTGCATGTTCATCGTCGACCTTTGGTCCTTCGGGAAAACCCAGCACCGGGACCGTGGCGGCCGTGGCCTGTGCCCGGAGAGGGCGGCCCGGCATCTGAGCAATACAGGCTCGGGTACCTGGATGGCTGGCAGGAGGCCTTGGAGAAGGTCGATCGCTTGTACGCCGGCAGGGGAGTCCTGCTTCTTGAGCTGGATAGGATCAGTCCTTGACGGGTCGAGAAGTGTCAGGATAGCATTGCTTTCTCCATTTCAGCTAGCTCCCTTTACTTATCTTCGTGGTATATAACCGACGTTTGCTCCTTGTAGGTGCTCGGTGAGATGCTCCTCGTTGCTGGAACATCTTCCTACTTCCTGGTAGGAAGGATCATAAGGAAGGGTGGAATCTATTTTTCATTCTTCCACTCGGTGGGCCTGGCCGTGTGGCTTAGTCGACGGCGGTGGGCTCCTCAGTTTGCAGGCATGGCCAGCATGCCTCTCCGCCATTGATGTCGTACGTTGTTCGTGGCGAGGCACAAGATAACCTCTCATTCAAGAGAGGTGCTGGTGGCAACTGGGGCAGCGGGGCCTTGTTCGCCAGTTTGGAAACTTGGCCAGTTCGCCGGGGTGGCCTTCCTAATGGGTTGGCCTCGTAGTACCGATGTCGCCCATTGGCTTGCGTGGGCCTACTGGCTCCCTATAACGGGTGGACCTTGCTAGCCTTCTTCCGAACGCAGGTGGCCAGGGCTACTGGCCTAGTTTTCCTCGTGCAGGACTTCTACCAGTGAAGCCATTTGTTGGCCTAAGGGTCTTGTCCCTCTTCTCTGGCATATGAGGCTTCTTCGTAGGTACCCTTCCACAGAACAAAGATGGGTACATGCGCCTGCTCGAAGATCCTGCATGATCGTTGATAGAGGATGATGCCGAAAAAGCGAGTTGCTGGAGTAACATGTTGCCACTGTTGAGCACGTTTTGTCCCTCCATGTACTTATATTTGGCCCATGTGAGGGTATTCTGCCAATTTTTGGTAGCTTGTATTTTGACTAAAGAAATATAAATTCCTTATTTTTGAGCCAATACTGTTGTGTACCTTTTACTGGAGTACTTTTGCGTGCTCTTCTGGGTGATCCTCCGTGTTCGTATTCATATTGCTCGCGTCCTCCAAAGGAACCCTTAGGTTAACATTTTGTTTTCAAGGGGAGCGGTGTTCACCTCTAGGGAACCCTGAGGTCATCTTCTTGTTTTCAAGGGGAGCCGTGCTCGCCTTTTGGGAACCCTTAGGTTACCTTCTCATTTTCAACGGGAGCAGTGCTCGCCTCTAGAGAACCCTTAGATTACCTCCTCGTTTTCAAGGGGAACAGTGCTCGCCTCTAGGGAACCCTTAGGCTACCTTCTCATTTCCGAGGGGAGAGGTGCTCGCCTCTAGAGAACCCTTAGGTTACCTCTTCGTTTTCAAGGGAAACAGTGCTTGCCTCTAGGGAACCCTTACGCTACCTTCTCGTTTCCGAGGGGAGCGATGCTCGCCTCTAGGGAGCCCTTAGGCTACCTTTTTCTTTGTTCATGGGTAACTTACCCTGGTGAAGTATGGCTGGTGACGTTTCACTGGAAGTACTTCCTAAGGTTGACGGAGTTCCACGTTCTGGGCACCCCTCTCCCCCCAAGCGTCACTAGCCTGCACGCTCCTTTACCGAGTGCTTCTGTTACTCGGTACGGGCCTTCCTAGTTAGGTGCGAGCTTCCCTGTGGCTCCTCGTGGGTCAGCCACGCTTGCTCACCGTAGAACCAGATCTCCGGGGAAGAAGTGTCACTCCTTAACCCGGGTGTTGTAGTATTGTGCCAGCTTCTGCTGATATGCCACAAGTTTTACCTGGGCGTTGGTTCTTCCTTCTTCGAGCAAGTCCAGGTTCTCTCGCATTGCATGGTTGTTCCTAGCCTCATCAAAGTGTCCCACTCATAACGAGGGGTTGGATATTTCCACCGGGACTACTGCCTCAGCTCCGTAGGCGAGATGAAAAGGCGTCTCCCCGGTGGCAGCTCTGGCGGTGGTCCGGTGAGCCCATAGGATGCTGGGGATTGAATCAATCCATGCATTGCCTGCTTGGTCCAGGCGAGTCTTGATGCCGTGGAGTAGAGTTCGGTTGGCATTTTCCACCAACCCGTTGGCTTGGGGATGTCCCACTGAGGTGTAGTGGTTCCAGATCCCCAACTCCGAGCACTTTTCCTGAAAGGTGGTGATCGCGAACTGTCTGCCGTTGTCGGTGGTGAGAACCCTCGAGATCCCAAACCGGCAAATGATGTTCCGTAGCACAAATTTCCAAGCTACCTCGCTTGTTATCTTTCCCAATGGCTCGGCTTCAATCCATTTGGTGAAGTAGTCTATGGCGACGATGAGGGATTTCTTCCTCCCCTGTGCCTCAGGGAAGGGCCCCAGGATGTCGATTCCCCACCGAGCGAACGGATGGGACTCCGTCAAAGCGTGGAGCTTCGTCGTCGGCTGGTGGTGAAGATGGGAATACTTTTGGCATTGAGGGCACATTCGAACATAGCCGAGACATTCCTGCTGCAAAGTGGGCCACCACTATCCCTATCGGATTAGCGTCCTCGCGAGTGCTCATCCTCCCACATGACTTCCGCAGAGTCCTTCGACGGGTAAGGTGCACTCGGCGACGAAATCTACGAGCACCTGGGCCTTGATCGCTGTCCTCGGTCGGAACTTAATGTCGAATTCTCCCAACTCGATGGCCCACTTGACCAATCTTCCGGACGCATCAGGGTTCTGAAGAATTTGCCGGAGGGGCTGATCGGTGAGGACGGCGATCGGGTGGGCCAGGAAGTATGGCTGTAGCTTGCGAGCAGCTGTGATCAGGGCAAGGGCGAACTTCTCAGTCTGCAAATATCAGAATTTTGATCCCTACAGTGCTCAGCTGACATAGTAGACAGGCTTCATGACTCCTGCTTCCTCCCGTGTGAGCACAGCACTCGTGGTGCTAGGTGTCACAGAAAGATACAAGAGTAGTTGCTCCCCCCCCTTGGGGTTTGGCGAGGACAGGAGGCGTCATCAGGTAGCGCTTCAGTTCTTCGAACGCCTGTTCACACTCCTGGTCCCAGTCGATCCATCCCTTCTTCTCTGGCGCCAGGTTAGCTGGCTTGATCAACCGGAAGAAGGGTAGACATCGTTCGACGGCTCGAGATAAGAACCGGGCCAGAGCGGCGACGCGTCCGGTGAGGCACTGTACGTCCCTCACCCGCTTAGGTTGCTCCATCTCCAATACTGCTTTGATCTGATCGGGGTTGGCTTCGATTCCTCAGTGAGTAACGAGGAAACCCAGGAACTTGCCTGACCGCACCCCGAACGCACACTTAGCAGGGTTGAGTTTCATGTTGTACCTTTTGAGCGTGGCGAAGGTTTCCGCCAGGTCACGCAAGTGCTCGGCCGCTCGGACGCTTTTAACGAGCATGTCATCGATGTAGACCTCCATGTTGTGGCCGATCTGCGAGTCAAACATATGGTTGACCAGGCGTTGATACGTGGCTCCGGCGTTCTTCAGCCCGAACGGCATGCGGGTGTAGCAGTATAAGCCGTGGTCGGTGATGAGCGCGGTCTTGTCTTGGTCGGGCTGGTGCATACTGATCTGATGATACCCAGAATAGGCGTCGAGGATGCTCAACATCTCGTGCCCGGCCGTGGCGTCGACCAGCTTGTCGATCCGTGGCATGGGGAAGCTGTCTTTGGGCGTGGCTTTGTTGAGGTCGGTGTAGTCCACGCACATTCGCCACTTCCCATTGCTCTTGGGCACCAGGACTACGTTGGCTACCCAATCTGGATATTGGGTAGGCCGGAGCAGCCCTGATCGCAATTTCTCCCCCACTTGCTGCCTGATGAATGCTTGTCGCTCGGGGTTGCACCACCTTCGGTGTAACGACCCGAGAATCCGATTACCGGGAAGGCCCGATAACCCGAGACTCGCACCGCCACCCACGAGCCCGAAGACTCGGAAGGGTTAAAAGGATGGTGTGGAAACTACACAAGCATCACAAATAATTGCAGAAATTAAACAGTTATGATATTAAGCAGGAAATGAATTAACATTTTACATGGTCCTCAATAAAATAACAACAACAGCAACAGTAGTCCACGACTAGTACAGTGACAAGAAAGAAAAGTACAGCTACACGGGGCATCCCCCGGCTCTGACCTCTGGCACTACCTCTGGGCACCCGCACCACGCTTCCGCTGCGCTCCTGACACGCTCCCCGAAGGTGGCGCCTCACCTGAAACACGGTGAAAACACGCAGGGAATGAGTCTCGGAACAAGACTCAGTAGGGATCACTCGAACCCTACCTCGAAAAACGAGAAACCACTACCCTAGCGGTAGGAAGGTACCTCGGAAAGGAAAGCCCTGTACTCTACAGAACTAGACCCTAACGGCACGCAAACCGACACACGTGCCACGGTACGAGAAGACCGAAACTCAACGGTCGAACCGTCAAAACCCGAAGGTCGGAAACACACGACTGACAGTCTGACACTCCGTACTCGACAGGAGTACCACCCACTAGAAGCACAGCCGGTAGCGTCCCCTGACGTCTTACACCGCACCGCAGGTGAACCGCCTGACATGGTAGGTCCTACCCGAGGCGCAAACACCGTACAAGTAACCACAACAAGTGACTAGCTGGGGTCACGCCCGTCGACGTGGGTCCAACCGCCCCCAACCACGTGTGCACACACAGACCGCGCGTCCCTGGTCTGGCCCTCTGACCGGTTTTCCCCTCAGCCGGACTCTGGCTGCAAGACGTGGGGCCCAACGGTAACCGGTCCACAAACCGTCTCTAAAGGTCAGCCCGTACACCACTCCCTGGTGCGACTAGCACACGCGTACTAGTAGGCTACGACTAGTGGAGGGTCACTGAAGGAGTAGACTCTCAAGTTACGGAAAACAACGCCCAAGCCCGACAACGTGTGGGAATCACCCCACGCACTAGTCCCGTCGCACGGAGACCACGGTCGGAGAAAAGCGAGGTTGCCACCCTCATGGGGCAACACAGGAAGTGGCGGTCCGACCCTGGACCGTCACAGCCAAATGGCGGTCCACTCTAGGGCCGTCACTTACAAATGGCGGTCTAAGGCAGACCGTCACACGGCCAGAGGGGTAGGGGAAGTGACGCGCCTGCTCCAGTGCGTCGCTTGAAAGTAACGCGCCTGAGACAGGCCGTCACACGGCGCCCCACACCCTCCAAAACCACAGGGAAAGTAACGCGCTTACCCTGGCGCGTCGCTTGCAAGCAACGCGTCGGGCTCAGTGCGTTACTCGCATGTGACGCGCCTAGACCAGCGCGTCGCATGGCCCTCACGCTCGGGATGGAAAGGGAAGTGACGCGCCTGCCCCAGCGCGTCGCTTGTAAGTAACGCGCTGGGCCCAGTGCGTCGCTTGGCCCATCCACATGGGGGACAACAGGAAGTAACGCTCCTGCCCCAGTGCGTTACACGCATGTAACGCGCCTATCTCGGTGCGTTACATGGCCTGACCCCCAACGGTCAAAACCAACGGTCGAAACGCATGTGACGGCCCAGCCCAGGGGCGTCACTAGCAAACGGCGGCCAGTCGCAGGACCGTTACAGCCCTCGACCCCAAAGGCCAACACCCAGGGAAGTAACGCACCCCTCTAAGGGCGTTACAAGCATGTGACGGTCACTGGAGTGACCGTCGCTTGCCCCAGAGCACGCTACGGCGGGAAAACCCCAAAAACACCAACCACGCCCCCGTACCTCCACCGGAGAGGGGGAAAACAAGGGGGAAGACCCCTGGGGACCCCTAGCATGCATCTAAGCCACCAAAACATAGAATCATGGGCTAAAACCATAGATCGGGCGGCTCACCCCAAAACATGGAAAAACCCCAAAAACACCCAAACATGCCTCTCTCGGCCTCCCCGCGGCCTACAAACCACGGAAAAGAACGGCAAAGAGCTAGGGAACGTCACCCTACCTCAATGGAGCGAATGCTCCGCCGGATCGTCCACGAATCGCGAAGAACGCTTGAAAACCCTCGTTCTTCCTTAAGCTTCCCACGCTCGCCGCACGCCCCCACGACCGCCTCGCCGCCGCCCACGTCACCGCGCCGTCGCCCCGCCGCCGTCTGCAGCCGAGGGGAGCTCGCCGTGGCCAACCGGGAGGAAGAGAGGGAGAGGGAGGGAGACACGGTGGAGGAGGAAGGAGGAAGAAGAAGAGAGGAAGAAGAAGATGGTGGGGGGAGAGAGAAAAGAAAAAGGGTTTTATAGAAAAACCCGGAAAATCCGTAAAATTCCAAAAATTAGGAAATCACACCCCCGCGATCCTCGGAACGCACCGATCGCAACGGTACCACTCGTGTCCGTGTGAACAGCCCGGTTCACCCGCAACGAGCGTCCGAAGAGAAAAGCCGAAACACACACCGGGAATCGGAAAACACACGCGGAAAAAGCCGCGGAACGCCTCCGGGCCTCCGAAACGACTCCGGATCGCGCCGATCCGAACACGAAAGATGTCCGAAACGAAATTTCGGACACAACGGAGCCGGACACTCCGAAAACTAGATCCGGGACCCATGAAGAAGGATCCGAAAGGTCCGGGATATTACAGCCCTCCCCCCTTAAGGAATTTCGTCCTCGAAATTGAGAACAACCCAAGGGGAAAGAAGAGGAAGACTCACTCAAACAGGTACGGGAACTGCTGACGCATCTCGTCCTCACGTTCCCACGAAGCCTCACCACCAGAGTGTCGTTGCCACACGACCTTTACCAAGGGAATGACCTTGTTCCGCAGGCGCTGCTCTCGCCTATCCTCCACGCGGATCGGAAACTCTGGGAGAGAAAGATCTGGAGTCACCTCAGGCCAAACGGAAAACTCGAGCACATGAGAGTCATCGGGCATATACTTCCGCAACATAGAGACGTGGAACACGTCATGCACCGACGCCAACTCAGAGGGTAACTGCAACCGGTAAGCAACCTCACCGATGCGCTCCACAATCGCGAAAGGACCAATATAGCGGGGACTCAGCTTCCCACGCCGTCCAAACCGCATCACCCCCTTCATCGGAGAAACTCTCAAGAACACATGATCGCCCACGGCGAACTCGAGGGGCTGCCGCCTACGGTCAGCATAGCTCTTCTGCCGACTCTGGGCCGCCAACATGTTCTGACGAACCAGGTGCACAACATCCACACATTGCTGCACCAATTCCGGTCCCGTCAAAACACGCTCACCCACCTCAAACCAATCAAGTGGAGTCCGACAAGGACGCCCATACAATGCCTCATAAGGAGCCATGCCGATGCTCGAATGAAAGCTGTTGTTATAGGCAAACTCCACTAACGGTAGGTGATGAATCCAACTCCCCTGCCACTCCAGGCAGCAGGATCTCAGCATGTCCTCCAAAGTCTGAATGGTCCTCTCAGACTGACCATCTGACTGTGGATGATACGCCGAGCTAAATGCCAACTCCGTGCCAAGAGCTCGCTGGAAACTCCTCCAGAATCCAGAAGTGAAGCGCGGATCCCGATCCGACACGATCGAAATGGGAACCCCATGCAACGGCACGATCCGCTCCACATACAGACGAGCCAACCTGGACACGCTCCAGCTGACTTTGACCGGTAGCAACCGCGTCACCTTCGTCAGCCGATCCACCAGCAACCAAATACTGTCCTGCCCAGTCGGGGTTCTGGGCAACCCCACCACAAAATCCGTGGTCACATGGTCCCACTTCCAAGCAGGAACATCCAAGGGCTGGAGAGTACCGCCTGGTCGCTGATGCTCCGCCTTCACTTGCTGACAGATCAGGCACCTGGCCACAAACTCGGCCACATCTCTCTTCATGCCAGGCCACCAGAACTGCCTCCGCAAGTTCCGATACATCTTCGTCGCACCCGGGTGCACAGTGTACCTGCTCCCATGAGCCTCGCGTAACACCGCACGACGAACCTGCTCCTCCGCTGGGACGTACAGCCTGCCACGAAACCTCGCAGCACCGTCCTCGCCGAGCTCCACATCAGCCATCGCAAGAATCCGGGGCAACTCAGGGTCCGCATGCTGAGCCTCTGTCACCTGACGACGAATAGCAGGAGTGACAGTCAGACTCGCAAGCACTGCCAACCCTGGCTCCTGGGGAATCTTGAGCCTGAAAGATACTTCGGGCACCTGTTCCCAGAGCCTCCACTTCCTCAGCATCAAGGTACTGACCGCAACCTTCCTACTCAAGGCATCGGCGACGACATTCATCCTGCCCGGCTGATAAGACAGGGTGAAGTCATAGTCCTTCATGAACTCCATCCAACGCCTCTGTCTGAGGTTCAGATCTCTCTGCGAGAACACATACCTCAAACTCTGATGGTCAGTGAACACCTCGAACTTCTCACCGTACAGATAATGCCTCCAGATCTTCAGCGCGAAGATCACTGCCGCCAACTCAAGGTCATGGGTAGGGTAGTTCTCCTCATGGGGCTTTAGCTGCCGAGATGCATAAGCCACCACTCTACCATGCTGCATCAGAACAGCACCCAATCCGACGCCGGAAGCATCTGTACACACCACAAAACCTCCCGATCCAGAAGGCAAAACCAACACCGGAGCCGAGGTGAGCAATCTCTTCAGTTCCCTAAAGCTCTGCTCACACTCCTCGGACCAGACGAAAGGCACATCCTTCCGCGTGAGCCTCGTCATCGGGGTCGCAATGCGGGAAAAATCCTGGATAAACCGGCGATAATAACCCGCAAGCCCCAAGAAACTCCGGATCTCCGTCACCGACCTCGGCCTCGGCCATTGCATCACAGCCTCGACCTTGGCGGGATCCACGGAAATGCCATCACCAGAAATCACGTGCCCCAGAAAGTGCACCTCACTGAGCCAAAACTCGCACTTGCTGAGCTTCGCATACAACTGGTGATCTCGCAACGTCTGCAGCACCACACCCAAATGGTACGCATGCTCCTCAGCAGACCGCGAATAAACAAGGATGTCATCCACGAAAATGACCACGAACTGGTCCAAATACGGGTGGAACACCCTCTGCATCAAGTCCATGAAGGCTGCTGGGGCATTGGTGAGCCCAAACGGCATCACCAGAAACTCATAATGCCCGTACCTCGTACTGAACGCAGTCTTCTCCACATCGGACTCGCGAATTCTCAGCTGATAGTAACCGGACCGCAAATCAATCCGCGAGAACACTCGCGCGGACTGCAGCTGGTCGAACAAGTCATCAATCCGCGGCAATGGATACTTGTTCTTAATGGTCACTTCATTCAGCTGTCGATAGTCAATGCACAACCGCAGACTACCGTCCTTCTTCTTCACAAACAACACGGGCGCACCCCAAGGGGAAAAGCTCGGACGAATGTACCCCTTGGCCAACAGTTCCTGCAACTGCGCCCTCAACTCCCTCAACTCCGCGGGGGCCATACGGTAGGGAGCCTTCGCCAAAGGTCCCGTACCAGGTACAACCTCGATCACGAAATCGATCTCCCGCTGGGGAGGTAATCCAGGCAACTCCTCAGGAAAAACATCGGGAAACTCGCACACCACCGCAATGTCCTCGACATTCGGCTCCATCCGGTCAGACACAACCACAGACGCGAGAAAACCCTGGCAACCTGAATCAAGCAATCGACGGGCTCGAATAGCAGAGATAAGAAATCGAGAAGAGGCGGAACGGATACCTTGGAAATAGAAGGTCCTCTTGCTCGGATGTTGGAAGTAGACCCTCTTCATCCCACAATCCACCACCGCTCCATGAGTCTCGAGCCAATCCATGCCTAGAATCACGTCGTAATCCCGAAGCTGCAACGCATACAACCTGCCTGGCATACTCCGCCCATCGATCCACACCGGAACCTGGTCGAAGCAATACGGAGTGACCATAAAGTCACCCGAAGGCAACTCCACAGCCAAATCACAGGACAACTGGGTCACCGGCTCCTCGACGCTCGACGCGAAATCCTCCGAAATGAACGAATGAGACGCGCCAGAATCAAATAAAACCCGAGCCGCACAACCCAAAATCTGAACGGTACCTTCCACGAGCTGCGACGCCATTGCCTCTGCCCTGGTCAAGTGCGTGATCTGGCCACGAGCTCTCTGCCTGCCTCCCACACTAGCTGACCTGGGTAGCGGCGGATACTGTCCCTGCTGCTGCTGCTGCTGGGAAACCTGCTGCTGCGGCGGCCTCTGAGGACAGTCACGCGCCATGTGCCCTGGCTGGTCACACCGAAAACAGATGATCGGCGCCGTGCACTGCCTGCCTGGGTGGGTCCCACTACACCGTGGACAAGGTCCTCGCGATCCACCCACCGATCCCTGTCGCTGCAAAGGAAACGGCTGCTGCACACTGCCCGATGAAGCCTGCCCCTGATCCCTGGACTTCTTCTTGCCGAACCCTCTCTTGAAGAACTTTTTGACCTTCGTGCCAAAGGACGCAGATCCTGTCACCGAAGCTGCCGATGCCGGTACTCCTGAACCACCCGACGCAGACTGAAAGAAACCCTGCTGCTGAGTAGCCGACTGCTGGCTGCGACCTGACACAGACTGCCCCTGGCTGATCGGTCCTCGAGTCCTCTGCATATCCATCTCCAAGGAAATCGCAACACGAGACGCCGTCTCGAGATCAGTGGCCCCATTCGCGATCAGATGGTGCCTCAGCTCCAGCCTCAAGCCCTGCACAAACTGCGTCGTCCTCACCCTCTCATGCTCCATGATATGAGGTGCGTACCGACCCAGCTCGACAAATCGGGCCCTGTACTGCAACACGGACATGTCACCCTGCACCAGCTCCAGAAACTCCCGCATCCGCTGCGTAGCAACAATATCTGGACAGTACGTACGCTCGAAAGCACTGACAAAGTCATCCCACTCGATCTGCTCAAGCGGACGAAGCTGAAAGGACGTCTTCCACTCGGAAGACCACCACCTCCGAGCCGTACCCTGCAACTGGTTGTAGGCCAACACCACTCTGTCCTCGACAGCACTCTTCGCAGAACTGAACACCCGCTCCATCTCATCAAGCCAATCACGAGCCGCATCAGGGTCTGCCTGGCCGCTAAAGTAAGGTGGATGAAACTGCATGAAATCCCTCACTGCTCGGCCTGGCCCACCCCTGACTGACGAGCCCTCACCGGCCTCTCCGCCGAACTGCTGAGCCATGAGATGGTACATGCCACGGAGAAAACCCTCGGCCCCCGGAGCCCTCGCAGCATCCGCGGCCTCGGTAGCTCCCGGAACTCTGCTATGCTCCTCCTGGTCCCTCTGGACCCCCTGCTGGATCTCCTGACCTCCAGCCGACTGCCCCTGCTGAGAGCGAGAACTCCTCCTCGGCGCCATCCTCGCTCCTGAAGCACAAGACAGAAAACTCAGAAACGGAAGGTCAGAATAAAACACGCGGTGCCCCATGCCAGCGTCACATGTACATCATCGTTGTGGACTAGTGGACCAATACAATTACCTATGATTCTCATGTAATTCCACAACCGCGCTCTGATACCAGCTGTAACGACCCGAGAATCCGATTACCGGGAAGGCCCGATAACCCGAGACTCGCACCGCCACCCACGAGCCCGAAGACTCGGAAGGGTTAAAAGGATGGTGTGGAAACTACACAAGCATCACAAATAATTGCAGAAATTAAACAGTTATGATATTAAGCAGGAAATGAATTAACATTTTACATGGTCCACAATAAAATAACAACAACAGCAACAGTAGTCCACGACTAGTACAGTGACAAGAAAGAAAAGTACAGCTACACGGGGCATCCCCCGGCTCTGACCTCTGGCACTACCTCTGGGCACCCGCACCACGCTTCCGCTGCGCTCCTGACACGCTCCCCGAAGGTGGCGCCTCACCTGAAACACGGTGAAAACACGCAGGGAATGAGTCTCGGAACAAGACTCAGTAGGGATCACTCGAACCCTACCTCGCAAAACGAGAAACCACTACCCTAGCGGTAGGAAGGTACCTCGGAAAGGAAAGCCCTGTACTCTACAGAACTAGACCCTAACGGCACGCAAACCGACACACGTGCCACGGTACGAGAAGACCGAAACTCAACGGTCGAACCGTCAAAACCCGAAGGTCGGAAACACACGACTGACAGTCTGACACTCCGTACTCGACAGGAGTACCACCCACTAGAAGCACAGCCGGTAGCGTCCCCTGACGTCTTACACCGCACCGCAGGTGAACCGCCTGACATGGTAGGTCCTACCCGAGGCGCAAACACCGTACAAGTAACCACAACAAGTGACTAGCTGGGGTCACGCCCGTCGACGTGGGTCCAACCGCCCCCAACCACGTGTGCACACACAGACCGCGCGTCCCTGGTCTGGCCCTCTGACCGGTTTTCCCCTCAGCCGGACTCTGGCTGCAAGACGTGGGGCCCAACGGTAACCGGTCCACAAACCGTCTCTAAAGGTCAGCCCGTACACCACTCCCTGGTGCGACTAGCACACGCGTACTAGTAGGCTACGACTAGTGGAGGGTCACTGAAGGAGTAGACTCTCAAGTTACGGAAAACAACGCCCAAGCCCGACAACGTGTGGGAATCACCCCACGCACTAGTCCCGTCGCACGGAGACCACGGTCGGAGAAAAGCGAGGTTGCCACCCTCATGGGGCAACACAGGAAGTGGCGGTCCGACCCTGGACCGTCACAGCCAAATGGCGGTCCACTCTAGGGCCGTCACTTACAAATGGCGGTCTAAGGCAGACCGTCACACGGCCAGAGGGGTAGGGGAAGTGACGCGCCTGCTCCAGTGCGTCGCTTGAAAGTAACGCGCCTGAGACAGGCCGTCACACGGCGCCCCACACCCTCCAAAACCACAGGGAAAGTAACGCGCTTACCCTGGCGCGTCGCTTGCAAGCAACGCGTCGGGCTCAGTGCGTTACTCGCATGTGACGCGCCTAGACCAGCGCGTCGCATGGCCCTCACGCTCGGGATGGAAAGGGAAGTGACGCGCCTGCCCCAGCGCGTCGCTTGTAAGTAACGCGCTGGGCCCAGTGCGTCGCTTGGCCCATCCACATGGGGGACAACAGGAAGTAACGCTCCTGCCCCAGTGCGTTACACGCATGTAACGCGCCTATCTCGGTGCGTTACATGGCCTGACCCCCAACGGTCAAAACCAACGGTCGAAACGCATGTGACGGCCCAGCCCAGGGGCGTCACTAGCAAACGGCGGCCAGTCGCAGGACCGTTACAGCCCTCGACCCCAAAGGCCAACACCCAGGGAAGTAACGCACCCCTCTAAGGGCGTTACAAGCATGTGACGGTCACTGGAGTGACCGTCGCTTGCCCCAGAGCACGCTACGGCGGGAAAACCCCAAAAACACCAACCACGCCCCCGTACCTCCACCGGAGAGGGGGAAAACAAGGGGGAAGACCCCTGGGGACCCCTAGCATGCATCTAAGCCACCAAAACATAGAATCATGGGCTAAAACCATAGATCGGGCGGCTCACCCCAAAACATGGAAAAACCCCAAAAACACCCAAACATGCCTCTCTCGGCCTCCCCGCGGCCTACAAACCACGGAAAAGAACGGCAAAGAGCTAGGGAACGTCACCCTACCTCAATGGAGCGAATGCTCCGCCGGATCGTCCACGAATCGCGAAGAACGCTTGAAAACCCTCGTTCTTCCTTAAGCTTCCCACGCTCGCCGCACGCCCCCACGACCGCCTCGCCGCCGCCCACGTCACCGCGCCGTCGCCCCGCCGCCGTCTGCAGCCGAAGGGGAGCTCGCCGTGGCCAACCGGGAGGAAGAGAGGGAGAGGGAGGGAGACACGGTGGAGGAGGAAGGAGGAAGAAGAAGAGAGGAAGAAGAAGATGGTGGGGGGAGAGAGAAAAGAAAAAAGGGTTTTATAGAAAAACCCGGAAAATCCGTAAAATTCCAAAAATTAGGAAATCACACCCCCGCGATCCTCGGAACGCACCGATCGCAACGGTACCACTCGTGTCCGTGTGAACAGCCCGGTTCACCCGCAACGAGCGTCCGAAGAGAAAAGCCGAAACACACACCGGGAATCGGAAAACACACGCGGAAAAAGCCGCGGAACGCCTCCGGGCCTCCGAAACGACTCCGGATCGCGCCGATCCGAACACGAAAGATGTCCGAAACGAAATTTCGGACACAACGGAGCCGGACACTCCGAAAACTAGATCCGGGACCCATGAAGAAGGATCCGAAAGGTCCGGGATATTACATTCGGCATTGCTGTACCGGGCGGCAATTGGGATCTAACCTTAGTTGGTGTGTAATGACCTCCGGGGGAATTCCGGGGAGCTCGTCCTCAGACCAAGCGAACACGTCCTGATTGGCGCGCCGCGAGGAAGCTCGCATACGCTTGTTTATCGTGCTCGGGCAAGGTAGCACCGATCTTCAATGACCTGCTTGGATTGTCCCCGACCTGGATGAGGTACAAGTCCTCGGCTGGCGCACTCGTGCTCGGACTCGGATCTTCGGTCCTCGCCCTCTTCTCTGAAGGCGTTTCTTCGGGACGTCGGTCACGGGTAGAGATGAGGTAGCACCTCCTGGACTCCCGTTGATCGCCCCGGACTTCCCCTACCCCGTGGAGGGTGGGGAACTTAAGCTTCTGGTGGTAGGAGGAAGGGACGCCTCGGAGCGTGCCGAGGATTCCTCGTCCGATGATGGCATTGTACCCTGTCATTGCACGGACCACAGTAAAGTCGGCGAGGAAGGTTACCTCTTTCGGTGCCATCATGAACGTGATCGAGAGCGAGATACGCCCTTCTGGGCAGACAGTCGTGCCGGAGAATCCATACAGTGGCGTGTGCAATGGTGTGAGTCATGACACGTCCACACCCATCAGTACAAGACAGTCGTACGTGATAACATCGGGTCCACTCCCATTATCTACCAATACGCGGCGCACAATACATTGATTGATGGTGGCAGAAACCACCAAAGCATCAGAATGGGGCGTCGTGACGCCTTCGAGGTCATCCTCCGAGAATACTATGGGGTCTCCCGGGTGGCCTGAGGTGGGAAGCTCCCTTGGGGTGCCGTCGCCTTGATCCGCCGTGTTGATGGTCGTCGCGTACCGATGCCTTCTGCTCGCGCTATCTCCCCCGGTGGTGGGCCCTCCAGAGATCATCATGATCTCCTTTCTGTTGGGTCGGTTGTCGATCGGGGGAGGCGTCTTCTGTCGTCTTTCGGCGGCTTTGGCGAGGAATTTGTCGAGGAGGCCTCTGCACACGAGGTCCTCGATAGCATCCTTCAAGTTGATGCAGTCGACGGTGTCGTGGCCGTGGTCGCGGTGGAAGTTGCAGTACTTCTTTTTGTTCCACGAGTTGGGGTCCGACTTCATCCGCGAGGGCCATTTGAGGAACGGCTCCTCGCGTATCTCCATCAGGATCTGGTCAGGTGGAGCCGTTAGGGGCGTGTAGTGGCGGTAGCCACCTCTTTCCTTTTCGGAGCGGTCATGGTGATCTCCATCGCGCCGCTCTCGCTTGCTCCGGCCCTTGCGTGGTGGGTCGGTGGCTCTCTTGCGGTCGGGCTGGTCGGCCCCGGCCGCGCGGTGCAAGGCCTCGGTGTTCTCCTCGTAGTGCGCGTGCTTCTGGGCTAGGGCAAGGAGGTCTGGAAGGGTCGTCGGGGCTTCGACTCCGAGCGTGCGCCGGAGGATGTGGTCCCGCATCCCCTGGGTGAGCGCTATGGTGGCGATGCAGATGTCGAGATGGGGGATTCGGAGCGCCTCCGCGCGGAAGCGAGAGACGAAGTCCTAAAGTGCCTCTTCCTTCCCCTGCCTGAGGGCGAGCAGGGTTATAGTAGATCTGGCTACCTTTCGGTAGCCCACGAAATTCTCCTTGAACAACTTCTTGAGTTGCTGGAAGAAGGAAATCGTCCCGACCGGCAGGGACTCGAACCATGCTCGGGCGTTCTCACGAAGGGTCATGACGAACCCCAGATATTTCACGGTGTCAGAGGCCCGGTGGAACACCAGGTGGGACTCGAAGCCGTGCATGTGGTCAGCCGGGTCGGTGGTGCCTTCATAGGAGGCGAATGCCGGCAGCTGAAGCTTTGGCGGGATGGGGACTTCCATGATCTCCCTGGAGAAGGGAGCGTGGAAGTCTTGGTCGTCGTCGATGAGGCCGCGATTCTTGGCGGCCAGGAGGACATCGTCTAGGTGCCGGACCTTTTCCTCGATCTCTTCAAATCGTTGGAGCCGGCGGTCCATGTCTGGGCTGGAATGGAGAGGGCTGCGCACCTTAGGCGCAGGCACGCTGCGTGACCGTCGGGTCCTTGCTACAGAGGCGTGGGATACCTCCCGTACCTGCCGGAAATTTTCCCCGGCCTGGCCTTCTCCGCCCTCCCGTCGCTCAGGTGGGGCGTGTTGGGGCCTCTGGTCTTGGAGCTCTCGGCAGAATTCCGCCAGGGCTCGGATTTCCTGGCGGAGCTCATCTAAGTCACCTAGGGTGACTTCTTGTCGGCGGTGCGCGGAAGAAGCTTCTTGCGACTCCCGGCGGGAGTTGGGTCCCTGATGGGAACCCCGCCCCCAGTTGCTGGCGTTGCGGAGGCTTCCACGGGGCGCCATAGCCTTTCGCTCTTCTTCCCATAGACGGCGCCAAGAAGTGTAGCGGCAGGAAAATGGTTCCTAGGCCACGTACCACCTTCTCTATTTATTTGTTGGGGAAGTCGTCTCGAGCCCGTGGATGCCTGCACACACCAAGAACCAGAAGGGCGTCAGAAGGAGTCCCGGGTGTTACCTTAGGGGACAACCCTCCGATGCTTAAGTCAGCAAGGGATTCAATGAGCGATAGAGAAGAGCAAAGTAAGAGAGAAGTAGAAGTCGCAGTAGTCGATCCAGGAGGCGTGTAGGTCCTCTGCACGCGTGCTCGCCGCTCCCAGTGGGCTCTCGAAGAGTGCTCGCTGGGTGGTAAGGCCGTACAGGAGGAAGTGGCTCTCTGGATGTAGTGGATGGCCTCTCTATCGTAGTTGCAGGTCAAGCCGCTCTCTTCTCTGTGGGGAGCTCTGGTGGCGGAAGTATTCGCCGTATCTCCTCTTGCGTAGTAGTGGGGGTTTAGTAGAATAATCTACCGTGCTCTTCTCTTCTGTCAATGTCCCTTTTATATGGGTTGTCCTGGAGCGAGGGCCTCATCCCTTGATAGGGAAGGGACGACGTCCGTTTAGTTGGAGTAACGTTCCTCCACTATGGTAGTGGGAGTTTTCCGTTGGAGGGCGATAGTCCCGGCGTCGGCCACTCCCTGGGCGAGTCTTACGGCACCCATGGCGCGTGCTCGCCCGTTACGGGGTCAAGGCTGGCGTCGTGGGGGCAACGGTCGGTCGTCGAAGTGTCCTCCGGCGAGAACTATGCTTGGGCCGGCCTCATCAGCATCGTGGAATCCGATGCTCCTTTGGGCCGGAGATCCTCTTACTGGATTGGGCGTGTATGTTCGCCCCTTGCGTGGGCTCGATGCGTTCGAACCTTAATGGGCCGCTCGCGCTTGGGCCGTTTCTAAGTCAAATCGGATTTACCCTCCTCAATTATATATATGAAATTTGACAAGTAGTGATGTCAATTTTGATACTTGTCTGTAAGAAGGGTGCGTATGAAATTAGCCCAATTTATTTTAGGAATCTCAGTTATTGTGAATGAGGGTTTGGAATTGAGGGTTTGGTGGCTATTCCTGTATATATTGGTGTACATATTAGTAAGATTTTTTTTGCATAGATGTCATTATTACGGACGAATTTATAGATATGTCATCCTTGAAAACGTATTAACATATATATATATATATATATATCTTTATTATCTTGAAAAAATTATAAATATACAGTGAGTGATGACATATTTATAAGTTTTTAAAAATAACATTGATATACGCATTTAACTAAATTTATATATTTATAACTTTTTGAGGATGACATTGATACATATGTTAATACGTTCCTAAGAATGGCGTCTATAATTTTACCCGTAATAATATTATTTATAAAAAAACCATATTAGTAAATAGTGACTAACTAATACATCATGGAGTCAAGCGGCGAATCCCCAACGAAGCGGTGGGGCATTATTTCAGCATGTTCATTGGTTCTCTGGCGCCCGTCCGGCTTTCTGTCCCCGTCGCGTGGGCCGGGTTGCAGTCATGTTTCATACTGATGATGGATCACTGCGGTCAAAGCGGAAGCAAAACTAGCTAGTTCGGTGCGGGCATATCGTTCAAATTTGAGAAGCAGGAAGAGCTAGCAGATGAACTTTTCAACTGGTTGGAAGGAAGAATATATATATATATATATGTGTGTGTGTGTGTGTGTGTGTGTGTGTGTGTGTGTGTGTGTGTGACCGTTATAATGTTATAGTCTACTTGCGCCATCTAAGTTGCATTTAGTACTAGGGAAGAATGAGTCCAAATATATATAAAGTATGTGTACGTAGTTCTTCTAAGAATGGTCTTTATTTTCATGGATGTACTATGTTATTCATAATGAAATATGATGAATTTATTGGAAGAGAGAGAGAATGAAGAGAGAGAGAGAGCGAGAGAGAGTAAAATAGAAGAGAGCAAACCCAGCTCCATGATCTCATGATCCCATGCATGATGAGTTCATCCGATGACCGCCCATGACCCACCCCAGTAACATCCATCCACCCCTCACAAGTCACAACTGCGTCACGTAGTCGGCATCCATGGCGGGAGCCGTCCTCGCCGCCGCTGCCGTGGGCGCCCTCACATGGCCGACCATGGACACCTGCAGCACCTCCTCCTCGTACGCCCTCCTCTCCATCTCCGCCACTTCCCTCCTCTTCTTCTCCTTCACGAACGCCACGCACAGCAGTCCCAGCAGCGCCACGCCGAGAAGCCCCCCCACCGCCCCCGCCACGGCCACCTTCCACCGGCACGCGTCCCCACTCCCCACCCTGTCTCCCCCCGAAGACGGAGGCGCCGCCGCCGCCGCCCGCGCCACCAGCGCAAAGCGACCTTGCCGCCTCGTGGCGCACAGGCTGTTCGAACTCGGGTAATCCAACAGCTTGAGCATCCCATCCCGTTCGAACATCGCACAGCGAGTGCTGCCGCCGGCATCACGGCCGTGGAGAGAGGCAGAGAAGTTCACCGTGATCGCTTGGCCGGTGGCGGTGACGTCGAGCTCCGGCGGCGCAGTTCGATTCTCCGGCGAGTTCAGCAGGCCGGCGGCGTCGTAGACGAGGAGGGAAAGCACGGGCGAGGCGAGGCGGTACCCGGCGGCCGCGCAGTACCTCTTGTAGATAGCGGAGGAGAAGTTGCCCAGGTTTGACCAAAGGGCAACCAGCCTCTGCGCGTCCGGGTGCGCCACGAGGCCCCTCGGCAGCCGGAACTCCCCCACCCGGGCCCCGTGCCGCCGCAGGCTGCCGCTCCGGTACCGCACCGCGGCGGCGTCGACGCCGGCCAAGCCCTGCGGCAGCGTGACGTTGTAGAGGAGGCCGGTCCTCGGGTGCTTCCCGAGGGAGCGGAAGGCGGCGTCGGTGATGAGGCTCTGGACGAGGCGGGCTCTGTCTTCATCGGCGCGGGCGAGGAGGAGAAACGAAGGAGAGGGACGAGTGGAGAGGATGGCGGTGGCCGTGACAAGGGTCAGGAGAGAGAAAATGTGGCGGTGGGTGCTGCAGGGACGATGGTAAGTAGATACCATGACAGGTATATAGGAGAATAGGAGATCATGCGGCTTTCTGCCTCCCTACTCTTCTGACTTCGCTGGGGATAAGAACTTGGGGGGGAGCTGGGGGGGCGGGGGCGGGGGACACACACACACACACACAGAGGCAGCTCCTATCCGCTCGGGTCAGTGTGCATCTTCCTTCGAGAAAGTCAAGCAACAGAGATCGTGTATGATTTCTTGCGGGGGAACCAAACGTTTGAGGGCGTCGGTGGGTGGCCTGAGATTCATCTTGATGAACAGCTCACCATGCGAAGGGGATGGAAACTGGACTGAGAGATCACTTGGTGAGTTTGTCATGCCTGTCTGTGCAGCCAGGGACGGCATGATTATGGCGGTGTGCCTCGCCGCCAACGAGCTCCAGGAAGAAGGGGACATATGGGACTTTCTTTTGTTTGCAACCATAATAGCACTCTATGCACGCTCTACCTTGTTTTCTCCATTCTCTCTCCTCCATATTGTTATGCAAATAGTTTAATATCACCTTAATAATAATTAGGACTAATAAACTTGTGAATATTGACAAATTAATGAACCGTGTGACAAAGATTAATGAGAATTTTTTACAACAAAACAGGCAGATCAAACCACAAGGAGACACCAACTTTTTTTCATGATTCCGCGAGACTTACTCTCTCTCTCTCTCTCTCTCTCTCTCTCTCACACACACACACACACACAGAGAGGAAAAGTATAACTAGAGCGGAGAGATATTGTTACAGCGTCAATGAGAAATCTCTCTCAGGAATGGTGCACTTTAAATAACTCCGTCGAACAACTACACCCACAAATCCCACGATCTCCAAGAAGGATGATGTGAGAAAAGATGATCGAGAGGAAGAGGAATGCCACAACCACGGCCTCCACGACACCCTCGTTCGCGTTCATGAGAGAGAGCAAGCCGCTACTCATCAACTACCATGGAGGACAAGTCCCTTGGATGCCCTTTTTGCATGGGTGTTGGGTACGTGGGTCTCGGATTCTCATGATAAAATCCACAAGCACACAACATATCCACATGCAGCCAAACCTGCATAATAATTGGGCTTCTAACCCAGTCAAAATTACAACATTTCTCCACTTTTTGACTTGATCAAACAAGAGCTCCTAATAATTTTTTTCTACACGAAAATAAAAAAGTTCTCTCTAATATACGATACCTACCCCAATCTCTAATATGTTGTGTGCTAATAATCTTCTAGTTGACACTTAGATATAAATATTGAGGAGGGTAAATTTGGTTTAACCCAGAAACGGTCCACGCACGCGCGGCCCATTAAGGATTGGTAGTGCTAAGCCCAGGCAAGGGATGAGCGCACAGGCTCAACCCAATAAAGAAGGAGACCGGCCCAACAGAGCATCGGATCCCACGACGCCGATAAGGTCGGCCCAAGCGTAGTTCTCGTCGGAAGACACTCCGACGATCGACCGTTGCCCCCACGACGCCGGCCTTGACCTCGTAACGGGCGAGCACGCGCCATGAGTGCCGCAAGACTCGCCCAGGGACAGGCCGACGCCGGGGCTATCGCCCTCCAACGGAAAACTCCCCCAACATAGTGGAGGAACGTTACTCCAGCTAATCGGACCCTTCCCTATCAAGGGATGAAGCCCTCGCTCCAGGACAACCCATATAAAAGGGACATCGACAGAAGAGAAGAGTACGGTAGATCCTTCTATTAAACCCCACGCTACTACGCAAGAGGAGACTCTTGTCCCAGAGCTTCCTACTGAGAAGGGAGCAACTGGACTAAGCGACCACGACGAGAGGGACGTTTGCTACATCCAGAGAGCCTCTTCCTCCTGTGCGGCCTTACCACCCAGCGAGCACTCCCCGAGAGTCCATTGGGAGCGACGAGCACGCGTGCAGAGGATCTACACGCCTCTTGGATCGACGACGACGGCCCCTACTTCTCTCTTACTTTGCTCCTCTCTATCGCTCATTAATCCCTTGCTGACTTAAGCATCGGATGGTTGTCCCCCGGGGTAACACCCGGGACTCCTTCTGACGCCCTTATCGTTTCTTGGTGTGTGCAGTCCTCCACAGGCGCAGGACGACTTCCCCAACAAATAAATAGAGAAGGTGGTACGTGGCCTAGGAACTATTTTCCTGCCGCTACAAATAAAATATAGATATTCTTAATCGGAGCAGTTCAATGAACTTATTCTCTAATGAACACCAACATATTAGTTTTAGTGTCTCCACACAGGTGACTATGAGATCATTCACCCTCATCACATGAGCAGACACAACATGTAGTGATCGATCCGAATGCTTGATGTCCTTCTCAAGCATTCTATGACTAGGAACATTTTTAACCTGTGTTTAAAGAAGATTGATTCCATTACGAGAATCTCATTGCAATTCAATCTTCATTGCATAAGTTTATGGATTTCATTATAATCTGCACATACGCATAATACCAATATAATGAATATTATTGTCATAAATAAAATTCGAACAAGAATGTACAGAAAATATTCTATATATCATATCTCATATGATTAGCTTGCAGGACACACTTTAACTAATAGGATGAACATTAGTCAAGTCTAGATAATGTTGGAACTTGACTGTTGGCAATGACTTGGTCGGGTCAACAACATTGTCCTCCAAAGGTATCTTTATGTGTTAAATGTTACTCCGTACAATGAACTCTCTAAGTTTGTGATACCTGAATATGCTTGGTTCTTATATGATACACCATATCCTTTGCAACACAAATAGCACTCTGACCATCGCAATATAGCTTGATCATCTTCTTAACATGTCGAGTTTCTTCAAGCGCTTCAGCCTGGCTGTCTCCTTAGCAACTTCCACTGTAGTAATATACTCTACCTCTGTTGTTGACAAAGTCACGATGTCTTGTAACATTGCCTTCCAATTGATGAGAGCTTCACCTAGAGTAAAAATATATCTTGTAGTAGATGATCTTATCCTATCAAGACTACCTGCATAATCGGAGTCAACAAATTCAACTAAAACATAAGTGTTAATGCTATTCAAAAAAATAAATCAACATCTAACATGCCCTTTAGGTATCGCAAAGTCCACTTCAATGCATTCAAATGTTCATTTTCTGGATCTGCCACATTGACCTACCAACCATAGCTTCTCTCTATGCAATCTCTTTGGATCTCCACGCCTAGAATTTTATTAACACTACCTAGATCTTTTATCTCAAACTTTAAGTTGAGTTCTTACTCCAACTAGTAATTCCATGCATGTGTTTATAGGCAATAAGCATATCATCAACATAAATCATTAGTAAAATAATAGAACCATCATTGACGAAATAGAAATAAACACAAATTTTGTACCTACTCCTACTATAGCCATGTGTTACCATAGAAAGATCAAATATCTTATATCATTGTGTTAGAGCTTGCTTCAAACCATATAGAGATCTCTTCAACTTGTGGTACACCGACTTTTCTCTACCTTTTTGAATAAAACCATCTACTATAACATATAGATCCGTTCATCTAGACAATTGCGTGGAAAAGTTATCTTCAGATCAAGTTGTTCCAACTCTAAACTTCCACATACCAGTCACTATAGCTAGCAGACTCTGATTGAACATTGCTTTACCGTTGGAGAGAAACTTTTAGTGACATCAATTCCTTAATTTCCTCTGATATAGTCCTTGGCTATTAATCTGACTTTATATTTTGCTGGTTCTCCTTTAAATGAAGCCTCTTCCTATACACCCATTTGCAACTGTCTACTTTCTTTCCCTTGAGAGAAGTCTGACCAATGTCCAAATATGATTCTTATGAGCATAATTCATCTCTTCCTCCAAAGCATTCAACCACTTCTCATTATCTTTACTTTCTAATGCCGATAATTAAAAAGTTAAAGGGTCAACAAATATAATATAAAAGCATATGCAACAATATCTTTATATTTTGATGACAAATGAACTTCTCTTTTGGACCTTCCTTTAGCAATAGAATAAGATAACTTCTCATTTGGTTGTACTTCTTTCTAGTCATGATATGATGACTCCCCTAAATTAGTGCTATAACTGGCTTCCTCATTACTTAGCTCCACCTGGATTGAGTTATTAGGCTTCTTCTCATTTTGGACGTATTGTTGAATTGTCTTCGACATTAAAGCTTCATCAAAAATCACATCTCTATTGAGCTTCACTTTTTGTGCGTTGAGGTTCTAGAGCTTACACCCCTTTGCATCAACTCTGTATCTCAAATAGATATAATGTTTGGACTTTTTATATATCAAGTTTTTTTCTCTCATCATCCTGCATGAAAACATAAGCAAAACATCCAAATATATACATATCAAAATAATCAGTTGGTTTACCAATACAAACATCCGATTGTGTCTTGAGTCTAATACTATATAAGACAATCCTATGTTAATAATATAATAGGATGTCTTTGTAGACACCCATTTTGTGCCTGCAAGTTCGGTCAATTTCTTATCCACCTTTGTTGATGTCTCAGGTTGACCTTGGTCGTCAGGTTGTTTTTCGATATCCGAAGCTCAGCAATTTAGCCAGCAAGGTCAAGTCGCGGTTGGCTTACCCACCATGTCCAGTAGGTCGCGGTTTCCCTACAGACCACGTCCGTCCTTGGCTCGGTCAACCGATAACCCGTTGGAGGCTTAAGTTTGTCGACCGAACCTTGACTTTCCTTCTTTGGCATGATCGCGGTTGGTTGTCCGATCGCGTTCATCAAGAAGGCGGTCGCACGACTGACCGCGATATCAGAAGAGTCATGTTCTTGACCGAACTCTAATTCTCCAATCATGGGAGATCTAGAGTCCTACTTTACATCAAAGATAAGGGCTTGTTTCGATCCCAGAAAATTTCTGGAAGCCTTAGGGTCATTATCTAATCAAGGTTTCATCGAATTATTGAGTTAGGACTTTAATTTCTAGGGTTTATTCCTTATTTCTAGGGTTTATTCCTTGTCTTCGAGCTAGGGTTCCTGGATCTCTATAAATACTACCCCAAACTCTAGGGCTCGAAAAAGGAGATTTCTGGAGTTGGCCACGAAGTGCTGCTGCGTTTTGGGCTCTTCTTCAACCAGGGATTCGCGTCGTCTTCCTCGTCCTTGCTGGTTTAGGCAGCATCTAGCACGAGACTCTCTCTCTTTGGTAGGCTGAAGAGATAGGAGGAAAAGAACCCGCTCCCCAACTTCTGTGACAGGTCGCGGCTCTTACAGAGACCGCACCCTGCCTATCGTGGCCGCAAGCTAGACCGCGTCCTGTGCCAGTCAGGTTGCTGCAGATCTTTGGTTGGGCTTTCCTATTTTCCAAGGCATACAACATTGTTCGGTCGTTCATCTTCTTGTCGAGGGTGTTGTCACCCCTTGGTGACGATCGAGGTCACTTAATTTCTCTTTCCTTATTCCCTTAGTTATTTCTTTACTTGTTGCTTTAGTTAGTTTTATTGCTCCACGCTACTACGTGTGTTTACTTATTCCCCTCTACTTAGATTTTCATTACTGCATTTGCTCCACGCCGTCTCGACGTGTGTTTTTTCTTCCTCCCTTCTCCTCTCCTTCTTCCCCTAAGAAGAAGAAAGAGAGTGACTTTTTTTGCCTACAGTCTTATGTTCACGCTTTCAGCTACTCCATTCTGTTGTGACATATTAAGAATAGTGAAATGTTGAGCAATGTCTTCTTGTTTACAGAAATCTTCAAATTACTTTGAGATGTACTTACCAACATTGCTAGTTCGCATGCCTTTCACTTGTTTACTAATCTACTCCTTAGCTTTGACTTTCTAACTTTTGAACTTTTCTAAGACTTTAGACTTACGTTCTAAGAAGCAAACTCGAACTTTCCTAGAGAAGTCATCTATAGAAATAACGAAGTACCGAGCTCCTCCCTGAGATGTCACTTGTAATATCTGCGGTTATCAGATTGTGCCCGGTGAGTATTTGGATTTTGGATAATGGATCTTCGGATACCTAAATAATAATTATTAAATTATTTTAGAGTCATCATGACGTAACAGGCGAGTTATACATTTCTCGAGCTCATTTGGGTTAAATTGGATTAATTTCTAATTTTTGTAAATTTTAACCCCAAAAATAAATTTAAAAACATTATAGAAACTCCCACCCCCTTCTCTCTTCTCATTTCCTCTCCCTCTCTTCCTTTGTTCCTCTCCTTCCATCCTCCAGGCGGCCGACGAAGATTGTGGAGGGGCGAGATGGCTGGGCGACGGTGAGGTTTGGGGGCGAGACTAGGTGGTGGAACGAGCGACGTTCCATTCACGGAGGCAACAGTGGAATGCGAGGGTTTTCATGATCTTGGCAAAGTTTGACATTTTTCGACGTGTAAAAGCTTCGTCAGAGGTAGTGGGATGGATTCTAGCCCTTCCTTGTGTGTTTCCCCGTTCATTTGCGTGGATTTGAGGCCATGAGAGGGGTTATTTTG
The DNA here is from genome assembly GCA_022559845.1 of Amorphophallus konjac. Classification (NCBI taxonomy): domain Eukaryota; kingdom Viridiplantae; phylum Streptophyta; class Magnoliopsida; order Alismatales; family Araceae; genus Amorphophallus; species Amorphophallus konjac. The sequence continues at coordinate 582,950,172 of CM040121.1, read as the reverse complement.
TAATCAAGGAAAATAGCATGCTCGAGGTTGTAAGGTGGATTTTGATTGATTTGAGTGTCAATTTTTAGTTTAAATGGGTTTTTCCAATGGTATGAATGGTGGGGATAGTTTCCCTGATGTTTTCCCCCTCGTTTGAGGTAAGTGGGGCGTGGATTTCAACCTCTGGATGAGGTTCTGTCTGGAAAAATCTCACAGAAGGTGGCCAAGTTGATGGTCATCGAGGGTTGGTGGCGGCCAAGTTTCTGGCCGCCCTGCACAAGAGGGCGGACAAGTTAGTGGCCACCTAAGGATGGTGCCCGCATGGGCAGCCAGAGGGTTAAGTCGCCCAGGTCTATGGGCTGCCAGAGAGTTGGCCGCCCAGTATAGTGGGTGGCCAAGTTCTTGGCTGCCCAGTGGGGAGCTAGGTGGCCAGGTTTCTGGCCGCCCAGGGTCATGGTGTCTAGACAGTCATACCTCTGGCCACCCAGGTGCTAGACGGCCTGAGGTTTGGCCACCCAAAGTACTCCCCTCCAGGGTGATTTCTTGGTCAATCAGGTTTTCACGGAGGGTTGTTCCCACGTGAGTTATGTGGGCTAGCAATTGATGATTTCACCATCCGGCCTAGTGTCCTCGCGGTTTTCATTCCTCCAATGAGGGAGAAAGATTCTGAGAGTTGGACCGCATCATTTTCGCTGTCAGTGTGTGTGTGAGCCGGTAGTATTCCGATAGTTTCCGTTTGACTGCGTGACTCATGGTTCTTACCGTGAGTGACACCCATACTAGTTGTAGCTTGATGGGTGCCTCATGCTGACCTACCAAGAGGTCGAAGGTGAGTAGCCATCTGCATGCAAGGTACTGATCGACCAAGAGATCGAGGTCGTGAACTTTCCCGTGAGATGGTTTATGTTGGTTACCATGAGCCCCCTACTGTTGTGGTCTGAGTCCGAGCCAGGGGGAAAATCAGCCATAGTGAGCAGTCCGTCTGTGTGTGTACACGTGGTTGGGAAGTTCGGATACGTGTTGATGAGCACATAGCTAGTCTTGGTGAGTTGTGTGTGCGTGTCTCATTGTCACACATCGGTGAGGAGGGTGGATCGTACGTGAGATAAGTGGTGTGGTATAAGATGTAAGTGGACCCATCTGGCCATGCGTGTGTGAGTTCCACTTCCACATTTCGGTGAGGGACGTGGATAGTGCGTGGGATAGTGGGCATAGTGTAAGACATCAGTGTAACCATCTGGCCCAGTTCTAGTGGGTAGTTCTCCTATCACTTGTGGTTGTGTCCTGACTTTCTGGACAATGAGGTCGTGGCTTTCCCGACAGTGAGGTGTTGTGTTACCAACGTGGGGTAGTGGTTCTCTTAAGAGGGGCCAACGTGTTACAGTGGTTCCTTGCATGTAGTTGTGTGATAATGCTGCTGGTAGCGATGTTTCCCTTACTTGCTGTCATCCCCACCAGCTACTTGCTTCGTGTCGTTATCCATTGTGGTTTTTATTAGATTGTTGTTGTTTCGTGCGGTGGGCAGTGGCGGAGCCAGGAATATTTTAAAGGGGGGGAAAAATAAAACTAATATAATAAAATTCATTCATTTTCATTCAAGTAGAAGACATTTTACAAGTGAGTTGTCCACGACGAGTCTTCATATTCTGAAAACGTTGCATTATTACCTCATTGTCAATGCTCTCGAATGTCTATTTCTCAATATATGTCACTAAATTATCATTCATCCATTGATCACCCATTCTATTGCGCAATCGATTCTTCACGATTCTCATTGCTGAAAATGCTTTCTCCACAGTGGTTGTAGCAACCGGTAAAGTCAATGCCAATGTCAACAACAAATAAACTAATGGATAAATAATATCTTTTCTCTTTTCAACCATCCTTTCAGCAAATTATGTAATTCCAACCAGTTGAGTAAAATCATCATCAGATCGCATGTCAATTATATAAGTCTCTAACTGGTTATCAAGTGCTTGTAATTGCACAGAAGAGAACTCATTTGGATAGAACTCAGCAAATTTGATTAACCTTTCTTTATTATAGGCTGCAAATGATCTTTCTGGATTCAAGCATGATAGACATAGTAATAGCTCGGTGTTTACTTCAGTGAATCGACTATTAAGCTCTTGGAGTTGCATATCTAAAATTGAATAAAATAACTCAACACCATAGTGATGCAAATTTGTAATTTGTTGAGCTCTTCGTCTTGAACATCCTCGAGGCATAAAAATATCATCCATATTAGGAATACTAATCTCATATTTTGCACAAAAAGATGAAACCTCTAACAAATGAGAATCCCACCCATCATTTCTCATTGTTTGCATCCGTTGTTTTGAGATGCCAACTAACTTCATAGCATTATCAATATCTTGATCTTTCCGTTGCAGTGCTTGTGATAGCTCATTTGTTATTCCTAAGATCCTTTTCATTAAATGAAGATTAAACATAAAATCATAAGTCTTAATTGACTCCAATAGCATATATGCTTCAGCCCTTTGTTCTGAATTTGAACCATCTTCCATCACAGTCTCAACCACATCAAGTATAGATGCAAACATACAGATCAAATTAACCAATGCATTATAATGAGAACTCCAACGAGTATCCCCTGCTCTTTTTAAGCTTCTCTCTTGATTTAAACCTCTCCCACTTTCAAGTTCACCAATTTCAAGAGCTTTAGTAATTTCTGTAGCTTGCTTTTCACGGAGTTGATCATACCGCTTACATGAAACTCCAACAACATTGAATAGCATAGCAACCAAATTGAAAAACAGAGCAATTTCTACATGAGATTTAGCAACTACAACTATTGCTAATTGAAGCTGATGTGTAAAATAATGGATGTAATATGCACATTCATTCTCTCTCATAATAAGTGTTTTAAGCCCATTCAACTCACCACGCATATTACTTGCTCCATCATACCCTTGACCACGTATTCTTGATATAGTTAATCCATGTTTGGATAACAATAACTCAATGCCTTCCTTTAGTGTTTGAGCTGTAGTATTTAGAAGATGTACAATGCCAAGAAAACGTTCTACCACATGTCCACTTTTATCCACATATCGCAAAGCAACTGCTAGTTGTTCCTTATTTGACATATCTCGACATTCATCTACTAAGATTGAGAAAAAAGTATCACCAAGATCATCAATGATAACATTTGTTGTCTCTATAGCACTTGCATGAGCTATTTCCTTTTGAATTTCAGGTGCAACTAGTTTCAAATTTTCTGGAGCATTATTTAAAACAACATGAGCAATACTTTCATTATGCTTAGCAAGAAAGTGTAGCAATTCAAGAAAGTTACCTTGATTTCTTGAGTATTCAGATTCATCATGTCCTCTGAAAGATAAACTATGTCTTTAGAGAAAACGAACACAATCAACTGATGCCTCTAAACGAATTCGATAAGCATGTGTTTTCTGCTCAGATTGCTTAATCAAAATTGACTGAATATTTTGATTCTGCTTGAATAAGCTTTCACACTTTCTTCTAGTTTCATTATGTGCACTGTTATGTCCTCCAACATGACTTTCTATTTTCTCCTTTTTCTTCCAATTTTTAAATCCATCGACAACAAATGCATCCCCTCCGCCCTCCTGTTTCTCATGTCTAAAACAATAACAGTATAAACAGAAAACAACATCTTTCTCTTTACTGTACTCCAACCAATCCTTGTACTCATTATACCATGCCGGATTAAATCGCCGTTCTACTTTACCAAACTTAGTCTGTGGAAATTTAATATCCTTAGGTTGAAAAGGACCTTTTTGTAAATATGCTCTTCTAATTTGATCTCGATCATTTGGATGGTAATCAACAATCCTTTTTCTCAATCCTGGATCTGAGGGAAGATCTTCAATATCTACAACTTCACGTTGTCTCTTGGATGAAGTCGGTATCTCAATAGCCGCATTGTCATTTACTTTGTCATGTGATGCTTTTAGAGTTATCCCTCTCTTCAAAAATTTATCTATAAAAAATATATAATTGCTTTAAGTTAGCATTATAATGAAAATAAAATTTTCCATCTATATATTTAAACTTTGCATCTTACCCATGTTAGAGTGGAGTGGGGTGTGGTGGGTCGGATCTGCAGATCGGAGAGACTTGCTACAAGCCTGCATAAAATTTTCCATCTATAAATTTATCTGTACACCTTTTGGCGTCCCTGTATAATCACAATAATTTCTATGCCATCCATATTCAAGTACCCGAGTCAAAAAATCACCAAACCAACACAAACACAATCACTGTAACGACCCGAGAATCCGATTACCGGGAAGGCCCGATAACCCGAGACTCGCACCGCCACCCACGAGTCCAAAGACTCGGAAGGGTTAAAAGGATGGTGTGGAAACTACACAAGTATCACAAATAATTGCAGAAATTAAACAGTTATAATATTAAGCAGGAAATAAAATAACATTTTTTATGGTCCACAATAGAAATTAACAACAATAACAATAGTCCACGACTAGTACAGAGACAAGGAAGAAAAGTACAGCTACACGGGGCATACCCCGTCTCTGACCTCTGGCACTACCTCTGGGCACCCGCACCACGCTACACCCCAGACGCGCTCCACCGGGGCGGCGCCTCACCTGAAACACGGTGAAAACACGCAGGGAATGAGTCTCAGAACAAGACTCAGTAGGGATCACTCGAACCCTACCTCGTAAAATGAGAAAACACTACACTAGCGGTAGGAGAGTACCTCGGAAAAGAAAGCCCTGTACTCTACAGAACCAGGCCCTACAGCACGCAAACCGACACACGTGCCACGGTACGAGACCGAAACTCAACGGTCGAACCGCAAAACCCGAAGGTCGGAAACACATGACTGACAGTCTGACACTCCGTACTCGACAGGAGTATCACCCACTAGAAGCACAGCCGATAGCGTCCCCTGACGTCTTACACCGCACCGCAGGTGAACCGCCTGACGTGGTAGGTCCTACCCGAGGCACAGACACCGTACAAGTAACCACAAACAAGTAACTAGCTGGGGTCACGCCCGTCGACGTGGGTCCAACTGCCCCCAACCACGTGTGCACACACAGACCTTGCGTCACTAGGTCTGGTCCTCTGACCGGTTTTCCCCCGTAGCCGGACTCTGGCTACCGACGAGGGGCCTACGGTAACCGGTCCACAAACCGTCTCGAAAGGTGGGTGCCCGTACACCACTCCCAGGTGAGACCAGCACCTCGTACTGGTGGGCTACGACTAGTGGAGGGTCACAAAGGAGTAGACTCTCGAGTCAACGGAAAACAACGTCCGAATCCGACAATGTGTGGGAATCGCCCCACGCACCAGCCCTGTCGCACGGTGGCCACAGTCGGAGTAAAAACGGGGTTGCCACCCTTATGGGGCAACCAGGCATGTGACGGTCCACCCTAGGGCCGTCACAAGCAAGTAACGGTCTAGGCGAGACCGTTACATGCGCCTAACGGTTCAACACAGACCGTCACGCGGTCAGAGGGGAAAGGGATGTAACGGCCTGGTCCAGGCGCGTTACAAGAGTGTAACGCGCTTGGCCCCATGCGTTACACACCCCCCCCCCCCACGCTCCCAAAGCCAAAAGGGATGTAACGGCCCAGCCCGGCGCGTCACACGCATGTAACGCGCCTGGCCTAGCGCGTTACATGGCCCTCACACTTGGGGTGAAACAGGAAGTAACGCGCCTGCCCCAGCGCGTTACACGCATGTAACGCGCCTAGCCCGGTGCGTTACATGGCCCGACCCCCAACGGTCACAAACCAACGGTCGAAAGCCCCTGACGGCCCTACCCAAGCGCGTCATAGGCAAATGGCGGTCTATCGTGGGGCCGTTACAGCCCCCGACCCCCAAAAACACTACTAAGGAATATAACGCACCCCTCCAGGGGCGTCACAAGCATGTGACGGTCACTGGAGTGACCGTTACACACTCCCGAGCACGCTACGGCGGGAACACCCCAAAAACTTCGACCACGCCCCCGTGCCTCCACCGGAGAGGGGGAAAACAAAGGGGAAGACCCCTGGGGACCCCTAGCATGCATCTAAGCCATCCAAACGCGAAATCGCGGGCTAAAACCATAGATCGGGCGAGCTCTCCCCAAATCATGGAAAACCCCAAACCCGCTCAATCAAGCCCCTCTCGGCCTCCCCGCGGCCTACAAACCACGGAAATGAACGGCAAGAGGCTAAGGAACGTCACCCTACCTCAATGGAGCGAATGCTCCGCCGAATCGCCCACAAACCACGAAGAACGCATTTGGAAACCTCGCCTCCTCACGCTTCCACGCTCGCCGCAGCCCCCACGATCGCCTCACCGCCGCCCACGTCGCCGCGCCGTCGCCCCGCCGCTGTCAGCAGCCGGAGATGAGCTAGCCGCGCTCGAACGGGAGGAAGAGAGGGAGAGAGGGAGGTCACGGTTGGGGAAGGAAGGAGGAAGAAGAAGAAGAAGAAAGAGAAGGTGGAAAAGAAAAAGAAAAGAAATGGGATTATATAGAAAATCTGATTTTTCATAAAAATACCGAAAAATAGAAAAATACATTTCCGGAATCCTCGGAACGCACCGATCGCAACGGTACCACTCGTGCCTGGGGGAACCGCCCGGTTCGCCCGCAGCGAGCTTCCGAAGAAAAAGCCGAAACACACACCGGGAATCAGAAAACACACACGGAAAAGTCGCGGAACGCCTCCGGGCCTCCGAAACAAATCCGGATCGCGCCGATCCGAACACAAAAAATGTCCGAAACGAAATTTCAGACACAACGGAGCCGAACACTCTGAAAACCAGATCCGGGACCCACGAAGAAGGATCCGAAAGGTCCGGGATATTACAGCCCTCCCCCCTTAAGGAATTTCATCCTCGAAATTGAGAACAACCCAAGGGGAAAGAAGAGGAAGACTCACTCAAACATGTACGGGAACTGCTGACGCATCTCATCCTCACGTTCCCACGAAGCCTCACCACCAGAGTGCCACTGCCACACGACCTTTACCAAGGGAATGACCTTGTTCCGCAGGCGCTGCTCTCGCCTATCCTCCACGCAGATCGGAAACTCTAGGAGAGAAAGATCTGGAGTCACCTCAGGCCAAACAGAAAACTCGAGCACATGAGAGTCATCGGGCATATACTTCCGCAACATCGAGACGTGGAACACGTCATGTACCGACGCCAACTCAGGAGGTAACTGCAACCGGTAAGCAACCTCACCGATGCGCTCCACAATCGCGAAAGGACCAATATAGCGGGGACTCAACTTCCCACGCCGTCCAAACCGCATCACCCCCTTCATCGGAGAAACTCTCAAGAACACATGATCGCCCACGGCGAACTCGAGAGGCTACCGCCTACGGTCAGCATAACTCTTCTGCCGACTCTGGGCCGCCATCATGTTCTGACGAACCAGGTGCACAACATCCACACACTGCTGCACCAATTCCGGTCCCGTCAAAACACGCTCACCCACCTCAAACCAATCGAGTGGAGTCCGACAAGGACGCCCGTACAAAGCCTCATAGGGAGCCATGCCGATGCTCGAATGAAAGCTGTTGTTATAGGCAAACTCCACCAACGGTAGGTGATGAATCCAACTACCCTGCCACTCCAGGCAGCAGGATCTCAGCATGTCCTCCAAAGTCTGAATGGTCCTCTCAGACTGACCATCTGACTGAGGATGATACGCCGAGCTAAATGCCAACTCCGTGCCAAGAGCTCGCTGGAAACTCCTCCAGAATCCAGAAGTGAAGCGCGGATCCCGATCCGACACGATCGAAATGGGAACCCCATGCAACGGCACGATCCGCTCCACATACAAACGAGCCAATTTAGACACGCTCCAGCTGACCTTGACCGGTAACAATCGAGTCACCTTCGTCAGCCGATCCACCAGCAACCAAATACCGTCCTGCCCACTCGGGGTCCTCGGTAACCCCACCACGAAATCCGTGGTCACATGGTCCCACTTCCAAGCAGGAACATCCAAGGGCTGGAGAGTACCGCCTGGTTGCTGATGCTCCGCCTTCACCTGCTGACAGATCAGGCACCTGGCCACAAATTCGACAACATCTCTCTTCATGCCAGGCCACCAGAACTACCTCCGCAAGTTTCGATACATCTTCGTTGCACCCGGGTGTACAGTGTACCTGCTTCCATGAGCCTCGCGTAACACTGCACGACGAACCTGCTCCTCCGCTGGGACATACAGCCTGCCGCGAAACCTCGCAGCACCGTTGTAAGACCCCGAGTTTCTGTACAAATATTAAATTTCGTAAATAGTAAATGTTGAATAGTGACTGAGGTAAATAGTAAATAGTAAATATTTTTGACTATCGTGTAAATATTCTGAAAAATGATAGTTAATTAGTAAACACCATGATAAACACTTTGGTCTCCTGTACCTGACCCTAATAAAATCATTTACATGGCTTAATCAGTGATTTAAGCCTGACTTAAAAACGCGGAAAACACTATTCACCCGAAAATATAACTACCTTGGAAAAATCTGCAAAAATCACATCTGATAGAGAGTATTTTTCTTAGTAACTTTGTCTTCTGGAGTTTCATCGGTAAAAATCAAAAACTCTCTCTATCGACTAAACCGTTGAACATTGGGTTAAATTATTATTTTAATCTTAAGATTGGGAGATTAACATTAAACCTCGTGATAAAATTCCATAAAAATCATAATCTGAAAGATCACGTCTTGATTAGCAATTTTGTCTTCTGGGTCAATTTCATTAAAAATCGTTTAGCGACATTAAATGAAGGTTTTAGTTAACAATGGCTTAATCTATGGGATTAGGCTTAGATTAAGGGTAACCTTACCTTGTGGAACACGTGAAACCGTGTTTGGGTTGGCATAAACACGTCTTCAACACTGCCAAGGGAATTGCGGCTCTGACCAGCCCGCGTGAGAAGTTTAAACACTTCTCTACAAACCTATAAATAGAGGAAGCATTCCTCTTAACCAACTTAAGGATTTCTTGCTGCTGTGAAGCTTTGCAAGACCACTATTCATCTTCTTCCCCAAGCTTTCTCTTATTTTCATCGGTTAAGGTAGGTAACCATGGCACAAACTTGAATTCAATAAAAGGAATGATAGGGCATCATGTTAGCTTGCATATTTCATTATTTTCCATGCTTAAACCCATGAATTGAAGCCCTCATTGCCGGATTATACTTCTGTTTTTGCTGTTACCGTGTTACAAAGAAAGACGGTTCCAACCGGACCGCTTATCTCTTAGACGGCTTAGAACTGACCGCCTTAATTGTTTTAAGCGGCCCAATTTTAACCATTTCACATGAATAACGGTCAACCAGAGACCGCTTTAGAATGAAATTAGTAGTATTATCATTTTATCGTATTTTATATACACGGTTAGAAAACGACCGCTTTACATGATACACGGCCCCACTATAACCGTAGTATCCTTTTACCCTTAAAACGGCCCATAGATAACCGTTTTACAGCCAGTAGGTTTAACGGCCCACTGTCATCCGTTTAACTTCCAGAAAACCTGATTTTTACTATTTTGACCTATTAAAAATGTTAATTTGTAAAATTTGACAATCCATATAAATAACAGATAATGACATGAGTAAATTTCTGTTATTTACAATATCTATTTTGATAAATTGTTTAAAGTGGAAACTATTGTAATTCACTTGTAACTTTGGATAAATTGGTTAATTACCATAGGTAATTTCTGTAAATTACTGTAAATCAAAATATTACTGGCCGACTTATGGCAAGTCTTTGGCCAATTAACCGGACACTCTATCCGGTAAACTTCACATTTTTTTTTACCGTGAGACATTTTTACCGTGGTAAATTACGGTTACATCATAACTATCGTTTTAACTTGATAAATTGACCGATTACCCTTGGATAACCTTCGGTCATATTTGAGCCCGGAATTGACCAATGGACATTAAACTGAAATTAGTTGGTTTAATTGTTATTGGCAACCCGGTAACTACTTTGCATAAATTATCTTATAATTAGATATTATCGTTATACTTAATACGGATTCTCTTGAACCGTATCTCTTAAAAATACGACCCGAGTGGTTCGTATATTCGTTCTTCAGAACTTACTTCTCTCTCTCGAACGGCTTACTGTCAACCGTTCATTCTTGACCCCGTGACTCGTTACTCATGAGAGTACGGCCCGGTGTTCGCCGTACGACTACCTTGTTTTGGGTTTTCGTCATGTTTATACTCTTGAATCAGAGGAGACAAGTGTCGTCCTTTACATCTTATACCCGACAGAAATTCATCTGATTATATTGGCCATAATTGACTATGTCTAGACGGGGGATCGGTGATCCAATTGAAATGAAATGCCGACGCATCATAAGGGCCCAGTCTGGTCCTGGGGAGAGCGCCCGAAAAGATATTGAGCCCATTGGGATGTTTATGACAAGGGTGAGGCATTGCACCCGAATACTTGACTTGACTTGTTACGTCTATGACAAACTCTTGATACTCGACTCGTGTGTATTTACTTGATTACATGTGTAACATATTGCTGGCCAAATTCTCTATTGTACTTTACTTGTTCACTACTTGATAAATTACTATATTTCTTGACCTTGCAAGATATTCTATCGTCATTCTTTATTTACTGCATTTCATATAAATTGGAAATCAATAGTTAATTACTTAAACCTGTTTGTGGTTATCTACTGAGCGTGTTTAGCTCACTCCTACTGTTTCCCCTCTTTCCAGGTGACGAACTTGTCGGGGATGGACTGGAGTGATATCGAGAGATAGTTTTAGTTTATTGAGTCAGTTTGTACCCTTAGCATTAGTGAGAGATTGTTCTAGCATTTTACTTATTATTTGGTTGTAGTCGTTCTACCCAGTGTACTCAACCTTATTTCAATAAAACTCTGATTATTACTTTTCCAACCTTTAGTGCAATGGATTGCAATGGCTTGCCTCTAACCGTACGTCCCGAGATTCCGCATCGGGGCGTGACAACCGTCCTCACCGAGCTCCACATCAGCCATCGCCAGAATCCGGGGCAACTCAGGGTCCGCATGTTGAGCCTCTGTCACCTGACGACGGATAGCATGAGTGACAGTCAGACTCGCAAGCACTGCCAACCCTGGCTCCTGGGGAATCTTGAGCCTAAAAGATACCTCGGGCACTTGTTCCCAGAGCCTCCACTTCCTCAACATCAAGGTACTGATCACAACCTTCCAACTTAAGGCATCGGCGACGACATTCATCCTGCCCGGCTGATAAGACAGGGTGAAGTCATAGTCCTTCATGAACTCCATCCAACGCCTTTGTCTGAGGTTCAGGTCCTTCTGCGAGAACACGTACCTCAAACTCTGATGGTCACTGAACACCTCGAACTTCTCGCCGTACAGATAATGCCTCCAGATCTTCAGCGCGAAGATCACCGCCGCCAACTCAAGGTCATGGGTAGGGTAGTTCTCCTCATGGAGCTTTAGCTGCCGAGGTGCATAAGCCACCACTCTACCATGCTGCATCAGAACAGCACCCAATCCTACGCCGGAAGCATCTGTACACACCACAAAACCTCCCGATCCAGAAGGCAAAACCAATACCGGAGCCGAGGTGAGCAATCTCTTCAGTTCCCTGAAGCTCTGCTCACACTCCTCGGACCAAACGAAAGGCACATCCTTCCGCGTAAGCCTCGTCATCGGGGTCGCAATGCGAGAAAAATCCTGGATAAACCGGCGATAATAACCCGCAAGCCCCAAGAAACTCCGGATCTCCGTCACCGACCTCGGTCTCGGCCACTGCATTACTGCCTCGACCTTGGCGGGGTCCACGGAAATGCCATCACCAGAAATTACGTACCCCAGAAAGTGCACCTCGCTGAGCCAAAACTCGCACTTGCTGAGCTTCGCATACAACTGGTGATCTCGCAACGTTTGCAGCACCACACCCAAATGGTACGCATGCTCCTCAGCAGACTGCGAATAAACAAGGATGTCATCCACGAAGATGACCACGAACTGGTCCAAATACGGATGAAACACCCTCTGCATCAAGTCCATGAAGGCTGTAGGGGCATTGGTGAGCCCAAACGGCATCACCAGAAACTCATAATGGCCATACCTCGAACTGAATGCAGTCTTCTCCACATCGGACTCGCGAATTCTCAGCTGATAGTAACCGGACCGCAAATCAATTCGCGAGAACACTCGCGCAGACTGAAGCTGGTCGAACAAATCATCAATCCGTGGCAACAGATATTTGTTCTTAATGGTCACTTCATTCAGCTGTCGATAGTCAATGCACAACCGCAGACTACCGTCCTTCTTCTTCACAAACAACACGGACGCACCCCAAGGGGAAAAGCTCGGACGAATATACCCCTTGGCCAACAGTTCATGCAACTGCGCCCTGAACTCCCTCAACTCAGCGGGGGCCATACGGTAGGGAGCCTTCGCCAAAGGTCCCGTACCAGGCACAACCTCGATCACGAAATCGATCTCCTGCTGGGGAGGTAATCCAGGCAACTCCTCGGGAAAAACGTCGGGAAACTCGCACACCACCGTAATGTCCTCGACATCCGGCTCCATCCGGTCTGACACAACCACGGACGCGAGAAAATCCTGACAACCAGAATCAAGCAACCGACGAGCTCGAATAGCAGAGATAAGGAATCGAGAAGAGGTGGAACGGATACCTTGGAAATAGAAGGTCCTCTTGCTCGGATGCTGGAAGTAGACCCTCTTCATTCCACAATCCACCACCGCTCCATGGGTCTCGAGCCAATCCATGCCTAGAATCACATCGTAATCCCGAAGCTGCAACGTATACAACCTGCCTGGCATACTCCGCCCATCGATCCAAACCGGAACCTGATCGAAGCAATACGGAGTGATCATAAAATCACCCTAAGACAACTCCACTGCCAAATCACAGGACAACTGGGTCACCGGCTCCTCGACGCTTGACGCGAAATCCTCCGAAATAAACGAATGAGACGCGCCCGAATCAAACAAAACCCGAGCCGCACAACCCAAAATCTGAACAGTACCTTCCACGAGCTGCGACGCCACTGCCTCTGCCTGCCTCCCACGCTAGCTGACCTGGGTAGTGGCGGATACTATCCCTGCTGCTGCTGCTGCCTCTGCTGCTGGGGAACCTGCTGCTGTGGCGGCCTCTGGGGACAGTCACGCGCCATATGCCCTGGCTGGTCACACCGAAAATAAATAATCGGCGCCGTGCACTGCCTGCCTGGGTGGGTCCCACTACATCGTGGACAAGGTCCTCGCGATCCACCCCCTGATCCCTGACGCTGCAAAGGAATCGGCTGCTGTACACTGCCCGATGAAGCCTGCCCCTGATCCTTGTGCTTCTTCCGGAAACTCTTCTTCAAGAACTTCTTGACCTTCGAGCCGAAGGACGCAGATCCTGTCGCCGAAGCTGCCGATGCCGGTACTCCTGAACCACCCGACGCATGCTGGAAGGAACCCTGCTGCTGGGTAGCCGACTGATGGCCGCGACCTGACACAGACTGCCCCTGGCTGATCGGTCCTCGAGTCCTCTACATATCCATCTCCAAGGAAATCGCAACACGAGACGCCGTCTCTAGATCAGTGGCCCCGTTTGCGATCAGATGGTGCCTCAGCTCCAGCCTCAAGCCCTGCACAAACTGCGTGGTCCTCACCCTCTCATGCTCCATGATGTGAGGTGCGTACCGACCCAGTTCGACAAATTGGGCCATGTACTGCAACACGGACATGTCACCCTGCACCAGCTCCAGAAACTCCCGCATCCGCTGCGTAGCCACAATATCTGGACAGTACGTACGCTCGAAAGTACTAACAAAGTCATCCCACTCGATCTGCTCAAGTGGACGAAGCTGAAAGGACGTCTTCCACTCGGAAGACCACCACCTCCAAGCCGTACCCTGTAACTGGTTGTAGGCCAACACCACTCTGTCCTCGGCAGCACTCTTCGCAGAACTGAACACCCGCTCCATCTCATCGAACCAATCGCGAGCCGTATCAGGGTCTGCCTGGCCGCTAAAGTAAGGTGGATGGAACTGCATGAAGTCCCTCACTGCTCGGCCTGGCCCACCCCTGACTGACGAGCCCTCACCAGCTTCTCCGCCGAACTGCTGAGACATAAGCTGGTACATGCCACGGAAGAAATCCTCGGCCCCCGGAACCCTCGCAGCATCCGCGGCCTCGGTAGCTCCCTGTGGCGCTCTGCTATGCTCCTCCTGGTCCCTCTGGACCCCCTGCTGGATCTCCTGATCTCCAGCCGACTGCCCCTGCTGAGAGCGAGAGCTCCTCCTCGGCGCCATACTCGCTCCTGAAGCACAAGACAGAAAACACGAAGACGGCAAGGTCAAAACAAACACGCGGTGCCCAATGCCAGCGTCACATGTACATCATTGCTGTGGACTAGTGGACCACTACAATTACCTATGATTCTCATGTAATTCCACAACCGCGCTCTGATACCATCTGTAACGACCCGAGAATCCGATTACCGGGAAGGCCCGATAACCCGAGACTCGCACCGCCACCCACGAGCCCGAAGACTCGGAAGGGTTAAAATGATGGTGTGGAAACTACACAAGTATCACAAATAATTGCAGAAATTAAACAGTTATAATATTAAGCAGGAAATAAAAAAATATTTTTCATGGTCCACAATAGAAATTAACAACAATAACAATAGTCCACGACTAGTATAGAGATAAGGAAGAAAAGTACAGCTACACGGGGCATACCCCGTCTCTGACCTCTGGCACTACCTCTGGGCACCCGCACCACGCTGCACCCCAGACGCGCTCCCCCGGGGCGGCGCCTCACCTGAAACACGGTGAAAACACGCAGGGAATGAGTCTCGGAACAAGACTCAGTAGGGATCACTCGAACCCTACCTCGTAAAACGAGAAACCACTACACTAGCGGTAGGAGAGTACCTCGGAAAAGAAAGCCCTGTACTCTATAGAACTAGGCCCTACAGCACGCAAACAGACACACGTGCCACGGTACGAGACCGAAACTCAACGGTCGAACCGCAAAACCCGAAGGTCGGAAACACACGACTGACAGTCTGACACTCCGTACTCGACAGGAGTACCACCCACTAGAAGCACAGCCGGTAGCGTCCCCTGACGTCTTACACCGCACCGCAGGTGAACCGCCTGACGTGGTAGGTCCTACCCGAGGCGCAGACACCGTACAAGTAACCACAAACAAGTAACTAGCTGGGGTCACGCCCGTCGACGTGGGTCCAACTGCCCCAACCACGTGTGCACACACAGACCTTGCGTCACTAGGTCTGGTCCTCTGACCGGTTTTCCCCCGTAGCCGGACTCTGGCTACCGACGAGGGGCCTACGGTAACCGGTCCACAAACCGTCTCGAAAGATGGGTGCCCGTACACCACTCCCAGGTGAGACCAGCACCTCGTACTGGTGGGCTACGACTAGTGGAGGGTCACAAAGGAGTAGACTCTCGAGTCAATGGAAAACAACGTCCGAATCCGACAACGTGTGGGAATCGCCCCACGCACCAGCCCCGTCGCACGGTGGCCACAGTCGGAGTAAAAACGGGGTTGCCACCCTTATGGGGCAACCAGGCATGTGACGGTCCACCCTAGGGCCGTCACAAGCAAGTAACGGTCTAGGCGAGACCGTTACATGCGCCTAACGGTTCAACACAGACCGTCACGCGGTCAGAGGGGAAAGGGATGTAACGGCCTGGTCCAGGCGCGTTACAAGAGTGTAACGCGCTTGGCCCCATGCGTTACACACCCCCCCCCCCACGCTCCCAAAGCCAAAAGGGATGTAACGGCCCAGCCCGGCGCGTCACACGCATGTAACGCGCCTGGCCCAGCGCGTTACATGGCCCTCACACTTGGGGTGAAACAGGAAGTAACGCGCCTGCCCCAGCGCGTTACACGCATGTAACGCGCCTAGCCCGGTGCGTTACATGGCCCGACCCCCAACGGTCACAAACCAACGGTCGAAAGCCCCTGACGGCCCTACCCAAGCGCGTCATAGGCAAATGGCGGTCTATCGTGGGGCCGTTACAGCCCCCGACCCCCAAAAACACTACTCAGGAATGTAACGCACCCCTCCAGGGGCGTCACAAGCATGTGACGGTCACTGGAGTGACCGTTACACACTCCCGAGCACGCTACGGCGGGAACACCCCAAAAACTTCGACCACGCCCCCGTGCCTCCACCGGAGGGGGGAAAAACAAAGGGGAAGACCCCTGGGGACCCCTAGCATGCATCTAAGCCATCCAAACATGAAATCGCGGGCTAAAACCATAGATCGGGCGAGCTCTCCCCAAATCATGGAAAACCCCAAAACCGCTCAATCAAGCCCCTCTCGGCCTCCCCGCGGCCTACAAACCACGGAAATGAACGGCAAGAGGCTAAGGAACGTCACCCTACCTCAATGGAGCGAATGCTCCGCCGGATCGCCCACAAACCACGAAGAACGCCTTTGGAAACCTCGCCTCCTCACGCTCCCACGCTCGCCGCACGCCCCCACGATCGCCTCACCGCCGCCCACGTCGCCGCGCCGTCGCCCCGCCGCTGTCAGCAGCCGGAGAGGAGCTAGCCGCGCTCGAACGGGAGGAAGAGAGGGAGAGAGGGAGGTCACGGTTGGGGAAGGAAGGAGGAAGAAGAAGAAGAAAGAGAAGGTGGAAAAGAAAAAGAAAAGAAATGGGATTTTATAGAAAATCCGATTTTTCAAAAAAATACCGAAAAATAGAAAAATATATTTCCGGAATCCTCGGAACGCACCGATCGCAACGGTACCACTCGTGCCTGGGGGAACCGCCCAGTTCGCCCGCAGCGAGCTTCCGAAGAGAAAGCCGAAACACACACCGGGAATCGGAAAACACACACGGAAAAGTCGCGGAACGCCTCCGGGCCTCCGAAACAAATCCGGATCGCGCCGATCCGAACACAAAAAATGTCCGAAACGAAATTTCGGACACAACGGAGCCGGACACTCCAAAAACTAGATCCGGGACCCACGAAGAAGGATCCGAAAGGTCCAGGATATTACAATCACACACAAAATGCACTAGATTTTTAACGTCAAAAAACCACCACTACTTGGAGGGGAAAAAATCACGGGATAAATCGACAACACTCTACTATGAAAAATAGTAGTACACAATTTCTCAGAAGATAAAAACTTCCTCTCTCAAGATTTGTCCAAATCTTGAAGAATACAAATAAGAGAGTGGAAGAATATGAATAATACAAATAAGAATCACAACAAAAAATATAATGTAAAACTGACCGTTCCGTGATAAAAAAATTATCACGTAGATCCTTGTCTTCTATCTTTCTCTTCTTCTCTTGCTCCCCGTGCTTAACCGCTACTGGCCGATATTTTCCTGACCACGCCCGCAGCAGCTGCGGGCAACAGGGGCAGCTCCTACTGCTCTGCTCACTTCACTGCCACAAGAGATAGAGAGAATTGAGAAAAATTATTTTTTTCTCAACCGCAAGTCACGCTTCTCAGCTGCAACCATATCTATTTAGGTTATTTTGTTTCTTCTGCTCTTTAATACCCACAAAGCCACAGCCGCTAACACCCAAAGTAAGATCATCTCCACCGTCCATCTTAGAAGCCTAGAAGACATCATACCGGAGTCTTAAAGCCTCTGTTATGATGTGGTTGGTGGGGTATAATGCAAAAGTCTACTTTTTTAACATACGGAAGTCTTAAAGTCTATGTTAAAAGACAGGGTTTATTGCCCCACCAACCATATATATATATAATCTCATGTATTCAAAAATTTATCCAGGCAAGGGGGGGCAAATTGCCCCCCCCCCCTTGCCCCCCCTGGCTCCGCCACTGGCGGTGGGGATCTACGAGACCTCTACTGACCTAATGAAATGAGACTCACCCCTTTTTCTTTCAAGTGTGGTGTACCTCCACGTGTTTCTGAGGTCTAACATGGTGCCAGAGGAGTTTCTTAGTTGCCAGCATACTAGAGTCGGGATATGTCCCGTGACTGTGTACTTTTCTTTTGGTCTATACTTTTTGAACTTGGACTCTAGACTATAAATTGTATAAATTATAATAAATGTAAACTTTTAATTTCTACATCTTAATTTATCCATTCATTTTTAGATTATTATGCACTCTTGCAACGTTAATCTAACCCTTCCAAGCACTGGGACTCGTGGGTGGTGAGTTAAGATTCGGGTCACACCGATTACTTTTCGGTACTCAGATCTTAGGTCGTTACATCACTAATACTACCTCTTACACATCTAAATGAATATGCTCAATGATATATTTACTGATTTTATGAGAAGTAACAAATTTAACCCTACACTATTTGCCAAGAACATAAACTTCATAAAAATCAAATTTGCAAGATTTTATCCCCTTTAATAACTCCCTATTATGCAATTCTAAAATCCCTCTTTTACTCATATGTCAAACCATTGCATGTCATAACAAGAAAGTATCATCATCAGAAGAGGATGTAATGGTAGCATCCACTTTTAAAGTTTCTCCTTGCAACTTGTAATGGGATCCAATCTTTAGGGATCCCTTTGATAAAAGAGTAAGTCGGGTTAGGGTGGGTTACCCGGGGTGAGATGACTTAATCTTGATTTGACTCTTTTTATCTTAATCGGGGTCGGTTAGGGATAAACTTGGGTTTTTTCACTCCAACCAAAAAGATAGAATAAGTCACACGGGGTGGGTTAGGGGTGGGCCACCCGGGTTGACTTATCTGCCCCTAACCCACCCCTTTATCAAAGTGGCCCTAAAGCACCACTTTTTACTTTCAATATTATGCAATTAACATTAGTGAAAGTACAACTATTGGCATCAAGAGCACTAAGAGAAATAAGACTTTTTCTTAAATCCATGACACGTATGACCTCTATCAACGTCTTCACGGCCCCATCAAATATCTTGATTTTACATGTTTCTATCCCAATAAATCTACATTTGATATTATCATCAATGAGAATTCTTCCCCCATCATGAGATGTATAAGAATCAAACTAATATTTATGAGGGCACGTACAAGAGGAACATCTAAAATCAAGAATTCATATCTAAGGAGATAATCAACACATCTCCATCCTTCTTCGAATTAGAAGCTGCATTGGCCTCCTTGGGCTCTTTCTTTTTTTATTTGGACTTCTCCCAAAACTTAGGACACTATACTTTCCAATGACCTTCTTCTTTGTAGTTGAGACATTTACAATTCTTCCATTTTGACTTGGACCTGGACCTAATTTTTTGCCACTTTTCTATTTTTGTTATCCTCTTTCTTGATCTGAAATCTTCACCATCAAACTTTTATTTGCACTTAACTTGTTTTTAACTTTATTTGACAGCAAAGTTGATTTGATCTCCTTCATCTTCAAAATTTCATGTTTATAGAGAATTGTGATCACCAAATGATCGTAAGACTTTGACATAGATGAAAAAAAAAAGAGAGAGACTGATCTTCTTCCTCCATCTTCGTCTCCACATTACAAAGTTGCAAGATCGATCAACTTATTGAAAGTATTCGTATATTCCAAAAGGTCAATCTTTAAGACATACACTAACTATATAGTTACTTTTTCAAATAACTTATTAGTAAGTGATTTTGACATGTAAAATTTTTTTTAGTTTCTTCCACAATCACCGGTAGTCTCAACTTCGGCAACGCTATATATTACCTCATCAGCCCAATGCAACTTTTAATTTGGGGCCCCCAGGCGTACGTACTCATCCCTGATTCGTGGATACACGCACGTATGCGTACATAAAAGTGACATTAAGGTGGTTGCATGCACTAGCTCTTCTCGGATCGATGATCTCCACAACAAATAATTAATACACACTTTTGAATAAATGAATGCTTAGTACTGGAGGATGGTGAATTAAGAAATTAAGAAATGCCCTTCTGATCAGCTTTTAGATATACAGGGAGGGCAAGCAAGTGGGGGCCATCCCTTAATTTGAAGGGATCTGATCAATAATCAATACTGTGAGGAATAAATTAATATTAGCTTGCATCATCATGCGGTGCTGCCGCTGATCATGATCACTTCCTTCTCCCCAGCTGGCCGGCCACCTTGCTAGCTGTGGTCATGGGCCATCGCCGTCGTAGTCGTAGTCGCACGACTCCGGGCAGCCGTCCAGGACGTCCTGGCAGTAGTAGTGGCCGTGGTCGCGGTGGCAGCTCTGGCAGCCGACGGTGCAGCCATGCGGTAGCCCGTCCTGGCAGACGCAGGAGGTCATGTCCGCATTGCATTTGCACTCGTTGCAGCAGTCCAGCTCGCTGTCCCTCAGTCTTTTCCCTGACGTCAAACAATTTTAGTTAATTCTCTTCCTTTTGGATTCCCTACTGCGCGATGGGATCAGGTTAATTAGGAGAAGAAATGGTTTAATATTTTTTTTGGCAAATAAAATTGATAAATTTTATTTATCAATTTTTTCTGGAGTCTTTTTGGAATGCCTATTAGAATTAATGGCCTGAGAAATTGGGGCTGCATGTACAACTGCAATTATTAATTTGGACATTTTCAATGATATTCTTAACAATTCTTAAAAACCAGGAATAATATATATGCCAGGTTAAGAAGGTATATTTATAAAAAAAAATTCCTCATGAAAAGGCTTTCTTCCTGAAATTGTTTCAGTATAGAAGAAGAAGAAGAAGAAGAAGGTGGTGACGATGACGAGGAAGAAAATAATAATGTCGTACGTACGTAGTACTAGCAGAAGTCGAAAATTAATAGAACAAAAGTACATTATCTTCATCGTACCTCCGAGTGGAAGGCCAACGAAGGGGTCCCGAGCTGAGACTGCTGCTGCAAGCATGCACGCGAACAGCGCCAGCAGCAGCACCTCGAACCCCAAAGCCGACTTCTTCATCTCTTCCATCTTCCCCACTCTAAAACCCCCCAACCCTGCCCTACCACACTCCATCTCTTTTTGTAATCAGGGTATGGGTGCTAAGTATTCCCAAATTATCTAGCTAATGAAACGTGCGTGTTCTACAATATTCAGTGAGAAGCACTCATTTTGCATGTAGAATGTGGGCAGAAACGTTTTATATATCCATCTGAAGAATCTCAGTGTTGAGGCTCTACACAGTTTATATATGATCCATCGATCAAATGGATGACCGGTGATGGTGACGAGCAGGTGGGGGTTGAGGGGTCGTTAATTCCAGTGCTGGAGGCAATAGAGACCTGCAGGAAGAGCTAGCGCAGGGAAACGGTGTGAATGGCAGATCCCATTTCCAGATGTTGCCTGGTTACTTTCAACTTACTGAAAACTTCATATTATATTCCACTCGTTTTCATGTGACATAAAATAATACCCCTAATTATATATAAACTCGATCGTGTACGGTATGAAATCCAAATGTTAATATATATATATATATATATCTATTCCAGTGTTTAAACTTAATTTCGATCGAACAATATCAGGAATTATTTGTTTCTGAACCGTGATTTGTCAGCAGATAATTGATATAATCATTTGGAGAAACATATATATATAAGGTGCCATATATTTGATCACTCTTTTTATCACTCTTCACTTAGTTGTCTAATCATGAGATTGGATGACCAGAGTACTGTGATTGAATGGCCAAGTTGAATAACTTAAATTCTGTGTTTTTGAGTTTGGGAACAATATTGAACTTAAATTTATTTTTTTCAAAATCGGACAACGGAAAAGTAATGTGACTAATTAGAAGTGTCGACAAAAAATTGTGATACCATAATATTTTCTCAATAATTTGATCAAACTTCACAACAATTGTTCAAAACTTTTGAATGAGTGTCACGTCAAGCTAGCGTTCTACGTGACCAAAAAAAAATTGTAAATGTCCAAATTTGGGAACTTTTAGGAACTTTTTTAACGACGAGTATAAGTTGGTACAACGAGTTGATAATTAACTAAGACCTGGTAATTAATGCCCCTGTCAACCTCACTTAGCTTCCACATTTAAATTAATTAATGGAGCATTTCTTGTGATTACAATATTTTTTTTGTTTTATTGCATACTATGGGAATGAAGTTGATAATTAGCGTATATGGTGCAACATGTGATGACAATCATGACACAGCAATTCTACATTTTTTAGAAGAAAAATACGTATTGCATGCGGCTGAAAACTAGCTGAGAGCTGGACTGGACGCTTCCGATCGAATTGTAAAGCCAAACCCAAGGGACGTTTGATGTAACGTGTAAGAAAGTGTGGGTGAGCAATTGGTTCTTCGGAATGTTGGCATGGCTTATTCTTCTTGGGGTCCTCAAAAGTTTGGAAGAACAGATGACTTGGAATGCCCGTAGACCTAGCAAGCGTTAAATCCAATCCATTTGTGTAGATCTAACATGATAGGAGGCTTTCATTCATCCGATAGGTGCCCCCAAGGTTCGCTTCCTATGCAAAACCGAAAGCTTAATTAAATAGTACTGTTGTGGTGGGCTAATCTAAAACATTGTCGAAGTTTACCTAGGTGGGCCAATTTGGGCCCAACAGAGTCAATATAGGACAATTGGGCCAGCCCAATTTATAGTATGTCCCCGTTCGATCACTCCGTCCAACTTTAATAGTAGAGCACGTGATAGTGGGATGAACCCCACGTGCACATGATAGTTTAACATTGAAAATTCGGGACTCACATTGGGCAACGCTGGGTGTGCTATACATCTTGGACTCACACGATGCAAAACAGATCATTTTTTAAAAAAAATGAGCTCAACACTATTCATTCAATGTAGTTTCTTTTTTTTATCACTTTATGGGTAATCCAAGGATGACTTGTCTTACACCTTAAGTTAGAGTATCTTGAGAACTATTCAAAAACTTTTAAAAAATAAAAAAATAAATATATTATACATCCCGAGTGTGTAACACACATGAGTGTGTGCAATGAGCCTTTCTCTTGAGCAATCAACCATACAAAGGCCCATGATTCTCAAAGTACGATGTCCAAATACACAACCAGGACCGTTATATGATAATAAAATATTCTAAGAAGAAAATTGATAAGAGTCCATGCCATTGAGGTAAAGTAGATCTCCGACTCCATGAACCGTGCACCCGAAGAAAAGTTTTCAAATAGAAATGGGTCTTACGCCTCGGTACACATCAAAACCTAACACATGGTATATCACATTTACATAAAAGAAAAACATGTTACATATAAATATTGAGTGAGGGGGGGAATCATCCGGCTCAACGAGCTAGACTCAGTAACGTCAGACCCAAAGTGGCCTCTTATCGTCAGGCCCAGCACGGCCCTTGTCGACCGGCCCACAGTCCAGAAACGTCGTCTAATTGATGTCCACTCGGGACTAACCGGCCCACAGACGTAATCTTCCTGCACATGCGCCCTAGACGCCATGAAACCCATCAACGGGTGAACGTTGAGGCCAGAGTCACGGAAATTATCTCCGACGGGTGCCGGATCTCACCCCCATGCCTCCGAGATATCTCTTACGATGTCCTTCCTCAGTGAACAAGCGTGTGGGTAGCGGATGATTCTTACGATCGAACAATTCATTACTCCACTAACCATGCCCTCACTAAGTCAGGAAACAGACAACACCAAGATGAATCGTATAAATAGGATCCTGAACGGGCCTAGAAGAATACATTGTAACTCACCTGCTGACACTCGCACAGACACGCTCATACCACCAGAGAGATACAGAGAGATCACTGCTGTCTCCAGGCTCCAGACTGCTTCTCCAAGCACTTGGTGTTATTCTGAGCACTCTCTCCTTCTCCTAAGCTCTCATCTCTCTCTGCCTTTACTCTTCTGCATTCATTTGTGTGCATCTATGACTTAAGCATCAGATAATTATTCCTTATGATCACACCTAGGACTCATTATGACGTACTACTCGTTGGTTGCAATTTTTTTTCGGGACAACTGTACTCTCTTCCCCACAAAAAAATCTTAGATTTTTTTTCTTTTTAGTTCCTACAAATAATCATATTTATGTTTTAGCCCTTCAAATATAACTATTATTTTTAAATTCTCTCAAATCTTTTAACTCTTATTAAAAAGTCCTTACAATTTGCTGACGTTAGAAAAGAGAAATATTCAAAAGAATATTTCATCTCGAGGTCAATGGAATGTTTAAAATTATAAAAATAGCCTTGATCTCACTCCCCCTCTCTCTCTCCCCATTCCCTCTCTCTCTCTCTCTCTCTCTCTGGGCCCTCATACTCTCTCTCTCTCTATTCTCACACTCTTGTTAGGTCAATTTCTCTATCTGTCTCTTCTACTCTCACTCACTCTCTCTCTCTCTAATAGCACCCTCTCATGAGAGCATCGCCGGAGTTGGAGGGGGAACCCCCTCCGACGTCAACCCTCTCTCTCTCTTATGATCTCACTCTCTCTCTCTGGGAACCCCCTCCGATGGTGTCCCCCTCTCTTTCTCTCTCTCTCTAATAGCACTCTCCCATGAGAGCATCATCAGAGCCGCATGGGGAACCCCCTCCGACGGTGTCCTTCTCTCTCTCTTTTTTGCTCACTCCCTCTCTTTCTTTCTCTCTCTCTCCCCCTTGTCCCCGGCCTGGCTGAATATTCACAACCATAGGCAGACGACGGCGACAGAGGTGGACGACGGGGCGACAGAGATGCCTAGCCTTGTAGGTGATCGTCGGACGCCACCTGCACGAACATGGAGAAGATGACGAGAGTGGTGATAGAGGCATCGAGAGAGAGAGAGAGAGAGAGAGAGAGGTGGAGCCACCTCTCTCTCTCTCTCAAAGAGAGAGAGATGCCTAACAGCGAACGCAGAGAGAGAGAGAGAGAGGTGGAGCCACCTCTCTCTCTCTCTCTCCTCTCTCTCTCTCTCTCTCTCTCTCTCTCTCTCTCTCTCTGCGTTCGCTGTTAGGCATCTCTCTCTCTTTGCGCCTATGTGTGTGCGTCCTGCACTGGAAGGGGAGACCCCTTCCAACACCCCCTCCCCATCGCTCTCTCTCTCTCGTCTCTCATTCTCTATATCACTCTCACTCTCTCTCTCTATGTGTGTGCATCTACCTACGTCGGAGGGGGAGACCCCCTCCGACACCCCCTTCCTGTCGCTCTCTCTCTCGTCTCTCTCTCGACCACTCTCACTCTCTGAGTGTGTGTGCGTGTGCATCCGCTTGCGCCAGAGGGGGAGACCCCCTCCGGCACCCCCTCCCCGTCACTCTCTCTCTCTCATCTCTCTCTCTATCATTCTAACTCTATGTGTGCGTGCGTGTGCATCCGCCTGCGCCAAAGGTGGAGACCCCCTCGGGGGAGACCCCTCCGACACCCCCCTCCCCACCACTCTTTCTCTCATCTCTCTCTCTCTATCACTCTCACTCTCTCTCTCTCT
This sequence comes from Amorphophallus konjac, assembly GCA_022559845.1. NCBI lineage: Eukaryota > Viridiplantae > Streptophyta > Magnoliopsida > Alismatales > Araceae > Amorphophallus > Amorphophallus konjac. The sequence goes on along the minus strand of CM040121.1, from coordinate 582,924,850 downwards.
TTGTTCGTGTGCATCCGTGGCGGGATGCCTACACTGGAGGGGGAGACCCCCTCTGGCACCCCCTCCTCGCTGCTCTCTCTCTCTCTTTATCACACACACTCTCTCTCTCTCTCGTAGATCTCTCTCTCTATCCCCGACATTCACGCTGACACCCCTGTGGCCAACATTCGTCATGGTGCCACCGTCATGATTCCCCTTGTTGGGGCCGACATGCACCTCCCCCCCCCCCCACCCGCCGCCCAGTGCTTCCGCGATCGTGACGTCATCACCAACTTCAAGCCCCTCTCTGATGCCGACGAGGACGAGCTCCTCCTTCTCAACTTCCACTCCAAACTCGAATCTTCTATACATGCTCCGTAAGCACAGCTACAAGAGAGAGAGTGTGGGGGGCACAGTTTAACTAGGGTTATTGTAGTCTTTTATCCACTTTAAGTTAATTTAACTCGGGTTGCATTTAACTCTAGCTATTTAAACTAACGGTAGGGACTAATATGTACAACGACCAAGATTTGAGGGATTTTAAAACTAATTATTATATTTGAAGGATTAAAACATAAATATATTTATTTATAGGGATTAAAAAATAAAAATCTTAAAAATCTTAAAGATATAATATGAGACCTAAGATAACACGTTCTTGTCTCTGCAAATATCAATATTCGAATTTCATTCATTTACATCCATACACCATAAGAGGTATGGCATTTACAAATGTCAAATTGGTTCCAAGGCTTAATCCACATATGCCAATACTTCTGATTTAAAATTTTGTGTCTACAAATCATCAAACTAAAATTCAAAATAATACCATGCACATCAAGGTTCCATAATCTAGCAAGGGAGTATAAAGATATTCAAAGCCACAAGTGGTCTCTAATATTCCAAAGAGACCCAAAATGTGTCATAGTTTTGTAATCAAATAATTCAGTTATCTAGAACTCAAATTCATGTCATGATCATATTACGTCCTAAGATGTATATCATGTATATTGTTGAGTTATGATTTTGATGATTGTTGTGATTATTATTCATGACAGTTATGGTTTTGATGATAACTAAACTTAATGTGTGATTACGTGATGATAACTAAACTTACATGGTTCGGATGGCAAATGGCAACGATTACATGGTCTTGATCCTTGGTTTATATATAATCTTTGGTTGAATGTTTGATGTCAATGAGATGTAAATATAGATCATTTGGATTCACAAAATGAAGGCTTCATGAGAATCTTGGTTGAAAGTGGTAGATGGCATCGAAGTGATTGAACTTGCATTGTCTTAACTTCATTTACTCTCTTATGCAGGTTTAAAATGGAATGCCAATCCCATATGCAAAGGTATCAAGATTCATGGTGAGAACTTGGCACCTTGCATGTGTATATTTTTGGGAGAATATGGTAGGTTTCCATTTTGAATTTTTTGATCTTGATAGGATATATGGTTGATATGTGTTCTCACATTGCATATGCACTTGGCAAATGAGACCCAATCACCTTGTTGAATGGCATCCTCATGATATATGAAATTTGGTTCAATGAGGCTATCTTATTGCACAAATTGGATAGCCATATGATCTTAATGTTATGCTATGGTTGATTGAGTTTTCCAAGTGTTTTCATCCTCCTTGTTAATGATTTCATGTATGTACTTCATGCATTCATCATTTGGGATCATTGGGCATGTTTTCCTACATGTTTACTAATATTTTTATTTTTTCTATATTTTTTCTGCAGGTTTAGGTCAACCTAAAGGATAGTTTAGGTTGACCTAAAAATACTGTAGCTAGCGGTCGACCGCCAGGAGCTAGCGGTCGACCGAAAATCCCAGAAACCAACGGGCAGCAGTTCTCTCAGCAGCGGTCGACCGCGAGCCCAGTAGCGGTCGACCGAAAATCCTAGAACTGATATTTCTACAGGTCTATCAGTAACGGTCGATCGCCAGAAGGTTCCGGTCGACCGCCAGCCCCGAAGGCACTTTTGTTGACTTTGTTTTTCAAGCGCATGGAGAGGGCTTTCACCCCATTTGTTTAATCCTAATGACACCCAATCATCCACAAAACATGGATCTGGTCTGGGACTTGTCCTTGGACCATTCAAGGGGTTATAAAAATATATTTGTGAAGTCATAAACCCCCATTTTGCCCTTGGGTTCATAATAGACCTATTGGGGGTCTTTTTGGATGGTTCTAGAAGGGTGATCATGGTCTTTCATGTCTTCTATATAGGCATATGTGTAAGCTACGAATTTAGCAAGTGGAACTCTAATGTATTCATTGTTTTCTATCTTGTAGGTGAAGAGAGGGAAGAAAGGAAAGAAGAGCTCAAGCCAAGGGGTTTTGATCTTCATCCAAGAGGTTTTGAAGATTGCAGAAGAAGGAAAAGTGCAGCAGATCAAGGAGATGATCAAGAAGACATTGAAATCATCACCATCCGACTGGAGCTCCAAGCTACCACTTCTATTGGTCTTGGAAATCAAAGGGGGAACAATCTCTACATCCTTTAGTTACTGTTTTGATGTGGTTGCCATGAGTTCTACTTTGATCTGAGCTTATATTGTTACTTGTGTTTACTTTCAAACCTGAAAATACATTTTGTGTGTGTGACCGTTTGTGTATACGGTCGTGGTTAATCGCCTGCGTGCGGTCGTATGTGTGATTGTGATGCGTTTGTTGCAGCGTGTGTATGTGTGTGTGGTAGTGATCCGGTTGTCGGATCGTGTTGGAGTTCATCTCCGTGTGTGTGTGTGTGTGTTGGAGCTTGTCTCCGTGTGTAGTTTAGGGCGCGTCCCCGTGTGTGTGTGCAGGTGTCATCCTGCGTGTGTGTTTGGAGCATCGTCTCCGTTTGGGGATTCATTCCCAAGTAAAGCCTCACCGGATTTGGTGAGGGGTGGACGTAGGATTGTCGTCGTTGCATCCGAACCACCTTAAAAATCGCTGTGCATTGTGTGTTATTTGTGTGGTTTGATTGCTTTCATTGTATGGTCGTGTGGGAACGGTGAGTTTGAGAGAATTGGTTAATTAGTTTTTAATTGCTAATTATTGTTTACCACATATTTTGTAAAAAGCTAAAAGTTTTTCCTTAAAATTGGTAAACACCCAATTCACCCCCCTCTTGGGTGTCATTGATCGCGGGACTTCAATTGGTATCAGAGCAAAGGCTCTAATTTCATAGATCTAACGATCTAGAGAGATCCAGGTCAATGACTACCATTATGTACACTTTGAATTCTCCACCAGTATTTGATGGTTGCAATTTTGATTTGTAGTTAGGTAGAATGTTTAGTCTAGTCAATTCATATGACCCTAAGCTATGGAAGCTTATTTCACATGGTCCTCATGAATTGCCTAAAGACAAACATGTCTGGACTGAAAATTAAAAGTGCAAACATGATCAAAATTGTTTGGTTTTAAATTACTTATTGCTGCAGTTGATTCTAACTATTTCCCTTTTGTCTCCCATTGCAGGTCTGCGAAGGATATCTTGGATGGCTTAACCAAAGTCCGGAAAGAGTATGAAGACCAAGGCCTTGTGGCAGGTATGAGCGATCAAGGGAGTGATCAGCAAATTGAATCAAGCTCAAAGGTAAATTCTGATTCTGATAATGAAGATGAAGTTACTTATGAAGATTTGTTGATTGCATATGATAATCTTGCTGAAAAATACAAGAAGCTAAAATATGAAAACAAAAAATTGAAAAAGGATGTCGAACAAAATAAGTGTAATTCCTCTTGTAAAAAATGCTTGCATCTAGAGGAAATGATTGAGGCTCATGTGTTTGACATTGAATTTCACAAAGATCAAATATGTTCTTTAAGAAATGAAAATAAGGAAATGACTGCAAAACTGAATTCTATGGCCGATGATCAAACCTTGATAAATGAACTGATTCATGATGAAAAGCTTGTTAAAGAAAATGAGAAACTGAAGGAATTGAACAATGCCATTTCTGAAAGATTGTTAACTCTTGAAAAAGGAAAATCTGTGGTTGTTAGAGAATGTGAAAATGTGGATGAACTTAGGCAAGAAGTAGAATGCCTTAAGACTACCAATGCCATGTTGAATGTTAGTCTTTCCACTTGTGAAGAAGAACTTGCCAATTCTGAATTACAAATTTCATCTCTTCAATCTGAAATTCTTGACTTGAATGATTCGATGTCTAGATTTGTAAATAGTCAAAAAAACTTGAACAAATTTCTTAGGATGAAAGTGAATTTTCAAAGGGAATGGTTGGGCTATAATCCTGTAAACAAAAAGAAGTTTGAAAATAAAGTTTATACATTCTTTGTGCACAATTCAAATATAGCCAGCACATCAAATAAAAATTGGAAAAATGAAAATCATGTTGCATACACACATGCATCCACAAAGAAAATCAATTTGCATCAAAAATCTAAAAATGCTGCTAGCACACCCATGCATGTTGAACATTCTTCTGCCACACACATACAACCAACTAGAAAGAAACTCACATGCTTTTATTGTGGAAAACATGGACATGCTATGCATAATTGCTTCATTATGAAGAATGATGACTTGAGAGCATGTAGAAACCAAGCTGTTTTGAAAAATGCAAAGGAAGTCTTCACCAAAAAACCTTCCATGCATTGTAATCGCAGTGGTAAAAGAGGTCACACCAAGTCATACTGTTGGTTACTCATGAAGAAAGAGAGTCTTCACTCAACAAGTCATGTTCACATACATAAATCAGTAGAGCCAATGAGAAAGAAAAATGTGATGCCACGTGCTTCCCCCCACCACTTTGGTAAATCTGGGAATGTTAAGCATGATTATTTTCTCATGAAAAATTATGACTTGAATGTTGTTAAAAATTGGAAATTGCATGCCAAAGTTGCTGCTAACCCACAGGGACCCAAAAGGATTTGGGTACCTAAGAAGGCCAAATGAGATATCTGTTTTGCAGGTGTGCCTTGAGAATGAAAAACATGAAATCTATTTTCATCAAGAAGGTAAGGCACACGGGCTAGTGACATAAGTCAACTTAAAAGAAAAATCAAAACTGAAATTTGGAAACTCAGGTGATATCCCTCTAACCTTCTTCAGTAATTGTGTCATTGGTTTGATTCATCTTGTGCTGAATAGTCTTGTGATAATGCACATGTCTGTACATGCATTCCATCCATAGTTGTTTGCATATCTATGTGTACATCACTTGTCATATAGCATCTTGTTGTAGGAGAGCTTGAAGATTCTTCAGATCATGATTTCACTACATATATTGAGTTTGCATACACTTTCACGTACTGTCATGCATAAGTTGAATATTGTGAATTCATGTGATAATGCATAGCAATCCTCCTACCTCCACCACCCTTGACTATATAGTATATCAAATGATGACATGTGGAAGGGCAGGTTTCGCCTGTCTGAAAGCTATCACTACGTGTGAGGTGATCTTCGGATCTAAGTTCTCCGCCTGGTACTATGAGTCAATTAGTTACAGGCTGCATATGGCATTGGATGGTAACTGAACATCTTGCATTCATGCACACACTAAGGGGGAGCAACCGCATTCGTTATATGGGATTAATGTTTAGATTCACACATGAGTCATACATTGCATCTAGAGCTGTCTAGGGGATGTTGGTTGTTAAAATAATTTGTCATGCCATTATCAATAAACTTGAATCGAAATTGACAACTCAAGTCCTCTTGTCCCAGGATGCAGATTATACTCCAAAAAAAATTCAAATAATAATGGGCTAGTCATGACCAAGCTTGAATCAACTGAGGAATACCTTGCAATGATGAAAATGATAAAAATATCCTCAATCCGTCACTAGGAGATAGAAAAGTGATCTAAATAAGTACCCAAGGCATGGTATAAAAGGCCCGCAACAGGTAAAGTTAATCAACCATTGTTCATGAGAAAATCAGGTAAAGTCCTTTTAGTGGTTCATGCATATGTGATTATTACCATCTCTGGAACTACTAATAATGCTTTATATGACTATTTTACAGGGATTATACAAGAAGATTTTGAAATGAGCATTATGGATGAACTGATTTGTACCTTCTTTGAATTACAGGTGGAAGACTTGGAAGATGACAGATGCTCAAAGCACAAGTATTGGGAAATTAACTTCTGAGCTCTGTTTGAAAAACTCATAGTTGTTTTAACCATATTTCCATGAATGAAGATAAAAAAAAAATTGGTTTTGTTATTAGAATGCATATCCATTTTCATGCATAAACATTGTTGATGAATCTTGACATTTGCATGTGGGAGATTATGGAATGCACCTCTCAACAGGTCTGCTAAACTCATGTAAATATTCTGAAAACCTGACATGTTGTTGCCCTAGTATGATGTGATGATTTTGTCAAATTGCTTGAACCAAATTGAAAATCTTGAGAAATGTGTATGAGGTGATTGGCTATTGAATATCTCTTAATTTGAATTGCATGATGACATCTGAGTTAAATTGAGTATCTGGTATATCAAATACTGAGTAGTGAAAAGGTGGGTTACATTCACCTGGGAACTCTCACTATGCGTGAGTTGGTCTTTGGATCAATGTTCTCCGCCTCGTACTAGAACTCAAAGAAGTCAAATGGTTGATCTATAAATGAACCTTTAAACTGAGTTATTTCAATTGAAAATATATTTTTACTCATAATTCAAACATTTGGCTTGTGAATGATTTCTAATTTCAAAACTTGTGAAAGATTTCTGAAAATCTGTTTTTGAACAATTCTGAACATTGGGTTGCAGTGTTTAATTGTGATCATGTATGCAGCCTTATTCATAAAGGTCATGTCATGAAAAATATTTGTTGATTCATGAATAGAATGTGGATGATTTCAATGAGAATTTTATTACACTGGCTACAAAATCAAAGCTCTCAACTTGTCAAAACAACATGCATTCCACTCTCACATAGTTATAGGTTGCATGCATCATAATTCAATGCATAAGGTGCTTTTAGATCCTGCAAATGAAAATCAAGTCCGAATAACTTTGCACATTGCATCACATTCTCATATGCTCATATGTTGTATTGCATTGGAACTCATGCATTAGTCGCACTTAGTTCATTTAGTTGGCATCTATTCAATTGGTATCAAATTATCCATTCAATTGGTATCAAATTGACATCACATTGCTCGCATGCATGTCATAGTGCATTTGCATAAACTCCCAATGTGTGTTTGTATGCTATTATATGCTATTCAACCCCATCTTTTGACACTTATATAGCCTTATCCTTTCTTGCTTAATAATGTTGCATTTGAGTCATTATTGGAGTGTTTCATATCGTACACTCTGGGAGAGTTTATATTTCATAAGTGCATATATTTAGGGGGAGCTGCACTGTTATGTATTCATGATATTTTCGGTATACATGCTGAATCAAATTCGCACACTTCCTGCACAGAATGTGAAAATGAGTGTTAAAGATAAGGATATATGAATTTCTTTTCAACACTCTCGAGATGTTAAACTTGCTGCATGTATGTTGAAGAAACAGTTGAGGAAAGAGCTGCCTGCCTATCCTGTTTAAAAATTTGGGATGAAAATGAAAGATAGAGCAATGCTCGGTCTCACTGAGTAAACTAGGCACATGTCACCTGAGACGTGATGTGGTTCATATCTGAAAAGTGTTGACTAGTATCTCTATTCAAAATGAGGTGAAATGGTTCAGTATTATGAGTAACCGGGGATTCTGACATGAGCTCCATGCGTCTACTCGCGTAAAAAAGAATCATTTGAACCTGATCACTCTTGAAAAATTCTGACTATCATGTGATATTGGTTGAGTTGAATAATATTGGTGAAACTCATTGTGGTAGAGCGTAGCCTCCAATACGATGTTCTCAAAATTGAAGTGCAGTCTGTAAAATGTCTCCTTGTGTTGATCTGAAAATCTGAATATCCATATTGCAACTATCATTTTTCATGTTACTCACTTACACATCTGGAAATTTGATTTAATATGTATTCAGAAAGTTGATTGACTGCATTAGCAATTGCATAATTCTCCTATATGATTGCACAACTTCCCGTGTGCTACACATGTGCATTCCGATTGTCATGACCCTCATGCACCCTTCCTATACTTATACCCTCTTATATAAGTAAGGGGGAGATATGCTTGCATGTCTATATATACGTATCTGCCTGGTTGCATTGTGTGCTCATCATGTGTCATAAGTTGCATGTATATAGCCTCATGCATTTTATAAGAAAATTAAAAATTTAAAAATCACTGAAAATCTCATAAAAATTGGACTTCAATTTACTTACACTTGTCATATGGGGTTTTTACTTTCCATTGGTATCATGCTTGCATTCATAGTGTCATCACATGCTTGCATTGAGTTCTTATGTATTTCCAGAAAATATAAAACTCAAAAAAATTGAAAATAAAAGAAAATCTTTTGATGTGCTCTTGCATGTTGTGAACATCTGATATGGGTTCTCTTATTTGCATGCTATCATGCTGACTATCTCAGCTTGTGAAAATCTGATATGAGGCCAATCATTACCTTCCATTGGTATCCATGAATGTTTGACTGAATTTGCCTCAAATGATATCATATTGATGTGTGAGAATAATCACATCTTGGTCTCCTCAAGAGGGAGAAAGAATTGCTCTTACTTCATTGATTTCTTCCAGCTCGTTTGATACTATTGTTGTGGGAGAAAGATTTACATTATCCCGCTTTTTGATTATGTCAAAGGGGGAGAAAAATTGATGATTGTTGTTGACAGTGGGAGAAGTTGATGACTATTGTTGACAGGGGGAAAAGAACATTTGTGCCATTCTGTTATATCATCCTAAGTTTATCATTAAATTTGTCATCATCACTAAGTTTGTCATCATCAAAAAGGGGGAGATTGTTGAGTTATGGTTTTGATGATTATTGTGATTATTGTTCATGACAGTTATGGTTTTGATGATAACTAAACTTAATGTGTGATTACGTGATGATAACTAAACTTACATGGTTCGGATGGCAAATGGCAACGATTACATGGTCTTGATCCTTGGTTTATATATAATCTTTGGTTGAATGTTTGATGTCAATGGGATGCATATATAGATCATTTGGATTCACAAAATGAAGGCTTCATGAGAATCTTGGTTGAAAGTGGTAGATGGCATCGAAGTGATTGAACTTGCATTGTCTTAACTTCATTTACTCTCTTATGCAGGTTTAAAATGGAATGCCAATCCCATATGCAAAGGTATCAAGATTCATGGTGAGAACTTGGCACCTTGCATGTGTATATTTTTGGGAGAACATGGTAGGTTTCCATTTTGAATTTTTTGATCTTGATAGGATATATAGTTGATATGTGTTCTCACATTGCATATACACTTGACAAATGAGACCCAATCACCTTGTTGAATGGCATCCTCATGATATATGAAATTTGGTTCAATGAGGCTATCTTATTGCACAAATTGGATAGCCATATGATCTTAATGTTATGCTATGGTTGATTGAGTTTTCCAAGTGTTTTCATCCTCCTTGTTAATGATTTCATGTATGTACTTCATGCATTCATCACTTGGGATCATTGGGCATGTTTTCCTACATGTTTACTAATGTTTTTATTTTTTCTATATTTTTTCTGCAGGTTTAGGTCGACCTAAAGGATAGTTTAGGTTGACCTAAAAATACTGTAGCTAGCGGTCGACCGCCAGGAGCTAGCGGTTGACCGAAAATCCCAGAAACCAACGGGCAGAAGTTCTCTCAGCAGCGGTCGACCGCCAGCCCAGTAGCGGTCGACCGAAAATCCCAGAACTGATATTTCTATAGGTCTATCAGTAACGGTCGACCGCCAGAAGGTTCTGGTCGACCGCCAGCCCCGAAGCCACTTTTGTTGACTTTATTTTTCAAGCGCGTGGAGAGGGCTTTCACCCGATTTGTTTAATCCTAATGACACCCAATCATCCACAAAACGTGGATCTGGTCTGGGACTTGTCCTTGGACCATTCAAGGGGTTATAAAAATATATTTGTGAAGTCATAAACCCCCATTTTGCCCTTGGGTTCATAATAGACCTATTGGGGGTCTTTTTGGATGGTTCTAGAAGGGTGATCATGGTCTTTTCATGTCTTCTACATAGGCATATGTGTAAGCTATGAATTTAGCAAGTGGAACTCTAATGTATTCATTGTTTTCTATCTTGTAGGTGAAGAGAGGGAAGAAAGGAAAGAAGAGCTCAAGCCAAGGGGTTTTGATCTTCATCCAAGAGGTTTTGAAGATTGCAGAAGAAGGAAAAGTGCAGCAGATCAAGGAGAGGATCAAGAAGACATTGAAATCATCACCATCCGACTGGAGCTCCAAGCTACCACTTCTATTCGTCTTGGAAATCAAATGGGGAACAATCTCTACATCCTTTAGTTGCTGTTTTGAGATGGTTGCCATGAGTTCTACTTTGATCTGAGCTTATATTGTTACTTGTGTTTACTTTCAAACCTGAAAATACATTTTGTGTGTGTGACCGTTTGTGTATACGGTCGTGGTTAATCACCTGCGTGCGGTCGTATGTGTGATTGTGCTACGTTTGTTGCAGCGTGTGTATGTGTGTGTGGTAGTGATCCGGTTGTCGGATCGTGTTGGAGTTCATCTCCGTGTGTGTGTGTGTGTGTTGGAGCTTGTCTCCGTGTGTAGTTTGGGACGCGTCCCCGTGTGTGTGTGCAGGTGTCATCCTGCGTGTGTGTTTGGAGCATCGTCTCCGTTTGGAGATTCATTCCCAAGTGAAGCCTCACCGAATTTGGTGAGGGGTGGACGTAGGATTACCGTCGTTGCATCCGAGCCACCTTAAAAACCGCTGTGCATTATATGTTATTTGTGTGGTTTGATTGCTTTCGTTGTATAGTCGTGTGGGAACGGTGAGTTTGAGAGAATTGGTTAATTAGTTTTCAATTGCTAATTATTGTTTACCACATATTTTGTAAAAAGCTAAAAGGTTTCCCTTAAAATTGGTAAACACCCAATTCACCTCCCTCTTGGGTGTCATTGATCGCGGGACTTCATATATGAATTCACGTACAAATGGGCATCCATACATCCGAATCATGTTATAAGGGGTCAAAATATGAAAAAAAAATCATATACCTAGGTAATGACAAAGTGGCCCTTGGCGATTGCACAAAACTAAGAAACACATAGTCCCACCCTACCATTAGATCGAAGTCCAACTCCTAGTTTTTAACTCAATTGTCTTTAGTCCAAAAGATATATTGGATAGAGTCCAAAATCTCCTTAAAGTAACATTATCCATTGCATAATTTAAAATATTATTATACAAAATTGTTATTATACTCGGTAGACTCTACCACGTCTATACACCGTTACACCGTTTGGCATGTGGGATTTTTCACGAAAAGAATAAAAATAAAGACACAATTACATATATTCGTTGTGACTTTGATAACCAAATAAGGGCCGATTAAAATGAGTTATTCCGCTTATCCGCCTTTAATTGAGTTTGGTAGTAAGTTTGCCATATCCAGGGTCGGTTTTAATGTTATAACTCTTATTCTGAGGTTAACTCATTTTACCCTTTCACATGAAATGCCCTTATAAGACCTCGGTTAGGATAAGTTACTAAACCAAAAAATTGAAAACTCAAGGAATAGTCCACCCAGGACCACCCAGATTAGTTTATTCTAACATGTTATCAAAGTCGCTCTTGGAATATTACATATTCTATCTTATATCATTATATTGTTGTAAGTATTTTTATAGGTAAACTATTATTAAAAGTGAAATCATAAAAATATTATTATTGAAAACACGTTAGCAAGCATATCATTAATTTTAGGGTTTTTAAATGTCTATTTATAAAAAATATCATACTTAAAAATGCATTAGTAAAGACATCCTTATTTTTGTCAAAATAGTGCAAAATTTTCATCATGGTTAACTTGTCAATGGAAAGATGAATATTTTACAAAGATTTGAATATTTCCTTTATTTTGTAATTAAATGAGTAAAATGCATCTCTCAAATCCCAAATTCCTCTCTCTTATCAAAAGAGAGATGACAAAGACGAAGAGGGTAGGAAAAGAAAAAGGGTGACGCCGGAAGTGACTCCCACTTTGGTGCTATCAACCCACCTAGTGGAGGGAAAGTAGCACATAGGGGAGAGAGAGATACCATGAGAGAGGGAAGAGTATGGGATAGAGAGAGACTGCAACCCCCTCCGACACCAAACTTTGCAACCCCCCTGTTACCCCCTCCCCCTTCCTTCTTCTTCCCCGCCGAGAGCACCCCCCACTCGTCCTTCTTTCCCTCTCTACCCAGTCGTACCTTCCCTCTTCCTTCCCTTCTAACTCCATCTCCCCACCACCCTGCCCATGCGGCTCGAAAGCCACCACCCCTAGCCCCTTTCCACTCTCGCCTACTCCCCCCTCCAATTACTGTGGCCCCACCCATTGCCACCTATAACAATGTCGGCAGCCGCATCCCACCGGCGCCTGTGCCCCCCTTTCCACCGCCGACACCCTGTAGAGGGACCCCAAGCTGCACTGGATCAGGCCATCCCATAATATCATCAATGCTGCCACTTGCAAGAGCCCATCGGAAGACCCAACCCCATAGGGCCACTTTGGTAACGGGTTAAGTTGAGTTAGGGTGAGTTAATCGGGGTCGGATAGGTTGTTCCTTGTTTGATAATTTTTTTCTTAACCCGGGTCAGATAGGGTTAAAGTGGATTAACTCATTCCTAGAAAATAGGTGGAATGAGTCAATCCACCCGGGTTAGGATTAGGGGTGGGGTGGGCTAACCCGGGTAAACTAGTCGCGCCTAACCTAACCCGTTACCAAAGTGGCCCTTAGAATTTGAGTTGGGGGTAGAGAGTGAGAGGGGGACGAAGTTGGGAGAACGAGTCTTTTTTTTAACCTATGGGTATTTTCATCTTTTCTAATCTTGAGTTAAAATTAACCAGAGTTAAATTCACTGGGGGTTATGTCGATAATATGTTTGCACTATTTTGACAAAATTAAGGATATATTTACTAATGCATTTTCAGACATATAATATTTTTATAAATAGATGTTTAACAATGGTTTATATGTCAAAAACCCTTAATTTTAATCATATTGTGTAGAAATGTCATCGGGGTTAACTTCCTTTGACGAGAAGGCAAATAGGGTGGCTTTGGTATGGAGTCAGGTTAAAGATGGACTAAGTCAACCTGATTAAAGTAGCCCGAAATTAACCTATTTTTGATTTGATAGGAGGATAGTTAATCTGGGAGTAAGGATGTGGGCTAACTTAATTTTAATCTAGTATGATTTGGTAAATAGTAGGTTAACCTAGTAATAATGAGAGAGAGAAATAGCATTTATTATGAGAGAGAGACACACATTTAAGATAGTATTTATTGAGGTAGGTGGTTAACCCACCTTAACCCACTCTTGGGTGTGGGTTTCAAAACTCAGGAATATCCTGGGTTAGCCCTTAACCTAACCTGACTAACGCTAACTCCTTACCAAAGCACAAAAAAATTTATCCCGGAGTTAACTTAGAGCCAACCCCGGGATAAACCAATACCAAAGAGAGGCATAAAGATTTCAATATTTCTATTAATTGGTCATTAAAGGATGAAAATATCCCTCTCACGAAACCAAATTTCTCACCCTTACAAGAGAGAGATGAGAGGGAGAGACCTAAGGAGAAAGAAGAGAGAAAGAGAAAGAGGGAGACTGGGGCAGGAGGGGGCTTACCGATGGGAGGGAAGGGAGGTCGCGGCGGGAGGAGGGTGTTGTAACGGATGAACCTACTGGAGACATCACTCCAAGCTCCACGATTGTCGGCTGGGTCAGTTATAGGCAAGGACAAGGATCGTAGGTAGAAACAAGGTATTGTTCTTTAAGGCGCAGTACTCAAAACACATGAAGAACATAGAAAGAACACCGGCAAATATGAGGAACACATAGAGAAAACTATATTTCTGTAAGAACTAAAGCTAACTAAGTACAAAGGAGGAGTTCTGATGAGCTTCTAAGAGAAGATGGTTCATTTGGGATATTTCATTTGTTCTCCCTTCCTTCGACATGTCTTTTATTTATAGTCCTTACCACAGATTGCAATAATTTGCCAATGAAAGTATAGCTGGAAAACCTAACAAAAAGGCTTAATTAATATAATGACTCCGGCTTGCAATGGCTCGATGTTGTTGAACTGGCTTAACGGCCACAACTTAGTTCCTTTTCTCTTATAAATTCCTCCCCTCCTTCGAAGACCTTGTCCTAAAGGTTTAACGAGGGAAACTGAGGCCTATTGAAGGCTGGCCCGACCACTTCATGAACAACTACGCTATAAGCTTGTTATCACGCTTGAGCAATCTACAGCCCAGAAGTGTGTGGCAGCACACAGGACTCCATCAAGATTATGCTTCACTATCATGAACAATGCCCAGGTCAACTATTTTACAATGCTGCTGCACAAGAGCTGGCATGAACATAGAACGGTTGGAATCTCTGATCCAGCCATGATTTGGATATTGGGTTGTTGGCTCTGCTAGCACTATACCAGTGGAGATATCTGGTTGATTTATCTACATACAGCCTCTTTTAGAAACATGTTCCCACATGAATGATACCAACTCAATTTGATATCTAATTGGCATAAATAACATTGCATAGAGACCCAATATAGTGACATCCTTGCGCCCTTGACCAATACTTCTACAATGCTTTTTCCCGTAATTATCCCTCCAAAGGGTAAGTCACAGGGAGAAGGGCTATCAGTAAAGCAAAATCACAATGACAAAAGCACATACAGTTGTAGCTACTATGACTGGGTATAAAAATTACAAGTTAGACGAAGTATTATGTATAAGGTGGCGACTTGGGAGGTGGATGACGTCTGAAAATTAATATGGCAGGTGAACAATGATGCAACTTAACGATGGAACAATGCGGCAAAGTGCATACATAACAATTAATGGTGCAATTTGCAGAATAATCCCAAGCTGAAATAGAGATAATTTGAGCTCAGATGTGAAATTTCTGAACTTGACCATAATTGGTACAACAATTTCTCTAACATCAAGATCATCGAATGGAATGGCATCAGTAGCATCAAATGGCATCTCCATATTACTCTTCAGTGTTTTTGATGCAAATGATCCAGAAAAAACAGCACCTATATCAAATCCAAAACCATGGATGCTCAAATGTGAACAATCTGCAGTTATGACCTGAAGATGGTTTAGAATTAATATTGACGGCATTTTCTTCATGATCCTCCATGTTTTGTATTTGAAACTGCTAGGAATTCATGTCATCATTAGGGCCTCGATCCAAACCAGATTCTTCTCCCAAACTATACACATGTATGTGTTTATCAGATCTTGTTACAAGTCTAATGGAGTCTTCTGCCTAGATATCACCATCTATATTTCACTGCATGACATGTATCTCATCGATCAGTGAACTATGGTGCAAACTTGGTGGGGACATCAACGACCCTCCTCGACCCGACAAAGACTCCGACCATTCGAATTGGCTCCGATCAGCTCAAGCACCTTTGGATTGAAAGCTATCAGCATTTTTCCCTTTATGTTGCAATTTTCTTTTTTGTGTCCATGTAACTTTTCATTATTGAGTCAGTTATCTAGGTTTACAGTTGGGTCAGCGAGTTCTTATGTTCACCCCTCTTACGATCACCTCCCCCGGGACCGCGTGGTCATTTGCTACTTGTAAGAGGGTATTTTGATCTATTGTACACCCTTGGACGAGGCCAAAGGCGCCCCATTCTCATTAGTGAAAAATTTTGAAAGATTGAGAAACCATCTTGTGTGCTCCCCCCTTCCCTCTAGCTTCCTTCTCCTTCTCTAGCTCTCTTCCCCCTCTCTAGTTCTCTCTCTATCCTACCCCCTCTCTCCCCCTCCCTCCTCCCTACACATCCTCCTCTCTCCTCCACCTCCTTGCCACCTAGGCCTTCTCCCCTGCCACCTCATCCCCCCCTCCTACGTGGCAACTACCTAGGCGCCATTCCCATATTCCCCTCCCAAAATCACTCTTCCTACGTTCCTCCTAACTAGATCCCCCTTCCCTCCTTCTACTCCCACCCTTTCCTTCCCTGCTCTAAAATTCAAAAACTTTTCTATAACTCCCCTCTCCCTCCCCCTCCCTCAAAGGAAACCTTCCTCCATCCCCACCTCTCCCAGATCTGGCATGCGCCCCCAACCCTCCCCTCCTCTCCTCTGCCTGGTCGCAACCCTCCCCTCCTCTCCTCTGCCCAAGCTTCCAGCAGTGCCCTCGACCCCTCTCCTCTAGTTCTCTTCCCTTCCCTTATCCTCCTCTGGCTCTGCCCTCCCCTCCCCTTGTTGTTGCTACACCCCTTCCCCTCCTCCTTCTCAGGATAATTCGCCGAGGAGCAGGAAGCAAACTAGACTAGCAGTCTATCGCCCCACGCTCCCAGCTCTGCTTCCCGCCCTCCTCGATGACCTAGCACCCTCCAGCACCGCTTCCAGTCACCATGGGGACTCTCTCCATGTAGAATTCACTGTGCCAAGTTCAGACGGTCTCTCTATGGCCCATCTGGAGTGATGCATCACTGTCCCCGTCCAGTCTACCCAGCAGGAGCACCGCCGACCTGTACTTCTCCGACTATGTGTCCACCTTGCCCTCCTACCCCAGCTCCCCCTCAGATCCATCCCAACACTATGGGAGTACCCTGCAGGTCAGTTTGGTCAGCCACCCTTGTTGGTGAGCCTGCCTATGCCAGTTGATGACAACGCCACCCCCGAGCACTGGTCTGCCGACCACTCCCTACACCAACACCTCCCTCTTCCCTTGATGTCTTCCCCTGTCCGGCTGCCCCGCCTGATTGCCTCGGACCTAGAGAATGCCCAGAAGACCCCCTCTTTACTCTGGTCTAAGCACGGCTGCCCACGGCATCACCCTAAACCTCCCTTCGCCGCCCGACGGTCCTCGCCTATCTACTATCTAGTCTACTTACAGCAGCGGCCTCTGGGTCCCATCCCCTCCCCTCGCTCCTCCCTTCTACATGAGGGTAGTTTTGTACACCTCGTCCTCTTGTTCTCTCTCCCTACGTGCAGATTTACATTGGTTGTAACCCCATGTCACTGCAGAAGCATCATCGCCGCAGCATGCTGGTCGAGTGAGCACACTCCTCGACTCACCCTCGTCTCCAAATAGCATCAGTCTTTTTAGACTCGACGAGGTATAGGTCTGATCCTTGCTCCTCGGACTCTACTTTTCTAGTGTCCTTTTGACTCTCGTGCAGATGGTGAGGGGAGAGCCCGATCCACCCGATTGAGTGGGTAGATCATTGCCTTGTGAGCGAGCGTCAATTTCCCGTGTGCTCGAGTTTCGGATCCACCCTGGTTGAGTCCGAGCGCACTTCTGACCTCAGGTCGGTCTATCCTCGACCTCCTGACGAACCCCCTGCCATGTAGGCTGATCGTGGGCCACAGCACGTTCTCCAATCTTCAGGTCACGCTCAGAATGAGTGCCATCGTGAGTTCTGTCCACCACCATCCAAGTCCTTTGCTCAGTGTTGCTTGCCGTCCCCATTAGGTCTCGGCTCTACGTTGGGGTCGTCCTGCATCAAAACTGACTCCATCAACATGTAACTTTAAGATGTAGAGGGGTCAACATAAACAACAGAAGCAGAACTAGTTTCTGAAAGGGAGGCACCACTTCTTGCAGTTGCTTGATGAATTACAGACCATTCATCATGGGACGTATACTGGCCCACAGAAACACCATGCTCATAAACTATATTTGAATCAATAGAAATAATATTTTCATGGTGGGATTTTGACAGAACTATTGAGATTGAGCCCTTGGCATTTAAAGGCTGACTGGTTGATGAATTAACATTATGAGATGCATTGGGATTAGTTGGAGCAATTGGTGCTCTTGAGATCTGGCCTGGAGGTCTACCCATCTTCGTAATGTCAACCAAAGTGTGCTGACCTAGCATCTCAGCCCAAGCATTCTGGATGTTCACTAAAGACCTAGCATCCTAGCCCAAGCATTCTGGATGTCCACTAAAAATTATGAAGACATGCTAAGAAGTCAAGCATCATGTGGTCTCCAGAGGAAGAACAGAGTCACTCAGAGGGGTAGAGCTCTTGGTACTACTAGTCCCTCCAAGAGCGAAGAATGAAAGAGATAAGCTATGCTCTACACACTGTTGAATCTAGGAATTCAGAAGAGATATTGAGTTTGATTTAATTGGCAGATTTTAGGGGTTTGGCATCAACAAGAACTTGGGAACCTGAGAATGGATGATTAGTGAGAGATCTAAAACTAGAATATAATGCTTCAACAAATTATGATCAAGAAACGAAAAGTTTTGTAGCAAGAAAACTCCAATACTAATGTAAAGCCTTACCCTGGAGGTGGAAGGAAGCAGTGTCGACCATGTGACCTATTGGGGTGTGGTGGAAAGAGAAATAATCATTTGCATTCTTCGTCCATAGAGAGGGATCATAACCACAATCATAGATTGGGAAATTGAGTGACTCAGACAAATAGGAGTGGACATCGGACGAACTAGGAGGGAAAGAAGAACAAGAATTATTCTTAGTAGAGCCAAGAACATGGAAACCTAAGAGTTGATGGACGACCCCTACAAGATCATCCTTCATCTCATCCAAGAACTCTTGAAGCATATGACGAAGAACTTCTAGATCTTCCCCGGATACCATCGACGTGGAAGATGAGGTGGTGCTCGGATTGGGCTCACACACCATTTGTGACGGATGAACCTAATGCAGAGGTCACTCTGCGCTCCACGGTCGCTAACCGGGTCAATTGTAGGCAAGGACAGGGGATCACAAGTAGAAACAGGGTATCATTCGTTAAGGCGCAAGACTCAGAACACATGAAGAACATAAAAAGAACAATGACAAATGGGAAGAACACATAGAGAAAATTATATTTCTATAAGAACTAAAGCTAACTAAGTACAAAGAAGATCTGAGGAGGTTCTCAGAGAAGACGGTTCATTTGGGATATTTTGTCTGTTCTCCTTTCCTTCTACATGTCTTCTATTTATAGTCCTTACCACTGACTTCAACAATTTCCCAACGAAAATACAACTAAAAAAACCAACTAAAAGGCCTAACTAATATAACAACTCCGGCTTGCAATGGCTCGATGTTGTTGAACTGGCTTAACGGCCACAACACACTCCCTTATCTGTTACCAGTGCATTTGGCCATCTGAGAAAAAGCTGGCATTGGAGATCTAGAGAGCAAGTGGTGGTCGTGGTCTAGGGAGAAGGAGAGTTATGATCGTGCCATTGGCGAGGCCGTAGTAGCTCACCCCTGCCACCTCGATGACCATGGACTTACCTTCGGCATCAACGACGTTCGTTGCAAGTGGTGTAGGAAGCAACCGGTAGACCCCTACTGCTAACAACGTTGCACATTCCCAGAGTATGCCTTCACCAATGGACTGGGGCTTGCCGCTAAAAGTGCTAGAACTACCTCTTCTGCAGATGTCGCCGGCGTGGAGGAGCAGGGCATGAACAAGGGCGATGCCAATGGACCTTGTTCTCTGAGCTTGATGGTGTTGGTTGAAGAGACTCCACTGTCCACGGTGTGTGGTGATGCAATTTTGCCTTCGAGAGTGGGCAGATATGAAATCTCTGGTGAGAGGGAGGGGGGGGAGCTTGTAGGGGTGGGGGGTTTCCAATGGGAGGGAAGGGAGAGGAGGGGGTACCGATGGGAGGGGGGGAGAGGGGAGGGTAGCTTGAAGGGAGGAGAGGGGAGGTCTGAGGGGGTCCGACAAGAGGAAGGGGGCAGTACCAGCGAAGGGAGATGAGGTTGGGAGGGAGACGAATGTTTTATTTTATTTTAACAAAGGGTATTTTTGTCTTTTCACTTGTCTAGTTAAAAGTAACCATGGCTAAATTCGTGGGTGGTAATTGGTGGTTACAGTGATGACATTTTTGCATAATATACTTAAAAATAATGATATGTCTACTAATGCATTTCTAAGAATGATATTTTTGCCCTTTCACTTTTAATAATAGTTTATTTGTAATATATATATATATATATATATATATATATATATATATATATATATATTATAATGTATACCCTCATAAGGACCACATTTCATCTATCCAAATCCTCACTAATGTTTGTTTAATTTAATTTTAAATAGATTAAGATGATAAAAAATTAATATACCCTTGTTTAATCTTCTCATACAATTAAGAAAATGACATATATATATATATGCTCCTATAGTCTTAAATATTATTGTGTGTATCTCATTAAACTTTATAGGGATTTTTGAAAGAAGTTTATGCCCTACAAGCGAATCAGTTATGAAGTGATAGTATCATTTCATATACATTCTTATTAATATTTATGACATTTTCTTCGTTATGTCTTATTTATTTATGTATGTTATCGCTTGACATGATGAAGTCCTTTAATACATGAGATGAAAGTTCGATCATAATGAGATTATAATAAAGAGACCAACCCTATAGATGTATATGTTCTAAACATTTCTGGTTATAGGATCTTTGAGACTGGACATCAAAGAATCCGAAAAGACCAGTGCACATGATATTCTCTTATATGATGAGGGTGGCTGGTCTCATAGTCACTAGTGTGGAGACACTAAGATATATGCAGGTCTCCATTGCAATAATAGAGTTCACTATACTGATCTGATTATGAATCTCTAGATGATAATTATATCTAACTGTCAACTGAGAGATTCTTTAGTCACAGTAGCATAATTGATCCTTAGACATGAGTCACAAGGATATCTTGCAAGAAGACTCATGTGTTTTGATTCCTAATAAATGAAATTTAATCATAAGTTCTAGAAATCTAAGGTATTCAAACACAGTGGATCATTCACTCTCAAATATAACATGAGAGAGAATATCTTATAAATGATACTCGAGAAAATCTCTGGCCAGGGTTACACAGTTCATTGGAAAAGGAGTTTTCTAGTGGGACTTAGAGTACAAAGTTCATCAGGTCATAATTAAGTAAAAAGGGTTTGACAGTATGACCATACCTTTAATTATGGTCATAGGCATTATGCATGAATGAAAGACTATAACTGTGTGAAAACTATGGTGGAAACGTCCCAGAGTGATTCTATAGACCCCCATTGTCTTATAGGTCACGAAGTGTTGCTTAGTACTTACTGTGGCCTGAAAGCCCAACGAAGAAATAATCATGAGATGATGAATTAATTATTTAAGTTATGAGATTATTAAATAATTAATTTTGTGTTAAGTGTTAACACAGATAAGTTAAGAAGGAGTTCTTAAGCTTAATAGACTTAAAACCGGATTGACACAGGACCTAAAGAGTCACACACTAGGGTTATAGACGGCGGGAGTATTCGTGCAATTATAGACTTATAAGGGTTTTTGTGAAAAATCAATGGAGTCTGTAAATAGTTACATGGAGGGAACTTTGGGCCAAACATCTAGGATTCCTCCAGTCAAGGCCGCCCCCTCCTCTCTCTCTCCTCCTTGGGAGGAGTGCCTCCTTCTCATCTCTCTTCTCCCACCTCTCTTTAGTGTGAAGACTCTACCGAAGCGCAGCAGAGGAGATCATTCGTAGAGCACTACGTGAAGAGAACTCCGTTGTTCGTGCCTATGCGGATACCACCAGAGACTGGGCACTTGTGTGGTTCATTAATGTCATAAGGGTACACTTTCTGCTTCATTGCAATCCACGTATCGTAGAGGTAAAATCAGATCCTTCTCGTACATAGTTAATGGGAGTCACGTCCGAGCCAAGTGTCGGGATAAAATTTTAAGGGTAATTCTTATTACCTATCCCGGATGGTTACCTGTCCGGGATGAGATTGGTCCACATGGGGTGGGTGCATTGCACCCACCCCATGTGAACTAATCCCATCTCGGACGAGTAACTGTCCGGGACGGGTAGCTAGCAGGACTCAAATTTTAATTTATTGTTTCCGCAACGTTCATCCGATCCCGACTAAGATCCTTACAGTTTTTACACCTATACCCCTATAAAACACTGTATTTACATTTATCCTCCTACTTTTTACATATTATCACGAATATCCCTGATATATCTAGTATTGTTGTGGTTATACCCTCACTGTAACCATCATTTCCTTAACTCGAGGAATGTGTGAGTTAAGAGGGACAATTACTAACCTACCCTTAGGTTAGCGTCCCTCTCTCTCTCTCTCTCTCACACCCCCCATCCCCGACCCCTCACTCCGGCACCCCCTTCTCCATGGATGTCCATGTCTTTTCAAGGATAGAGGAAGATCTGAAAGGGAGGTGGGTGTCACCTTTTGCTGCCATCGGTGCTCACTATGGATGGAGGGAGATTGATGGAGGGGGTACCAACAGAGGGGTAGGGGTTGGGAGCGGCGGAGGAGAGGGAGGGGGCCTACGAGCTAGAGGGGTTGGGTGGGATGGGGCCTACATTCGCCGAAGGGGGAGGGGGGCAAGAGGGGTGTAGGTGTGGGTGTGGAGAGGCTAGCAAGCCCAGAGGGGCAGAGGGGAGCCAGGAGGGGTGTGGGGGACCCTCCTTGTCGAAGGGGGAGAGGGGGGCCGAGAGGGGTGGCTGGGGGGTGTTAGCACAGGAGAGGGGGGCTAGGAGGGTTGTGGGGGCTGCAAGCTCACTAAAGTGCTTGCATGAAGGAGGGGTGCCTGAGTACAAGCTGGAGGAGGAGAGGGGGAGAGGGGGAGGCCTACATATGAGCTAGAGGGGCAGAGGGGAGAGGGAGGGGGGTCCTGCGTGCTCGCCGGATGGTCTACAAGGAGGAGGAGTGCCTACATGCCAACCAGAGGGGGCAGAGAGGGGTGGGAGGGTCATGCTCGTCAGAGCCGGAGGGAGAGAGGGCGCAGAGAGGGGTGGGGGGGCCCTATCCGCCGAAGCTGGAGGGGGAGAGGGCACAGGGAGGGGGGGGATCCTTGCCGAAGCTGGAGGGAGAGAGGGCGTAGGGAGGGTGATGAAAATGTATGCCCCGCAAGCCAATCACATGATTTGTGATGGTGTCATTTCTTGTAAAATCTCATTCTTATTTATAATATCAATAGCAATTCTTCATTGCATTTATTACATCTTCATGATCTGAATGTAATGAAGTCCTTGAACCTGTGTAATGATGACTAGATCATAATGAGATTATGATAGTAAGATCAATCATTCAGATGCATATGCTCTAAATGTTCCCAGTCATAGGATCTTCAAGAAGGGACATTGAAGATCCGGATAGACTGACACATATGATACTTTATATAATTGTTATCATAGTCATTAGTGTGGTGACACTTGAGTACGTGTGTGGGTGCTCATTAACGAAATGAGTACATTGTACTAACTCGATCTAGAATCCCTGAATGGTAATCATACTAACTATCAATCGGGGTATTCTGTTATCTCAGTAGCACAATTAGATCTTGGACCTGAGTCATTAAAGATGTCTTGCTTGAGAGTTATTAGGTATTTGATTACTAACTTATGGACTTCAGTTTAGTGGTCATGTACAGTCAGTTATTCAGACTCAATGGAACTCTTGCGAAAGTAATTAATTTGACAACAAGGCATCATTCATTCTCAATATGATATAAGAGAGAGAATGCTCTGCGGATCTGTACTCAGAAATCCTTGGTCAGGGTATGGGAGTTCACTATGAAAAAGGAAGTTTTTCTAGTGAACCTTTTGGAGTACAGAGTTCAGTTGAGGCAGGACATAATATGGTTAGACAGTAGCATCATACCCTAGTCTCAGCAGGGGTATTAGATGAATGAAGATCTATAGCTGTGTGGAATTTGTAGATGAAAAAGTTCCATATTGGGTTGCTTATTGTAACGACCCGAGATCCGAGTATCGGAAAGGAACCGGCGCGACTCGAATCCCGGCCCGTCACCCACGAGTCCGAAGACTCTGAAGGGTTAAAGGAGTGGTGTGGGAGTACAAGAGAAGCTGAAATAACCGCAGAGATAGCATAATAATTTAAATAAAATGCACAGAATAAAATAAATAATTAACTGCTACAAGGTGCAGTGTATCTCATGTCCAAATTAAGTACAGTCAACAGAAAGAAAAATACAAGTACACGGGGCATACCCTGGCTCTGGCAAACTGGCGACTAACCTTGGCTAGAGGAACCACGCTGAAACTCCGCCGCGCCTCTTGACGACCCCGCCTCAACTGAAAAGCAGGGGTGAGCCTCATTTCATTGGCCCAGTAGGGATCCCTCGGACCCCCGCCACACAACGAGAAAAACGACAACAAGACGCGAACAACCGCGGAAGGTAACACTACTTAGCAGGAGTATGGTAGAAGCAATAATAAATAAATGGAAAAGCTCCCTACAACTAACCGTACCAAGCCAATCGATCTCAAACCGGCTAAAAAATAAGTCTGTACCTGCCAGGAGACAGGAGCACCACCCACTAGAAGTAAAGCCGGATGCGTCCCCTGGCGTCTTACATTGCACCTCTGTGTCTCCCTACCACGCCCCAGGCGGAGACTGAGACACACAACAATAACCAGTACCACAAACAAGGACAAGCTGGGGTCGTGCTCATCAGCGCGGGTCCGACGTCCCCAGCCTAGTGTGCACACACAGACCATGCACCCTAGGTCAGATCCTCTAGCTGGTTCTTCCCCCGAAGCCCGGACTCGACTGCGCGTGGGGGCCCTACGGTAACCAGCCTAAAAACCGTCTCTCTCGGGTAAGCCGCTCCACCACTCCCGGGTGGGTCAGCACATGCGTGCCTTAAGAAGGCTACGACTAGTGGACGTGTCACCGGCGGTAAGACTCAATTCACGGTAACCACCGATCGCACACTGGCGAGGTGCGGAGACAGCCCTCCGTACCAAACCGACTCTCAGTTACACAAGCCGGGAAAACACCCCGCAAAGACACACTCCCCACAAGGACGGCCCTTGATGACCCACACGGGAAGCCCAAAATAAGACATCATGCGGATACCTCGTCCGCGAAACCGAAACCCGTACAGACACCTCGGGGGTAGGAAACCCGAAGAACAGCACCCCGAGGGCTGACAGGGATGGGCGGCCAGACTCCTGGCCGTCCAGAGGCCTGGGCGGCCACACCAGTGGCCGCCCAGCACCTGGGCTTCACCTGGCTTGGGCGGCCAAAAGCTGGACCGCCTAGAGGTCTGAGCGGCCATCGGAATGGCCGCCCAGTCCTAGGCCTTTACTGGGTGAGGGCGGCCAGGGTGCTGGCCATCCAACACCCCTGGGCGGCCAGACCTTTGGCCGCCCAGTGACCTGGGCGGCCAGGGTCTTGGCCGCCCAGACCAGGGCACAGGCGACCACTAATGTGGCCGCCACCTGCAACTTCCGGGAGACGGACCGAGCTCCGCCGTGAGCTCGGTTCCACGCCCCATTCGCCTCTAAAATAAGGGGAAAACAAGGGGAACTCGTCCCCCAACATTCCTACTACTGGAAAACCCAATCCAAACCACAATCGGGCCTCGAATCGGCCGAAAACCGCCGCTCACCCTAAACATGTGATTTTTAACCCCGTCATGAAATAAACCCACTCTCGGTCTCGCCTCGGCCTACAAAATGCGGGGAAGGGAAGCACAAGGCCTAAGGATCTGTCCCCCTATCTCGAGGAAGCTCGAAATTTGCAGGATCACCGACGATCTTCAAATCTCGGCCGAACACAATCTCCACCCACACGCCGCGAGATCACCACCGCCACGCTCAGCACGCCGCCGCCGAGGTCCGCTGTCCGTCGCTGGAGGAGGAAGGGCGCCGCGTCCGCGATCGTGGGGGAGGGGGCATGCAACGGTCGGGGAGCGGGGGTGCGGTCATGGGAAGAAGAAAGAAGAGAAAAGGAAGAAGAAAGGAAAAAGAAAAATAGGTATTTATAGAAAATCTGAAAAATGTCAAAAATGTGAAAAATTAGAAAAAATCATTTCCTCGATCCTCGGGACACGCTCGACGCACTAGTACCATCCCGGAGTAGGAGAACACAACGGTTCGCCCGATATGGCGTTCCGTAGGTCCGTCAAGGAAAAACACGTGTAAACCACGAAACACGCTCCGGGACCCCAGAAAGTGACTCGAAACTCACGGATCCAGATCCGAAAAATGTCCGAAAAACTCGAGACATTACACTTATCCCCAATGTCATTTGAGATCACGAGATGTTACTTGGTACCTTTTGTGATTGAAAAGCATGTTAATTCCATTAATGGATAATGGACTGTGTTTCTAAGTTAAGAAGGGTTCTTAACTTAATAGGCTGAAAAACCAAACATATTTTTAGGCCTAGAGGGTCACACATAATAGAGTATTGGACAGATTGGGATGGATGGACTTTATAGATAGTTACTGTGTTTTTATAAAAAATGTCAAGAGTCCATAAATATACACTGAAGGGCTAAACCCTAGGCCAAGCTCCTCTGGTTACCCCTGGTCGCCCTCTCTTCTCCTCTTTCTCTCTCCTAAGGGCGCCCCCTTCCTCTCTCTCCTCTCTTCATAGTGGATGATTGTATTAAGGTATGGTCTGCGTCTAGGGATCACGGAGGGGATCTCGTCTACATATAGTGCTTGTATGGATACATCTAGAGGTCGGACACTTAGATGGCTCGCGACTCCGAGATCCACTTCTCATTCGTTTCCATGCTTTGGGAGATTCTCGATCCCGCAAAGGTAAAGAATTGTTCTTCACACCGTGGATTTTTTTTGTATTTGATAGATTTTTTAAAATCGGCAACGATATGCATATGAGGTTTCGTGGTCTTCCGCTATTTCTTTGATCGAAACTTTATAGTGGTGTCAGTGACAGGTTGATCATAATTTCAAAATTGGTGTATTTTGGTCGTAATTCCTTGTGTTCTAGTCATTCATGTTTTTGCATGGGGCACTATTTTTCATGGCTTGGTCGGGTCACTCATGAGATTAGCAATAGACGATTGTTGCTAGAGAATTCTTACTGGTATCAAGAGGATCAAAATGCATCCTTCAATGCGTTGATTGACCCACCGGCAAGCCCAAATCAGCCACCAAAACGTTGATGCCGTCATAGCTTATGTTTGTGTGATTTGGTGTTTTTAAACCTCAAACCGCCGATTAATGGTGCCTTTGAGGACCGGACGAGGACCACAATTGTCATGGCCGGCGGGCGACAGGGCGAGGAGGCAAGGGGTGGCCGGCCGAGGCGCCACAAAGGTGCTCTCCACATGAAAGGGGCAAACTAAAACTTTCCCGTTGTGTGCGCGATCGCCAGCAAGGGTGACGGCGTTGGCATCGTCAGCGGGGTAGGTCATCGGTGGGGAGGGGCGGTTGATCGACGGGGGTTCTCTTCCCCTTGCCTTCGCCGCGATGGCAGCTAGGGTTTACCCTAGCCCCCCCACCAAGCGAGTGAGGAAGGACACCCTTCGTGGGTCTCCTATTGGGTCCGGATCTAGCCTACGTTGGATCCGACTCGCCTCCAACCCATTAACCTATTTTTTAGTATTTAAAGATTTAAAAATGTTTAAAATTAGTAAAAAAATCCCTAAAAATTCCTATAAACTCTGAAAAATATTTTGATGAGTTCTAAAATTGTTTTAGTGACTTATTAATATATTTTCCATTGTTTGGACCCTGGTTAACTAGTTAAAGGGAGTTCTAAAATTGTTTTAGATGTTTTTCCTTATCTAATTAACTAAAGTTAATTAATAAAGAATGTGATTCTTGTGAGATTAATTAACTGTAATTATTTGTGGGCCCATGCAGTAAACATGAATGATGTTTGTCTAAATTTATTTAGACTTGTTTTGTTTAACTAAATTGTTTAGTAAAATGCCTATATCGAGTTTTTCAAAATTATTATTATTATTTTAAAATTGGCGATATAATATGCGATAATTATGTGATAATTACTATTAGATACATGTGATGTGTCTTGTGTGTGCCTGGATAATCGTGGACTTAGGTATCATGTGATGATGGTGATTGTGGTGAATGGCATTTTATGTGATGTGATTAATGGGACATGCATGCCTCTTTCTCTCACTCTCTCTTATTGATTCGGGTTGTACATTCTATCCCTCTCTGTGTTATACTCCTCTTGATTGGCTCAAGGTTTCTTATTATTATCTGATCTATATTTGTGGGCATGCATGCCCAATTACAAATATTACTTGTAATCGCGAGAAGCAGATGGAGACAAATAAGGAGACCGCCTAACGTGGACATCGGGAGATGATTCACATCTAGTGGGAGCATCTAATGCTCTAGGCTTTATGTATTTACCATGATTGTGTGCATTACCAACTAGCTCTAGTCATCTCCCTTTAGATGTAAAAGAGTCAATGATCATCCATTGCTATTATTACATATATATGATATATGTAGAATGTGTCACTAGATATATATATTTAGAGTATATATGATACTCCAAAATTCTTATATTTATATTGCACTTCTATTGAGAGGCCAAAATTGATTCAAAATCCCCCCTCGATCTAATATTAACTTGTTTAACGTGAGGCATTAAGAATGGCCCATGTCGCCTTCCGCTGTTATAGTCTAAGTGAACTATCTTTAGATTGTGTGAGTTTGTTGTGCTACCACAAGTTCCTCACAACAAGAGGCAGTGACTTAGACTAATGCTTAGGCCAAACCTTGGGACGGGTGTCTGACATGACTTTGTTGTACTGTCACAAGGCTTATATCTTGAGCCCACTCACATAATATAATAGTCGGGTTTAACTTAACCAGACTTTGTGATTTGTTGTTCTACCATAAAGTCACAAGTGTTCCAGAGACTAAATACACCAGGAATTGCAAAGAGTTACAATCGGAAAGAGTTACCTACCCATTAAATATTTGGTGGTTTGTTGTGCTGTCATAAGGTCACTATCATAAGGCTAATGGGATTCTAGTCCCCACTAGAGTACAATTGGAGTATCCCGTCTTTGCATATTAGGGGTTATACAAAATCATCAAAAATTAGTGGGAGTTTTAAAAATTAGGATTAAAGATCATATCTCAATTTCCTTTATGAATATCTACAATATTATCTCATTTTTACATGTTTTCTCTTGTAGACTTCAATGGCGAAATGTCCGTTGAGAGACATACTTGATGCCAACAGACTTACTAGTCCTAACTATAGTGATTGGCTCATGAACTTGAGAATATTTCTCACTGCTGAGAAAATAGTTTGTACTCTTGATTAGCCCATATCTCCTCCTCTTGTTGATGATGTTGATGAGGGAGAAATCATTCGTTATGAAAAACATCAAGAAGATGTCACACTTGCCCAATGTTATATGCTTGCCTCTATAAGTAATGAGTTACAAAGACAGCATGAGAAAATGAATGCAAGATCCATCTTGTTTCACCTTGAGGAGCTCTTTGAAGTTCATAGTAGAATAGAAAAATATGAGATATCTAAGTGTTTGTTCGGGGCAAAGATGTCTGAGAGAATATCTGTGCAAACACATGTTCTCAAGATGATTAAGAGGATTGAGAGATTGCCGGAATTATGATTTGATATGAACAAGAAGCTTTGTATTGATCTGCTTCTGCAATTTCTTCCTGGTTCGTTTTCCCAGTTCATTATGAACTTCAACATGAACAAAATAGAATGCTCTCTGACAGAGCTTCCAAACATGTTGAAGACTGTTGAGAGCACTATGAATAATGGGAAATCTTTTGTGATGCTTGTTGGTAAGACCAACAAAAGAGGAAAAATCAGCCAACTTTTAAGAAAGGCAAGGCAAAGAGAAGGGCTAAATAGGCAAAGACTGTCAAGAAGGTAAAGGTTAGCAAGGACAAGGGCTAACATTCTCATTGTCATAATGATGGACATTGGAAGAGGAACTACAAGTTGTACCTTACAGAGAAAGCAAAGTAGAAGCCTGGAGAAGTCTTGGATATGTTCATGATTGACCTTAACTTATCTTATAGATCCACATCCTGGGTATCAAATATTGGACTTACATGTCACATCTGTAATAATTTGTAAGTTATGACAAGCAGTAGGCGGTTGAACAAATGTGAGGTTGACTTGCAACTGAAAAATGGAGCAAAAATTATTGTACTTACTGTCGGAAGCGTGAACCTTAAGTTGTCATCATGAGCTATCTTAGAATTAACAAACTACGTACTATTATGCTCTTTCAATAATTAAGAACATTTCCATTTCGTACTTGAATAAATGTGGATTTATTATGAGCTTTGAAAATAAGAATTGTTCTTTATTTTTAAATGGTGAATTGTTTGTCAGTGGGAGCTTAATGAATGGTTTATTTATATTAGATGTGGATACTCCTATCATGTGTGTGGACGAATCTCTTAAGAGAAAGAGGAATAATGCGAATCAAGCATACCTTTGGCATTATAAGCTTGGTCATATAAGTGAGGAAAGATTGAAAATGTTGTGCAAAGATGGATACATTGATCTATTTGATTATGAATCATTCACAACCTGTGAATCCTAACTACCTCATGGAAAAAAATGACTAACTCTCCATTTACTAGACATGGAGAGGGAGATGAAGAGTTACTAGAACTCATACATTGTGATGTATGTGGACCCATGTCCATTTAAGCAAAAGGGGGTTACCCGTTCTTCATTATTTTTACTGATGATTTCTTTAGGTACAGCTATGTGTACTTGATGAAGTACAATTTTGAAACCTTTGAGAAATTCATGGAGTTCAAGAATAAAGTAGAGAAACAAACTAGAAAGAGTATTAAAACTCTTTGATCAGATTGAGGAGGAGAGTTCTTGAGTACGGAGTTCACATAACATCTAAAAGATAATGGAATATTATCCCAGTGGACTCCTCCTTGTACATCTCAGTTGAATGGTGTGATTGAAAGGAGGAATCGTGCCTTATTGGATATTGTGTGATCAATAATATACTTTGCTAGATTACCCTTGTTGCTCTAGAGCTATGCCTTAGACACCGATGCTCACCTATTGAATAAAGTTATGTCTAAGTCAATACCTTATCACTAGTTGCCGTGACTAAGTCCATCAGGATTTTACTTGACATTGCTACGTACCACGACTATGAGATCAGGCAGATGGATGTAAAAACAACATTCCTCAATAGAAACCTTGAGGAAGAGGTGTATATGATACAACCTAAGGAATTCACATCTAAGGAGTATCCAGATAAGGTATGCAGACTGCTGAGGTCCATTTATGGACTGAAGCAAGCATCCCACAGTTGGAATATAAGATTTGATGAAGCTATCACGTCTTATGATTTCGTTAAGAACGAAGATGAGTCATGTGTGTACAAGAAAACATGTGACAGTGCGATCACTTTTCCGGTGCTATATGTGGATGACATACTACTTATTGTGAATGATGTAGGTATGTTGTCATCAGTTAAATCATGACTGTCTAAGTAATTCTCCATGAAAGATTTGGGAGAAGCATCCTATGTGTTGGGGATTAGGATCTATAGAGATAGATCAAATATGATGCTAGGCTTGTTCTAATCAATGTACATAGATTCCATTATCAAAAGATTTGACATGGAAGACTCCAAGAGGGGTCTCATACCGATGAGACATGGAGTCTATCTCTCTAAGGAGATATCCCCCAAGACTCTTGAAGAGAGGGGGCGTATGATTAGGATACCTTATGCTTCTGCCATATGATCTATCATGTATGCTATGCTATGTACGAGACCTGCTGTAGCATATGCTCTAAGTGTTATGAGCAGATATCAGGCAGATCCATGTGAACAACACTAAATAGCCGTGAAGTGTATCCTTAAGTACTTGCGAAGGAATAAGAACATGTTTCTGGTTTATGGAGGAGAGTACTTGAAACTTTGAGGCTATATTGACTCAAGTTTCCAATTTGACAAAGATGACAACAAGTCAATTTTAGAGTTTGTCTTTACCTTGAATGGTGGGACGGTAAGTTAGAAAAGTTCCAAACAAGACACTCTTGATGATTCTACGACCGAGGCTGAGTATATTACTGTTGCTGAGGCGGCCAAAAAGGCAGTCTGGATGAAGAAGTTCCTCGAAGAGTTTGGAGTTGTTCTTAGCATCTCTAATCTGATCCCCATGTTCTGCGATAACAATGAGGCCATTGCATAAGTTAAGGAGCTGAGGTCTCATCAGAAATCGAAGCATATTCTGCGGCGCTACCAATGATTAGAGATATTATAACTAGAGAAGATGTTGTAATTGACAGAGTGTCTTCCAATGATAACTTTGTAGATCCACTAACTAAGCCTTTAACTCAAAATGTCTTTACGTGTTGACTTGGGCTGATGGGAACAAGCATATAGGTGATTTGCTTTAGTGCAAGTGAGAGATTGATGGAAATGTAGGCCCTGCAAGCCAATCACATTATTTGTGATGGTGTTATTTTTTATAAAATCTCACTTTTATTTATAATAACAATGGTAATTCTTCATTGCATTTATTGCATCTTCATGATCTGAATATAATGAAGTCCCTGAATCTGTACAATGATGAATGGATCATAATGAGATTATGATAGTGAGATCAGCCATACAGATGCACATGCTCTAAATGTTCTCAATCATAGGATCTTCAAGAAGAGACATTGAAGATCCAAATAGACTGGCATGCATGATACTTATTCATGTGATGGGTATGATTGTTCTCGTAATCATCAGTGTGATGACATTGAAGTACGCATATGGATGCTCATTAGCGGAATGAGTACACTGAACTGACTCGATCTAAAATCTATAAATGTTAATCATACTAACTGTCAATCAAGATATTTTGTTATCTTAGTAGCATAGTTGGATCTTAAACTTGAGTCATGAAAGATGTCTTACTTGAGAGCTATTGCATGGGTATTTGATTGACTTAAGTTTAGTGGTCTTGTACAATCAGTTATTCGGATTTAGTGGAACCCTTGTGAGGGCAATTAGTTTGACAACAAGGTATCATTCACTCTCAATATGATATAAGAGAGTGAATGTCCTACGGATCTATACTCAAAAATCCCTAGCCAGGGTATAAGAGTTCATTATGAAAAATGGAGTTTTTCTAGTGAACCTTTTGGAGTACAGAGTTCAGTTGAACCAAGACATAATATGGTTAGACAGTAACATCATATCCTAGTCCCGGTAGGGGCATTAGATGAATGAAGATCTATAATTGTATGGAATCTATAGATGAAAAGGTTCCATAGTGGGTTGCTTATCCCCAATGTCATTTGGGATCACAAGGTGTTACTTGGTACATTTTGTGATTAGAAAAGATGTTAATTCCATTAATATATAATGGACTATATTTATTTAGTTAAGAAGGGTTCTTAACTTAATGGGCTGAAAAACCAAACAAACATTTGGGCCAAGAGAGTCACACACAAAACAGTATTGGACAAACTAGGATGGATTGACTTTATAGACATTTATTGGATTTTTATGAAAAATGCCAGGAGTCTATAAATATATACTGAAGGGCTAAACCCTAGGCCAAGCTCCTCTAGTTAGCCCTGGTTGCCCTCTCTCCTCCTCTTTCTCTCTCCTAATGGTGCCCCTTCCTCTCTCTCCTCTCTCCACAGTGAATGATGATATTGAGGTCTGGTCGACATCTAGAGATCACGAAGGAGATCTTATCTACATCTAGTGCTCGTGTGGATACATCTAGAGACCGAGCACTTGGATGGCTCGCAACTTTGAGATCCACTTCTCGTTCGTCTCTGCATTTTTTGGAGATTCTCGACCTCCCAAAGGTAATGAATTATTCTTCACACCATGGGATTTTTCGTATATGATCAATTTTGAAAAATTGACAACAATATGCATATGAGATTTTTTGATGCTTCTCTGATCGAAACCTTACAAAGGGATGGGGGGCCTGCTCGTCGAGAGGGGAAGATGTGGGCCAGGAGGGGTGAGGAGTGCTTGTCGGATTTCGGGAGAGGTAGGGGAGAGGGAGGGGGAAGAGGAGTTATTAGAGGTGAGGGAGAGAGACCACACGTGGCACCCTTCTCTCTCTCTCAAATATAAGGGCATTTTTGATATTTTATATTTACAAATGATTTTCATGAGTATATTCTCATAATATTCGTCGACGTTGACAGCCCGAGAACCACATAGATGTAACCGTAACAATATAGGGTATATCAGAGATATACGTGATAATAAGGTAAAAGTACAGGATAAATGCAAATGTGATGTTTTACAGGGGTATAGATGTAATAATTCCAACTTTATATTTTCATGTTAAACAAAATATTCTATTAATTCCTAGAGTGTTGGAGCACGAAGGATGTAATAGAATAATATTCATTCGTATAAGGATACTAATGATAATATTACAAATATGAGGGTTAAAGTAGTTATGTATAATTATATGAATAATATAAAGAAAAATTACCTCTATATCTTTAAAATTTTTGAAGTTATCTTTATACCCCTGCTTTTATTATATTTATCATAATATCTCTCAAATCTTTAAGACGGAGTCATTGTGCCCCTACCGT